>QVTF01018974.1:280000-911220 GCA_003573665.1 Oxygymnocypris stewartii
TTGGGATGTTTTATGCATCCAGAAACAATGCTGTGAGAGAAGAGAAGCGGCTCTCGTCACTCAAGACATCATGAAAGAGCACTGCTTTGTTAGCACAGAAAAGAAACAGAGTACTCCACCTGCTGCCAGGAAAAAGTGCAATGAAAGGAGTTTCTCTGTCATGTGTCTGTCTGCCTCCTGAATAGAACGTGTCTGGTATATAAGCAACGGTTCACACTGAGTTTAAGGGATTCTTTCCTGATACTCATCTCTGAAGAAGAGATAAGGTATGGCTTTTCGTTTTAAGGTTGTGTGACACACATTTAGGTTGATTCAATTTAAAACTGATTCAGAGTCTGTAAAAAATAAATAAACGATAAATCAAATATAAGCAATATTGAATTACAGCTCAACTTTCTTTTCAGAGTTATTTAGAAAATTAAGTTGAATTGGGTGAACAGTACAATCGGTCATGATTTATTTTTACATGGATGTAATATGTTGCTTACGTTTTCAGTATCATTATCACTATTGTCCTTTTTTAATGTATTTATTTTATTTGCTATTATACCGTGAGAAAGCTAAGACATGACCCCTCAATCTTTGCTCACGTCACCACTTTATTTCCGCTGCAGAACCAAATAGAGACACACAGTCATATGTTTCTCGATTGCTGGTTAACCAGAAAGTGTGTTCATCATATGTCAGCATTTGCATCTTTGGATTTTGATCATATTTGATATGCATCATTGCTTGTGCTACTGGAATCTGAAATGCAGCGCATGCCAAGCAGAAGCCGCTAGCATCCGTGTCAACACTGCATCAATAGATGGAGCTGTAACTAAAGACCAAGTGGATGATTTTGTAAAGACTAACATTTGGGAATTGCTACATTTTATACACTTGCTTTATATACAAATTTCCGTTAAAGATAAAAATAATAATTAAACAATTATAGTTATAATGCTGGTAAAAATATAAGGAATGCTATTATTTGCACATTACTTTAATTTTAAAGGTTACAATTATCAACAGAGCCCAAACTATTAAATTAAAATGCTGATAATTTAATTATTTTGTAATGTAATATAAAAGAAGTAACACTTGTTAATTTGATATTACTTATGGTATTCTATAACGCTTGACAAATTAAAAGTATATGACTAAATGAGGCTTGTGCATCTTGAAGCTACAATTTTAGTTTGGATTTCACTGATCGTCATTATAATGTAATCACTAACCAATTAACTAACTAAATACATTGTATTATACTACATTAATTATTAGTTGCAGTAGTGCAGTTGTTTACATTGCTGCACTCATTGAGAATAGTGTGTGTGAGAGACTATTAGTTAAATGATTGGGTCATATTTAATGTATAAAAACTACTGAACATTTGTATGAAAGCAGATTCAGACATTAAATAGCAACGTTGATTAATAATGTTAATCTGTAGATTTTTCTACAGGACTATTACTTGAATAACCTATACTTCATTAGGCTATAGCAAGAACATCTGAAACAACCATACACTTCTGCACTAATGTACAGAGAGATTTGAGATCAATTATTCTTTCACTGCAATTCTGTTTTTATTGTTTTTGAATGGTCCTGTATGAAAGAAAAGAACAGGATGCCTGCTGTACTGCAACACCTGTTATAAATAGACCTGTCACAACCTAATTCACTAAATCATGTTTAAATCTACTACAATATTCCATGAACATAATTGTATGCTTACTGCATTATTCCACTAATGTGCACATTAATAACGCGCTCACATGGGACGCGTTCTCGTCAAGAAACACATGTGAACGCGTGCTGTCTGCATACAGCCTAAGCAGGCTAAGAGCTGATAAAATGTAGAAACTGTAACTTGAATGCAATGTAAGTCGCTTTGGATAAAAGCGTCTGCTAAATGCATAAATGTAAATGTAAATGTAAGCAGGGGCAGATTTAGTGAATTGGGGCGCTATAAATTTGCACACATGTACCTAGATCAACCTTGAGGTTCCTTTTTTTTGTCTTGATGCTTGATGCTTGCACAATGGTGCTCCATAGTTGTGTCCAATGTTTCTATTTCATGGACATGTTATAATGGGATCCTTTCATTTACATTTTTTCATTCATTTAGCAGACACTTTTATTATTTCATGTTGTAGACTATAGAATAGCAATTGATTTACCATTGAGATAGTTCTAACAAAAAAAATAATTAATTATAAGATGATAAACCTCATAATTGATCCTTTAAACCATTTTGTTTTTTTTAAGAAAAGGGATGAGTCAGAAGTATAAATTATGATATTATTTAAAATGGGTTTATGTGGGTGGATTTTCGCATTGGTCTAAACAAAAACTGCAGACTGGATTATTGAAATGCACATTCGTTCTCTACCAGTAGGAGGTGCTTTTGGAACGTCAGAATCGCGCATTTAATACATTCTAGTGCTGTAAAAGTTAACGTATTAATAACGCTTTAACGCAAATTCATTTTAACGGCACTAAGTTTATTAATGGGCAATTAACGCAGCGCATATTTTCTGTTTGATCTGTGGCCCAACCCGTAGCTGGAGAAATGGAGATGCACAGTGTTGCCAACTCAGCAACAGTGCAGACCCCTTTAGCAACTTTTTTACCTTCAAAAAAAGCAGCCAAACCTTATTTAGTCTCTGAGAATCGCTTGTACTGCCGCACGAGCGCGAGGTCTTGCTTTCACAGTGCGCGCACACACATCTCTCTCTCTCTCTCTCTCTCTCTCTCTCTCTCTCTCTCTCTCTCTCTCTCTCTCTCTCTCTCTCTCTCTCTCTCTCTCCCCCTCTATCTCTCTCTCTCGTTCTCTGCGTCTGCTCAGTTTCTGTTCAGCGCGCGACAGCCGGCAGAGAAGAGCAAGCGCTTTAATTCAGTTAAACACAGATATTATTTTCATTGCTTCTCTAATTTTACATGATGCAAGCATAGCCGAAATCCCAGCACAGCTATTGTCATTATCTTATGTGTATTTGATTTTATAAAACGATGGCTCGATTATCAGGATTTTTGTGCAGATTAACACCTTGGAAGTGAGAGCTGGTTATTTAGTCAATGGATCGCGTTTCAATCACTATTTCATATTCATTCCGTCTTGTGTGCACAGAGAGGGAAACTAACGTAATAATAAACAATATAGGATATGTAAATTTTGCATGTTCAGACGAAGTGAGCTGCTCTGTCGTGCAAAAATGTAAACCGTCTTGTGTCAGTAAATTCCTCAGTGCAAAGAAAGAGAAGTAATGGGAACCCGGTATTTCTTTTTTCATGTATCTAATAGACATGAACAAGTTCTTTGAAAAACATCTCATGACCTTTGAAACATGTCTAAGTCTTCATGCTCTAATAAACACACATTTGCATAAAGCATCCATATTTGTCAATGCCCATGTTGATTAGAGTATTAAAACTTGATAAGTTTTTTTAAGGTTTTTGTGCAATTAATTGCAATTAATCATGAGTTAATTCACGACAATCGTGCGATTAATCGCGATTAAATATTTTAATCGATTTTCAGCCCTAATATATTCTAAATGTACCTTAAATTAATACTTTTCAAGTTTTTAATACTCTAATCAACATCGGCATGGACAAATATGGATGCTTTATGCAATATATGTTTATTATTAGTGAAACCATAGTTAACATAGAGCATGAAGCGTAGACATGTTTCATGTTTCATTTTCGCACAACAAGGCAGTTCACTTTTTCTGAACATACAGAATGTACATTTATTATTTATTATTAAATTTGTTTCCCTCTCTGTGCCCACACATACTGTAGCCTATTTTGATGCAGCTAAATTCTAAATAAAACTGTTTTCATTAATATATGTTTCTGTTTCTGTTGTCAGACTTACAGGATGAATATAAAATAATGACTGAAACACGACCCATTAAGAATACATACTCAGCTCTCACTTCTAAGATGTTAATCCGCACAAAAATCCTGATTTATAATTGAGCCGTCGTCTGATGAATCCAAATAGGCTACACATAAGATACAGACTAGAGCTGTGCTGTGATTTCGGCTATACTTGCATGTAAAATTAAAGAAGTAACATATCTGTGTTTTAACTGAAGCAGCAGTTTTTTAAATGTAATGTAAACCAGTTTTCTTTACATTTCAGCAGCTTATATAAAGAGGTGCGTGCGCTGAACAAAGCAGACGCAGAGAGAGAGAGAGACAGAGAGAGAGAGAGAGAGAGAGAGAGAGAGAGAGAGAGAGAGAGAGAGAGAGGTGCACTGGGAAAAAGAGACCTCGCGCTCGTGCGGCCGTCAGCTTCCGATGCATAATATTTTCATTTGCTCAAGCAGGATACACAAGAAGCACGTTCAACTCAGACAGGCAGACAGTTGTTTTGGTAATAAACGTTTGCGTGTCAAGTCAAGTCAAGTCACCTTTATTTATATAGCGCCTTTAACAATACAAATTGTAACAAAGCACTGCACAATATCAAAATAGGCAAATTTGTCAATAATGTAAAATGACAGGATTTAACACTCAATTATCTGCTGAATGCATTTCATTATTGAATTTAGTAATGGCATTGTCCAGCTTAGTTCAGTTTAAATAATATCTGTGCAATCAAGTCGATGATTGTGCTGGAAATGAAGTGTCCCCAACTGAGCAAGCCAGAGGCGACAACGGCAAGGAACGAAAACTCCATCGGTGACAGAATGGAGAAAAAACCTTGGGAGAAACCAGGCTCAGTCGGGGGGCCAGTTCCCCTCCGGCCAGACGAACCAGTAGTTTGTTCCGACTGCAGCAAAGTCAGAGTGTAAGTGGTCCACTGGTTCCAGGGGTCTTTCCCCGATGGATGTCTAGGTGACGAGGTCCTCACTGGAGCTCTATCTCTGGGGGCTCATCTCGGAGGTCCTCGGAGGGGTTGTCATCGTCTCTTCTCAGGTGTTCGGTCATCTCTATCGTTTAAGGGTAGGATCCAGACTGAGGCTTGTGTAATTCCTAACTACCACGGGATGTTAATCCCGTGGCAGTAACATAGAAACAGTAAGACAATTAGCGTAGCAGCGGCTCCATCCAGGAATAACCCTGGATGAAATTATCAGTATAACCCAAGCTAAAGCATAATAATGTGCGATTGATCAGAAATACCTGCAGTACAAGATTGTGAGATGCATTATATGAATGCTTGGCTAAAGAGATGCGTCTTTAATCTAGATTTAAACAGAGAGAGTGTGTCTGAACCCCGAACGTTTTCAGGAAGGCTATTCCAGAGTTTAGGAGCCATATATGAAAAAGTTCTACCTCCTTTAGTGGACTTTGCTATCCTAGGTACTACCAAGAGTCCAGAGTTTTGCGACCTAAGGGAGCGGGTTGGATTGTAGCGTGATAAAAGATTAGTTAGGTACGCAGGAGCTAAATCATTTAGGGCCTTATAGGCAAGTAATAATATTTTGTAACTGATACGAAACTTAATAGGTAGCCAGTGCAGAGACTGTAAAATTGGAGTAATATGGTCATATTTTCTTGACCTGGTAAGGACTCTAGCCGCAGCATTTTGTACTATCTGTAGCTTGTTTATTGAAGATGCAGGACAACCACCTAGCAGTGCATTACAATAGTCCAGTCTAGAGGTCATGAATGCATGAACTAACTTTTCTGCATCAGAAACACTTAACATGTTCCGTAGCTTGGAAATGTTTCTAAGATGGAAGAATGCTGTTTTTGTAACATTGGAAATATGATTTTCAAAAGATAGGTTGCTGTCTAATATAACACCCAGATTTTTAACTGTAGAGGAAGTAACAGTACATCCGTCTAGTTGCAAATTGTAATCCAAGAGATTCTGTGTACTGTTTTTAGGTCCAACAAGTAATATCTCGGTCTTATCTGAATTTAATAGAAGAAAATTACTGGTCATCCAATCTTTTATATTTTTAACACACTCTGTTAGCTTAGATAGTTTCGAAGTTTCATCTGGTTTTGTTGAGATATATAGTTGAGTGTCATCAGCATAACAATGGAAACTAATCCCGTATTTTCTAATAATATTCTAATAATATGTCCATGCATAATGTGCATCTTGTATATGAAAAGCGTTTTAGGGGGCCCTTGGCTTTTGGGGGCCCAAGGCAACCGCCTACCTTTGCCTAATGCAGTGCTTCCCAAACCTGTCCTGGAGGACCCCCTGCCCTGCACCTTTTGTATGTCTCCTTTATCTAACACACCTGATTCCACTCATCAGCTCGTTAGTAGAGACTGCAAGGACTAAACTGGGTCCTCCAGGACAGGTTTGGGAAGCACTGGCCTGATGAGTAAGTCCGCCCCTGAGCCTAAGCAACAAGGTGCTCATCTCACTTCATGTTCTTTTGTTTTGTGCTCCTGGGGGAGCTCTTTCACCTGAAACCTGCTGAGCACGAGGCAGGAAAGCTGCTAAGCGCTGATGTGATGTTTCCTGTCACCTGCAGATGGACACTGACGTGGAGGCGAGCAGTGAAATAGATGAAATCCTACAGCAGATCGTGGAATTGGACAAATGGAGAGAGATATTTAACTCCCGCGGGTACGCGCACGTACGCACGCTTGCACGCACGCTGTCTTCCCTGCATGTTTACTCACCTGTTTTTACCTTTCAGGTTGGAATTACCACATGGCTATGTTAAAGTAAGTCTTAGTTGTATTTATTTATGGATTGCTAAATGTTTTCTATTTCTAATTTAGACACCTGAAATGCGTTCCCAAGCGTGGAGTAAAAGTGGACTAGTTTAGCTCAAAACAACAAAATTCTCATAATTGATTTCATTCACATCATTCCCAACGGGTATAATAAATTAATTAGAGAGATAATAAATTAATTAAAAGTGCACAAAAGAATGCAAAAAATTAATAATTGTATATTGTTTTAATTTTTTTCCAAAACATGGTTTACTCTAAAACTCCAAAAAATATTGGCACCCTATTTTAATATGATCAAAGAAGGCTTTGGAAATTAATCAATACATTTTAATTAATTGAATTTTATTTTAAAAAATTCACAAAAATCTAATCTTTCATTGGATAAAAATAATTTAAAATGGGAGGAAATATCATTATGAAATAAATATTTTTCTCTAATACACATTGGACACAATTAACGGCACTCTTGTATTGAATACTTTTTGAAACCTCCATTTGCCAGTTTAACAGCACTAAATGTTCTCCTATAATACCTGATGAGGTGAGAGAACACCTGATACGAGATCAGAGACCATTCCTTCATCCAGAATCACTCCAGACCCTTCAGATTCACAGCTCCATGACGGTGCTTCTTCTCTTCACTTTAATGTTCACCTCACTCGTGTTCTACAGGGTTCATGGGATGGCCATAGCAGCAGAAGCTTGGTTTTGTGCTCAGTGACCCATTCTTGTGTTGTTTTTGAGGTTTGTGTTTGGATTATTGTACGGTTGAAGATCCAAATATGGCCCATTATAAGATTTCTAATAGAGTCAGTCACTTGATGATTATTTATCTGTTGGTATTTGATATAATCCATGATGCCATGTGTCTAAACATTTCTCCAGCAGACATATAGGCCCACAACATCAAAAAATACAGCAGTATATTTCATTGTACACATGGGGTACGTTTTATCCCTGTGTTCACCAAACCCATCTTGAGTGTTTGCTGCTAAAAAGCTCATTTTTTTGTTTCATCTGAACGTAGAAGCCAGTCCCATTTAAAGTTCCAGTCGTGTCTGACAACTGAATATGCCTGAGTTTGTTTTTGGATGAGCTAGGATAATTTTAATTGTAACCCTCCCAAACAACATGCGGTGATTTAGGGGCTGTTTTGCAAAAAAATTTTACGGTTTTCTGAGCCCGAGAGTCAACTATTTTCTGCAGTTCTCCAGCTGTGGTCCTTGGAGAGTCTTTAGACACTCAAACTCTCCTTCTAGCCATGCATTAGGATGATATAGACACACGTCCTCTTCAAGGCAGTTTCATAACATTTTCTGTTAATTGGAAACTCTTAATTATTGCCCTGATGGTGGAAATGGGGATTTTCACTGCTTTAGCTCTTTTCTTAAAGTCACTTCACTGATAAGGTGAATCTCAATGATTTTTTGTTGTACATCAGAAATATATTCTTGGATTTTTCTCATTGTGATGGATGATTAAGGGAATTTGGGCTTTATTTTCCCTCCTATTTATATTTCTGTGAAACAGGAATCCGTGGCTGGATAATTTCATGTTCATAATCATCCTCAAAATTGTAAATATGAATGGGAATATACTTCAGAGATATTTTACTCCTAAGAATTTTTAGGGGTACCAATAATTGTGTCCAACATGTATTTGAGAAAAAAACATTTAGTTCATAATTATATTTCCCCCATTTTAATTCCTATTATCCAATGAAAGGCTCGATTTTTGTGGACTTTAAAAAAAATTAAATTACTGTAATGCCATTACTGTAAATACAAAAACAAGTTGTGTTCCAAATTTGAGGTTTATATCTAAATAATGACCTTATCTCAAAAATGCATTAAACATTTCTACTAAATGAAATTCACTTCCCCTTCCTTTCCAATTCAAGTACAAGCTTGACAAGTGTTTTTTTTTTTTTTTTTAGTTTAACCTTTTCGAATCCTGTGCATGATTGTATTACTTTTTTTCACATAGCAAGCGCCAGAACCCTTACCAAGTTTTGTACCATTCTGATGCAGAAAAAAAACATAATTTTTTCAGTCAAAAATGACCGAATAATTCCATTCGGTTAATTAATGGTTACTCAATACTCCAAATGAAAAATCAAAATACAAGTATCATACAAGCAATATACAATCCCTGTGCTATATCCCGATGTGCTGATACATAATCTGTTTTGTGAATTAATTTATATTACATTGAAATACTTTTGGAGGCTTATAGTCAATATTTTGTCAAGTGTACATAGGCAGACATCTTATTGCGAGTGTAAATGATGACATCACTATAATTTTGGGTGAAATGTTTCTGCTAAATATTTAAAATCTCCTAATTTAAATTCGGATGCATTCTATTGTGTTTGCAGCTGTTTTTAATGTAATAATGCATCTGTGTGAACACCTCCTAAATCTTGTGAACGGAAATATGTGCTTATGCCATTCTTATGTGCTTAAGTCTGATATTTCGATAATTGATACCACAGTCCCTGTGCTCTCAGGTGGCTTTATGTCATTTCTCCCATGACATGCAGTCAGCCAATCAGATGAGAGTATGCATGTGCCTGTGTGGCTGCAATCCACTCAACAAACTCAGTATCACAGACTGGAGGAGAGGTGTATGTTTACTACCACGTTACTTAGGCATATGCACACAATGCCATGTGTGAAAACGAATTCACATGCAGTAGTAGAGTGCGTGTAAAGGCCATCATGACGAATTATCAGGACCTTCTGCAAACCATCAAGAGTTTGCAGCACTCCAGACTGAGCTACATAGAGCTTCTTCAAGAGGAGGTGAAGAGAAACCGAAATGTGAGTTAACTACTGATGGCTCATTCATCTCAAACCTAGCATCTTCATAAGATTAGAAACCATGCTTTTGGGATTGATGTTGTTTGAAGAGTTATAAGAGAGGTTAGAAATAGACAACAGGAGTAAAGATATAATTGTATAAGTACGTTATGTTAGAATATGTAACAAAAATATTAGATCTAGGGCTACTTTGATAATCAAAAAAAAAATATTATCATTGGATAAAAGTGAGATTTTAAGCAGTTTACTGATAAACCTTATTACTCCACATCTGTGTAGGCATCAGCTTCAAATGTGTAAATATATAATACATATACATAGTGTACACTTCCAGTCAAACGTTTGGAATAATTAAAAAACAATTCAGTTATTATATAATTTAATTTCTTAAATAAGTCTTTAATGCTAATTTATGCTACATTTAATTGATCAAAAATACAGTAAAAACAGTAATATTGCAAAATATTACCACAATTTAAAAGAACCACTTTCTGTCTTGATATATTTTAAAACACAATTTATTCCTGTGACGGCAAAGCTGAATTTTCAGCAATCTTTATATGCTATTTTGGTGTTCAAGAAATATTATTATTGATGCTGTAAACATTTTTTTGCTGCTTAATATTTCTGTGGAAACTGGCAAGTTTTGGGTAAGATTGATTGATTAAAATGAAAACATTTTTACAGCAGAAACATATCAAATTGATAAAAAAAAATAATTAATTAACCGATTTTTAATGCAACATTTTACATGAAATGTAAAACAGAAATGAGTTATTTTATGTAAAAGGTATACTGTAACAACTCTTTTCACTCGATCCCTTGTATAGAGACCTAGTGAGAAGATCAAATCTGAAGAGGACAGTGACGACTCTTCCAGACCTGCCACCTCGACCCATCACATCGGAGCACAGCTCGACCGGTTCACAGCACCCTACTCCATTCCTCAAACCCTCACAGTGTCTCCGAGTCTGGGTGGGCAGCCGCTGTCACCAGAGCTGGCGGTGGTGAGTCGTGGAACATGACCCTGTCACTTGACCCTCGCTCGCTTGCGTCCCGTGTGTCTCATAACAGACTTGAGCTGTGTGTGTATACTGTGTATGTGTGCCCCGGAGACAAAAGACAGGATATGGACTCATCATTTATTTATTCAAACTTTAAGCAATAGATCAGGTTAGTCTCATATAGTCATAACCAGAGGTTTAAACTACTTGAGTAATTTTACTTGATTACCTTACTTAAGTATTATTTGGGGGGGGGGGGGGTAATTTATTCAAGTAAACTGACTACTTGTACTTTTACTTGATTACATTTCTGAAGAATAAACAGTATTTTTTACTCCTTAAAATTTTATTTCAACTTCAAAAGTACATTTTTATTTGATCTTATGCACATTAAACATGAGAAACAGAAGCTCAAACGTGCGTGCTTTACGTGAGAACCAATGATCATTGTTTTCATGCATCAAGCACACACATAGTTCTACTTCAGTTATGACTTTCATCAGATAAACGTCTGGGTTCAGAAGTTCACCATCAAACCTGAGGTAGCAAAGTTGTGGTTTTCCCCAAAAAAAGTTTATTCATTATTCTTTCTGTTTTGATAGAGCCATTAGCTGTGAAATATATTGGCTGAATGCACAAGATTGAGGGCAAATAAAAGCAGTGATAAAAAACTTTGCTAAAGCTAAAAAATTTGCTAAAGCTAAAAAAAAATTTTGCTGAGGAAAAGCCCCCCCAAAAATGCCCCAAATAAACAATTAAAAGATTAATGATCCTTTTAAACAGTGACATAGACTAGAGGTTGCACAGACTAGTCGTCTAGTCGACTTCAGTGCTCTGCATGACGCTTTAAGCTTGAAGTCGACTAGTCGCTGGTCTTATAGAGGGCGCAATAGGATAATAAATCCACATTTACGCTCCGTTTCCAAACAGTTAAAATTACAAACTAATTCATACTCTGAATGCGAACCACAAGACGTGTGATTATATTACTGGATGCTGGAAATTGAACGGCAGAATGCAGGTTTTAAACAGCTTATTGTACAGGTAAGTTAATCACGTTCTAATCTAATTTGCTGCTGTACTGTAACGCACACACTTAGCTACAGACAGTAGTAAGTACAATACATCACGCGCAGATCACACACACATAGCTACAGACAGTAACGCGTACAATACATCACGCTCAGATCACACACACATAGCTACAGACAGTAGCGCGAACAATACATCACGCACAGATCACACACACATAGCTACAGACAGTAACGCGTACAATACATCACGCTCAGATCACACACACATAGCTACAGACAGTAACGCGTACAATACATCACGCGCAGATCACACACACATAGCTACAGACAGTAGCGCGTACAATACATCACGCGCAGATCACACACACATAGCTACAGACAGTAGCGCGTACAATACATCACGCGCAGATCACACACACATAGCTACAGACAGTAGCGCGTACAATACATCACGCGCAGATCTCACACACATAGCTACAGACAGTAGCGCGTACAATACATCACGCGCAGATCACACACACATAGCTACAGACAGTAGCGCGTACAATACATCACGCGCAGATCACACACACATAGCTACAGACAGTAGCGCGTACAATACATCACGCGCAGATCACACACACATAGCTACAGACAGTAGCGCGTACAATACATCACGCGCAGATCACACACACATAGCTACAGACAGTAGCGCGTACAATACATCACGCGCAGATCACACACACATAGCTACAGACAGTAGCGCGTACAATACATCACGCGCAGATCACACACACATAGCTACAGACAGTAGCGCGTACAATACATCACGCGCAGATCACACACACATAGCTACAGACAGTAGCGCGTACAATACATCACGCGCAGATCACACACACATAGCTACAGACAGTAGCGCGTACAATACATCACGCGCAGATCACACACACATAGCTACAGACAGTAGCGCGTACAATACATCACGCGCAGATCACACACACATAGCTACAGACAGTAGCGCGTACAATACATCACGCGCAGATCACACACACATAGCTACAGACAGTAGCGCGTACAATACATCACGCGCAGATCTCACACACATAGCTACAGACAGTAGCGCGTACAATACATCACGCGCAGATCACACACACATAGCTACAGACAGTAGCGCGTACAATACATCACGCGCAGATCACACACACATAGCTACAGACAGTAGCGCGTACAATACATCACGCGCAGATCACACACACATAGCTACAGACAGTAGCACGTACAATACATCACGCGCACAGAATCATTCAGCATGAAAATGTATGGTCAACACTGTTCTGTGTTGTTCTCACGGTGTTGTCACTTCACTGTTCTCGGTAAAATAGCTTAGAAACTGAAAAGTTGAAGCATATATTTCTTAATAACTAAATCCCACAGCTTCACTACTAGTAGAGAGACGCTGCAGGTAGAAGTAATTCACACACGCAATTGCTCTCACTAATGCATTCATTCATATGAATGTAATCTTTACTGTACTACTTATCTGTATCTGATTTAGAACGAGCAGGAATCTGTGAGAAATATAACGACCCAAAGACTAAAGAACTGATCAAAATAAGCTGTTATAGGTGCAATAGTCATGTGGGCAGCCTTGTGTCATATTTCATATCTGTGCACAAGGTGTTTGTCACAGCTCCAGACTTATTTGTTCATTAATGACGTCATCAGCGACTAGTCGACTTCGACTTGACTTTCATCACATAAAAGTTGACTTTAAAAAATCAGAAGTCGTTCAACCCCTAACGTAGACAACACACAAGGCGTATATGTTGTGTTTTAATTCTATGACTCTCCTCATTAATTCAACTCATTCTTGAATTCTGTCTGGAATATGTTTCTAATCTCTGCATCACATTGTTATTAAAAGTGATAGTTCACCCAAAAATTAAGATTTGCATGTTGTCCCAGATGTTTATGACTTTCTTTCTTCAGATGAACACAAGACAAGATTTCTAGTCCGTATAATGCTAGGGAACAGGACCACTTCAGAAACCACACAAAGTGAACACGACTGTCAAGTTTAAAATATTACTATTTTCGTTTCGTTATTGTTTCACTTAAGAAGACACTGAAACATTAACAGGGGTTTTATGAGTTACTGTCATATTCACTTTGTGTAGTTTTTGAAGTGTCAATTTTGGACGTCCCATACTTGTTATACGAAGAACGATGATTTAGATCTTAGTTTGTGTTCATCTGATACATAAAAGACACACACACACACACACACACACACACACACACACACACACACACACACACAGTATATATATATATATATATACATAAAACTGCATGATTTTACTGTACCACCAATAACCTTCTCCCAAATATAATGTATATAATGCATTTTATAATATAATAAATTACGTTTTGTTTTTGTTTTCTCCCTTTAACCAAACTTCTGTATGTCAGAAAAAAAGTACTTCTACTTTTTTAATACTTGAGAACAATTTAAAGTTGTACTTTTTCTCAAGTATGTTTTTGGCCTGATACTTGTACTTTTAATTGAGTATCTTTACTTTCACTTGAGCAAAATTGGTGAGTACTTTTTAAACCTCTGGTCATAACTACCGCTAATTACACTAAATGGGTGAAAAAATCCACCAGAATGTCATAAAGAAAAAATTCAATATAAATAAGATTTCAAAAACTGTTAGCTGTCGATTTGTATTGTGAACTAATAAAAAACACCCTCCCCCCATGATTTCCCACATACGTTTTATTATTATTTTGACATTGTATTTTGCTTTGTCACTCATACAGAGTTTAAGACATATTTTATTTGGGAACACGTTCCATATATTCAACTATGAGTGGAAGAAATCACTCTTCAAGTTCCGGGAGCCGTTCTCTGACATGGCATATGCTCTGGAGACTGAGAGGGTGGTGAGTATTACACAACTTCACTTATTCTCATCGTTCTGGGTGTATATAAACCCTTGCAAATTGGATTTTGTAATATTTTCTAAAACATTAAACATGAAAAATGTCATTTAAATTACTTAATGAAGAGAAAATGTGCATAAGTGAAGGGAATGTGTATATCTTAACAAATGACAAAAGTAAAATAAATACAATACATCATGAAATGGAATTGGAAATCTTATAATGGAAATGGTAAAAAGAGTGTTTGGTGATACACTAATACACAGGGCCCTGCACAACGTGAGGAAGAATATATATATATATATATATATTATTGTTGCTCAAATTAGTTAAATTCATTCCCCGGTGAATTATTAATGTGTTAAAATTAGTTTAAAAATAGTGGCCACTTTGTAGTAATTTTTTCCCCTTGTTTCAATTTGTGACCCTCTCTGTAAAATCCAGGCGAAAGTCTCAAAATGATGATTTCTACCATTAATTTCACTATAATTTCAATCTTTGACATGACCTAGCTCAGTCAGTATTACAGATATAAAGGTACAATTTTCACTAAATGTTCTTTACCATATGAATTATGATTTTTTTGTAGAAAACAGCAAATCACAAACAAATGACTTTAGCTGGGTTTTCACAGAGAGGGTCCCATTTAGTTAAATAATTGGCAATCGTGACATGTACAGGGCTCCATACTAATAAAATATACAAAAAATTATAATTATAAAACAATTCAAAAATCATCTTTGAAATGAATTACACAAGCGTTATTATTTGCTTAAGCATCAATATACAGAAACTATGGTGGTTGTGAGTTACTTGTTACAGGCCAGGAAAGACTGACAACAAAGTAACAAGTGTAACGGATGTATGCCAGTAAGGGCTGTGTGTAAACCTCACTCCCCTGACCTCAAAAGAGGCGCTCTGGCGACTGACGCTAGAGGCTGCAGCCTTTGGCGTTCCTTGTTAGAGCGCACGCCTCCTGCACCGGAGTCCCGGGTTCGCGACCCGCTCGGTGAGTTGGTGCGGACCCGTGTTGGGGGGGTTACATTGGTGCCGTGACCCGGACGGGAGTGAGGTTTAGGGGGGTGAGTGTAACGGATGTATGCCAGTAAGGGCTGTGTGTAAACCTCACTCCCCTGACCTCAAAAGAGGCGCTCTAGCGACTGACGCAAGAGGCTGTAGCC
The DNA here is from genome assembly GCA_003573665.1 of Oxygymnocypris stewartii. NCBI lineage: Eukaryota > Metazoa > Chordata > Actinopteri > Cypriniformes > Cyprinidae > Oxygymnocypris > Oxygymnocypris stewartii. The sequence goes on from QVTF01018974.1 coordinate 295,615, forward strand.
TTTGGCGTTCCTTGTTAGAGCGCCCGCCTCCTGCGCCGGGTTCGCGACCCGCTCAGGTGAGTTGGTGCGGACCCGTGTTGGGGGTGTTACCCAACCACATAATGATTTAGGGAAGCTGTTTTTCTGAGATGGTAAATTCTGTTCTTAGTACTTTGAAGGTCAGAATCCTTGTCATATGCGTGCGTCATTGTTATGCTTGTGCATTCTGAAATTGCTCACTCATAAATGAAAATGTTGTTATTCACTCACACTTGTCATTTCAAAACCACAATAATGTCTCATGGAGCATAAAAGGACAAACTAGTGGACATCTTCATCTTGAATTCAAAACCGGCATATCAATAACTTTTTGTGGGGTGAATTACCTTAATTAGCTTAACCTTGAGTCAATTTGATTTGTTAATGCATTCTTATTTGACATTTTAACTGATTTAACAGTTCTTAAGACGCCTGCTTTTAGAGGACTTGGATAAATCCTTCTAGTGAAGCACAAACTTGAGACAGTTGACCTTATGTTTGATCACGTTAATAAAGTTACTTCCTCTTTGCCAGAACTGCAAATGATATAAGTGAAGAATGATTGTGTTACATCTTGCAAGCTTTAGTAGATAACTTCTCATGTGTCTTTTTCAGAGAAAAGACATGACTTTAGACTGATTAGCCCGACACCATTGTCTGAACATTGCATCACTCCTCGCCACCTCATTATTGCATAATGAGCTTGAAATGTTGGCCATTTTCTTAACCACAGATCATTGGTACACTTAAACTAAGGCAGCTAAGCAAATGTGCTTCCCATTATCTTCAGTTAGTGAAGTGTGGGATGTGTCATTAGCAACTTACACTGGCATTAGGATACTATAAAAAAGCCCAATTATATTAAGAGCACTCAAGAAACTGATTCAAGGTAAACTTTCTCCACTCAAGTAATAACAAAATTAATGTAAAATCTATCATGCATGGCTTATGAATGGTTCATAAACTGATCACTTAGTGCTGGATTCCATTAAAACTGTTATTTTATATTTGTTTCACCTCTAATACTTTAGAAAAGGAATTTGCATGTCACTTCTCTGGACATAGGGTGTAAAAAGAGATGGCTTGCTCCACTCATTCAAATTTGTTTTTTTGGAGCTGAGATGAAGCGCATCACAAGAGATTCCCATAACAGGAAAGGAAAGGACGTGACGCGTGGCCAAGTATGGTAATTAGGGATGCACCGAAATGAAAATTCTTGGCCGAAGCCGAACAAAATGAAACACTAGGCCGAATACCGAACACGTTTTTTCAAAAATGTTCTCCCCATGTAGGCCTATTTTGCTATTTTTTTTTACTATTGCATAAATTAAATAGCCAAAATCAGCTTTTTACTCTTTTGTTCTGCTTTACAAAAAAAATTACAAATTATTACTTAACACTGACCATTTTTATACATCCTATCAGACATTAAACCAACAAAGCACAATTTAACTTAAAATTAATAAGTTAGTAAAATAATATTTGTTGGCCATTTTTGAGACCCCCCTTCTTGAATCAGGCTTGTATTTTTCTCTGTACAAATAAATGCAGCCTTGATGAGCAGAAGAGACTTTTTTTAAAACAGAATATATTACGGATCCCAATTTGAACATTATTGGTGAATGTTATAGTAAATGTATTAATACAGCTGTTGTAGGGTAATTATTTATATAATTATTATTGTAGTTATTGTCAAAATCATTATTTTACAGAACAAGACTAAAATTACAATACTGACATTTATGAATGTTGTGGAGCTTTTATTTTGGCGGAAATATGCAGGAAGCAGGAAGTGCTTCTGTTTGTTGACAACAGCATGCAGATATTTCTCAGATATATATCATTACGAATTTGGGAAGATGTTTGTCACACGTATCACATTGTCACACGCCTTTAAAAAAATTCTACAAATGAGCAGAATTTCCTCGCGCTTTGAACTTTGAACCCTCAAAGCGAGCTCGTGCAGCGCTGTTTGAATACATGCCATTCGTGTGTGTTTTAGAAAACATATTCTGTAGTTTATTTACTAATCGTTTGAGGCCATTTCGCGATTTCAATCATCACAGTAACCAGCAACAACCACCCCTTCCTCTTCTTATCGGAGACATGAGAAGCAGCGCTGAGCAGTCTCTCGCTGTCGGTGTCTCGTGCTTGTCTGCGTCTCTCTCTCTCTCTCACACAGACAGTTTTAAATGCTTCCACACTGCAGACGTGTTTGCTGCATTAGTGCGCGCCTCTATTTGATCGCGTAACGTCATTGTTCGGTACAAATTATTCTGTCTTTTCGCTTTGGCCGAACACCGAAAGAGGTTTTTTTCCTATTCTCGGCCGAACAATTTTGGTTGCCTATGGTGACCCATACTCGGAATTTGTGCTCTGCATTTAATCCATCCAAGTACATGTACACGCACACAGACAGACAGAGCAGTGAGCAGCCAATGCTGCGGTGCCCGGGGAGGTCTCACATCAGTCGTGGTGTTGAGGGTGGAGAGCGCTGGACATTCACCTACAATCCCTGCCGGGCCTGAGACTCGAACCCATGACCTTTGGGTTACAAGTCCCCAAACAATTTTGTAGTCAAGCTTCAGCTCAATATTCTCTAGCAGACGCAGTGTGCCTTTCTACCCAATAGATGGTTAGCTTCTTGCTGCTAAAATGCAGCCAGTGTTAGTTAAAAAAAACCCTGAAAAGATATTAACTTATTCCAACATTTATTAAAATGTATTTTTAAATTTCCTGTAATTAAACACTCATTTTTCTCTAAAGCAAACAATTTCCAATAAGCACAAATAAAATGATCTTACATTTCTGTAAACGAGGTCTTTTAACATTGAAATAAGGTAGATAAGCTAGCTTATACAAACAAAATGCTAACTAATTATCCAAATATAGAACAGTCAGCAAAGTGACATGGCTGATAAAGAACCTCACCTTCATGTAGCTTATATTATCTAAAAACATAAAATCACAGATGCTACACAAAATATTCATAAACAACTGAAACTGTCATGACTGATTAGATAACCAGCATTTAAAACATTGCACAGCACACATTCAAGAACAAATACTGTTAACATTTTCTTTGTGCAGTATACGCTGCCAGTAAGTGGCATTACAAAATTAAGTGCAGAACAAATCCTCCAACCGAAGTCTTACAAACACATGCTAAAATGTATTTTTACCCCAAGTCAACACTTGATTGAGTAGAGCATTTACAAATGCTCCAAAAACACTAACATGTCTAACTTTGCCGGTTTCAGACATGAGCGCTCGCATGTCACGACGTTTCCGCCAACACTAAAGAGTCTCTCGGATGGAGAACTTGTGGCTGGTATACATAGGTATTTGCGAGCGAGTTTGCTCAGCCTTGGAAAGTTAACCCTATGTTCCTTCCACCAAGCCAAGGGATCTTGCTCTCCATCAATAGCAGGAGACATGAGGTAGCTGTTCAGCTCAGCTTCCATGGTGTCCTCCAACTGCACAGATGAAGCAGGGGGAACTGCGGTGCTCTTGAAGAAGCTGCCCAATGACCGTTTCCCCTTCTTCACTGTGGATGTTGATGGTTCTGTCTCAGCTGCACTTTGATGCATGCCATCTGTGGTGCCAAGACGAGCCCTCTTCTCCTGAAAAACAGAGAACTGTCTTTTAAAAAGAATATAATGTTGAGGAAATCAGGCATTTTATGTAAGCATTTAAACATTGCCTGTCAACGTAAATAAACAAAGTGGCTTAAATTGCATGCATTATAATAACAAGCTTTTATAACATATAGCATGTAATGTAATTTAGTTACTTTTACTTTTTGCTGTCATCTGTCACTATTTTATGTTATTTTCTCTTTTAACATTAATCATATTTTGTTGCTGTTGCACATTGATGCACATAATATAACAAAGTTACCTTTTGTGCCTCCTGTTCCATTTCCAACTTGACTCTTGCTCTGATATCTGGAATATTATCTTGCCTTATGTAGCCCATTTTAAATCATGGATCAAGGAATGAAGCTACATCAAGAATCTCCTGTGTGGCTGGGTCACTGTATTTGTCCTTCATATAGCCAAGGACCCTTGACTTTATGGACTTTGTTAGGTCGGGGCCATCTTCCTTTTCAGCCAGGGTTTCTGTTTTCAGGAGATGCAGGATTGGCTTGAGGTAGGATATGCTGACATATGATTCACCAGAGAGGGCATCTGTGAAGTCCTGGAGGCGATGTAGGGTGGCATTGATAGACTCAAGGACCTCTGTGTCCTGCCAGGTGGGAACTAAGTGACATGTCTTCCTGTCTTCAGACAGAACCTGAGACAAGGCCTGACTCTGCTCCAAGACCCTCGCAATCATCTTCTGTCTAGAGCCCCATCTTGTTGGACACTGTGATTAAGGAATGCTCTTGCAGATTCAGATGTATTTGTGCCTCACTCGGTGTGTTTTTATTTTTCCAGCTGTGTGAGAAATGGCAAACCAGCTGCTTACAAAGTCCAGTAGCCCGATTTACCCTTGCATCACCCTTCAAAGCATTTTCTAAAAAAGAAAAACAATATTGTGTAGTTTTGCATTTTCCAGACTTAATGTAAACAAGACTTGTTTTAACAAGTGCAAAGTGCGTCACAGAAAGCAATGCAATTAACAATATGTGAAATATAAATCATAAAGCAGGAAAATTAAGCTATACAAACACTTAGTCTCAAAGTGATTATAATTAAAAAAATACCATCTAAAAGACAAAAGCAATGCTTAAAGATAATAAACATATTGCAACTAGCTACACACCCATATGGAGAGGCCTACTTACCAATGGCAAGATGCAGCCTGTGGCCACAACATTGAAGTCTGATCCATTCATTCAACTCCACAGCTTTGATGACGTTTGCTGCATTATCAGTGGTTATGCACGTCTGTCCCTCTTCGTTCAGAACCCAACTGGAGAAACATTCCCTAAGTCCATGCGCAATATTCTGTCCCGTGTGGTCTACAGGGAAGTATGCTGTCTGCAGACAGCGAGTCTTCAGCTTGAAGTCATTACTGATATAGTGCACAGTGAAACTAAGATACGGTTCGGTTGTCTGGCTCGACCACAAGTCTGTTGTCTTGGCGTAATATTCCACGTTTCAATTCTGTCTCAACTTTATTCCTACATTCAATGTACAGCTGTGGGATTGCAACATGGCTAAATTATGTGCGAGAGGGAATTGTATATCTCCCATCCAGTGTTCGGATGAGGTTTTTAAATCCCGCTTTGGTCACTGCATTAAAAGACACTATGTCCTTAGCGAGGTAATGGGTTATGGTGTTAGTTATCTCCTGGTTCCCTTCGTGACGTTTTTTTTATATGGTGTAACAGCCGCAAACAACTCTGAAATTGTACTTTGCTGTTGCTTGCTAGCATCACTGACAATATTTTCAGTCGACTTTTTAGCAATACACTCCTCAAAAAGCTGTTGAATTCCCTGGTGTTGTGGCAACAATTCTGTGACCGCTCTTACAAATTACACTTTTTTCGGTGTCTGTCACTTCGAAGCCGAAATAATCCCATATTACAGACGTGCTGTTTTTCTTTGATATTAATTCGCCTAATGACGCTTCTGCCTCGACAGACACCATCATCCCACTCCACCGCGATTTCCTGTTTGTTTTTAATGGTGGGCGTTACCGTGGTTGGGTAGCTCTATGGTGATTGGGGAGAATGAATGTGAGCTTACTCAATTGGCTAGTAAGACTGTCACACAATGAGGGCAGTCATGCATTTGCTCTGGGACAGAGCAATTAAATAATACATATTTCATATCACATTCACATCGCAGCCTCTTGCGATTAGCTAATCGATTTCGATTAATCGTTCAGCACAGTCCTTACCACCCCATCATGATACAGGGGACTATGGCAGCTTACTTGGTCATTGAGAAGGTTATGTCGTAGTCTAATATTGGGCACACAGCAGCCTGCCTGCATCTGCTCCACCAAACCTCATAATACAGTTCAGCTGGTTGGCACATTTAGTATAGGGACCCCTAGTGTCACTAAATTGACACAGTGTCAAGTGAGCGACATATAGAGAACATCTTGGTTACTATTGTAACCTCTGTTCCCTGATGAAGGGGACCAGACTTGGTGTCCTTCCTTTCACAACACAGAACAACCCACTGAAATGACTGGGACACTGTCTCGGCTAAAAGTCTGGACCACGGCATCACCTTTTATATCTGTATATATATGAGTGGCATGTAAATACCACTTGGCAAGTTCTCATCTGTCTTTTCTGAAGGTGTTTGAGGTTCCCAATTACAGCTCCTAGTGTCACTCCATCAGAGAACATAGGTTACAGTAGTACCCAAGACCATTGATTTCCATGTGTTCAGTGCCACATGATCATTCAGAAATTTTTCTAATATGCTGATTTGGTACTCAAGATGTATTTCTTATTATAAACAATAATACATAAAAAACAGTTCTGGTTTAGTTATCAAAAACATTCAGCAATGTTTTTGATTTAATGAATGGTTCCGTTAGATACACAAAACCTTCTGGGACACATTGTTTTTATTATGGCTTTTGGATTAATCATTCATATTTGTAGTGTCCTGAATTCTGAAATGGGAATTAAAGTGAAAATATATTGTCATGTGGAATTTTTGAAAGCAATGCCTAACAACTGTTACTCTCTTTCTGTTCTCTTGCAGGGAGGAGCCTGTGCTATTCAGATGGTGGTTCAGGCTTATGTTATTAAATATTTGCTCTTCAACCGGCCAATGAACTCGGAGTGCACAATGCAAAGGTGATTGATTCATTTATATATGTATTGTTTTTGAGGTTTGGACTGGATGTCTGAACTGAAATGAGAATGTTGTGGTGTTGCACTTCTCTCGTTCTCAGTATGATGACGGTCGGGGAGACGGAGCAGAGGAAGGCGCTGGCAGCCGCTCTAACTGACATCTTGTGGACAGCTGGTGAAGAGCAGACAGCCACCGTCTGCTTGGTCACGTCAGAGCGCTGTTTCACCCCCCACATGGACTACAAACTGGACAACTTCACAGAGAGGGTGCATGCAGTTTAACATGTTAACATGCAGCTAAAACATGTTGTAATTGTTACATTTCTTTCTTTTTGAATTCCCCAGTTGCAGCTTTTCACCTTTAAAAAGAAAGACGACGGTAGATCATTTATAAGTGAGCACATCCAATGTGTAGGTACATTTAAAAACTAATATGATATATTATTAGGAACATCTGTGATATACCATGATAATTCTATTTGAAATATACTTTCTTTTACTTGCTCAGATGTTTGTAAGAATGAAATACTAGCTGTATAAAACTTGCATTTAATGTTGTATTAACGTTCACATGAATGTGTGTAGTTTAAGGACGAAGGAAGCCATGGAATCATACTCTTTCTGTACAGCCTTATCTTCTCCAGGACTATTGACAGGTTGGTCTACAGGTTGTCTTGAAAGAAAGTAGTGCTTCTATTCTGCATTGAAGCATTACATTGATCAAGAGTGACAGTAAAGACATTTCCACTGTCCCAAAAAAAATATATATATATATGGGGTCGAATATAATATACTAATTCTGCTTTGACATGACAGGAATAAATTACGTTTAAATATATTAAAATAGAAAAAAAGTTAATTACATTTGTAATTGTATTGTAATTAAATTTTAAGACTACTGTTTCTGCTGTATTTGTGATCAAATAAATGCAAACATACAAAATGTTACCAGCTTTTGAACACTGGTATATGTAGAAACAGCTATTTTCTAGTCATTAATGCTCTACATCTCTAGTGCCTGAGAAATGCCTCAATATTTTAGTCAGCTTTAGTTTGTAATACAATCAACTGATAAAAGAATATGGATCTGCCACAAGAATAAATAAAGATCATTTTAGTATTTGAAATGAGTGACTGAATTACGCAAGTCTCTACATTTGTAGGATACGAGCGGACTTCGACTGTACCACCACTCATCTTTTGCATGTGAGCTTGGGGAACTTTGTTTGTCGACAGGTAAGGAAGGTTATTTGAGAGTTTTTTATTCATGTGACTTGTTAGTGTCAGATTATCTCCACATTCATTAGGCTCTATTAAACCTGCTGTTGACCGGCCGTGCGACCCCTCATGTCTTCAACGGTACATCACTGACCGATGAGCAAGACGAAGCACTCGCCCAGCCTCTCCACGGGGTCCTGACTCGCAGTCATGTCGGATATCTGCTCTGGAACAGAGAACAAGCCCACCATGCACAGCTCCCCCTGGTACTGCCCCATCCTGTGTGTTTTCTGGGGGTTTCTCGGTCACTTCCTCTGAACATTTTATATTAGGTCAAATACAAGCAACAAATGAGTAAAAACAAGATACTTCAGCCACCACAATTAAAAAAAAAAATTGTTCCAAAAAGTAGTTTTAACTTAAAATAATTTGTTACCCTGCTGACTTGAAATTTTAATTTTCTCCAATGTTAATTTAATGGACAACTGGAATATTTTAGAGCTAAAAAAAATTAAGTCAGCGGGGGAACAAATCATTTTAAGTTGAAACTATTTTTTGGAACAATTTTTGTTTTACATTGTGGTGGCTGAAGTATCTTGTTTTTACTCATTTGTTGCTTGTATTTGACCTAATGTAAAATGTTCAGAGGAAGTTTTACAGTGCAGTTGTGATTTCTGAGATCTCTAGGCACTTATAAAAGAGAGAGAGAGAAAGTGGGCATATCACTCTCTGAGGAACCTGTTCAAAATGAAGCCCTTGCATTTGAAGTCACTTAAGTGCACAATAAAGACGCTTCTCAACATGCCTTCTTAAGAAACCCTGTGTCCTTGTGTTCTCATGGAACATTTAATTCCAATACTCAAGAACACAGGTACAGCGGATACATGAACATGTGTTCTTGATATCGAGGATGCACTGAATGCAGACTTCAGAGAACTGAACCGTTAGAATCCAGAAGACTTGCAGGCAGATGTTGCATGGATGCCTATAAAATGCGTTGTTTTGCATAATTTTAATAAAGCGATAAACACCTGGAGAAACCCTACAGTATTTTTATAGGCACATTAAAAATAATCTTAAGCAAAGCACTGGCAACTTTAAATGTATACACGTTCAAAAATACATGATGTAAAATAAGGTGTACATTTTCATATTACTTTATATCTTAATAAGTTATGACTTCAATTCTCAGAAAGATGCGTTGTGTCCTCGCATTCTTCTGAATTTAGACTCATGCGAATCTGTGTTTCTTGCGTTCTTGAATTGATAAAAAGCCGAGGTCACTGGACGCACTCTAAAATGGTTCCCTAGGTTCTCCAAAGTATTCCGCTAATAGATCAATGACAACCCTTGTTAAAAATTAAGTACAATTTAGAAGGGTACTTTTGAAAATAATAGAATGCATATAATAATTTCAGACACTTATTTGAATGTAAATTCCAATGAAATGAAAATATATTATTATATGAATGCATTTATATAATTGAGTGCTTTTTGACCCATTTAAGTAGCTTTTTCTTTTTCACAAAGGAACAAAACGTGTCAATGATAAAAAGGAAACGCACACACAATTATATATGAAAATGATAACATTTAAAAAAATATATTTATACCATTAAAATTGAATGACTCTGAAAATATCACGTCGTGTAACCAGCAAGGAAACTTAACACATTTTTCACATGTGTACACATGAATCATAATCTTCAAAAAACGTAAAATATTTTTTAAATGTAGGCCTATAGAGTATTTTTTTTATTTTTACAAATATCTGAAATGATGTATTCACACTTCACACCTGATATATAACGGATATAATACAGTCTGTACTATCCTGTCCTTGTTATAAAGACATCAAACGCTGTTACTTACCTTGACACACGGTCATGAAGGATCCTTTCTTTATTATAATTTCCATTTTTGTATGTTTTTTCCTGCATGTTGTTGCTTTGTTATTTGTTCTAAGTTAATACCCAGAGTGAATTAATGCTTTTCATTTTGTATGTCTTTACTTAAAGTGTGCTGCTGTATCTAGCTTCTTAGCTTCTGCATTACTGCACTGTAGTGTATTGTATTTAACGCATCCATGTTGAGTTGATCCTTTTTTCCTAAGGTGGGCAGTATGCTGAAAACCCCCAAGCTGCCTATCTGGGTGTGCAATATCAATGGCACCTACAGTGTTTTGTTCAGCCCAAACCGTTCGCTGCTCTCTGACTGGAAGATGGAGCATCTTTTCCAGCTTTACTTCTACAATGGCCAACCAACTCAGCTCAACACAACAATGCTCACCATAGGTACAGTTATTACCGATGCCTGCCTGTTATAATCGTGTGAACCAGACATTTCAAAAGTATATATTTTAATGCTCTTTTGTATTTCAGATACACACTCCCATCACTGGGAGGCTGAAAACCATGATATTCAAGGCGACCCAGAAAAAAAGTTTCCATCTGTGGAGATGACCATTAGGACCAAGTGGGAGGGTTCTGTTATTAACTGGAACGGGACAGTGCCTTTTTTCTGAAGAGGTTTAAAACAGGTCACGTGATTTGTAGCATACCTCTCCTGGCCTGCAATAAAGAATATGTTAAAGACATATATTGGTTTTGATTTGTGCTTAATTTTTTACTTTGATTTTGGCTTGTGAACCTTAATAACATTAACTTTCACAACCTGCCCATTTGACCATTTCAGCGTCTGATCATTTAACAAAAGTGAAAACCTAAAATATATAAACACATGGCAAAAAAAAAAGTCTTAGCCAAAGTCTTTCTCGATTGTTAGAAATATAATCAAATCTGGTTTACACATGTCCCACAGATGTTTAAGTCTATTTTGGTGCTATATCATTTAGCCTCTATACTGTATTTGTCCTTCTCTTTAGATCCGATATGGGCTCAAATTGCTAAGTCTAAAGACTCAATCGCTTAAGTCTCAAGTCATGATGGAAAAAGCTGATGTTTCAAGTTACAGGGTTTAATCAATTTAAGCCAAGATCATTTTACTTTGATTGCTATCTGGTATAAATCATGTATGTAGTATTTCTTTTTTACATTTTAATTGAATTACTGCTGCATGCCAGTATTATTAATTAAAGAAAAGGCAATGCATTACAATGTTCAATAAGTAATTTTGTTACAGCATTTATAGTCTAGATTTATGTTAATTAATAAAAGTGCTATTATTCCTTCTGAATTTGTTATATCGTAATTAACGGACTTTAACTACTGTGAAGCATCACAAACACAAGTTCGTAAAAATGCAAAGTAACCAAGATTGATAAATACTGTAAAAGTATTGTTCATGGTTATTTCATTGTTACTTTGCATTAAAGTGCATAGTTAAAGTTTTTTTGCATTAAAGTGTTACCTAAATAACTTTATCTAATAAAAAGATTGACTTATTTTTAAATGTTCATGGACTGGTCTCATTACTGTGATATTTGGTTTGTTTATGAGAATGGGAAAACATAAGATGATACAAATGTTTATAGTTCAGAATTAAAAATCATCTTGTGAGTTATGGACTACAGAGTAATTAAATGAAGTCATTAAGTATCAGTATTGTTTAGGAATCTAACAGGTGTTCAGTGTAGAAAAGATGGATTACTTCTGATTTGATCAGATTTTCTGAATCTGATTAAAACAACAGAGGACCTAAGACAGAGCCTTGTGGCACTTCACATCCATTTGACCTGAAATATAAGAAAACTAATTGTCAATGTGCTGTAAAGGCTCTTTTATGTAGTTTATTATCAAAGGCTAAATTGACATAATATGATATACACTTATGACAGAATTATAGTGCATTATAGAAAAGAAATAGAAAAAAATATTATTTTATATACTGAGATACAGGTGTATAAATACAATATTACCAATAAGAACTTATAAAACGTAACGTGTCTTTCTAAAGAAGGTCGACTTTATCAGTTAACAACAGCATCTAACATTCTGAACATATGTGAAATTCCCTTTAAAGATTTTATCTTTTGGATGTGTAATAAAATGATACATAAATGGCTCTTTTCAATACCCGTTGATATGCAATTTCAGAATGGATAGTCAAAACAGATCTGTACTTGTGTTATGCAACAGCATTTCAATAATATAATATTTAATTTGTATAACCTTGAACTTTAAGAGCCAGAACAAACAAAGTATAAAAAAAAACTGCTTCTTAAGTGCCGATGTCATGCTCAGTGGCTCTATCATGGCAAACGAATCACAGTTTCTTTTACATTAATCTCTGTGCTAGCGGAACAAAAATCTCACAGCATTTGAATGATAACTGGTATGGATTTGGGGGCAGTGTGTGGTGGAATTAAAACATTAATCTGTACAACATGTTAGTAGATGGTATGAAGAATCAACCGAACAATATAATAGAACATATTATACATTTGTTTTCCACACAAATAGAGGGATAATAAAATAATGCAATTAACAGACCTTTCACGTCAGGCTCCTAATACAGAGAACTAAATTCTCATGCTTTGAGTCTATTTTTACGAATGTCCACCTAGAATTTCCTCCAGGTTGATGTCTTTCATCCAGTCATCATTGCCTGAACCTGATTTAAGCAGGGAGTCGATGAAATCAGAGTCTGCATTAATCCCTGGTACCGTGTTATCATCCTCTGGTAAGAAATCAAAGGTCAACCGGCCTGCTCGGTTGTTCTGATAAGTTGCTGGGCTTTGGCTCAGCTCTCCAAATGTGGTCGGACAACCCTGCTGTTCGGGGGACGACTGTGTCAGGCAAGTTACCCCAGGAAGAGGTGGTATCCTAGGCTGACTGGCTCTGGGAGCAGAGCTTCTGATTGCAGGGTTTATGGGTAGCAGACTAGAATCAGGTGCCACCTGGTTAGGTGGACAAATAGCCCTCGGAGGAAAATGAATGTCACTTTGGGGCATCACTGAATTGGGGAGTCTTTTGACATCTAGTCCTGTTGGAGCGCCGCTCTGCTTGGCGCTGTTCGCCCAGTTCAAAGCAGTGTCCATTCTGCTGGTATTGGTGATCATGTCACCCAATCTTTGCCCCAGTAGGGAATATTGACTGTTGCTCGTCCTCACATGCTGAGTGCTTGATTGAAAAGTGGCACTCTGGTTGTTTGTCCCATGGAACTGAGGCTTGTTTTGCTGAAGCCCCATTCGGATCAGGCTGCTGGGTTGCTGTCGAAGCTGGTTTGCGCAAGCTTGAGCAGCCGTGGGACCTGAATTACGGTCTTGTCCAAGTGGAAACCTTCTCTCTCCTGAGGTGGGCACCATCTTGGTACTCTGTCCATTAGGCAGGTGGCACAACAAGGGTTGGATGTCACTTTGATCTGACCCAATGCCTGTTGCATATGCATAAAAATGATCTGTGATGTAAAATACTGATTTACCAAGCAGTAGCATAATGATAATTACTAATATCTAAGTCAAGATTTGGTGTGGTTGCTTAAAGGAGTCATATGACGCGATTTCATGTTTTCTTTGCCTTTGGAATGTTACAAGCTGTTCGTGTAAGATCCGTAAAGTCGAAATATTAAAGTCTCAAACTCAAAGAGATATTCTTTCTAAAGGTTAAGACTCATCCACACCTTCCTAAAACGCTTCATTCAAACACACCCTCACAAACTGCATCACTGTGTGCGAAGGTTTGCATAACACCACCCTAATGTATACGCAAAGAAAGAAGGCATAACGTTTATTCTCGCTGTAGTACAGATGCCGCTGTCGCCATGTCGCAGGAGATGCTGCTTGTTTCCAAATATGGTAAGGGGTGTAACATTTCCGTCACGCACTTAGAGGTATTCGGACAATCAAAACGTACTGGATAACTGGCCAATCAGAGCAAACCTCACTGTTCAGAATGATGAGCTTTGTAAAACTCCATGCGTTTCAGATAGGTGGGGCAGAGAGCACCACCAATAAATGTAAAATAATGTGTTCTTTAAGCTTAAACCACGTAAACGCATTGCATTACACCAAATCAGAGCATGTGAGCGGAGTGGAGCGGTCATATTTCCTTCAGAGCGGAGAGTGTCTTTCTGAAGATTGCGCTCCGCTCACTCAATACGCTCAGCGCCGCTCGCTCAGCCCAAAATGCCTTTTGATAATTTGCTAGTTCGAGAATCTGTGGAATAGGCGAAGCAATAGTTTGTCTAAGCTAATGTTTCTAAAATCCTGTGAAGATTGAAAGGCGGTTTATTAGATCACATTTCCCCGCAGTTTCGGTTGATTTTAATTTTAGAAAGTGTGTTTCTTTTATTTACACAACGAAATAATTCATTAAGTGTATTTCATCTTGTGTGTGCTTTCATGAACCTGATAAGCAAGGTGTATTTTGTGAAATTCTATATCTGAATTTCATCTTGTGTGCTTGTTTTGAATGAGTGCACAATAACTGAAGCGGCGTTTTAATGGAAAAGTATACTTTTTCAGTTATTTTTTTTTTTACGAAAGTTTGCTAAGTGGCTTCAAAAACAAGACACGTTTTTAAATTAATAATTTTAATATAATACATTTAAAATTAATAACGTCACGCTGAAACATAATCGTTACTTATCGGACTACTGCTTTAATTGAGACATTTATTTAATAATTTAATTATAAACTGGGAAAAAATAGGCCTACTGGAGACATTTAATGTGAGAGCGTGATCTGAGCGGGATTCGGTTTACCGGTGAGCGTGAGCAGAACATTAGCAGAGCGTTTGCTTTGGCCGCGAGCGACTGAGCGGAGCGCACGCACACAAAGCGGTATATTGAGCTGAGCATCACAGTGCTTCGCTCACATGCTCTGCACCAAATACACTAAATAATGTTCTTTTTAGCAACATCATATGACTCCGATAATCCAAACATAGGTTCAATTAATCATACCACAACATCAGTGTGAGTATAATGAATGAACTTCATTATATATAGTTCAATCATGACAACTCTGAATAGTTTTAGCATGCTGATGGATTTAACAACGTTAATGTATTTCAGGGGTTCTCAGCTCTGGCCCTCAAAGTCCACTTTCCAGCAGAGTTTAGCTCCAACCCTAATCAAACACACCTGAACAAGCTAACCGGGGCCTTCAGGATTACTAGAACGTTACTGGCAGGCCAGTTTGATCAAGGTTGTAGCTAAACTCTGCAGGAAAGTGAACTCTGAGGGCCAGAGAACCCCTGATGTACTTTGTCTAAGCAGACTAGATTTACTACGCATTGTGCTGCTGCTAAGCCAGTATGGACTTGCTGTAGACCGGTGGTTCCGGAGGGTTTTAGAGGAATTCTAATAATGTGCTGCAGGAAGAGCTTATGGTGAACACTGCAACATTTTATATTTTATATTACATTTAAATGTTGAGCAAGAAATCTCATTGGCTGCAGAATCAGCAGAGGCCAATCGGCATGTGTAGTACATGATGTGATTGAACAGATAGCATGTGAAGGTCCTTTTAGTCTGTGCCATCTAGAGCTTCATGACTGAACTAGATATTACATTCCCATATTATAGGACACTGAAAACACATTCCACACCTGCATATAAGCTTGGCTGTTGAGCTCCAGCTCCATTGCGTGGTTGTTTGTAGTCTGGTGGAGGTCGTGTTAGATGACGACTGCACTGATCCTGTGTGCTCAGCTTCTCCTGAAACATGTACAGCAAAAGCACATCGTTTAGTAGTTCTGGAATACAAGTTCCATAGATTACAACTGGCCAAAATGTGAGTGGTCAATCACAGGGAGCATAATCTGACATGCATGAGGGCATCTTGTCATGCAATGCTAAATGAACAGTGGAAGAGATTCAATAGCGTTTTGTGGCCATAACTTTTAGGTATGTGCCCATACAGAAATTGTCTTTATTTAAAAATAAACTTACCCCAAGTAAAATGTGTGACACTTAAGTAGATTAAAGCTAATTCTCATTCTGTGAGCAATACAATTAATTTACATCTCAGAAAACCTCTGTATTTAGGCATGAAGAAACGGCAGCACTCACGGTATCAGGGATGTTGAGCTGCGGTTGACCCAGCGGTCTTTGAAGGTTCTGGTCTTGGCCTGGGTTCTTCTGCTGAGAACTGAGAACCGGAGGCCTCTGTTGTTGGGTCTGGCCTGTTACATCTACAGGACGCACATTCGCTGGTAAACGAGGTACTGGTGAAATTCCCTACCAATGGAAAGTGTGTTATTATAACTCGCACATCAATAAATGTCACACCGGCCACTGCAATACATCCTGCTGTGATTGAACGATCAGTCCACTAGAGGGCAAGCTTTGTTTACAGTGAATCTGATGTTACACACAGTCCCTATTCACATGTGACTTCCTGTGAGTGGTGATAGGGATTTTCCATAGCCTTTCCCACACTGTTCTATCACTTAGAGAAAACACATCCACGGCTATATCCATAATGGGGACGTAATGGTACCTAAGGGAGAGCAAATTAGTCTGACATTCTCAAAACATCCTGGCATTTTAATATGCTTGCAGCGACACATGCACTGTAAACAAATGCTTGCTCTAATATTATTTAGAAAGCACTGTCTTACAGACTGTTGTTTAAACACTTACAGTTTTCTGTTTTAAATCACTTTTCTTTTACAGGCATTTATTAGAAACCCTAGTCAATGAGGCTCTCTTTTTCATACAGTAGCGCGGGTTTTACTGTGTGACTGATAGCCACGCTCAAGCCCTGCTACACTCTTATGAGACTGATCCTATGGGGCGCAACCCAATTGCTGCCAGCAAAGGACCGATTTATTGAGCCACAGGGCAGAGGCACACAATAACAGATAATCTCATAGGCCTATTTATCCCATTATTTGCACTTTTCCTGAAATGCACTCTTATTCAGGCTGTGATATTTCATGCGAGTTGCTCCTTAAAAACACTGATTACATGGCTGTATGCTGCTATTTTCACCATAAAGAACATAACTTGCATGACAGCCGAGCATAATTATCATCAATTATGAAAAGAGACACAGTTATCGGATTCAAGTTAGTCACATACTAACTATTGACTTTAAATCAATGTATGGTTACACTATTTTAAGGTGTCCTTGTTACAGTGCAAATATACATTTATGTATGGAGTAATATTAATTAACTAACTGAGTGATGTCCATTTTTCACTTTGGTTTTTCCTCCTTTCAGTCATCTTAACAACAACAAAAAACCGTTGAAAATTAACATTCTTTCATGTTAAATTTAATCTTCAAATTACAACAATATTGTTTTTATATATAAAAAGCATCATCAGCAAGCCGATATTAAACATAAGCAAAATAATGTCTAATGTATTCAAATGGAGAAAATAAAGTGCAGGATTTATATCAACTTCATTTTAAACGACTTCATTTATAAGCTGTTTAATAGACTAATAACTCACTGGATAATGTTAATTCACTGAATAATATTCTCTGGGATATTGAAATAAGCTATAACAAACAAAACATTGTATTTTATTGAATGAATGAATGATGCATTTATATATTATTTGTATTTTATTGCATTTCTCAACTGGTTTTATCAGAATTATTAAAATGTTTTTGTCATTCTAGATTATGAAAACTGCTGACAGCGCGGTTTATCTATTTACACAGAACTATAGGGAGAGAGGGGACGGTTGCAACACTTTTTGCATTTCCTTTAGTTTTTCAGACACTATTTGCATTAGAAAGCCAGAATTGTAATACAATAAAGCCACATCAGTCAGCTACTCACCCACATTGCTGTAACACGTGCACATATGAGCATATACACACAATTTATACTTGAATAGACAAAATCAAATGTTGCAACTGGCTCCACAAATGGCGACGGTTGCAAGAGTCCACAGGGGCAGTTCATTACAATGTAATTAAAACATTCTTAAATATCATTTAGCAGTTTCTTTATTTTATTTATGCATAGACATGGTCTTTAATCAGTTAAATTGGCTAAAAACAAAGAATAGTAAATGGGAAAAAAAAATCAAGTAGCAACCTTGTCTTGGTTAATTATTTCAATACATTTGAACTACAAAATATTAATGTAATCTGAATCAAGACACAAAAATGTGATAATAGCCTACTTCTGTTAGCATCTGTGAAAGGTTACTGAACTAAGGCCAGTTGCATGAACTTAGTCACTGTCTTAAGAACTAGTTTGACCAACTAGCAGTTAACCAAGTGTATCAATGTTGTGATAAGGGACAGCATGTTGGGACGGTTGCAGGAACAGTCCCTACCTCGACAGCCGTGATAAAACTTGGTATAATGGCTTGACACAATATCTTTGACACATGTTAGCTATGCCTATTAGAAGCTAAGAAAAAACAGATATAAATCAATGTTTTTACAATGCTTCACGCAAAAAACTTCGACAGTATGACAAAAAAATCTATTAAAAAAAATACTTTTTTACTATGAAAATAATTTTTTGTAAAAGGAATGGTCACATGTGCCTGATTTCCTCCAGGAAGGATGGGGGGGGGGGGGGGGGGGGGGGTCTGTGGTCCTTGGTCAGACCAACTCCTTGGTCTGTGACTCCAGCAGTTCATTATTCAGCCTAATTTCAAGGTATCATGCTAGCTACCTAGCTATAATACTGAGCCATTTAAACGTGATATTTTTTCACATTTATTCAAAAATTACCGCGGTATTTTTGACCATGGCACTACTTTTTAGGTGTCTACTTGCTTACCGTCTGAAAAAAAGGCGAATGTCCGCCTGTTCGTCCTGCTTCTTTCTTTTATCTCCTACCTTCATGTCATTTAAGCACCAGTGACAGTCGGACTGAGCGGTTTTTTCAAACGATGCCGCGAGCCGGCGTTTACGGGCTCAACCAAGTGTATAATCGAGGGGGGGTGGTCACACAGTTTTGTTTCCCCTGTTTTTCCTAAATTGAAAGTAAATCGGAAATAACAACAAATCCACGAGGCTACAACCAGGGTTCATAAAAGGAGGGCATATCATATGTCACATATTACAATATAATAGGCCTATTATTGGGGCGGACAGATTGGTATTTTTCCAATATTGGGGGGGACACGTCCCCCTCAAAGTGTATGGTGGTTACGCCCATGATTGTAGCTCATTCCTGATTGAAGAAATAAGCCATGTTGCAACCGTCCCCACTCTCATACTCAAACTGCGATCGCTTGCGGAGATGATCAATAATTATCCAACTTTATTCCAACATGCACTCTTTCATGGCTGCATATGATTTCATTCAGGCAAAGTTACGTCTTTATTGGGAAAGAGTGACGTGACTCCGTGAGTTCGTCTCTATTTCTTAGAGCCAAGCTGCATATCAGGCATTTATTTAATACATCCAATTTGTGCATTAACGGCTGTTATGTTAAATAAAGTTTACTAACTACAGCAAATCAAGTACCTGGACGCCGTTGTTGTTGTTGTCTCGTCTTCCCTCAGACGCGCTGCAATGGCGATCCTGCGTGCAATTCTCAAAACGACCACAAGATGGCGTCATCTATCGTTGAATCCGATATTACAAAACCGATATCCGATTATGGTAAAATGCTTAAATATCAGGAAAACAATATATCGATCGATCTCTACTGAAAACCCATCATAGGTCTTATTTATGCTCACGTATATGCAAATAAGTTATGGAATAGAGCATGAGTAATATGGACTACATTTATGGTTCTTTGCTGGCGATTACATGGAATCATGGTTTATTTTCAATGTATGGACAAAGAGCAGCTGGACATCATATTTAATATTTCCTTTCATGTTTTATGGAAGAAAGTCATAAGGATTGGAATGAAACTAAGCTGAGCAAATAACAAGTTTTGACGATGACAAGTCAGATGAGGCCTATGTCAAAGGACATTTCTCGGTTGCTGCATAACGTGAAAATCATATTTGTTCCAGTTTGCTTTGGTAGGAATGCAAGACTATTACAGAGTGTAACAAATTATAATGAACTTCTAAGAAAAAGACCTTCGCACTGAACCAAAAGTTAAAAGTAATAATTCCGTGTCAAATAGCTTCAGTAAAGTGAAGTACTTCTAAACAAGCCTGAACACGAGAAACGTCTCAAGCGCCGTGATCTCGCATGAGCGTCGACTCTTGTAAAACAGCAGAGGCTGAAGGCTTCTGTCCTCAGCAAACTCTGTTTGAGAACATGTCAGCCTGGATGGCCAAACACACACTGTGTATACAGTGTCAATCACAGTGTTGACACAAAACATTTCCCAGGACAGAAAGGATTTGACTGAAACCCCACTGCAGTTACGCAAGGCGATTCATTTGAGAACAGACATCTTTAGGAGAGAAACTCCCTCTGAAGCCCCACTCGAGAGGTCCAGAAAGAAAACACTCAAAGAGCTGCTCTGTCATGGGAGGAATTCCACAGTCGATCCACAGAGAAGCAGCAATACGAGAGCAAGTAACAGAAACCGTATCTCTAGAAAGTGTTCTCTTAGTGGAGCTCTAGATGCCTCATTCCCTGATGGATCGCCTCTGGGACGTCTGATAATAAATGAGGGCGAGCGAGCTCTGTCTGGACCGCTGATAAGCTCTTTTCATCATGCAAAAGATGAATCTCTTCCTGAGGAATGTGACAATAAGAAAAGGACAGGAAGGTGGTTACAAATGTGGCATTGTAAATGGTTGACAAGGTGTTGATATTCAGTTGTTAATGTGCTCTATAGGTTTTTCAACGTAAATATCGAAAATCTTATAAATAAATTGCACAATCGGTACCGGATGAGTTATGCATCTAAATAAAATATAATTCTTATGTAGGGTGAACAGTGACAAATAAAAGTGAACAAGGAATAAAAATATATATTTTAAAAACCTAGTAATACTGTACATATTCTTAGAAATGTTCTCTTTGTATGCCTGTTAGTATCAGGGTTGTTATTATTATAGTTAATTAATTAAACTAATTAAAGACATGAAAAAGTATAGAAAAAAACGATAGTAAATTATACTAAAATAGCACTGGTAACATACGTTTACATTTAATTACTTGCATAAAAACATGATATTTAATAGACATACTGCACTGAACTTGACACAAAGTCAAGCTCGATATGATATAATTTCCCTTTTTTCACGTTGGTCATACCACATGACCTTTGGCAGACAAAAGTTGTTCTAATGAACTGTGAAGAAATAATGATTATGACAAACTGCTTAAGGTTCTCATTAATCATGATTTATTTGTATTCATTATGATATCAAATAGTCGTACCACCCAGATATTTTTGATTCTATACCCCCAAAAAGGATGAAAATGAATTTTAAACATGAGTAATAAAGATGTTCTCAGGTAAATGTGTGTATGAATTGCATATTTACTTGTTTTTAAAATGTATTGATAGGCCCAAAAATAGCATTGCATCATTGTCCCCATTGTGCTAAGTCTCAAAGACAAAATGCCACATTTTAATAACGTCATCACATTCCACACATGCTATCATAGTTACAGTTTGGGTCATATTGTTGTAAAATTCTCTGGTGGTGACAAAAGTACAGAAAAAAAGAGGCTATTCACTTCTGTTCAGGTCTATTCACCACGTCTGAAGTCGCTCCACTAGGCGATACCGTGAGAAATTCAGACCATTCTTATACGTTGTGACCACAAAGCCAGATTGTGTTCACATTTGAGTGAAATCGGCTGCCTCAGTCAAACCCTTTGTTATGTGGGGGAGCTAAAGCCTCGTTAGTGTGGCCGTCTCTGTAATCCACTCTTTGTGATCCTGATGTGTCATAAAGCTGTTTTCCATCTCTCTTTCTTCACTAGTGCATCGCTGAATGAATACCACATGTGTCTGCCGAGTCCATAAAGGAGAGATGTGATTTAGGCTTCCATTCCACCAGCATTACAAGCAGTTGACAGGACTCCAGCCCGGGCCCTGCTGCTCTCTCACAGCACTTCCTGCCGACTGGAGGCAGCGCGCCCTCCCCAGGGAGCGGCCCGGCATCTGGACTTGGCCCCAGATCGTTTTCCCAGGAAACATGCGCTCTCTATAGCGTGGCTACAACAGCCTGGCACTCTACAGCAACCCCCACAAAGCAACTCATTCCCACTCACAGTAATGAAGAGCTTCAGCACAGAACACAGACTGAGCCTCATACTCTCATTCCCCTTCCCTATATATATATCATCTTAGTAAGATCTATCTATATATATATAGCTCATTTAGGTGACACAAAAACATCATGTGGGTTTTTCTACAAAGGGACATTTTTACTTGGTAGATTATAAAATATACACAGGATTATATGGCTCATATAGCTTGATATAAGAGAATATTGGGCTGATACTAAAAAATCTGATACGTAAATCATTTAATGCAAACTGGTTAAATCCTTATAACAGACTATGTACATAAAATGCATACAGCTGTCAGTCTATATCTCCTAATAATATGTCTTAGTAATATTATATTTAAATGCTTATTTTTGTGATCTTTGTAGATTCAAAAAATATAATGCAATGCAACACAAAAATGATTTGATGCTCACATTTTGATTTATTGATAAATAAAATGTTTATCTTCAAATAAAATTTCCATCTTGAAATATTATTAATATAGAAGTTATTCTAATATTGGATTTCTCCAGTGCTATAACACCAGCAAGGAAAATTATCTGTTCAAAATGACAATAACACAACATGACATTCAAATCTTGGCAGTTTTAAAGGAAATGTATACTTTTTGCATACACCGTAATTAAAAATGAAAAATCCACCAATTTTTAAAATGTAAACAATTAGCCGAGTTGCTGCCTTAAAACTGTAATTTCAACTTAAATTACACTGAACAGACTTAAACAAATCAAGCTGAGATTCATATTGTAAAAAAGTGTTTTTTTTTATTAAAAAATATATATATTGTACAGTATGCACTGTTCCCTTCATTTAAATCAGCTGTGAGTACAGTCTCCAGTAGGGATCACTCTTTGTGAGATACATAGCATTGCTGTCTATGTAAGGAGTGTTTTAATTCAGGCACTTAAGAGCTTCCATTACTGTCTAATGCATTTATAGTTGGTTGCCATCTAGGCAGTTTGCTAGGTTCTGGAGCACAGCTACAGTCTCACTTCAGAGCCAGAAATACTTGAATCGCTTCTCCAGATACTGACTAGTCAGCGTAACAGCACTTTAATCAGAAAGTATCAGACGCTGCTTGAAGTTTTAGGGGCACGCAGGTCTCTCAATGTGATATATTACACTTGTCTGAGGCTTTAATTTTTTTTGAGTCTCAGGTATTGCACGCAGTACATTTCTTCTCTCCACATGCAATACAACAGATTTCTACTCGACAGTCTGTGATATTGCAGAAACCCGGTATGCCATACTTAGGCTGACAACTGATCAGCAGGCTGTGAGAACAAGAAAACTAGAAACAGACTTCACAATCTGGTCTCTTTACATGCATTTTGGGAGAAAATTTAGCTTGAACAAAAGTTCTCGAGGGCTCCGGTGGGATCACGGGACCATTTCGGAACCTTTATTTCCACGGCATTACTAATTCAGTTCACTGTGGGAAGACTGGCCATTGCCTATTTTACTCCCTGTTGGAAAATACATTCTGGCTTCATTTCCACTAGTGCAGCATATTTAACCCCATCAATGCTGAATTATCTCTACAATCCCAAACCGCTCTACCACGCCAAAACACAATCATGAAATATTATAAAGTATTTTTTTTTTTTTTTACATTAATATAGCACTTTTCTAGGCACTCAAAGCGCTTTACATAGTAAGAGGGGTGTCTCCTCATCCACCACCAGTGTGCAGCATCCACCTGGATGATGTGACGTCAGTCATAGTGCGCCAGAACGCCCACCACACACCAGCTACAGGTGGAGACAGTGATGAAGCCAATCAGTGTATGAGGATGATTAGGAGGCCATGATGGTCAGAGGCCAGTGGGCGAATTTGGCCAGGATGCCAGGGTTATATCTAGAGATCGACCGATATGGGTTTTTCTATTGCCGATGCCGATGTTTAGAGGTCAGGGTCAGCCGTTGGCAACGCACACGATTCGTGTCGAATGCAAGTGACGTCGCAGGTAGCGCAAAGTGCAAGCAGCGATTGAAGTGACATTGTATTTTAGTTGATTTTTTCTTGTCTTCACCACCTGCTACTGTTGTAAAATGTTGAGAGATTCAAACAAAAAATAATCGGAAGCGGAAGTGTCTGAGCGTGCAAGTACTGAGAATGCAAGTGCTGAGCGTGCAAGTCTGTCAGCAGCCAGACCCTATTGGGATTCTATGTTATTCGTTTTTTTCTTTCACAGAGTGAAGCAACACTTCATAGTTTACTAGTAATATATAATAAATATATGGCCATAAGACTTTGAAATATCAGAATTTAAGCTTTGCCGTTATCTCCCAGGACTGTTGTTGAATCTTCTAAAAGTTTTGGCTTGGGGTCCTTCACATGCAGCAGCAGCGCACGTTCCACTGCACCAATAACATGGGGCTGCCCGCGGACATGCCTGACTTTAAATCGGCACTACTAAACACGGATATCGGCCGATGCCGATATATAAAAAAATGACAAATATCGGCCGGCCGATATATCGGTCGACCTCTAGTTACACCCCAGCTCTTTTTCGAAGGACATCCTCTGATTTTTAATGACCACAGAGAGTCAGGACCTCGGTTTAATGTCTCATCCAAAGGACGGTGCTTTTTACAGTATAGTGTCCCCGTCTCTACACTGGGGTGTTAGGACCCACACAGACTCTCGGGTTAGCACCCCCTGCTGGTCTCACGAACACCTCTTCCAGCAGCAACCTACTTTTCCCAGGAGGTCTCCCATCCAGGTTCTGACCAGCTCAACCCTGCTTAGCTTCAGTGGGCAACCGGTCTTGGGCAACAGGGTGATATATAGGGTTGGGTACCGAAACCTATGGAACCGGTATGTACCGAACCGAATCAGAACGCAGATTTCGTTTTTTTTGTGATTAACAGGAAATTGTGTTTAAGCGCCAGCAGAAGATAGAAGTGTAAAGTAATACTCTTTGAGAGAAACAGTCTAACAGCGGAAGTTAAAAACAACTAGTAAGTGTATTTACTTGTCTCATTAGTGTTTAGCGCAGTTGTTGTTGCTAGGAAACGCTTGTTTTGTTTATTGTGTGGAGACGCGCTAAAATCGTCTTTGGTCTCGTACTGTATCGCGTCCCTTGTCAGTGTCGGGTGCTTGCTTGGCAGTTTATTGTGATTAAAAGGAAAGTGTGTTCAGCTGAATTGGAGTAGTATTTTGTTAGATGGGCATAACAATCTTAGTTTATCGCGGCAGCCGTTGTGTGAAGACCTCCTCGTGTGAAGACCGAAGAGTGTAAAGACCATCGACTCTACCGTGCGACCGGGCAGGGACACCGGCAAGGGATATAAGTATCGCTTTTTATTTATCTTCTTTCTTACTGCTTGTTTCACTTCTGTTTTAGTTTTTATAACCAATTCGTACTATGTTTAAGTTGTTGTTTGTTAGCATGTGTGTTTGGCAGTGTTATTTTTTTAGGATTACTGATAAACTGCCGTTTGATGTGTTATCTATTTTAATTTTAGATAAATTATGTATGAATTTATTATGTCTTTATAGGTATTTTCTTTAGTTTTAGTTTTAATAAATTGTATTTATTTTAGTAAAGTTACTTCAACATACTACACAGAAATGAAATAACATATACATATATATATATATATATATATATTTGGGTGTTTGGCTTAGTGTCATGTTAGAATAATTTTTATACTCGTACCTTTTGTTGTTTTAATATTTATATTATATTATATTATAATACTTTAATATTTTCATTTAAATGTTTAGTTTTGAAATGTTGTATGCATTTGTCATTTTATTTAATTTCTCCATTTTCTTAAATGTGTATATATACTATTCATAGACTTAACTTATAGTTTTAGTTACTTTTTCTTATTTGTAATTCGCTTTGGATAAAAGCGTCTGCTAAATGACAAAAAAGTAAAGTAAAGTAAAAAAGAGCTGTTTTGGTGTGTATCACTTTAAATGTAAATGAGCTGTGTATTCCTACCCTGTCTTTAGAAGAGAGTGAAGCATATATAATAACAGCCTATAGAACCAACATAAATGAGAAGCGGTGTTCAGCCAAACATATGGGAAGCCAAACACACAGAAAATGGGACGTTACAGAGCGATGTTACAGAGCTTGTGCCGCGCTGACCTGTCATCGCCGTGCTCATTGGACAAAGCTGCATGACTGACTCGACAGCTCAGGGAGGACTTGTTTGCTAACGCTGCTGAATGGACAGTGCGGCACAAATTAATCTCGCAAGCGACTCCGATCAATTCAAATTCTTTGATAATGGATAATAAATATAATAAGAAAAATAAATTTTAATAGGAGGATTACACTTTAAAGTAGTCGGTGCCGATAGCCTTGTGGGTAACGTGCTGATATACACTGTGGTTGCGTTACAGGCGTCCTGGGTTCAAATCCTGACTCGAGGAACTTTCCCGATCCCGCCCCCATCTCTCTCCCACTTTGCTTCCTGTCAGCTCTGATCTGTCCTATCTAGGGATGTAACGATTCACTCAACTCACAATTAAATTTGATTCACTATTCGATTCACAATTTATTTTTTTTTTTTTTATTTTTTTACAAACTGAGATTCAAGGCAAATTCTAAATTAAAATGTGTTCTTTTGTTATTGCTTGGACAAAATGATGCAAGTTTCTTTGTGAAATTGAAATATAACACTATAATAATATAGCACTTGAATATTATTGCTTGTGTTGGTTTTGATTGCCTCTATTGCCCTCATTTGTAAGTCGCTTTGGATAAAAGTGTCTGCTAAATAACAAAATGTAAAATAGCAAAACTAAACTGAAATTTCAAAACAAGTCCCAAATCAAATAAATAACACCAATAAAATAAATCTCTTCATATGAACAAAATAAGGATTTGTCTGTGCTGTTTTCATTTAAAATGAGAGACAAACACTGCATGTAATCATGATCCAAACAAAGATGCTGCATTCATGCAACATGAGCCGCTTTTAATCTAAATTAGATTGCATGAAATTTGAAGCAAAAACAGAATGATCTGACTTCAAACTATACATAAATATCTGCATGAAACAGAAACAGCAGATGAGCTGAATGAGACGCATATTCACTCTCTGCCAGCAGGTGGCGCTTTAAGCGTTTCCTTGGTTTCCGCTGTAAACATACATGCTCAGTCTATCAGCTGCTCTGCTCGTGCTCATCGGTTCACTTTTCACAGCAGGTCAGTCAATGTACTGCTGGAGTAACTGAATAACTCGTGATATTGGTTTATTTCGACTCCGAGGGAGTGTCTGGCACGTTTATAAACTGTATAATTTAAGTCATTTGTGGATTAGTGCATATTGGAGATGCGAAATGTTTCAAACGATTCAGTTCGGGTTCACTAAGAAGATCCGATTCAATCGAACGATTCGTTCACAAACCGGACATCACTAGCAAACAATCAGCGCTGCACTTATGAACTTCAATATGCATTATACAGTGGCAACATGAAAATAAAAAATGCCATCTAAACTTTTCTAAAGACAGTAAGGTCCCCTCAGACATACATTCAAATAAACTTCTACCCCTAACTGAATCGTGATTTGTTTAGCATCTCAAACAAAAATGCGCAGGTCTTTTTGCAGTTGGGTCTGTTTGAGGTCGGATTGCATTCTCACCACAAACCCCGCTCCAGGGTTCGTTTGAAAGCGGATGGAGACCACCTCTTCAATGAGGTCTCGGTACGCTTGTTTGGTCCGCTTTTGTGATTGCTGCATTCTCACCTGCCCAAACGAACCGCACCAAGAGGGAAAACCAACTCTAGTGTGATTCAACCGAACTAAATGAGGCAGGTGTGAAAGCACCTTTAGACTATTGTGTAGGTCCACTAAAAAAAGAAAAACTTTCCCCTTTAATGGCTGCAAAAAGATCTGTATGCTCATGTGATTGAACTACATCTTTGTGTCAAAATCAAGCATGTCTTTCCATGCTCCACTCCCTCTTCTGGAGAGCCTAAAGACGACTCCTCTTGTGTGGTTCTCGTTCTCGTTTACCACAAAGAGAGTCAAGAGATGCTATTTGTATGAAACCCAAAATGGGGCTCCCAAATCATAACAAATCAGTGGTTCAACCTCCGGCACTGGGCTAAGCAGATTACTGTCATTTTGCACAACTTGTCCCTTGCAGCTAACAACCTCCAATTAGCAAATCCCGCAGAGCGCATCTATGCCCTGACGGCGAGTGACTGTGACAGGCGGAGAAATGAGAAGTTTTGCATGTCAATCCACTATGCTCTAGCAAGTCGGGGCTACCGTCAAACTGCTTTGAAGGGATATACAAATTCAAGGCACCACACACCACTAGACATAAACAACAATCGTGAAAAACAAAAGGAAAAACAGGCCTACGGCAAAGTGCAGCGCCATTGAGTTTAAAGCAGTTGGCAGACTGCTAACGGCTAACACAACGGCTGACAGATGGAAAGAAAGCAGGGTGCGTGGTTTTGACACTACTACTCCATTGTGTCATGAACAACCTGCTCTGCATAGCACAAATATGATAGAGTGAGTGTTAAATGGAAAATGTAGCAAAGCTAATTATTGGACTCAATAATTGGCATATCATGCAGTCTAACACAAAAGACAGTTAATGTCACACAGCGGGTCTCTTTCACTAACAACGGCACCACACTTCTCAAAGTTTTTTTTTTTAAACGTTTTAACTTTTTAGTCATTTAGCAGATGCTTTTATCCAAAGCGACTTACAAATAAGAAAAAGTAACTAAAACTATGTTACAACTCTATAAATACTTTATATACACATTTAAGAAAATTGACAAATTAAATAAAATGTCAAATGCATACAACAACATTTCAAAACTAAACATTTAAATGAAAACAAAAAATGAAGCTAAAAACAAATATATATATATATTATGTTATTTAATTTCCATGTAGTATGTTGAAGTAACGTTACTAAAATAACTCCAATTTATTAAAACTAAAGAAAATACCTATAAAGACATAATAAATTCATACATAATTTATGTAAAATTAAAATAGATAACATCAAATGTGTGAATGTTTTTCAGGGCCGATACCGATTATTACAGATCAAGTAGACCGATAACCGATATTTTGAACCGATATACGTGTCTGGTGTAAAAATGAAAATGAATGCCAAAATTATTAATAACAAGTGCTCTGACAAAAAAACGTTCTTTAAATGCTTTTAAACATGTCTTTAATTCTGAAAACTGTTAATAACAACAACATTAAATAAACCATAATATTAATAATAACATAAGTGCAGGGATCACCCAGAAGCATTCTGTAAACATTTTGTAAAACTTAAAGTAAACGTATTTAGCGTATTGTGTGATTATTCTCAACAAAAGTTGTAATAATTGTTGTATTACGTATATTCTACTGCACCACAGTAATATATTCGGCTAAACCGAACTTATATTTTGACAGGTTGCCATGAGGACCTTTTAAGTTTCTGTAGCCTATGTATATATGATATGACGATCGTTTTACTCAAATGAAACGGTCAAATGCTCATGAAGTGACTCTCCGAGCAGTTCTGGGGATGTTGTTCATGTATTTATGTCCTCATTTATGCTGAAAACACCGCGAGCAGCACGCGCTCGAGTATGTATGTGTGCAGTAAATGAAACCGCACGTCTGTGTCATTCATTAACAGAGATGCAGAATTCATATTTAAATAGTGTTTTTGCGGCTTAATATTTATAGATACTAGTCCATAGCGCGAGTCGATTTAAGTGTACTGACCTACTTTTGATTAATTCATCCAAACTTCGACACATTCCGTGACATTCCGCGTTATACGGTAAATTCCATTATAGGGCTGCAACTAACGATTATTTTGATAATCGATTAGTTGGTCGATTATTATTTCGATTAATCGGATTAAATCAAATTATGTCATTTATTGACAAAATACACACAATTCCACATTCTGCTCAATGTCCTTCAAACACACGGAATGCTATGAAAACATACAGTGCTTCATTTATTAAACCACCTGTCATAAAGAGAAAACAAATATTTTAGGAATCTGTCAAAACATTGTTTAAATCTTAAAATGTTATTGTCATTTATTGGGCAAATTACAAACAGAAACAACTAATTAGTATTTATAATAATAAAAATGGCCTCATAACAGCTTGCATTCTTGCTTGCATTGTTTATGTACTTTTTGACTGTAATTGGGTATCTGAAAAAAAATTATAAAGTGCTCTGCCTTTCTGTCAAAGATAACAGCAATAATTATATTATAGCATTAGAAATAGCCTACTACTGTTACTAAAGAGCGTACGCATATTGGAGGACTAACCAATACAGAAAGCCAAACATGATTTTGGTAATCACCAATGCTGTTAGAGCAGCAGTGGCACAAACATTACATAATTTGTTAAAAACCTTACATAAATGTGTTTTAATAAATTTGTTAAGCATTGTATTTGTGAATATAGTTTAAATTAGGACTGAACGATTTTAGAAAATAATCTAATTTACCAATATTACGATTTAATATACCATTTTTTTTTAAAGCTCTTCATATTCATTATTAATCAAAGACATACAATAAATCAATGTATAGTGTGCAGTGTTGGGCACGTTACTTTAAAAATGTAATTAGTTATATTACTAGTTACTTCTCACAAATACTAGCCGAGTTACATCGTTATAAAAGAAACTAATTACCAGGGAAAGTAACTATTGTTACTTAAAAAAAAGGTTAAAATATGTCAAATAACTTGGATGCCCCAATATTAAATATGATAAATAAATGAAATGGTCACCAAATAGAATAAATTATTATTATAAAACGTTACACTAATCTACACTGTTTTAATGTTTCTGTGGGACAATGTGAGAGAAACCTATCAAATTCAATTGATTATTTCAGTCAAACAGTATAATATGATAGTATGATAATTTAGCATTATATAATGATATAACTTTAGAATAACCGTGTATGAATGCATATTTGTCATGTTGTCTGAACTTAGGACTGGTGGTGGTGCTTAAGATATTGTTTGTCATTTAGTGTTTCTATAAAAAAGGGGGAAAAAACCTACAAATAATACTGATAACATACCGCGAATTCTACTATTAATAACCATATAAAACGCACTAAGGATTGTTGAGCAGCTGGGTTCATGAATATTAATCAGGTCGTCTGCATTTGCTCGAACTGATTCGCTGAAATCAAAACAGGGGCGATGATAGGTGAGCACCGGCCAATGAGATTACCGTTTGCGCATTAGCTCCGCCCACTACAGGAGAACCCGGCAACCCGGATATCGTTTACACGTAGCTCGTCAATTCCACATGTTATAAAAGACCCGCGGACACAAAAACAACCCGCGGCAAACTGCGGACTTGGCAACATAGCAGCGTGCCAACATGATGCTTTCTCTGAAGACCGCTTAGATGTGTTTGACTTGAAGCAGCGCTGCTAGACCGATCGGTGTGTGTCATCAAAGTAACGTTACTGCGAGTGCTATAAGAGAGCGTCTCCTAATGCTTTCTCTCGCCGTACTTGGATGTCATACAATCGTCATACATTACTCTTAAAAATTTAAATGATAATAAAGACTCGGTGTGAGAGGAATGTTCTGCAGGAACTTTGATCACAGTCATGTTTTACTGTCATTTCTTTATCCTGTAAAAGGCGGTTATGGAGCATCTCATATTTATATTCAGACAATTACATGCTGTTATCTCTTTAAAGTTCCTACTCTCATAAAATATACACACTGCATGTTGACTTTTAAACCTTAAATTAACTTTCAACAACAGATCATTCAGTGCAATGGATATGTTTGCGGACGCAATGTACGGATACGTTTTGAGGACGCACACGCATGTGTCACAGCGCCTGACAGGGCAAGCCTTTACACTAATACATTAACTTAAAGCTCAAAATAAAGAATTATCATGCAAAATGGATCACGTACTTCTCCCGCAGCATCTCATTCTGTTTCCTCCACTATTTTGAGATGCATTTTTGTCCATAGAAATACGTTATTTAGTGCTGTAATTTGAGCAACCGGCTGAAGTTGGACGTGCACTGTGGGCGGACCCGACTAATCGATTATGAGAATCGTTGTCGATGATTTTCATAATCGATAATAATCGATTTTATCGATTAGTTGTTGCAGCCCTATTCCATTATATGACTGCATTCCGCGATTCCGCCCGCATTTTCCGTATCACGGACATCATAGGTTATATTGAGGTGTTTTGCAACTTCAGCAACGTCTGCTGCTGCCTTACCTTTGAGAGACAACTGATACGCGATCACTGAGGCAGCTCCAGTCAGCAAGTGCTCTCGGTGTGAGACTGCCTTCAGTTTTCCGCGTTGATTGGTCGGACTCGTGACTCTCTGCATATCAGATAAGCGGTGGGCGGAGATTGCTCTCAGAGATTGAGAGATCGCCTCACTCTCACAGAGTGTTGAGCTCAGACAGGCTGCATCGAGCCAAATAGTGTATTTAAACATTAAATAGTTTCACCTGTATTATTTATTCACCAATAAATAATGTCACCTGTAAATAGTATGTTTGTTTGCATTAAAAAAAAAAAAAAAAAAAAGAAAAAAGAATAATTATCGGCAAATCTGTTTTTAAAATGGCCGATATCGATAATCGGTAAAATGCTTAATATCGGCGCCGATAATCGGCCAGGCCGATAATCGGTCGACCCCTAGTATGATGATCGATAAAGATGTGCGTTTGCCTGAGAGTCCACTGAGAATATTCAATTTTTTATTTATGGCTTTATTTGGATGACCAAATTCAGAATTAAATTTAAAGCAGATTTGTTGGTGAATAAAGAAAAGGTGAAAATATCCGTACACTTATTTTATGCAGAAATTTTTATATGCAGTTAGTAGGGGTGTAAATCTTTCGGTAGACGAATAGATTTGATGCACGGTTCACCGGTTTTTGATTCAATTCAGGATTGATTTTTGTAAATTTTGAATGATTCAAAATGAGATTTGATTCAAATATTAATTTGATTTTGTGTTTTAAGTGCATTTTATAGAATTATGTAAAAGCTTCCTGACTTGTCTTAAAAAAAAAAAAAAGTAGAAATCATTGAATAAAATCGTTATTTTTTGTTTTCTAATTTTTGAGCATTCTCGTAGCTTCATAAAATTGTGGTTTAACAACTGATGTCACATGGATTATTTTAATGATGTCCTTACTATGTTTCTGTGCCTTGACCAAGGTAGTACCCTCGCTGTCTATGGAGGGTCAGAAATCTGTCAGATTTCATAAAAATATTTTTTTTTGTGTTCCTGATATGAATGAGGTCTTACGGGTTTGAAACAAAATGTAATTATATGACATAATTTAAATTTTTAGGTGAACTAACCATTATGCAGTGAGGTGTTTACATAATGCAACTGTTTTATTTCAATGGAAATGGCCATGCAATGAATCATCAATGGTTTGTCTGCGTTTGATTCAAGACTATAAAGCTGTTGTGAAACGGTTTACTCATTTGATAGTCAGTGACCGTTATGTTTATATATTTTAAAATATTCAATAATATGCAGTGGTTAAAGCAAAAACTACTTTTGTCCCGGGTGGGGATATGGTTGCGGGGGTGGACACATTCGCAGGATTATTTGGCAAACAAACAAAACAAAAAAAAACATTATTTGAATGATCCATGAAACTAACTAATGTCGAGTTCATACTGCATGATTTTCAAAGTCATCAGATCACTGTTATTTTCACACTGCACGACTATCTGGGGTAGCATTCAGTCGCTAGTGTGCACACCGCACGGTGCTCCCTGAACTCACAGTAATTAACAAAGATGTCTTGATAAACATACTTCTGCTGATAAATTTTTATACACACAAATATAAGTAGCCTAGTTGAAAGTGAAACCATGTTGTACATTTTATAATGAGTTTATTTCTTATAGCCTATAAAAGCCCTCAAAGTGATGAAAAATAAAAATGTAATACATCTTTTGTCCTTTATAGAAGAATATTAATTACTGGAAAAACCCTTCATCTTCATCTAGTCTACCTGATCTGTATATTCTAATGCCAACATCTATGCAGGTTGTTTGAACATGGCTAACGTTAATCACTTTGTAAAAGAAGCTTCCTGTTGTCCTGTATCTTGCTCTCTCATTGGCTGTAGGTCATCACTGATGTATTTTTCAGTCAGAACTCATTCACACAACAGGATTGTGAATCGCCGACAGCTCCAGATATTTAGCATGCCAAATATTTTGCAGGTGTCGGTGATGCATCAAGGATGATCCCAGATCGAGTCTTTGATAATTCACACTGCGCGATTGTCTCTCGCGTGAACGAGCACCGATTTGCCTCTGATGTCTGGCATTTGTCGCCGATTTTTCAAAACCTGTCGGCGAGTGAAAAATTGGGCTAAAATCGTGCCATGTGAACATCAGACTACTACATTTTTTTTGTTAAAAATAAATAATGGTCAATTAAATACTAGGAAATGAATATAACACAGGAAATATACAAATACAGTTTACTACAGAAAACTACAGTTCAGTTCAATAACAACAAAAACAATAAAATGCTCCAAGAACTGGAAATTAAAACGAACAGATACTGTTAAATTAAACTCTTTCAAGGCCTTTTCAAGCACTACTTTTTGGTTTTCAAGGATTCAAATCAGATCTCACTTATCAAGCATCATAATTTTGATCTAATTAATAAACTAATACAACAAAATGGTACAAATAAAAGGGCCGCACCTGCAAAGAATGCACTGACTGTGGCAACTTTAACATTTGAAAGGAATCTATGGCAAATTTATCACTTTCCTTATTCCTTATGATACACACACACACACACCTGGAGCAGTGGACACACACACTGTTCACTCAGGAGAAGCTCCAGCACGACCACCGCATGTAACTTTATACAAGATTCACTCGTTTGAAACACGCTAAACTATATTAACATTTACTATAGAACCATTATTTCACCAATAAACATCTAAATAAATACATCTCTATCTAAATGAATGATTTATTTTCTCCGCAAGCGATCGCAGTTTGAGTATAGTTCTGTGTAAATAGATAAACCGCGCTGTCAGCAGTTTTCATAATTTAGACAAAAACATTATAATAATTCTGATAAAACATGCCAGTTAAGAAATGCAATTAAATACGATGTTTTGTTTGTTATAGCTTATTTCAATATTCCAGAGAATATTATTCAGTGAATTATTCTTCACTCTTTAGTCTAGTTTAAAATGAAGCTGATATGACTCCTGTCCTTTATTTTCTCCATTTGAATACATTAGACATTATTTTGCTTATTGTTAATATCAGTGTTGCTGATTATGCTTTATATAAATAAAATGCTTATATTGTTGTAATTTGAAGATAACATTTTACATGAAAATGTTAATTTTCAACCGTTGTTTGTTGTTGTTAAGATGACTGAAAGAGGAAAAACCAAATTGAAGAATGGACTTACTTCACTCTGTTATTTATTTACTTCATAACAGTGAATAAATATCGGTTCTGCATATCGGTTATCGGGTACATAAACGTACAAATAATCGGTATCGGTTATAAAAAATCTATATCGGTTGATCACTACTTATCAACACTAGGGGTGTGACAATGCACTTAGCCCACGAGATGAGACAAAAAACAGATACCTGGTTCAAGATATTTTAATACTATTTTAAATAAATTTTCAATGACAGACTATTTGTATTTTAATCACAAAAAGTAAACAATGCAGTTGTATTTTGAAATGGTTTAACTAATCTAGGGCTGTAACTAACGATTACTTTGGTAATCAAGCAATCTACTGATTATTTTGACAATTGAGTAATCTTATATTTTTTAGTACCACAAATAGACCTAAGTGAAAAAGTGGCTTTAATATGAATATATTTACATACAAACTAACAAATAGGCAATAATAATTGGCTTAAACAAAGTACCAAAACCAAGTAATTACATGGTTTTATGAACCACACACCAAAATGCCTATAATATGAACATAACCAACTTAAACCTTTATTATAACATATAGACTACCAGCAGATGGCGCCAACGGCCTGGTGTTATTTCACTTTACTGCGTGATTCAACGACGTATAAAGAGCAAGGAATTAAACTTTTATTTTGAAATTGAGATGTGCAACAAATCGCATAGAAATATGTTGATATGGTATCCTGTGTTGGCATAGGTTTATAAATTATTTACGTTACAAATCTAATGGGATAATGCACACTGTTTTCCCAGATAATTCACAGCATATGCAGAGGAAGAGTTTAGTGACTTTCACACATAACGTTACGGTCTTTACTTGTAAAATACCATTAATACCATGTGTGAACAGTACCTTTTCAAAAATCGTTCTGACAATCATATCACTTTTATGTGAGCTGATGTGATTAAAAGCAGCAGAGTTTGTAAACAGCTCATAGTAGTGATATATTTGACCATTGTGCCACGCGCATTGCGCTCAAGACTCAGAGGCTTCTTCTCCATTCATCAGGGCTGCGGCTCTGGATACTATTTCGGGTCTCGTGTTTATAAGAGCAACAACATCTGATTGGCTAGTAATGTTAGTTTGGTTGAGAGTGAAATCGGTGTCCCTCTCATACTATTGGAAGGCGAACCTGTGAACTCGAACATGATATCAACAAGTTTTTTTAAATGTAGGACTATGTTTTTTTTTCTTCTCACATCCAAACGCCGGAGATCCGGCACAGTGCTGGAGAACTTTAAGCCCTGAATATGTCACTGAAGCGTATAGACTCATATGACTATTAGAATTTTACATTGATTCTTGACCGAAACAAATGATTTGCAATTAAACAATAATAGGAATGCAACCTATTATCTTTCGGCTTTTAACCAAGATCACATCATACAGTTTGACAAGCAGCAACCGTTAATAGGACCATAAACACATTGTCTTACCTGTCTCTGTTGTGCCATTTTGAAACTGATTCCAGCACCATGTTGATTGAGTGGAGGCCTTTGACTTAGAGGCTTTGTTTGTAGGCAGGCGGACGGCTGCATTGGCAACTGGCAGTTCTGAAAGTGCATGCCCTGGCCTGCTGTAGATGGCTGCTGTTGCATGGTTGTTTTGTTTGGTGGAGCAGCCATGATGGGCATTTGTTGGCCCATGGTGGAAGGTGGTGCTTTAGGGCTGAAATGCAGCAGGGGCTTAGTGCTGAGAACCTTCGTGTCCCTGTGATGGGATGGGTTGAATTCATTGGGTTTGAGAAAGCAATTGGACATGCCTTTAGCCTGACCAGAACTCTGAGCATTGAGCCTCTGCTGAGATAGGGAAGCATTACCTGGAAGAATTTCCTGACTATAAGAGCCAGGAGTTTGGTGGACACCTAAGGCGGTAGACCAGTTCCTAACCCCTCCTGCTTGACTCTGCTGGTGGTTGTGGAGCATTGAGTTTGGCTGTTGTTGGTTAGCAGCCATTTGCTTTAGCTGCTCAGCATGTGACATCTCAGGCCATGCTGGATGACCTCGAGAGGGACCACCTGTCGGTACCGGAACATGGTGTCCTGAAGTGAGGGGTGAGGTGGATAAACTTGTGTTGGCCATGGAGAAGGAAGGTCCGGCAGAGGCTGGTCTTAGTTGTGGCGAGCTTCCAGTAGCCTGGCTAAAATTTGGCGAGTACTCTGTCTTGATCGGCTTATCCAGATGAATACAAGGAGGAGCCGCACCAGCTGAACTGGGTCGACCAAGATCCAGGCCGAAGTCATCATCTTGCTTTAGCATCTTCTCCAGCTCTAGATCATTGAGTGATGGCACGGTCCTGGTGAGCTCATCGAACAAATCCTGGAGCTCTGGGTCAATCTGTCCACTTACTTCATCTTTGAAGTCAAACATCAACGTGGCAGGATCTGTGGATGACTGGCCACAGGTCTGAACTTCAGTTGGTTCCTTCTTCATATCCCTTAGAGTTATGTTGAATAAATCACTGCTGATTCCGTGAGGCATCATGAAGGTGTCCTTTCTTCGAAGGATGTTACCTTGGGTGGCATCGCCAACCGATCTTTGAGTCTGCCCTGAAGTCAAAGCACAGGAACCAGATCGGAAAGAGCTGTGTTCCATGCGGAGGCGCTTAAAGTCAGACCCTGACGCCCCACAGGAGAGGCCATTCTGCTTGGATGTATATCCAGGAGACTGTGCTTCAATCTTTCTCCGCAGTCCCTGCTGAAAATGCAAAGAATGTAAAGTCAGTGAGGCATTTTATTGATCTCAACTTGTTTTACAAGTCAAGTGAAACAATTTTTGTTTGATTGACAATTAAAAGGGATACTGCTCTACAGATTTGATCAAAATAATTCTTCAAAAGCCTTACGCAAACTTTCTACAGCCAAAACGAACTAATGATCTGCCCAACTGGGAGACGAGGGCACATAATGTAACAAAACCTCTCCATCTAATTAATGAACTCTTATTAAAATACTCTTTGATATTTCAAACCAATTAAAACTATGATGGGAGTTTTAAATATTAGTGTATAAAAATGTGTTCTGCGGGT
Organism: Oxygymnocypris stewartii; assembly: GCA_003573665.1. NCBI lineage: Eukaryota > Metazoa > Chordata > Actinopteri > Cypriniformes > Cyprinidae > Oxygymnocypris > Oxygymnocypris stewartii. Next base: position 334,171 of record QVTF01018974.1, read on the forward strand.
GAATTATCTCTATGAAAATTGATAGAGTTTTGCAATATACTGCCGAGACTCTTTAGCCTTGTTAAGATGTCAATATTTGAATTTCAAAAGAGACTTATTAGGATTTAATATAGAAAGTTTATGATTTCCCACATGGCCCTAATAGGGTAATGTCTGCAGATATAGGTTAAACTTACTAAGAATGCATGTGCTAGACATTTGGTTTCATTTTATAATAATTGCATGCAAGTTGTGCACAGTGAGTTCTCACGCATTTATTTTATTTTTTTTTGCCAGATTCATAACAGGTGCCAACATGCATACATTTTTTGAAATCTAAGTTCATTTTAAATTAAGGAGCTCATGCCCACAGTTAGTAATTTGCATAATACATGCACAAACCATCTTCTGTACAGCCATTCATCACTCTCTGCAAGCACATTGCTCTCTAAAAATGTGCTTATGCCCTGAGAGCATGCATGGCAATATATTTGAGTAAAGCCAATCTCAAAACCACCTGAAACACAATAAACAACTTTTATAGAAGCCTAGACCATGTGTGTTCAGCTATATTTTTATGCAGCACCGGTCACAACTTATTTTGGGGTCACTTAGTTATTCTGTTAATTATGCATTCACATTTTCTCTTAACACAACCCATGTACAGTGCTACACTTAATGAGACCCAATCTTAATCATATAATGAATATCCCTCCATCTTCGCTAATCCATCTATTTTACTAGCAGTAGGCATGTGCTCCCTAACAACATTTGCTGAAAATATATTCCAAAAACTATTGTCTCAAAAGCTGGTATTAACTGTGTGGATAAATTTAGCCATTAGATTGATGTTGTTAGACAAAAGAAGGCTTTTTCTGTGTCCCTCATTTGCATGAATTACATTTCCCACTGTTGGCTTGCTGTAAAGATAGCAACATTTTCCTTGTCTAAAACTGTTCCCTTTGTTCCCAGTCTTAATTTATGTAAATTGGGCTTGAACAATGACTAATAATTAACATTTAACAATCTGTATAGAGGCAAATGTAGACCAATAATTGTATATAGAATACATTTTATTTGAAAGATACAATATTAGTGTTAAAAATGTTTTATCAGGTAACTTAAACTACTTCCCTAATATAATTGACTGCACAATATGTAGGCCTAATGTAACAAGGAATATCCACATATATACAAATAAACCTGACTACATTGTGTTACACCAACAAAGTAATTTCAGATCAGGTAGAAACTGCTCCAACATCTGCATTTTCAGTTTTACGATGAAGCATGATGAATGTAATTTAACAGACAGAATAATCATTAAGTAGCTGCAGACCGAAACCACCATAACCAACATTATTTCCACCCAGCTGCAATATTGCCTGCACATGGATATGCATAGTTATTTAAACCCCATCTGACATTATTGCCTACAGAGAGAGAGATGTGTGTTCAACCAGACTTCATTATCAGCGCAGGGACGGGTGACTGTGATGCAGTTTTCGCTGTAGCGGCAAATTGGATGCATTTCCATTTACTGGAAATATTACCGGGCTGGGATGTTTTATGCCTTCAGGACTGGGAGTGATCACAGTTCTCCACACTCCACCTCCATCTCTGTATCTCAGTAGCCAGTATGATATTTTGATTAGCTATGAATGGCATGCTGACATCAGTATCAAATTATTGTTTTCCACTTACTCAACCAGGTTACAGATAACATAACATTCATTTGTGTATGTTCAAACAAGTTAACAGGGATGGAGCGGGATATGAATTAGGCTGGACATCAATGGGTGTGTGTGTGTGTGTGTGTGTGTGTGTGTGTGTGTGTGTGTGTGGTTCATATTAGGTTTTTAGGCCGTTATGTGCTGCCCAAAACCCCCTCAAAAACAGTTATGGTTAACATGGTCTCACCTCCCGTCGTTTAAACATGTTGGTTTCCTCACACATTTACACACATACGAAGTGCACACTCTTCAAAAACACAGCTAATCGTTGACATGCTAAAATATATAGAGTGCCATATATATTTAAATGGAATGAAAGATATATTATACTGCATGTTATCTTGCTTACTGTGCACAACATAATCCATGCAAGTTCACATATCATAATGACATGAAGCTATGCTTCCAACCAGTTTAGGTCCCCATCCTGAGATGTGTTTGTGTCAGTGGGATTTGTTTTAGTGATAGGACAATATTTTGACCAGGCTGATGATCGTGTCAGTATCTCTCTATGTTTATTTTTTAGGCCATGAATTCTGTGGCTATATTGTGTGAAATAAATGCTCATTCAATTTTGCGTGTATCTATCACTTGCTATTCTTAAAATTCATGGTACAAGTGCATACAAAATAAATAAAATAAAAAAGTACTGCGAAATAATACAATATTGTCTCTTGCACATTTCACATCACTTTCAAATTGAGTGGCACTAAAAGCATATTCAATTTTCCCCAAAATAGATGAATGTGAATGTTTAATTACATTGGTTGTTGTATGTATTGTGGCAGTTCGGAAATAAAATGTCTGGCGAATGCCGTCAAAAAATAATAATGCTCGATTGCATTTGAAAATAATGTACCACCTACACTAAACCCTACCCTAAACCTAACCGTCAGCAAAAGCAAACGTGAGGTAAATATGCATTTGCTCTTTTACTGTATGTTGTGACTTGCATCTCCCAAAGTACTGTTTAATCGCAAGTGCATTTCTACACCAGGTGAGCTACATAGCAAGTTTACAATGACTTATATATAGAGCTGGTTATGTGATGCACTATAGCAAAATAGTTGTGCAAGAAGGAACCATGTGAAAATAAGTCTCCATTAATCAATAATGTCACCTTGTAATCATAAATTGTGTAAAAGGAATACAAGTTGCATGTGTTTTACTGCCACTACTATTATTTCTACATTCAAAAATGTAGGTAGCGGTAGGCTTTTATAGTAATGCAAAATTGGGTTGTCAGCCATTGAATAAGCAATACTTGTGGACCACTAGATTTGTTCCACTTGTCTGAGCTATCATTGATCATTCACATAGTGAAGGATAGATTACATGCAAATGTAATACTCAACCATAAGTAGGAGAAATACTGATGCTTGCTAAAATGATACAACACAGAACAGCACTTCACAATCAGCCAGGATTTTATGCAACAGTGAATCTTTCTATGCTTTTACAAAATCTTTGCCACCTCCTTCAACATTATTTATATTAGTGGATGAAACCGTATTACAACACTCCAGAATCTTTCTTCATGTCCCTTTCTTTATGTAAACAGGCGATTATTTCCCAAGCTGAAATTTCATAAAGAGTGTTGTACAATTATAAATAAAACACAATTGAACAATATTCTCTGTGTATCTCTCAATACCCCAAACACAAAGCCAAACATTAGCCAGTGAAGAACGGTGTCCTGTTTTAAGAGAAGACCCCAGTAACAGCCATGTGTGTCACTACCTTTTCCAGTCCCTCACGCTAGATTAAATAAGACATATTTATGAAATATTCACACGGTGACACAGATAACTGCCACCAACCAGATGCAGCATATTAAGGCAGAGAGGAACCTGATGTTTCTTGTCAGTATGCCAACCACATTTGAGACGGTCTGATAATACTAGCGTTCATTTTGGCAAAGAAACAGTGCCCTCTATTCATTGGAAATCCTCCTGACAGAGCTACAAGTGACCTGAAAATAGATTTTCTGATTAAGCTTTAATGAGCTCAGAAGCTCTGGATCACTTTTAACGTGACTCCTGGAGGGAGGAGAAGAAACGGCTCCCAGCACAAACCGAGAGAAGGCTTCGAGGTATCACACGTGTGACATTGCTCTTGCTGACAAACGAAACACAATGGTGAAGTAACAATCGCTCCATTTGGGGCGCACTAGGAAGTGTGCTGTTGCTCGTATTAGACAAGAATCTTCTCGCTTAAGAACAATGGAAATTAGTGTCTATAAATCATTTCACAGTAGGCCACTAAAAATCATGAGCTGTTGGTTTGAAGTGCTAAAGCGTTTCGATATTTTTCAAATTTCCGTTTCAGATTAAACACAATTGTGATTTTAAATCTCCCAAATGCAAAATAATAATCAGATTAATAGCGCAATTGGACAGAGAAGTCCGACTGAGCTAGATCATATTTTAATTTCAATCCAATTGAAAGGGATGGCATAGATCCGAAATAATCCATCAAATAAGTCAATATTGCCAATGTAAATTGACTACTTTCTCATATTCATAAATATGAAATGCGTAGTGCTTTGGTGCCTTATTTATGTCTTAAGCCAAAACAACACTTCAGTTTTGACATGCTTAGTGTAAGCATACAACCATACACCTATATTTTGAAGTATACTTCATTTGATAGCCAAAAGTCCCCAAAAAAAGCATTTTTGAACTTCTATCGTCCTGTAGCCAGTGTTTTTATTTGATTTATTATTGGTTAAAAACTTGAAATAAGGTCTGTGGTTAACACAAGCTCAAAATATATTCATGTATTATTCAATACAAATAAAATACATCAGTAATACTCCACTTGTGGTTCTTTTTTAAAGCCATTACGTGTCTTTAAATGGCTAAATGGACTACAGAGGTTGTAGGACACGGACAGTCATCAAGCTCGCTCACCAGTCGCTTTCACAGACTTGCTTATATTCATCGTTTTGCAAACTATTTTAACTCAAACTTTCCAAATTGTAGATTTTAAATAAAACCGAAAAAGCTGTCGGATGCTTAAAGATGGTGACATTGATATCATGTTTGGCTTAAGTTCGTTTATAGCATAATTAGATCAAACAGCAGCAATTGGCTGGCATGAGGGTAACATTTGCATAAGACCCACTGTCATTTTCTTTGAAAATGTAAAAATATAGTTATTTTATTTCATTTAATGCTACTAGCAGCACACAAATCTACCTAGGCACAATTTTAATCTTAATATAACTTATTGTCACAGTGATAAAATAAAATGTATATTATACTGAATCCTCTACAGTAATAGCAACCAGATTCGATTGTAAAGATGTGGGCTTTCAAACATCATCACTGTGTACAGTATATGGCTACAAACTGGAATCTAAAAACCTTTCATGCGTCGAGCACCATGTGCATGTCTGCTGATAAAGCATTAGTAATCTAGCGTGACCATTAATTGAAACGTTTCATTACAGCTCTTCAAAGGTTTTGCCCTGTTGCCATCATCCTCACTGATTTATAGTATGCCGCAGAGGTTCTGGTTCACTTCAGGATGAAGATTTATAATAAGCATCTATACTGAACCAAACACACCAAAATGGTTTACCTTAAATGTAATAAAAAATGCGAAACATTACATTAAAAAAAAAAAGGATATTTCACCCAAAAATGAAAAATTCTTCAACCATCAAGTTGTTCCAAACCTGTATGAACACACACACAAACATTTGTGTGTGTGTGTGTGTGCGTGCGCGCATGAATAAATGGTTAACTATATTTTATTAACAGCATTTAGCATTGTTTTCCCCTCTGTCTGTGGCCGTAACAGACCTGACCCATTTTTGGGTCACGACCCATCACTTGAGAAGCACTGGTGTAAAAGCACATCTGTTATTATCTGCCTCAGAGTGCGTCTGTCACTGCTGCTGCTGACCAAATACAGTGAGTGAGTGAGTGAGTGAGTATGTGTATGTGTGTGTGTGTGTGTGAGGAGAGAGGGGTTGTGTGTGAGTGAGTGAGTGAGTGAGTGAGTGTGTGTGTGAGTGAGTGAGTGAGTGAGTGTGTGTGTATGTGTGTGTGTGTGTGAGGAGAGAGGGGTTGTGTGTGAGTGAGTGAGTGAGTGAGTGAGTGTGTGTGTGTGTGTGTGTGTGTGTGGTGTGTGTGTGAGGTGGTGTGTGTTGTGTGTGTGTGTGTGTGTGTGTGTGTGCGGCGCGCGGGGTTGTGTGTGCGTGCGTGCGTGGTGTGTCTGTGTGTGTGCGTGCGTGCGTGCGTGCGTGCTGCGTGTGTGTGTGTGCGTGCGTGCGTGTGTCCGGCGCGGGGTTGTGTGTGCGTGCGTGCGTGCGTGCGTTGCGTGCGTGTGTGTGTGTGTGTGCGCGCGCGGGGTTGTGCGTGCGTGCGTGCGTGCGTGTGTCTGTGTGTGTGTGCGTGCGTGCGTGCGTGTGTGTGTGCGTGCGTGCGTGCGTGTGTCCGGCCGCGGGGTTGTGTGTGCGTGCGTGCGTGCGTGCGTGTGTGTGTGTGCGGCGCGCGGGGTTGTGTGTGCGTGCGTGCGTGCGTGTGTCTGTGTGTGCGTGCGTGCGTCGCGTGCGTGTGTGTGTGTGTGCGTGCGTGTGTGTGTGCGTGCGTGCGTGCTGTGTCTGTGTGTGTGTGCGTGCGTGCGTGCGTGCGTGTGTGTGTGCGTGCGTGCGTGCGTGTGTCCGGCGCGCGGGGTTGTGTGTGCGTGCGTGCGTGCGTGCGTGTGTGTGTGTGTGTGTGTGCGGCGCGCGGGGTTGTGTGCGTGCGTGCGTGCGTGTGTCTGTGTGTGTGTGTGTGCGTGCGTGCGTGCGTGCGTGCGTGTGTGCGTGCGTGCGTGGTGTGTCGAGGTGAGTGAGTGAGTGTGTTTGTCGGTGTGAGGAGAGGAGGGTTGTGTGTGAGTGAGTGAGTGAGTGAGTGTGAAGTGATTGAGTAGGTGAGCTGAGTGATGTGAGTGAGTGAGTGAGTGAGTGAGTGAGTGAGTGAGTGAGTGTGTAAGGAGAGAGGGGTTGTGTGTGAGTGAGTGAGTGAGTGAGTGAGTGAGTGTGTGTGTGTGTGCAGTCCCAGCCGCATGCGCTGCTAGCAAGAGGAGCAGCACACTGATTCTGAGCGTGATTGATAAAGAGTCAGGGTGATCAAAACGAGAGGATGTGACAGTCCTGGTCCTGGAAGCAGCCTGTAGACCTGTGGCACATCCTACAGGCCCGGCTCTGTGTGTATTTGTCATATTTGTGTGTACATCAAAGTAGTACTGCATTACCCTGAGGCTCAGCGTGTTCTGACCTCTTGCAAAAAAGTAATTATATCACAATTTTCAATATTTATTTTTGTTACATTTTCTCACAAAGTAAAAAAATAATTTACTCCACAAAATGTAATTTACTCATCACTTCCGTAGACAAAAGGCAAAGCAACCATGTATTAATGTGATTAAAACCATAAAAAACCCTTAGCTATGACCCAGCCTTGGACACTCTAAAACACAACACAAAGGAGTGTACAATTCAAAACACAGGTGAAACACCCCTTAGCAATACATTAATATTCTTTCAGAGCCCTAAACCCAACCCAACCACACATCAACACTATAGGAACCACCCAAAACACCACAGAAGCACACAGCAATGTGCTAACCCCCCCCCCCCTAAACCTCCAAACAACCACTTAGCAAACTAGAATACATTTCCATTTAATTATAAATCAAATGTATTTAAATGTCTGAAAACATTGCATGTAATTCAAAAGTAAGTGTCTTCTTCTCAAGTGTATTATTTCTATACGTTTCTAATAATACTCTTTAAATGCTAAAGTGTACTTCTTTTTCAAAGGGATGTCACAAATTGACTTACTAGTGACGTAGAAAAAGTGCAGAATGTGAAACATTTCTTTATCCTTTCACATCTGTAAGTGTTCACTGCTACTAGACCAACGACTGCATCTAAAGAGACGGCAAACAGACTCAATATCTTTGTGTAAGAGTGGCTATGCTCTTCTGCTCTTTAATCCATTCTACAGACCCTTCAGGCATATCGTGATCCACTCCTGTGAGAATATGAAACCCTCTCAAATTCACCCTGGCAAAAAGCATGCCCCAAAAAAAGAAAGAAAATAAACACCACTATTGTGTTCCTAGGGAGACATAATATTTATACGGTTACAAGGGATGCAAAGTGCCGAGAGGAGGAATTTCAAATCGCAGAGACGCGAGAAATTGTAGCCTTGAAACCCGTGTTTCATAGACCCAACTCCCTGCTACCTGTGCATGACAACTAATTACATTCAGCCTCTGATGGGAGAGAGGGAATAAAAAAAGAAAAGAGAGGCAGAGAGCACTTATCACAGAGAGATAAACACGATAAAACCTATTAGACCAGCAGCTTTTGTCCCTGCGTGTGCTAATCGCTCCCTCAGTTAGTGAACCTACACACGATGATTCAAGCACAGTGACATTCAAATGCCAGATGATCATGCCTCATAACTGTTGATTACTTCTGTTGATATTAAGATTATTCATTCGGATTAGTGTTGGATCACATAAAAAGATTAGTGAGGATTGTTTAAGATGATATTTTTCTCTTCAAATTCTTCAATAATTAAAAAAAAAAAAAATTTGTTAGAGCTCACTTACAGTCCGCTTACAGTATATACAGCATTTATTGTTAAAACGCTCTCGGAAAATTTGCATATCTAAAATCATCCATTTTAAAGCAAATGTATGTAGTTTTGTGTATTGTTTACACATTTGGAGCCCCCTACAGTTCAGTGAGTGAAATTATGTTAAATATATCACATCATAATTACAGTGGATCCTGACGATATATTGAGGTCTTATGAAGCCAGATGATTATTGTGTAAGAAACTGAACATTATTTACGAAATGATTACCTGTAATCCAGAACCTCAGGAAAACATGATTCTTAAGTCTTAAGGTCATTGCACACGGAGTCCAAAATATTCGCACGTTGAGAAATAAATATGACCTCACGTTATGTCTATCACATTTACACACTGCCTCCAATATTTTCATCAGTCATAAAAAAATTCATATCGGGTTCGATTTTTTTGCGCTTTTCGCATCTGTGGCAAGCATTTTGAGAAGTGTTTTGACAGTTTAGAGGCGAACGCCAAAATCCAGAATGGCGATTGTTAAATTCATCCACTTCGTCTCGCAGCACAGAGCACATATTGATCCTTGCACACAGAATTCACAGAAATTGGTGGTCTTCCTTTTAATATGTGGCTCTAATATCACTAGCAAAGCATCAAACTGTGCCACTGACATCCTGAAGTAAACTTTGAATCGCCCGTGATAATCCCGCCGCTCCTTAACGAGGAGGGGGAACTCTCCGTCCTCTCTATATTTTAGGAGTGGATGGACTCGATATTTCCTTAATTTTTATTTTTAAGAAGCGAGAGGACAACTAAATCATCCTCAATGTTTGAAGACATTTTGTGTCTTTTAGAAAACATTTTCGCAACAGATTAATTAATACCCGTTATTTGGGCTCATTTCGAGTCAGAGTGGCTGTCAGGCATCTGAAAGGGAGTTTTGATTGAGTAACTTGTAGTGCTGATCGAGACACAAACTGTTTCAGATGGTTCAGTCCGATTAGATAAACTGGTTTATCTAGTTCACCAAAAAGAACCGGATCAAAAGTATGAGAACCAGACATCACTCTAGACCGGTTGCCAGAGGCTCTGGATTACAGGTAATAATGCTGTAAATAATGTTTGATTTATTGCACAGACTGATCGTTTTGCTTCATAAGACCTCAATATATTGTCAGGAGCCACAGGTATTAAAGGGATAGTTCACCCAAAAATGAAAATTGTCATTAATTACTCACCCTCATGTCGTTCCAAACCCGTAAGACTGTTCATCTTCGGAACACAAATTAAGATATTTTTGATGGAATCTGAGAGATCTCGGACCCTCCCACAGACCGCAAGGGTCCTTACACGATCACGGTCCAGAAAAGTACCAAGATGATGGACAAAGTAGTCCATGTGACATCAGTCTGTCAATTGTAATTTTACGAAGCCACGAGAATACTTTTTGTGCAAAGAAAACAAAAATAACGATTTTATTCCACATTTTCATCTCTACTGTTTCTCTTGTGGACACGCGTTCATGACAGTACATGACGCAAGCGCTGATCCAGATCCAGCGTGATGATGTTGAATACATGTCTTGTGTTCAACGTCATCACGCTGGATCTGGATCAGCGCTTGCACCAACACGTGGAGCCCTGCTGTCTATGGGACGATCTGAGAGCTCTCAGATTCCATAAAAATATCTTAATTTGTGTTCCGAAGATGAACGGAGGTCTTACGGGTTTGGAACGACATGAGGAGGAGTAATTAATGACAGAATTTTCATTTTTGGGAGAACTATCCCTTTAAATTTGTGTTCCTTGATAAGCTTTTTTCTTATTTTAAAGAATGCTACTGCTGACTTGCATTTATGAATAACCGGGGAGCACAGTTTCAGCTAAACATGTTCTTTACTGTTTGACTAAAGAAAAGAGTAACATACAATTCGGACGGCATGAGAAGAAGTTAACAGCAAGTTTCAGTTTTTGGGTGAACTATTCCTTTAAGACCAATTAAATGACAAAAACATCGATTTTGGAGATGCATTGCTTAACAGAAGCGATTCATACAAATAAATAAACACAATGACGCAACAGAAAACCAAACATGGAATGCTGTAACTGACACCATGCTGTAGATCATGGTGCTAACAATGCCAACGTTCATTAATCATTACACATTTGGCAGATGCTTACTCTAAAGCAATTCACATTGCATTTAAAGTATCTATAGCACAAAGTATATGCTTTAGATTATACGCTTTATCATTTCATCCATTTTCTGGGAATTGAACCAATAATTATGACATTGCTAGCACCATGCATTACACTTTCTTCATGTTATTGTCTAGGCCTAATTCAACTTTCACGACACCGGGCATGCATGCAGATTCAAAAACTACAGACAGATATTGCATAAAAATTTTAGTTCTGCTCACATTTCCACCAGTGTCACTGATGCCACACCAAATTAATTTAGATAAAAAGATTCAGGCATGTCCACAAGTGGACAGAAACATGGTTCTCGTGAAATCCATAAAAATGAAAGTAATCAGATCAGCGGGTGTTTTAGTCTGCATTCTCAGCGCTTAGTATCTCAAACAATCCACCGGACCAGACGGAAGCAGTTTATAACCAGCGTCCAATGGGAATTCCTCAACTGTTTGCACTTTATGTTTCTGATTAATATCTTAACAGATGTCTGTTTTACATATACTAGGTGTTTAAATGACCTTTATGAAACACATAATTCCATTTATGATATAGAGATGACTGACCTCCAATTACAAAACAAGTAAGATCATGTTTGGCATTAAACTCAAGTGTTAAAATGTGCATTGATGAAATAGATAATGGTAAAATTGAGTTTCAGAGAAAAACAACTTATATTTCTGATCTGGTTCCTTGTAAAACGCTTTTGTATGGTTTCAGAAGATTTGGAATATAGTGCACAAGTCGTTTTTAGCATCACTTTCAGTCTCTACAGTCCCATCAACACATTTTAAGAGAGAGATATGAAAAGAAAATTTTTTCATTCCACTGGGAATGAGGATGAAGGAGTGATGGAGGGAGGAGAACAGAACATTTATTCACAGTCTTTGTTGTTATTAAAGTCTGTATGCTGTTTGAGTTGCCATGGTGGATATTACTAGTGGAGCTCACTGTTCTTGCCATCATTTTATGGCTCTGACAGATTCTCTTGAACCAAACATGTCCTCCAAACTATGTTGAAACATTCATCAATCATTACTGTCCTACTTAAAACCTTCCACAGACGATGCTATTGCCTTCACACTGCACACTGCTCTCTCCCACCTGGAAAATAAGAACACCTATGTGAGGATGCTGTTTGTGGATTATAGTTCGGCATTTAACACTATAGTGCCTGCCACACTGGTTGCGAAGCTCCAGACTCTAGGACCGAACAGATCTCTGTGCAGCTGGATCCTGGACTTCCTGACAGGCAGAAGTCAGGTGGTCAGAATGGGCAACAACACCTCATCTCCCCTGATCCTCAACACTGGTGCACCGCAGGGCTGCGTCCTCAGCCCACTCCTGTACTCCCTGTACACACATGACTGTACAGCAACACACAGCTCCAACGTCATCATCAAATTTGCTGATAACACAACGGTGATAGGCCTGATCACCGACAACGATGAGACGGCCTACAGAGAGGAGGTGAGTACCCTGACTAAATGGTGTCAGGAGAACCACCTCTCACTCAACATCGACAAGACCAAGGAGCTGGTGGTGGATTACAGGAGACAGAGCAGAGAACACACACCCATCACCATCGACAAGACACCTGTGGAGCGGGTGAGCAGCTTTAAGTTCCTCGGCGTTCACATCACTGAGGATCTCACATGGTCTGCTCACACAGATGCAGTGCTGAAGAAGGCACATCAGCGTCTCTTCTTCCTGAGAAGGCTGAGGAAGTTTGGAACGAGCCCCAGAATCCTCAGATCCTTCTACACCTGCACTGTGGAGAGCATCCTGACCGGCTACATCACCGCCTGGTTTGGAAACAGCACCGCTGGCAACCGCAGGGCTCTGCAAAGGGTCGTGCGAACTGCCCGCCACATTGTTGGAGGTGAGCTTCCCTCCCTCCAGGATATCTACACCAGGCGGTGTACAAGGAAAGCCCGGAGAATTATCAAAGACTCCAGCCACCCGTCCCACAGTCTGCTTTCTCTGCTGCCCTCAGGGAGACGTCTCCGCAACATCCGATCCCGCACTAGCCGACGGAGGGACAGCTTTTTCCCTCAGGCTATCAGGCTAATAAACAGTCAGAAATAACTCACCTACATCACACTCCCACTCACACAACATGCCATGCACTGCACTTTAACACAGTTCAACTGGACTACACGCACACACTGCACTAACACATCTGCTATCACTGGACACCATACAAAGCACATCCACGACACTGCATATCAGGGCTCTAGAGTGCGACCAATTTAGTCGCACGTGCGACCTAATTTCTCAAGGGTGCGACTAAAAAAAAACTTTAGTCGCACTGGTGCGCCCAGCCATTCGCGAAAAAAAATAAAGTATCTGCGACTCAGAAAGTCTCTCTGCTGTTTGACAACAGACACGTTAGTCTCATATCGTGGTCTAAACCAATCAGAGATAGTGAAGGGCGGACCCCCCCTCTGATTGGCCGTGGTCCAGATATTCCTGTATGTGTGTGTGTGTGTGTGTGTGTGTGCGTTTGAAGATGCGTGTGCTGCTGCTGTCAGACAGAGAGAGAGGTGAGTAGTAGAGATGCACGCAGCTCTTTCTCTGAATCTGCTCTATTCAGTGAACGTCTGACAGTCCCTCCAGGATTCTGCGATCGCTGAATATATCGCAAAATCAAGCAAACGCCGCTATTTTCCAAATTGCCGCAGATTTTGCGCTTAGACGCGTCTTGTGACGTCATCGCAATGCACATTCAGTCAAAGAAAGGTTGTTTCTCAGTTAAAAAAATGGAATGAACAGCTTTGCGTTCTCATCATGCCCGATTTACAAGAGCTACATTTATCTGCTCGGACCGGAGCCGCAGGCTGCTCTCGATCACGCGACACCGTTATACACAGCGCTGGGAGATACAGTGAATAAAGTAGAATCAATAACATCTCTGTCAGATCTTGTGAGAAGCCTTCAAATTCGGCACAGAATTATGTTAAAGCTACAGACATCAGAACAAACGCCACTGATGTGGAAACCAGGATAAAAATTGTTCAATAAACACATCTCCACCATTCACCATGGATTTAATATAACTAACGTTACAGGAATAACTTGTGGCAGAAATGGTCTAATGTCTTAAACTGTTTTTAAATGCTTCACACAACTTTTCCCAGCACTTCAAACTTTAAGTAGGCTATTACCGAATTTTAAAGTTATTTTTAATGTGATGACATTATTTGTTCATCCTTAGGTTACCCCATTTATAAAACTAAACGTTTCATAATGTAGGAAAGCAACCACTTATTTAAAAATAAAAAATACATTAAATTACTACTATTAGATGGCTGCAGAGAAGTACTCATAGGCTTATCAGCCATTTCCACTCCCTAATATATATATATATATATATATATATATATATATATATATATATATATATATTAAATTATATTTAGACATTATGAATGACATTGATAAAGTTCATTTTGAACTGCATCTCAACTCCCCAGACAGCACAAGTATATCTGTAAGACGTCTGATAAAGATCTGGGAAACATCTGCTGTGTAATCTGATAAACGTCTCCGAAGCAGTTTTACATGCATTTAATAAATCTCTATTTGATATTTACATCTACTGGAAACATATTAGAGACGTATTGCAGATGAGCAAACACACTTAAAAATACCTCTTGAATATGTAAATGCAGACATCTCCGAGATGTACATGTGTGATTAGGGTGAGCGCTTTACTGTCAGGTGCTGGTTCTGTAGAACTTAAAGGCACTGGTGCTGGTGTCCTTAAATGCTAGTCTGGAGCCCTACAATGTTTCTCGAAGTTAGAAAAGTCATAACAATATTAGAAGAATGTTGTCTGTGGTATATCCTTCATTCAGAAGGATTTTTTAATAGGTTTAGAGGGGGGGGGGTTGAGAAGCACTGCACTAGAGCATCCCTTCATTCAGACACAGTGGAAGATCTGATCAGAATCAGTGTAGAGGGGTCAAGTCTGGAAGATGTTGATGCTAGAGAGAGTGTGGTCAGCTGGTTTAGCCGAGGACAAACTACAGGAGTTGGCCACCCGAGGGGCATGTGACTGCAATGGAGGATAGTCCATAAGACATTGAGCCACGAGATGTTCAGTTTGAAGCCCTTAAAACACTTAATTTAGATTTTTTTTTATTTCATTTATCTTGAGATGTTTTTAAGTTTAAATATTAGCTCAGTGAAGCACTTTAAGCACCATCACTTTCTGTAAGTTACCTTTCTTGTAGAATTGTGCTTCAAATAAAGAACTTTATGTTGACCAGATTGTTAGTTAATCGTTTACTAGTCAATATTGCCTTTATGAAAATTTGGGTGCACCTAACTTTTGTGCTGGTGCACCTAAGAAAAAAAGTTCGGCGCACCAGTGCACCCATGTGCAAAAAGTTAGTCTAGAGCCCTGCATATGTATAATCTGTTGCACCTTTGCACAACTATCTGCTGCTCAACCAATCTGCTGTTAATTTATAATCTGTTGCACCTTCACATTATTACTATGTATAGACTACATAATGTATAGATAGCTGTACATAATGTAGATGTGCACCTACGGTGTATAATGTGTAGTTGATAACTAAGTATGTCTTTATAGTACACTGTGTGTACTGAGTATATGTATGTTTTTTTTGCACATTGTCTTCTGTACAGTCTGTAAATATGTACTGTCCATATGTAAATTGCTTGTTTTCTGCACTGTCTGGAGCACGCTCGTAAGAATTTCACTCACCAAGGCACTTGTGCTGTGGTGATGTGACAATAAAAGTGATTTGATTTGATTAGAAAAGAAATATCACAAATGAGAATTTAGTAATATCTCAAATGTTCTCAGTCAGCAGAGCAAATTCAGATTTCTGATGAGGTCCAGTTTCTCGGGTTTTTCTCTTGAGAAAAATCAATGGGTCTTCTTCAGAATTTCTGGAGAGATGTGCTCAGATTTGCCAAGATACTAAAGTCAAAGAGTTCAATATGAACTCCAAATCATCTGGGATTGTATTTGTGCACTGTTGATTTTAAAGCTCCACACTGTTAAAAATAAGGTTCCAAATTTTTTTTGATTTGAACAATCTAAAGAAGTTTTATCCGCTATAAAGAACATTTTTTGTGATGAAAAGTTTCCATGGATGTTTTTCACGGAACCATAGATGCCAAAAAGAACCTTGATTTTTAAGAATGTACATACATTTGGGAATGGGAACGAATCGTTCACACCATATTTGTGAACCACTTCCATTGCTTCTTCTCATATGAACTTAGAAAAGCTTGAATGGTTGTCAAGTAATTATCCGTTCCTCACAAAAATAATCAAATATGGGATACAACACATAAATTGAATTATTTGTATATTTTTCAAGGTTCAGTATAATTGCACGGAAACAAATGTTCTACTTTTGAGTTCTGTGAAAAAAAAAAAAAACAATCATAGTGGGTTGAGGGAGAGTAAAAGATGACAAATGTCTTTTTTTTGAGCGAAATACTCCTTTAACACTGTCGGATACAAGCACGGATGATACAGATACACTGCTTTGCTTTGTGGGTGCGTGTACGTGATTTCACGTCTACGATAAAACTATTTGATGTACGTACGTGTGCATACTAATAAGAGAGATGCCTGCAGCGGCACACAAAAAGAGCAGACCATTCTCTCTCCGAGATAGAGGCAGTTCCCTGGAGAGAAAAAGGGAAGAAAAGAATAGAAAGATCAGCAGCATATGAAAAAGGGAGAGGAGGAGAGAGAAGAGAGGCATGCAGCTCCATCACGGAAGCCTCGGAGGACAATCCGGAGAGCAAGAGAGACAGAAGGAGAGGGACGATCATACAGCTCTATGAAGAAGTCAAGCATCCATTATGTTTACTATGAGCCGTGTGTTATTAAACAGTAACTCACAGCATCTCATTTCCCCTGTCAGTCGACGGCTGTGCTGAATCGCCCAAACCCAGAGCTGACCGCTTTAACAAGCCAGCAATGCAATATGTGTCCTCTGCACCCGACAGACTCGTAGTGTGGAAAAGAAGAAATCGTTAATAATGTGTGCAGGGCTCATCGGGGTTCCCAGCACTTTCCAGGAAAAGTTTGACATTTTTGCTTTGTCATCTTGTCTTCAATGTCTGCATTTTGTTTTAATTTGTGTGCAAATTTCAAATGAATGAACAAATATCATTACGACAGTGATTTCGTGTTTTTCTTTAAAGTAAAACTTTTAATTTGATAGTATTACATAGTGCATTTTGAAAGTATATTTGTGTTATAGTGTGTTTAGAAACTATACAATTGTGCTCTTTTTAAATACACTTAAGTGGCCTGGCCTTTTGTTTAATTAATATATCTGCAAGTGTAGTTTTTTATACTATATACACTTTTAAGATTTGAAGTACACGACAAGTCCACATTCAATGCTGAAAGTTGTGTATCCAAGTACTGTTGTAGTGTTTCTTTTGTTGTTGCATTAAACTGGCCAGTTCCACCCACAGTGAAATCATATAACTATGCGCCACATAATTATATATATTAACCATAAAATATTTTCTGAATGACTGATTTTGATGCCGCACACAGTATTTCACAAAATTATGAACAATGATGGATTATGGTCCGTCAAGGCCACTTTCTTATATCTTCAATTTGTGGCTTAATATTCCACAACTGCAACTTAAACTGGGTCTTGATTGCGAAACAAATTACCTTTGTAAATATGAGAAATTAAACAGTTGTGAAAAATACAGTCGCAATTACAGTAATCAATACTAAAAATATAATACTTGAAATGTGTATTCCCATAAATCCATCCTTGACATAATTTTATTTACTTGTATGAAACTTATCTATGCATGCATTATAATCCTAGTTCATCCACAGAGCATCTGAGATCTGAGCTTAATCTATACTAATTACTGAAAGTCAATTTTCATGTAATATTTGGGTACATAAAGGCAGTGTGTGACCTGAGTTGCTCTCTGAGAGCCACCAAGAGAAGCACACACACATTAACATGAGACCCTACAGCAAGACAATGTCATGGCACCAGCCTCCCAAAACACACACACTATAGTCACTAAGGAGTCCATCAAACTCGGCATGACAGGCCGTCACATTCAATGACCATATCTGTACTGCTTTATGATTTTATTTTTTAGCATGCCTCGGATATGACACAGTTGTCACCCCCGATCTTTACGTCACCTTCAACTCTAAGGACAGTCAATGAAAAATCCCTCCAGCACTGAACCACATATCCAAGCATCAGGTCACCATTGTGACTCGAAGAAACATATACAGTCATTTCAGTATTTCTGAAAAAATTTAATTCAAATAATAAAAACAAATAAATTGTGTGTGTCTGTGTATATATATATATATATATATATATATATATATATGCTGCTCATTCACCAGCATAAATCTTGCACGTTCATGTTTTAACCCTTCATGGTTTAAAACTGAAATATTTCCAAGATTGCGACATAACCAATTACCTTGCCCCCCCATATCGCAAACGTACCGAACCGTTACACCCCTAATACACTGCCGCTGAAAAGTCTCTTCTGCTCATCAAAGCTTTATTTATTTGATCAAAAATACAAAAAAATATATAGTTTGTGAAATATATTGCAATTTAAAATAACAGTTTTCTATTTGAATTAGGGATGCCCCGAAATGAAAATCATTGGCTGAAGCCGAATAAAATGAAACACTGGGCCAATATCAAACACAGTTTTTCATATTTTTTTGCCATGTAGGCCGATTTTGGCGTTTTTTTCACCATTGTATAACTTAAATAGCCAAAATGTGCTTTTTACTGTTTTGTCCTGCTTTTCAAATACAAAATAAATCAATTACAAAACAACAATAAAAAAAAATTACTTAACCCTGAACATTTTTAACATTCTTTCAGACATTATACCAACAAAGCACAATTTAACTTAAAATTAATAAGTTAGTAAAATAATATTTTTGGGCCATTTTTGAGACCCCCCCCCCCCTCTTCTTGAGTCAGGCTTGTATTTTTTTTCCTGTACGAATAAATCCAGCCTTGCTGAGCAGAAGAGCCTGCTTTCAAAAAAGCTGTTTGTAGGGTAATTATTAGTATCTTTTTTTTTACAGAACAACAGCAAAATTGCAAAACTGACATTTATGAATGTTGATAGAGAGCTTAGATTTTATTTAGTCAGAAACCCGCAGGAAGATCGTAATGCTTCGTTTTGTTGACAACAGCATGCAATATTTATATGATTCTCATTATGAATTTGGGAAGATGTTTTTGGCATCTCTCTTGTACAGTTTTAAATACTGTCACGCTGCAGACGTGTTTGCTGCATTACTGCGCGCCTCTATTTGATCGCATCGCATCATTGTTCGGTGCAATTTATTCGGTCTTTTCACTTATTCGGCCGAACACCGAAGGAGAACATTGTTGAACATCGCCGAACATTTGGTGCATCCCTAATTTTAATATATTTTAAAATAGAATTGAAGTGTGACACAGCGCTGAATTTTCAGGATAATTACTCCAGTCTTCAGTGTCACATGATCCGTCAGAAATCAGTATAATATGCTGATTTATAATCAATGTTGGAAACCGTTGTGTTGCTTCATATTTTTTTCCTGGTACCTATGATATATATATATTTTTTAATTCTCTGATTAATAAAAAAAGTTAAAAAGAACAGCATTTAAAAAAATGAATTTTGTGTTACAATATACAATGCTATTCAAAACTTTGGGGTCAGTACATGTTTTCTTTCTTTTTTTTAAAGAAATTAATACTTTTATTCAGGAGAGATGTGTTAAATTAATAAAACGTCATCGTAAAGACCTATATTGTTTGAAAATATGAAAATCCAGCTCTTTTTAACTTTGTATTCAAAGAAAAACAGTATCATGTTTAAAAAAAACAATATTAAGCAGTACAACAGTTTCAACACCGATAATAAATCAGTATATTAGAATGATTTCTGAAGATCATGTGACGCTGAAGACTGGAGTAATGATGCTGAAAATAAAATAAATTACATTTTAACATATACAATTAAAAGAATAAATACATGTAAATATATAATCATGGAATA
Source organism: Oxygymnocypris stewartii (assembly GCA_003573665.1). Lineage (NCBI taxonomy): Eukaryota > Metazoa > Chordata > Actinopteri > Cypriniformes > Cyprinidae > Oxygymnocypris > Oxygymnocypris stewartii. Next base: position 353,746 of record QVTF01018974.1, read on the forward strand.
TTAAGTTTCAGATTTTTGTAATGTTTCTTGCATCAGTGAAATATGCAAGACAAATATTTGTTTTATCAATGGTTGCTTAAATTGTAAAGAAAAAAAATATTAAAATTAACAATAATAATAATACATTAAATGACAAGAAAACAGTGTGGTGTAACCAACAGGAAACGGTTCAAAAAACACCCTTATGAATACATGTAATATTACACATCTTTTAAATATATAATACAAATCACATGCATTACTTGTTTTTTGACTCCTTTTGGCATTACACATCGTCATAAAAAGACTTTTGATATTTGAAATAGACTCGTTGACCTTGACACACAGTCATGAGTGTGTGCAGAAGCGTTTTACTGCATCACATGACTATGCTCGTCATACCACATGACTTTAATTTAGTGGGCAGTTGCTGAATATAGTTACTGAATATAATTTGACCCAGACATGAACAAGTCACTTTTTTTAATAATAGTTTTTTTTCTTCATTATTATCCTTTAAGCATTAAGAGAGAGATTTGGGAATATCTAAAAATGCTGGAATACAATAACTACTACAGCTTTGAAATGGAGTATCATCATTATTTCAGCCAGGTTACCCAAATCAAGCAAGTGCAAAAGCAATAAACGCTTGAATCTCTTAATGATGGATTTGTGTGTTTGGTAAAAGAGACGCACTGATGTGAAATATAGGCGATGTGCTGCTCCACTGGCTGGGGAGGTGGGGGTGTTACAGGCTGCTTGCCTGAGCTGTGCTGAACAAAAGCCCTATGGTATCTCCTTCACAATGGCTTCTACAAAAGACCTCTGTTCTCCAGGTTCAGTGGGCATGTCCTGCTCTTGTGTGCTTCATTTCATTGTTTCTATAACACACAACAGCCACCATTTTCCTAGACCTAACCTTTCTTTCTCGCTCTCTTTGCGAATCGCATTAGGAAGGAGTCGTCGAGATAAAGACCTCCCACTAGCTCTCGGAGCACTTCTCGACTGATGCTCTCGCAGCGATCTGTCAGGCAAGCACGGGATCCTTCCACTCGGGCTGAAAAGGTTTCATTAAGTGGCAGCTCAATGACACTGATGCTCATTTGCCTGAATGCACCTCAGCAGGCTTGAGAACAGAGTTTAATCTCTTCTGCAGTCTTGTTTCGCTCTCATTATCAAGCACAGGGATGTTTCTGACGAATGTGTGAAAACCACATCAAACGTGGGCCTACCTACTAGGAAGTGCAGATGGAGTACTGCTGTGTGCGTTTATTCACGATTTGCCCATCTAAAAGTTTCTGAAATGATACTAAGGTCACTAGGGTATTGATAGTAAGTTGTTAAGGTGTTCTGGGTGGTTTCAAAAAGAGTCCTATAACAAAAGCCTATCAGTTTTTTTTATGACTGATGCTGACACAAGTCTAGAAATCAATACAGATTAAATTAAATTCTGTTAATAATACACCAAATTACATCTGTTTGAACTAAGTTGCATTGGTTGTCCAATAAGCACAATATTTTAAGATTTATTTTAGTTGTTGAAGGCCTGAATGACTTAACCCAGGGGTCTGTATGAAATGTACGAAAATACAGAATAATTAGAACAATCATTAACGTACAATAAATAAAAGTGTCATATGATCATAAATATAGGCTACACATTTTCCCAGAACGTTCTTATGACCCGGTAGCAATTTTTCCACGACCCAGTAGTGGGTCACAACCCGGTGGTTGGGGACCTATAACTTAACCGCAAACTACAATGTGGAGCATTTTGATAAAAAGCCCCTAATGTGTTTTATAGTCTCTAATGCTATTTTTTGGGGAGGGGGGGCTATTGTAAACCTCATTAGATCAGAGCTGCGTTTCCCAAAAGCATCGTAAGCCTAAATTTATCGTAGCTCCATTGGTTTCAATGGGTCTATGATGTACTCAAGCTAACAATGCTTTTGGGAAACGCAACCCAGGTTGAGCTACTTATAATCTTGGGGTGGAGTATCCCTTTAAGCATAATTTTGTCATTTACCTCCGTGTCGTTCCAAACCCGTAAAAGCTTCGGTCGTCTTCAGAACACGATTTAAGATATTTTGGATGAGAACCGTGAGGCTTGTGATTGTCCCATTGACTGCTTCGCCAGGATACTTCATCTGCCATCAGTGGTTCAATCATAACATTAAGAAGTGACGAGAATACTTTTTGTATGGAAATAAAATAAAAATAATGACTTTATTCAACATTTGGTCTCCTCTGTGTCAGCGTAGCGCCATTTTGGAGATTATCCACTGGATCCCCACACCTACAATCCCTGCCGGACCCGAGACTCGAACTCACAACCTTTGGGTTACGAGTCCACCTCTCTAACCATTAGGCCACGACTTCCCCAGCCGACTTCCCCAGGCCACGACTTGGCCATATAAATGCAATGTATCATATAATTAGCAATATTATCGGCATTTAATGACAGTAAATGACACCGAAATCTGCTGAAATTAACACTTATTTTCTACAAATTCTGAAAACAAAATATGCGTTATAAGCATTGATTTATGCCGACAATTTCAGAGCGGCCAAATATCTTATGATTAACTCTACAGTATAAAATATAATTTGGTCCATCACTTTTTATGAACTCTAAATCTTTAGTGTAAGTTTATAGGATTTATTTACCTTCTATATCATCCAATATACAAAAATCTAATAATACCACACTTTTTCTAAATAAATCTAAGCTTTTGATTGAAGGCATCAATCATGTCTGGAGCACAAAGACTATATTAACGCTATCAAAAACTGGGGTGGAACACTTTAGGTACAAATAAATGCATGTAAAATATTAAAATGCACCGTTTATGGGTAAATAAGGTGTACCTTTTGAAAGGGCACAATCCCAGTGACAGCTTTTGCCCCTGTTTTTCCTCAGAGTGAAGGGTCTGCCTGAATCCCCAACCCTAAATATGAGCAATATTAGTGGTGATGCTTGGCTTAGGAAAGTCTTGTGGTAACTGAGCCGTGTACAGGAGGAGAAAGAATCTGCTAGATGAGACAGTCTGAGCGTGTAGGAGGGGAAATGAAAATCATATTTTAAGCTGCATAGGAAGTATACCAGATTACTCTACTAAAGCTTCAACCGTCGGCTCATGCATGCCAGCAGAGGTCAGTCTGTTAAGCTGCAAGAACAGCTGTGTTCAGTCTTTCAATAGTGAGAACTCAATGATGAACCAAATCTACTGCTGACCAGGCTCTAAGCACCACAGACCTGTAAATTACAAGCACTGTTATTTCGGTTCGGTTCGGTTCTTTATTATTCGTCACATACACAATCATACAAGTATAATCAGTAGTGAAATGCAAGTAGAATTGAAGAAAAATACAGCATTTACATGAGGAAAGTGAGGAGAAAAAAAATAACTCCCAGACTATGCTCCTTGGGGAGTACAGTGTGAGAACAGGAAAAACACCTCAGCAACACAAAAGCACATACACGACAAAGCCACAGGGGAAGTGAATCCGGCCCAGCAAGCAGCCATCCAGTCCCGCAGCCACTAATCCGGCGCTGGTCAGACCCGCTTGACCAGGCCAGCGGATCGAAGCGAACAGAGGCGAATGGTCGGGGGGGGGGGGCAATGTCTGTAGGGTGGGGGAGGAACGCAAGAGCGTCTAATTGCATTGCACACCCGGGGTAGATTGCAGCAACAGCCTTGCCAAGGCCACTGTAGGGGAGCCAGAAAAAGATAAGATTGTTTTGTCTTTGGGGCGAGTAAACATTCCAATTTTTGCAGGCTACTCTGTCCGTTTTTGTCCATTTTGGTCTCATTTTAATCAATTTCCCTTTGTAAAGCCATGAACTTCTCCTTGGTAGAATCCATATTGCGATTATAGTCTCAGTGCTCAATGCTGACCGCTCTTCCCACAGCTTCAATCATACGGGCAGCCTTGTGGGGCTTTGGACAGCTGTTCCCGTTTTCTGAATTCTTCGATAACCCAGGGTAAAACCTAATCCAATCAGCAAAATACCTGTTATCATGGTTCCGAAAAGGTAGATATCAATGTCCTCCACGGAAAGAGCCGCGAGACACACGATTCGCCACCTCTCCCACGCGCCATCGTATAGCCGGCTGCGAACGTTCCGTCAGGGCAGTCAGGTTCCCCGAAACCCAAGTTTCGATAGTGTCAATTGCATTAAGAGACCAGTTAATCCATAATATTTTAGTTTTGAGAGATTATTTATCCCAGATCTCTTGCCCTGAAACACAGTGTAAACTTTAACACAATATCAAATTAAATGGCATCTGCAAACAAATGACGCAAGAATAACAAAAAAAAGTTGACTTTTAACCTACTAATGTTTTTTTTTTGCGGCCCGTTTGTCTTCATTTTAAACACTGCCTGTTGTTGCTGAATTCTTCCACCCCTTTCTTATATTTATGTAACCCTGGTTAAATGAAGTGTAATTGAAGGGAATAATTTAATTTATTCACAGTTTAGTAACATTATATTTATTTGATAAAAGTTGAAAAGAAGTGTAGAAGTTATTAAAGAACATTTAAAAATTAGTCAAATTATCCTATTTAGAAGATTGGTTATTGACCAATGAGAGCTCTTTGTCGTTGCGACTAGCATGCGCAATGACAGAAGAGACCAGCCTGACAGAGAAGAAAAGACGTGATCTGATCTTCGCGATCCAATTTAAAAGAAATATAGATTAAAAATCCTCCGAAAAGTGTACGAAAGTATTAGAATTCATTTATTTCGTGCCATCCAGTATCTGAAGAGGCCGATTGAATATTGTTGAATTACATTTTACTCGGTGAGTCAGCATAATATAACCAACGGTAAAAAGAATGTATAAAAACTACATAAGATTCAAAATGGATATTTAGTTTCAGTAAACAGTGTTTATTTCCCTTTTTTCATTTGTATTTCGATCTAATTAGTTATAAATTAGATAGTGAACCGCGTGATTATTGTTCGTTGCAGTTCACCGACGCCATTGTTGGTCACGCACGAGTGTGTAAGAGACACGCGCCTGTGTAAGAGTAAAATTGAATATTGAGGTAAATAACTGATATCATTTCTTATAAAAATGATATTTGTATGTGTTATTGTTTAATTTGATTATATCAGTCTAAGCGGTCATAATGAACCGCATGGTTATTTGTTCATTGCAGTGCAACGACGCCATTGTTGGTCACGTGCCTGTGTAAGGAAAAAACTATTGATAGAGGTAAATGAAAAATGGTATTTGTCTGTTTATTTGATTGTTTTGATCTTTCATGTTAAATTATTCTTGAATTCACTAAATTAATGTTCTGGTCTGTGATCAAGCCAGGTTTTTTTTTCTTTCTTAATTCTACCGATTCGTGATACTCGCATGATCTTCTGTGACATCCTGTGAAACTTCACATTTGATGGCGAGCCAACCAAATCTGCTACAGAGAAAAAAAAGACGACATCATAAAGAAGAGGACAATATCCTTTCTTTCAATTATCAGCCTTGCTTTATGAATGCAAGACGATCCCAAATCTAAAGAACTGTTAAGTTCCCTTCCTTGAGGGAATTGATAGAGAACGGGAAAAGAGAAGAAACTGATCAGTACTTTACAGAACATTGAACTATTGATGGTGTATGGTCACCCATAACCCATTTGATTGACACCGAAGTCCTTATTGGGGCAGCTGTGATATTTTGAGAGAGAAGTTATTTCTTTTATTCATTTATTTTTATTTCTTTCTGACATTGAAATGACCGGTCCGCGTATATTTTGGGGGTAAAAGAAGAGTGCACTCAAAGAAAGTTTTCATAGTTGATCCTTATTGTATATTGTTTGTATTAGGGGTCGACCGATATGTGTTTTTCAGGGCCGATGCCGATACCGATTATTACAGATCAAGTAGACCGATAACCGATATTTTGAACCGATATACGTGTCTGGTGTAAAAATGAAAATGAATGCCAAAATTAATAATAACAAGAGCTCTGACAAAAAAAACGTTCTTTAAATGCTTTTAAACATGTCTTTAATTCTGAAAACTGTTAATAACAACAACATTAAATAAACAGTAATATTAATAATATTAATAATAACATAAGTACAGAGATCACTCAGAAGCATTCTGTAAACATTTTGTAAAACTTAAAGTAAACGTATTTAGCGTATTGTGTGATTATTCTCAACAAAAGTTGTAATAATTGTTGTAGTTGTATTACGTATACAGTAATATATTCGGCTAAACCGAACTTATATTTTGACTGGTTGCCATGAGGACCTTTTAAGTTTCTGTAGCCTATGTATATATGATATGACGATCGTTTTACTCAAATGAAACGGTCAAATGCTCATCAAGTGACTCTCCGAGCAGTTCTGGGGATGTTGTTCATGTATTTATGTCCTCATTTAGTGAGACGGCAGACGCTGAAGTCACTGCGAGCGTCACGTGCGCTTCAGTATGTATGTGTGCAGTAAATGAAACCGCACGTCTGTGTCATTCATTAACAGAGATGCAGAACATGCAGGATTCATATTTAAATAGTGTTTTTGCAGCTTAATATTTATAGATACTAGTCCATAGTCCATAGTCGATTTAAGTGTACTGACCTACTTTTGATTAATTCATCCAAACTTCGACACATTCCGCGACATTCCGCGTTATACGGTAAATTCCATTATATGACTGCATTCCGCGATTCCGCCCGCATTTTCCGCATCGCGGACATCATAGGTTATATTGAGGTGTTTTGCAACTTCAGCAACGTCTGCTGCTGCTTTACCTTTGAGAGACAACTGATGCGTGATCACTGACGCAGCTCCAGTTAGCAAGTGCTTTCGGCGTGAGACTGCCTTCAGTTTTCCGCGTTGATTGGTCGGACTCGTGACTCTCTGCATATCAGATAAGCGGTGGGCGGAGATTGCTCTCAGAGATTGAGAGATCGCCTCACTCTCACAGAGTGTTGAGCTCAGACAGGCTGCATCGAGCCAAATAGTGCATTTAAACATTAAATAGTTTCACCTGTATTATTTATTCACCAATAAATAATGTCACCTGTAAATAGTATGTTTGTTTGCATAAAAAAAAAAAAAAAAAAAAATTATCGGCAAATCTGTTTTTAAAATGGCCGATATCGATAATCGGTAAAATGCTTAACATCGGCGCCGATAATCGGCCAGGCCGATAATCGGTCGACCCCTAGTTTGTATGACATTGTAATTTACTTTCTTTTATTTTGGTTATTATTTCCACTTTGTATCAAAAGGAATAATTACATTTCAAGTTTAACTTTGTGTCTGTCTGTTGTTTCTCACCACAACCCGCCACCTCCTTTACGATCTCTAAATCTTCTGATCAAATCAAATTAAATTCTGTCTGCAGTAACAGCAATTAAATTATTGCAAATTCCTTAGACACGTTACATTTAGTTTCTTTATGTCTTGTTAAAAAGTGTGCTCATGCATCTTCTTTTAAATGCTTGATGTGGTACTTTTCTAATCAAGTGCAATGACATCTCAAGGATGGCATAAGCATTAACATACTTCACAGGAGCCACGTCACTGTTAATAAATAATACAAAAAAAATGGTGCAGAAACAATTTTGTATCGACATTCCCCAAACATTACTTTTGATGCTTTTTTCTTCCCCTCATTAGTTGTGACATAAAACCCGAATGTGCATATCTTATGTTAATAAATGAATGCGTATCACATTATTCTAGTGTCATCTATTTTACCATGACAGTGTTTTGTATTAGTGTTTATGACACAGTACATATTCCATATATATTGATATTTTACTCCGGATATAAGTATCAACATTCCTTAAGTTAATGAAATTAACATTTACTGTAAATTTAAGTTCAATCTGTACAATTTAAAATGATGCTGCCATATTGCATTCAGTTAAGTTCTAACAACCAATAATTATTGTATTTTTACAATGATTTATTTAATCTTAGTTAAAGTACAACTGCCACGACTGTGTAAAGAAAAACAGTTACTTGTTGATAAAAAAGTGGTATTGGGTCAAAAGCTGCCAAGTGGCCAGTCCAGCTTCCTCTTCCATCCATAAATGGACATTTCCAGTTATGCACCTTCTCAGTAAAATGTCAAAGCCCACAGCCCCCCCAGTCCCTTGCCACAGGAAACGGCCCATAAGCAGGGAACAAGTTGCCTTCCTGTTTTCAAAGACGACTCCTGTGGCATGCCGAGCTGTTTCCTGCGCTCTCTCAACATCTGGCTCTCCCTCAACAGCGCAGCTGCCTCATATACTCAGAGAAACATGCTATTGACCACTAAATGATTTCAGGCATATAGCTTGGCCCAGCAGGATTGTGTGGAGAAAATCCTGATTGCTGATCCAGGACCAGCTTCCCCCATGTGAATGCAGTCAGAAACCACTAGAATAAAGAATAAAAAAAGGAAAAAAAAAAAAAGAAAAGAAAAAGAAAAAGGGCTGCATACCTGATCTCAAAGCAGCCACAAATAGCTGTACAAAGTGCAGTATAAAATATGCACTTGACTAAATCTCATAAAGCAACCCTGATTTTTAGATCTGCACAATACACATTAAAAGATATATAATGTTCCTTTTTTTTTAAATGTGTGTGGGTGCCCGTATATGGATATACACAAACACATTTTTTTTGCATGCATGGTTTAATCTGTGGTAAAGGCTGCTGAAACTCCATCTTCGCCACTACAGAAAAAGTATTTTTCGTTTTTTTGTCTATTTTTTATCAAAATAATGCATCCTTGGTGAACAAATTAATGCATTAATTAATTAATTCATTAAAATTAATTATACCTACCCTGAAATGAATGCTGGTAAATCAAAAGGCAAACTATGAATATGTTCCAGTAATGTCTAACAGACACAAGCTGCAACACAACAGAAACAAGTCGCAACACACCAAAATCAGTCCGAAGCAAGAAGGAGATGTTGTGTTGTGCACTACCGGGCCACAGTACATACTTATGTAATTGTGTTGTTTTTGTTATTTGGTGTTATACATTTGAACTTCATTAAGTTGGATTTTTTTAGATGGCAGCAAAACGATCATCCTCAAAAAAAAAAAAAAAATGTAATCATTTAAAAAATCCTAATAGTTCCAATTACAAATAGTTCTGAAAGCTTGTAATCAACGTGTGGGACAATATCTGCACTTTGGATTTGTTGTATTCTGCTCAAAGTGCCTGAAGTTCCCACAATGCATCCCTGAACGCTTCATTCAAATCAGTATGCAGTTAATCTCCCGTGGGAACATGGGACGCAGGGGTTAATTCTGGGCTCAGACACTATTGTTTATGTCTTTAAATCGAACAAGATCACTTGTTCAACAAAACATTTTCAGGAGAACAATAGACAAGTGTGTGTGCTTAATGCAAAAAGCCTGAAAACTGAGAAATAGTGAAAGCTATTTTGGAACGCACTCCTCTCCTGAGACACCTCCATTCGGATCTCAGCCGTAAAATCCTCTGAGCTTTTATTGCCTTCATGACTAAAAATGCTTACGGTCACGATGCTGAAGTTTACAGTGGACTCAGCTCACCATACAGTCTGGCTTCGCTCCCAACCATTTTAAATAACATTCAAGCAGCTGACTGACTTTAAGACTGCACAACAATGCTTCAATGCACCACATATGGGCTAAGAACCCCACCAAAGGAGCACATAATGAGATGATTTCACAATGCGAGAGAGAGCGAACGCAGTAGGAACTGAACTCCGCTCAACTCCCACACACTTCTGACATTCCGACTAAGGCCTGTAGACCAATATTGGCAGCCGCGTGTACAAACCCAGGCTGAGATCCCACAGCCAAGAACATGGGAAAATAGAGGCACGCATACAAAACTACTTCTAACCTCACCATCTATCAACAAGCGGCCATTTACTGAGGGTAAATGGGCTCGTAGTGATAGTGTGTTAGGAGAGATTCAGTGGTTGTGACCCGCCATTGTTGTGGCTAGAAAATTGTTGGGTTTCTGGTGCTGTCACGCAGCCAAAACCTCTCTCTTTTGACAGCAAGTGTGAGAATTTAGCAGAGGACGGATTGGATGACAACAAAAATATAGGGCTTTGTGAGTCCAAAACTCCATGTGTTTACCATTGAAGCTTTTCAAAATTACAACACACTGCATGTTCACACAAATCAGGGAGGCTAAATCAACGGCAATAGCATGCAACTGAGGAATAACTAAACTACAGTACGTTTTCAGTAGCATTAAAGTACTTTGTTTAAAAAACAGGTACTTTTCCAATGAGTAAAACAGTATCTTAAAGTGGTCATGTAATAAAATCTAAATGCCTCGGATATATACACATATGAGAGGTTAGTCTGCGATAAGACTTACTGAAAGTTTATTCTTTTCAATCCTTCTGAAACACCAGGATTTAAAATCAGGAGAATTGTGAAATCGCAATTCCACTCGATGCCCTTAACATGCCTCATCGTCAAATGAAATCAAAGATGACTGTTCTCAACAACTCATTTCTGTCATCAAACACATGTTCAATATTGTTGCAAACTCAGTGGATCTAAGGATACCGCACCTTCAAAAACTTTGTGTAGCCCTGCTAAAGATGTAGAGGAGGCCATGGATATGATTGTGCCAAGTTAGCCAATCACAGCAATGGGTGCTTTATTTCTGCGATACCCTTGAAATTAAGCATTTTTCATCAATTAAAACACTCCAAGATGTGCAGTTTAATGTTCAAATAATCTATGGTAAATTGTGATATACTAAAATGTCCTTTCTACAGAAACGTGCATGTCATCTACAGGTGCATCTAAAAAAAAATATCATAAAAAGTTGTTTATTTTTTGTAACATTTCAAAAAGTGAAACTTGCATATATTCTAGATTCATTACAAGTAAAAAATGTCAAATTTTTTTTTTTGATGATTAGAGCTCACACAGCTCATGAAAGTCAAAATCCAGTATCTCAAAATATTAGAATATTTACATTTGAGTTTCAATAAATGACAACCCATACAGTATAAAGTCTGTCTATCTCTTGTTCTTTGAATGCACAATAATGAGGAACACTGTTGACTTGGCAATGGTCCAGAAGACGATCACTGACACCCTCCACAAAGAGGGTCAGTAACAGAGGGTCATTACTGAAAGGGGGGGCTGTTCAAGGAGTACTGTATCAAAGCATATTAAATGCAAAGTTGACTGGAAGGACTAAATTGGGTTGTAAAATGTGCACAAGTAACAGGGATGAACGCAAGTTTGAGAATACTGTCAAGCAAAGCCGATTCAAACACTTGGGAGAGCTTCACAAGGAGTGAACTGAAGCTGAAGTCAGTGCATCAAGAGTCACCACGCTCAGACATCTTCAGGAAAAGAGCTACCAAGCCACTTCTGAACCAGAAACATCGTCAGAAGCATCTTACCTGGGCTAAGGAGAAAAATAACTGGACTGTTGCTCAGTGGTCCAAAGTCCTCTTTTCAGATTAAAGTAAATTTTGCATTTCATTTGGAAATCAAGGTCGCAGAGTCTGGAGGAAGAGAGGAGAGACACAGAATCCATGTTGCTTGAAGTCCAGTGTGAAGTTTCCACAGTCAGTGATGGTTTGGGTGCCGTGACGTCTGCTGTTGTTGGTCCATTGTGTTTTATCAAGTCCAGAGTCAATGCAGCCATCTACCAGGAAATTTTAGAGCAATTTATGCTTGCATCAGCAAGCATAAAGCAGGCTTTATGGAGATGCTGATTTCCTTCTCCAGTGTGACTTTATAACATGCCTACAGAGACAAAACCACTTCCAAGGGGTTTGCTGACCATTGTATTACTGCACTTGATTGGCCAGCCAACATGCCTGACCTGAACCCCACGTGGAATATATGGGATCTTTTCAAGAGAAAGACGAGAAACAGTCAATTCAACAATAATGCATCGGCAGTGCCACAGTGTGCTAAACGAGCCCCGACCAAGTACTGAGTGCATAAATGAACATACTTTAAATAACTTTTACTTTTCTGTTTTGCAAATCCTTTTTTTGATGGATCTTAGGAAATATTCTAATATTTTGAGATACTGGATGTTTCATTTTCATGAGCTGTAAGCTCTAATAATGAAATTGAAAAGTGTTTTTTTAAATGTTTTACATGTAATTAATTTAGAATATGACAGTTTCACTTTTTGAAATGATAAAAAAATTAACTTTTTTACGACATGTTATTTTTTTGAGATCCACCTGTATTCAAACATTTGTAATTACACATTTTTAATATTAAAGCTGCAATTTAGTATATTTAATTCTATACATTTACTAAGAATAATACGAAAATAATATGCTACAGTCAAAATTCTAATCAAGTACTTTGCATGTGCTTTAGTATGTTAGTGAACATCAAAATAACGGTATTTTTAATGCATTACAAAAGTTCCAAAAAGATAATTATTTCATGTAATTCAAGGGGAGTGTTTTTAAAGTGACATTATTACAAATTGCAGTATACGAGATTATAAATGAAAAGTCTAGGTAAGTGTTATGAAAGCTAACTTTTTTTAAGTGGATGTTTTTAAAGTACCCTTTTCATTAATATTACAATATATTATCTGCAAGTACATTTTTTTTTATATGCATTTCAGATTTGAAATACTCTAAAAGTGCACATTCAGTACAATTAAGTACACTTCATTTCCCAGCTAACGTTTCCAAGTCACTGCCCCAGCGCTGTTAGCATGCGTACTGAGGGTTATCGCTGCACAGCTGCTGTGTCTTTACTGATAGCCGCACGGAGAGTTCAAGGTTGCAGCAAGTCTCCATATCAGCGCATGTTTGTACATGCGAAGCTGGTTGCGTGTGAAGCAGCTTTCCAAAGTGGCTTTACACTGTACAGCTGAAAGAAAGGAAGAGAGAAAGAGAGAGAGAGACAGAGAGAGCAAGGAAAACAAGAGACAGGGAGTGGGGAAGAAGTCATGTGACCCTGCTGAAATCAATCTCACTGTAACAGTTACTGCCAATTTTGTAAAGCAGCTTTCCCCTTCATTATGTCCATAGCTATTAATACAAATTTGAGAAGCTCAAAAGGCATGAACATATCAGCCAGAGGTTTGATCATTGGAGAAAATGCACAGGACTTTTTCCTTTTCTTCTGGAACCTGAAAGTTGCACACTATATAGACCAACAATCAGCGTGGAACAGCTTGAATGTGATTAAAATAAGGCCTCGGACTCTTTGAGACCTAATTCTGTAAACTTCATGACAAGCATGTTAAAGTAAGCATGCACATTCAGAAGCGTGCGCTCATAAAGTATGATACATTCATCTCTGGATTAGAGGCCTGAGGGAAGTGTGCATGTGTTTTGCAACAAAGACCCAACCACTTAAGGTACTTCCCATTTAATCACACTGGTTAGAATATAAAAACAGATAAAGAGAATTATACACATATTTTGTGCGTTTGTTTGTTTGTGAATCCTCTGAAGACAGAACTGGATTTGGAGCTAAAGCACCAACGGATGTGACCGTTTCACACAAACCCACAGGTAGACTCTCTTATCAATAAATGTATACTTTGTCCAAGAACCACTCTTTCATAGAAAAAAAAGAAAATATATTTAAAAATGCAGTCATTTGTACTCTCTGTATAGCTGAACTTAATCAGCATGAAATATAAGTGCAACACCATGTAAACCAAAATAAATGTGCTAATCGAGTCATAAATATGCTGGTGTTAAACGTATTTAAGTAATCACATTTATTAAAAAATAATCAAACCAACCCATGAATTCCCAAGGATTCAAAAGCATTTGTAATATCTCTAAAGTTGGACATACATGCATATGTAAAACAAATGATTGTCAAAAAATTTGAAAACAATGGTTTTGACAGAAGTTTCTTCTGCACACCGAGGCTGCATTTATATGCTCAAAACTACAATAAAACAGTAATATTGTGAAATATTATTTCAATTTGAAAAAATGTGTTTAAATGTATTTTCAAATGCTGTTTATTCCTGTGATCAAAGCTACATTTTTTGCATCATTACTCCAGTCGACATTTGCTGCTAAATTGTTATTGGTGCTCAGTTCTTAATAACGGTTCTTATTATCAATGTTAAAACAGTTTTTACTGCTTAATGTTTAGTGCAAACATTGCTTCAGTATTATTTGACTAATAAAAATTGTTACACTATAAATGTTTTCCTGTCCCTTTTCCTCAGCTGAATGCATATTTTCTAAATAAAAGCATCCATTTCTATTAAAATACATGCATGGTGCACACACACAAAAATTGTAATTGTAGTTTATGGTTTCTGCATAAATATGAAGCAGCACAACCGTTTTAAACACTGAACATAATCAGATATATTTCTTGAGCAGCAAATCAGTATTAGAATGATTTCTGAAGATCATGTGACACTGAAAACTGCAGTAATGATGCTGCAAATACCGCGTTGATCACAGAAATAGATATTTTTTTTAATATATTCAAGTAGAAAACATTTTAAACCGTATTAATATATCAATTTTAGTGGCTTTACTGCATTTGTGATCAAATAACTGCATCTTGGTGAGCAGAAGAGACTTCATTCCAAACATTTAAAAATCATAATATTTCCAAACTTTTCATAAGTACTGTAATGTTTGAATAAGTGTTGAGTAAATGCATTGTTTCATATAAAAAAATATATATATTTTATAGGAAAATCATTTTCCGTTCCAGGCTTATGTAAGCAGAGATTATCCAATCACATGCAGAGAGAGAGAGAGAGAGAGAGAGAGAGAGAGCGAGAGAGCGAGAGAGCGAGAGAGCGAGAGAGCGAGAGAGAGACCTACAGACAGACTGAATATACCTTCAGCAATTTAATGCAAATATTTGATTGTGCCCTTGAATGCTTGCCATGTGTGAACATGCTGTTGCTATATGGCACATATAGCTTCTCTTTGTTGCCGGATGTAGGAAAAACATCCGATAGATGCTAAAATAAGAACAGGAAGGAAGCAGGGGGTGGCGTGGCAGCGGGGGAGGACGAGAGGGAGAGAGAGAGTGGGAGTGAGAGAGGAATGTTTCCTTTTCACTCCATTCACTCCGTCTCACACACACACACGTCTGCACAATTGCTATGAGTGGAATGTAGCATTGCAGTTATTTACCGTACGAGCAGCGGATCCAGGAGCTTGAAACTTTAACAAGCTTTATGATTCATTTAGCCACAAATGAGCCTCACGGAGAGACTCCCAGACTCTTCGCACAGCCTCCTCCTCAGACATTTAAGAGGCCTGACAGATACTAGGTAGAACAAGTTCTTCTTTTTGACGAGTCAACAAGTCAAACTGACACAGCGCTCCAGCCGAAGAGGCCCAGGGCAGAACACACTCGTTTATCACTGTGTACACACACTTCTGCTGCTGATCTCAGAACAGCACCAACACAGACTCAAACACAATGTACCTGGACACTGTGGACAGGTTATAAAACAGAGTCTTTAGTGCTGGATGGGAAAGTGTGGAGCAAGTCTACACCCTTACAACACTTTACACTGGTAGTACCGTGGTAAGTGATATCACATGCTAATACCAAGGTATTTACCAAGGTTCCTCAAATAATTATCATCTTACATATTCAAACACCATGGTATTACTATGATATATATCAGTTTTTATATAAAATAGGTTCATTCCAAATAATATGCCATAGGATATTGTTACTGTTGGTACTTTAATACCTTGTAGTAGTACCTTATTGTACAAGCAGAACCATATCTCTTTAGGGAACTATAGGCCGGTTTCCCTTCTACCTTTCATTGCAAAAAGACTTGAACGAGTTGTGTTCAACCAAGTCACAGCCTTTCTCACACAGAACAACCTCCTGGACAGTAACCAATCTGGCTTCAGAAGTGGACATTCCACTGAAACTGCCTTGCTCTCTGTTGTTGAAGACCTAAGGCTTGCAAGAACGGCTTCCAAGTCTTCATTACTTATATTGCTGGATCTGTCTGCTGCTTTTGATACGGTCAACCACCAGATCCTCCTGTCAACCCTGATGAGAAAGGGCATCTCAGGAACCGCACTCCAGTGGTTTGACTCTTACCTCTCAGATAGGTCCTTCAAAGTATCTTGGAGAGGTGAGGTATCCAAGTCGCAACATCTAGCTACAGGGGTGCCACAGGGCTCAGTGCTTGGACCACTTCTCTTTTCTGTCTACATGGCTTCACTAGTTTCTGTCATTCAGAAACATGGCTTTTCATATCACTGCTCTGCTGATGACACTCAACTCTACCTCTCATTCCATCCTGATGATCTGACGATAGCTGCTCGCATCTCAGCATGTCTAACAGACATTTATTGCTGGATGAAGGACCATCACCTTCAACTCAACCTAGCCAAGACAGAACTGCTTGTGGTTTCAGCAAACCCATCGTTTCAATGTCACCTTCCAATTAGGCTCATCAACCATAACTCCTTCAAAAACAGCCAGAAACCTTGGAGTTGTGATTGATGATAAGCTGAATTTAAACAGACCACATTACTAAAACTGCCCGGTCCTGTAGATTTGCATTATATAATATTAAGAAGATCAGGCCCTTTCTCTCAGAACATGCAACACAACTTCTTGTTCAGGCTCTTGTTCTGTCAGGACTTGACTATTGCAATGCTCTCTTAGCAGGTCTTCCAGCCAGTTCCATCAAACCTCTACAATTAATCCAAAACGCTGCTGCAAGATTAATCTTTAATGAGCTGAAAAGAACGCACGTCACACCTCTGTTCATCAATTTGCACTGGCTACCAATAGCTGCTCACATTAAATTCAAGGCATTAATGTTTGCCTACAGAACCACCTTTGGCTCTGCACCCTAAATTCATTACTTCAGACTTATATGCCCTCTAGAAGCTTGCACTCTGCAAGTGAACGACACATTACTGTACCATCCCAAAGATACACAAAATCTCTGATGGTATGGGGTTGCATAAGTGCATAGAGTATGGGCAGCTTGCATGTTTTGGAAGGCACTATATATGCTGAAAACCACATACTGCCGCTACTATAACAGCATGGCTTCATAGCAGAAGAGTCCTGGTGCTGAATTGACCTATCGGTAAGCCCCGTACCCCTTAGTTACGGTTGCTCCCTTGGACGAACAAACAGAGTTGCTAACCATCTTACAATGACAGCTGCAGTGTGAAAACTTTGTCCCATGATGTTTTTGCACAATTTTGGACACAGAAGGGCACCAAATGGGAATTAAATATTCCATGGAGGGATTTATAAAATATTAAAAAATAAATACGGTGGGTAACTCGAAGTGAGGGTTTACAGATCACAATGTAAGCGGGAGAAGTCTCATATTATGGACGGTCATCACGTCATAACGATCGCGGATGACAACATCAACACCTTTCATGTATTGCAGGGTATGATTACAGGAATGTACATTTAACCAGTTTAATATGGAGAGGCACTGAAACGTAGACCTCTGTTTATGTGTTTTTGACATACACTGTACAAGACGTGAGAACAGTCAGCTATTTAGGTTGACTCACTAACTTTAACGTTAGCTAGTTTTAGCCAGAGATACCTAGCTAAAGCACAAGATAACATTAACGTTCTGCTTGAACAGATGCAAATTGTAACTTAATGAGTGTATGACAACAAGAAATTGAATGGTTTTTATACTTCATTTGTATTGGGGTTGAATACTTCGGGACATTTTGCGGTTTTGTTTGGATTCAGGAAATGTAATAAAATAAATGATATTGCCCATCCTCTCGGGATACCTGTAATCAGTGTTATGAGTACCACAGGCACATCGTTTTTCCATTTTTGTATCATAAACCCCATAAAACCGATGTGAGCTTCGCATCTTCCAATGTTTCTCGATGGCGCTGAAACCTAAAGCTGTCTGAGTTCAGCTCCTTGTGCTACTGATACTCGACTGCCATTGGCTAGTCTGCGTTCGAGGGGATGGGCTTACCGATAGGTCAATTGGCCTGCCTGTAGTCCAGATCTTTCACCTATAGAGAACATTTGGCGCATCATTAAACGAAAAATACATCAAAGACAACCACCAACTTTTCAGCAGCTGGAAACCTATATCAGGCAAGAATGGGACCAAATTCCAAAACCAAAACTCCAGAAACTCCTAACCTCGATGCCCACACATCTTAAAACTTATGAAAAGAAGAAATGCTACACCATGGTACACATACCCCCGTCCCAACTATTTTGAGACCTGTAGCAGGCATCAAATTTGAAATGAGCTCATTTTGTGAATATAATTGTAAGAAGGTCTCAGTTTAAACATGTATGTTATCTATGGTCTATTGTGAATAAAATATTGGTTCATGTGATTTGAAAGACTTTTAGTTTTTATTTTATTCAAATTGAAAAACGTCCCAACATTTCCGGAATTCGGGTTGTATTTCATAGAGTGAAATGTGACTTAGATATTCCCCACCATTGTTTCTCACAAATGTGCCTGAGTTCACATATTCTTTAATATAAATCCTAATTTTAAAATATGAGGACATTTTTACTGGCAATGTGGCGAGCGGTGGTTAAATTAATGTGGTTTGAACATCCTGTCAAAGACAGGAAATAGGTTGTGTAACTCCAATGACTTTCACATTATCTAGTTATCCGATCCATTATCTGACTGCAGTTCAAATATCAAGCTTTATACATGGCCAGTGAATCATGCACATTTCAATATGTCAAAATCTGTTGAATTTAGCAGTAACACACGAGATATGTTATTTATAGTGCAGAGTTATGCAGTTGCTAGGGTTTTCTGGCTCGCATTTCTTAGAAAAGTGACCTCACACATCTCCTGAACAAGATGCACAATTTGATCGAAGGTGTCAATCATGTCCGTACCCCAAACAGGACAGGGTGGGTGATATAGTGAAAGGCTAAATAAATAAATCCATGACGCATTCCTATCCGTTGCATTCCTTTGTATATTTATTAACCCGATGTAACGAACAGCTACATGATTAGAAAACAACCTAGAACGGTCAACAGAAAGTGAGCGTTCCCGCTACTCACCCCCTCTCTACACGCATGTCAAACAAGAAACACAATCAGGTAAATATCCACCTACACCCATGTGACCAAACGCCCAGAAATACAAAATAAAAATCTTCGCACTTACAGGTGATTAGTTTGGGGTTATTCATTTGCTAAAATCCCAAACCTTAATCATGAGCAGTAGTAGTAGTAGTAGTAGTGATGCCTGGCTTAGTAAACACCACTAACAAACCCCTACAGAGCTCACAAACATGAAATACATGCTCAGCTGTATACTTCATAAAGATTTAAAGTGACATGTTCACAGCAGATTTTTCTAAACATGGCATGTATGGGAAGTCGCACAATGGTTGGTCTCCATGTGATTACAATTTTCTTCTAATGACTTTGAAATTAATTCTCTAATTTATTCCCACAAAGTACCAAGAGGATATCAGCAGATATGAGTGCCAAAGCAGTGTCAGAAACGCTACAGCGAGCATTCTTTAGTCAGCATGTCATTCTCAAGAGACAGAGAAAATGCTGTCAGTGTCACATTTCATATTTTAAGACTTCTGTGAATATGAGATACAATGTGGAGGAGATGCAAAAATGTTTTGCACTGCACACTTCTGGCAAGTAAAAACCTGAGTTAGATAGGGGCAACAAAGTGAATATAAACCCAACTAGATGCAACCAACGGTTCAAATAAACAAATCTTGTGAAAACCCAAATAGATTTGGCAGAGAGTCAACAGATAAGAACTTTATGCAAAACCAATGCTGCATCTTTGTCAAAAGGTTATTCTAAGGTCATCGTGCCGAAAATTCAGACAACAAACAAACATGACCTTAAATTTACCTTTCCGAACAATCTCAGGTCTGCACATTACATCATGATACTTTTATGCCCCTTTTTAGAGCTCGATCTCCACAGACATTTTACTACAAGCAAAAAACAGCAGAAGCTAGCAGAGGTCAAAAGGTTCGATTTTTGATTCGGTTAATGAAGCTACAGACATTTTGTTCAGTGAATGACAGGCGGGTCATGTTTCATGATAGATGCAACATCATACAAAAAACAGAACAAACGACTAAAGTGCAAGCGTGTGGTGTTGGTTTACTTTACAAGAAATGAAAGTTGAACTCAGAAATATGGTTGCAGAGTGTATAGTTTTATACCAAAACTTATCTAACAATAACTAACTAATCAATCCTTTGAAAAGTGACTCGACATTTCCTACTCATAATGTGAGTAGCCACCTGATGTTTAGCTATGTATTCGCAATTAATAAAATGTGAATACTGCAATGTCTGCTTAACATTAGACTAATCAGACTGTTGTGTTTCATTCAGGTTTGGAACAAGAGGGTGAGGAAATTACTATTTTGGGGTAAACTGTGTGGAAAAAATACCATTTCTTTATTTTTATTCATTTACATAAGATTTATACAATTTTACTTGTTGAAAATCTCAAATATTGTGAATATTTAATAAATCTGCTCCCAACATTCTTCCTCTTCTGCTTTTGTCCTCACTGCGTTAACTCCAATATACTCAAAATAAGGAATAAGGTTTTCTCACCTCCCACTCTCTGCTGAGGCTGTACTTTGACTTGACCCTGGAGGCAGTGAATGGGATAGAGAGAAGCAGAAGGGAGGGACAAGAGCACGGAGGGAAAGGAGACATAGAGAGGGCTTGTGCTCCTTTTCAGGGCTGTGAGCGAGGAGCCTGGGAACGTGGAGCAGTTTGGCCAGCCTGATAGAAATATCCTGAGTTGAAATGTAAACAGGCCTGATCTCTGATCTACCCGGAGAGCCCCAGATCTGACCCGACATTCCACCCAGGGGTTCAACGCTGACATCAGGAGCCCACTTTCTTGTTTCCTGGGCCGGACGCTGACCCCTAGGGAAAGTGGGCTGTGTTTTAAGTTTTTAAATCAAATCATGCTCCTATACCCAAGACACCACTTATAATTTGGGAAATTTCGGAAGAGCTGAGTAAACTGCCTCTCTGTAAGTATTTATTTGTTTGTTCCAGAACATAATGTTAATCCTATTTTAGTTTATTGTATGTCCTGTCCTCCTTGACCTTGGAATTAAAATCATAATTTTTTGCAACTGTTCCTTTAAAGGAGATGACATTGGTTGAAATTGTCACTTTTTCCTTTTAGTTTTCTGGTACTGAAAAGAAAACACGTAGCCAGTTTGTTATGAGCTGTCAGAGCCTGAACCTGTCACCCAGGGAGCTATTTCAATTAGCAGCCGGTTTCAAAGTAGATACCTAGATATTTGAATAAGCCCGCCTCCGAGTCATATACGGAGCCTCCTTATATGTCTATAGAGAGCCCCTTTCCCACCGGTTTGTACACCGCTAGCAAAGCAAGCTAACAAAGGTACATTTCGTTTTAGCAAACAATGGACACACATCAACAATGAAGTGATCCTGACATGCAACCGGTCCTCTTATTAAATCTACTGAAGTTATTCATTAAAGAGTAGTGACTCGTGAGTGATTTTCTGTTTTTATATTACGCTGCTGCCACTTAATACACAGATATAACTAATATACTAAATACTTTAGTATAAACAGAAAACCGTGTATCAGAATTTTAAACTGTAAAAATACATGTTTATTTCAAAAATTCATGCATATAATAAGCTGTCA
The DNA here is from genome assembly GCA_003573665.1 of Oxygymnocypris stewartii. NCBI lineage: Eukaryota > Metazoa > Chordata > Actinopteri > Cypriniformes > Cyprinidae > Oxygymnocypris > Oxygymnocypris stewartii. Next base: position 375,350 of record QVTF01018974.1, read on the forward strand.
TGATGATGAACAACTGCCATGTCACTTGAGCATGATAGACATGACAATCAAAACCAAACAGATGTTTTTTAGGCATCAGAGGAACGAGCTGTAAAGGAACAGCCCTATTCTGGAAAAGGTGGCGGGGAGCAGCAGCTTATTTGCATTTAAAGATAAGAAAACAGCATGTTTTTACTTCTACTCAAAATGGGCATTTTCAAAATGGTAAATGTATTTTACACACTGACACTGTACAATGAAGCACTTTACCACAACTCCACTAAATGCATCTTATACTAGATAAATAATACTATATAAACAATATATATATAAACTGGCTGAAAGGTTTTGAAATCACTTGTACCCTACCTGATCGAAAAAAAATCCAGTTTTTCACTCTGCCTGTGTCACTTTAATCTGGTTAAAGATTTAAATCCCTGCCGCCAAGATGCTTTTGTTGGTCACGCATGGAAAGTGAAACTTAAATCAATAGGGGAGGTTGGATTTATTCACGCACGTTACAATATTTATCTAAAACTCATTTATTTTCATCCACTATTTGTTGTCACCCTTATTTTTATTTATATATACATACATACATACATACATACATACATATACACACACATCTCTTTCGGATGAGACGTTAAACCAAGGTCCTGACACTCTGGTCATTAAAAATCCCATTGCACTTCTCGTAAAGAGTAGGGATGTAACCCCGGCGTCCTGACCAAATTCCCTCCACTGGCCCGAGTCAATCATGGCCTCCTAATAATCTCCATCCACTTGATTGTCTCTATGTCTCTCTCTCCTCTCCACCTGTAGCTGGTGTGTGGTGAGCGCATACACTTGATTGGCTCTATGACTCTCTCCTCTCCACCTGTAGCTGGTGTGTGGTGAGAGCATCCACTTGATTGGCTCTATGACTTTCTCTCCTCTCCACCTGTAGCTGGTGAGAGCATCCACTTGATTGGCTCTATGACTCTCTCTCCTCTCCACCTGTAGCTGGTGAGAGCATCCACTTGATTGGCTCTATGACTCTCTCTCCTCTCCACCTGTAGCTGGTGAGAGCATCCACTTGATTGGCTCTATGACTCTCTCTCCTCTCCACCCGTAGCTGGTGTGTGGTGAGCGCATGCACTTGATTGGCTCTATGACTCTCTCTCCTCTCCACCCGTAGCTGGTGTGTGGTGAGCGCATGCACTTGATTGGCTCTATGACTCTCTCCTCTCCACCTGTAGCTGGTGTGTGGTGAGCGCATACACTTGATTGGCTCTATGAATCTCTCCTCTCCACCTGTAGCTGGTGTGTGGTGAGCGCATGCACTTGATTGGCTCTATGACTCTCTCTCCTCTTCACCTGTAGCTGGTGTCTGGTGAGCGCATACACTTGATTGGCTCTATGACTCTCTCTCCTCTCCACCTGTAGCTGGTGTGTGGTGAGCGCATGCACTTGATTGGCTCTATGACTCTCTCCTCTCCAACTGTAGCTGGTGTGTGGTGAGCGCATCCACTTGATTGGCTCTATGACTCTCTCTCCTCTCCACCTGTAGCTGGTGTCTGGTGAGCGCATGCACTTGATTGGCTCTATGACTCTCTCTCCTCTCCACCTGTAGCTGGTGTGTGGTGAGCGCATGCACTTGATTGGCTCTATGACTCTCTCCTCTCCAACTGTAGCTGGTGTGTGGTGAGCGCATCCACTTGATTGGCTCTATGACTCTCTCTCCTCTTCACCTGTAGCTGGTGTCTGGTGAGCGCATACACTTGATTGGCTCTATGACTCTCTCTCCTCTCCACCTGTAGCTGGTGTGTGGTGAGCGCATGCACTTGATTGGCTCTATGACTCTCTCCTCTCCAACTGTAGCTGGTGTGTGGTGAGCGCATCCACTTGATTGGCTCTATGACTCTCTCTCCTCTCCACCTGTAGCTGGTGAGAGCATCCACTTGATTGTCCTAATATGACTCTCTCTCTCCTCTCCACCTGTAGCCTGGTGTCTGGTGAGCGCATACACTTGATGTGTGCTTCTTTGACTCTCTCTCCTCTCCACCTGGTAGCTGGGTTGTGGTGAGGCGCAATGCACTTGATTGGCTCTATGACTCTCCTCTCCACACTGTAGCTGGGTGTGATGGTGAGCGCATACACTTGATTGGCTCTAGGACTCTCCACCTGTAAGCTGGGTGTGTGGTGAGAGCATCCACTTGAATTGGCTCTATGACTCTTCTCTCCTCTCCACCTGTAGCTGGTGAGAGCATCCACTTGATTGTGCTCTAATGACTCTCTCTCCTCTCCACCTGGAGCTTGGTGAGAGCATTCACTTGATTGGCTCTATGACCTCTCTCTCCTCTCCATCCACCCGTAGCTGGTGGGTGGGTGAGCGCATGCACGTGATTGGCGCTATGAACTCTCTCCTCTCCACCTGTAGCTGGGTGGGTGGTGAGGCGCATACACTTGATTGGCTCTAATGAATCTCTCCTCTCCACCTGTAGCTGGTGTGTGGTGAGCGCATACACTTGATTGGCTCTATGACTCTCTCTCCTCCACCTGTAGCTGGTGTGTGGTGAGCGCATACACTTGATTGGCTCTATGACTCTCTCTCCTCTTCACCTGTAGCTGGTGTCTGGTGAGCGCATACACTTGATTGGCTCTATGACTCTCTCTCTCCTCTCCACCTGTAGCTGGTGTGTGGTGAGCGCATGCACTTGATTGGCTCTATGACTCTCTCCTCTCCACCTGTAGCTGGTGTGTGGTGAGCGCATCCACTTGATTGGCTCTATGACTCCTCTCTCCTCTCCACCTGTAGCTGGTGAGAGCATCCACTTGATTGTCTATATGACTCTCTCTCATCTCCACCTGTAGCTGGTGTGTGGTGAGCGCATACACTTGATTGGCTCTATGACTCTCTCTCCTCTCCACCTGTAGCTGGTGTCTGGTGAGCGCATACACTTGATTGGCTCTTTGACTCTCTCTCCTCTCCACCTGTAGCTGGTGTGTGGTGAGCGCATGCACTTGATTGGCTCTATGACTCTCCTCTCCACCTGTAGCTGGTGTGTGGTGAACGCATACACTTGATTGGCTCTATGACTCTCTCCTCTCCACCTGTAGCTGGTGTGTGGTGAGAGCATCCACTTGATTGGCTCTATGACTCTCTCTCCTCTCCACCTGTAGCTGGTGTGTGGTGAGAGCATCCACTTGATTGGCTCTATGACTCTCTCTCCTCTCCACCTGTAGCTGGTGAGAGCATCCACTTGATTGGCTCTATGACTCTCTCTCCTCTCCACCTGTAGCTGGTGTGTGGTGAGCGCATACACTTGATTGGCTCTATGACTCTCTCTCCTCTCCACCTGTAGCTGGTGTGTGGTGAGAGCATCCACTTGATTGTCTATATGACTCTCTCTCCTCTCCACCTGTAGCTGGTGTCTGGTAAGCGCATACACTTGATTGGCTCTATGACTCTCTCTCCTCTCCACCTGTAGCTGGTGTCTGGTGAGCGCATACACTTGATTGGCTCTATGACTCTCTCTCCTCTCCACCCGTAGCTGGTGTGTGGTGAACGCATGCACTTGATTGGCTCTATGACTCTCTCCTCTCCACCTGTAGCTGGTGTGTGGTGAGCGCATACACTTGATTGTCTCTATGACTCTCTCTCCTCTCCACCTGTAGCTGGTGTGTGGTGAGCGCATACACTTGATTGGCTCTATGACTCTCTCTCCTCTCCACCCGTAGCTGGTGTGTGGTGAGCGCATGTACTTGATTGGCTCTATGACTCTCTCCTCTCCACCTGTAGCTGGTGTGTGGTGAGCGCATACACTTGATTGTCTCTATGACTCTCTCTCCTCTCCACCTGTAGCTGGTGTGTGGTGAGCGCATACACTTGATTGGCTCTATGAATCTCTCCTCTCCACCTGTAGCTGGTGTGTGGTGAGCGCATCCACTTGATTGGCTCTATGACTCTCTCTCCTCTCCACCTGTAGCTGGTGTGTGGTGAGAGCATCCACTTGATTGGCTCTATGACTCTCTCTCCTCTCCACCTGTAGCTGGTGAGAGCATCCACTTGATTGTCTATATGACTCTCTCTCTCCTCTCCACCTGTAGCTGGTGTGTGGTGAGCGCATACACTTGATTGGCTCTATGACTCTCTCTCCTCTCCACCTGTAGCTGGTGTGTGGTGAGCGCATACACTTGATTGGCTCTATGACTCTCTTCTCTCCACCTGTAGCTGGTGAGAGCATCCACTTGATTGGCTCTATGACTCTCTCTCCTCTCCACCTGTAGCTGGTGTGTGGTGAGAGCATCCACTTGATTGTCTATATGACTCTCCTCTCCACCTGTAGCTGGTGTGTGGTGAGCACATACACTTAATTGGCTCTATGACTCTCTCCTCTCTCCACCTGTAGCTGGTGTGTGGTGAGAGCATCCACTTGATTGTCTATATGACTCTCTCTCCTCTCCACCTGTAGCTGGTGTCTGGTGAGCGCATACACTTGATTGGCTCTATGACTCTCTCTCCTCTCCACCCGTAGCTGGTGTCTGGTGAGCGCAAACACTTGATTGGCTCTATGACTCTCTCTCCTCTCCACCCGTAGCTGGTGTGTGGTGAGCGCATGCACTTGATTGGCTCTATGACTCTCTCCTCTCCACCTGTAGCTGGTGTGTGGAGAGAGCATCCACTTGATTGGCTCTATGACTCTCTCTCCTCTCCACCCGTAGCTGGTGTGTGGTGAGAGCATCCACTTGATTGGCTCTATGACTCTCTCTCCTCTCCACCTGTAGCTGGTGTCTGGGGAGCGCATACACTTGATTGGCTCTATGTCTCTCTCTCCTCTCCACCTGTAGCTGGTGTGTGGTGAGCGCATACACTTGATTGGCTCTATGACTCTCTCTCCTCTCCACCTGTAGCTGGTGTGTGGTGAGAGCATCCACTTGATTGTCTATATGACTCTCTCTCCTCTCCACCTGTAGCTGGTGTCTGGTGAGCGCATACACTTGATTGGGTCTATGAATCTCTCCTCTCCACCCGTAGCTGGTGTGTGGTGAGCGCATACACTTGATTGGCTCTATGACTCTCTCTCCTCTTCACCTGTAGCTGGTGTCTGGTGAGCGCATACACTTGATTGGCTCTATGACTCTCTCTCCTCTCCACCTGTAGCTGGTGTGTGGTGAGCGCATGCACTTGATTGGCTCTATGACTCTCTCCTCTCCACCTGTAGCTGGTGTGTGGTGAGCGCATCCACTTGATTGGCTCTATGACTCTCTCTCCTCTCCACCTGTAGCTGGTGAGAGCATCCACTTGATTGTCTATATGACTCTCTCTCCTCTCCACCTGTAGCTGGTGTGTGGTGAGCGCATACACTTGATTGGCTCTATGACTCTCTCTCCTCTCCACCTGTAGCTGGTGTCTGGTGAGCGCATACACTTGATTGGCTCTTTCACTCTCTCTCCTCTCCACCTGTAGCTGGTGTGTGGTGAGCGCATGCACTTGATTGGCTCTATGACTCTCCTCTCCACCTGTAGCTGGTGTGTGGTGAGCGCATACACTTGATTGGCTCTATGACTCTCCTCTCCACCTGTAGCTGGTGTGTGGTGAGAGCATCCACTTGATTGGCTCTATGACTCTCTCTCCTCTCCACCTGTAGCTGGTGAGAGCATCCACTTGATTGGCTCTATGACTCTCTCTCCTCTCCACCTGTAGCTGGTGAGAGCATCCACTTGATTGGCTCTATGACTCTCTCTCCTCTCCACCTGTAGCTGGTGTGTGGTGAGCGCATACACTTGATTGGCTCTATGACTCTCTCTCCTCTCCACCTGTAGCTGGTGTGTGGTGAGAGCATCCACTTGATTGTCTATATGACTCTCTCTCCTCTCCACCTGTAGCTGGTGTCTGGTAAGCGCATACACTTGATTGGCTCTATGACTCTCTCTCCTCTTCACCTGTAGCTGGTGTCTGGTGAGCGCATACACTTGATTGGCTCTATGACTCTCTCTCTCCTCTCCACCTGTAGCTGGTGTGTGGTGAGCGCATGCACTTGATTGGCTCTATGACTCTCTCCTCTCCACCTGTAGCTGGTGTGTGGTGAGCGCATCCACTTGATTGGCTCTATGACTCTCTCTCCTCTCCACCTGTAGCTGGTGAGAGCATCCACTTGATTGTCTATATGACTCTCTCTCATCTCCACCTGTAGCTGGTGTGTGGTGAGCGCATACACTTGATTGGCTCTATGACTCTCTCTCCTCTCCACCTGTAGCTGGTGTCTGGTGAGCGCATACACTTGATTGGCTCTTTGACTCTCTCTCCTCTCCACCTGTAGCTGGTGTGTGGTGAGCGCATGCACTTGATTGGCTCTATGACTCTCCTCTCCACCTGTAGCTGGTGTGTGGTGAACGCATACACTTGATTGGCTCTATGACTCTCTCCTCTCCACCTGTAGCTGGTGTGTGGTGAGAGCATCCACTTGATTGGCTCTATGACTCTCTCTCCTCTCCACCTGTAGCTGGTGAGAGCATCCACTTGATTGGCTCTATGACTCTCTCTCCTCTCCACCTGTAGCTGGTGAGAGCATCCACTTGATTGGCTCTATGACTCTCTCTCCTCTCCACCTGTAGCTGGTGTGTGGTGAGCGCATACACTTGATTGGCTCTATGACTCTCTCTCCTCTCCACCTGTAGCTGGTGTGTGGTGAGAGCATCCACTTGATTGTCTATATGACTCTCTCTCCTCTCCACCTGTAGCTGGTGTCTGGTAAGCGCATACACTTGATTGGCTCTATGACTCTCTCTCCTCTCCACCTGTAGCTGGTGTGTGGTGAGCGCATACACTTGATTGGCTCTATGACTCTCTCTCCTCTCCACCCGTAGCTGGTGTGTGGTGAGCGCATGCACTTGATTGGCTCTATGACTCTCTCCTCTCCACCTGTAGCTGGTGTGTGGTGAGCGCATACACTTGATTGTCTCTATGACTCTCTCTCCTCTCCACCTGTAGCTGGTGTGTGGTGAGCGCATACACTTGATTGGCTCTATGAATCTCTCCTCTCCACCTGTAGCTGGTGTGTGGTGAGCGCATCCACTTGATTGGCTCTATGACTCTCTCTCCTCTCCACCTGTAGCTGGTGTGTGGTGAGAGCATCCACTTGATTGGCTCTATGACTCTCTCTCCTCTCCACCTGTAGCTGGTGAGAGCATCCACTTGATTGTCTATATGACTCTCTCTCCTCTCCACCTGTAGCTGGTGTGTGGTGAGCGCATACACTTGATTGGCTCTATGACTCTCTCTCCTCTCCACCTGTAGCTGGTGTGTGGTGAGCGCATACACTTGATTGGCTCTATGACTCTCTTCTCTCCACCTGTAGCTGGTGAGAGCATCCACTTGATTGGCTCTATGACTCTCTCTCCTCTCCACCTGTAGCTGGTGTGTGGTGAGAGCATCCACTTGATTGTCTATATGACTCTCCTCTCCACCTGTAGCTGGTGTGTGGTGAGCACATACACTTAATTGGCTCTATGACTCTCTCCTCTCCACCTGTAGCTGGTGTGTGGTGAGAGCATCCACTTGATTGTCTATATGACTCTCTCTCCTCTCCACCTGTAGCTGGTGTCTGGTGAGCGCATACACTTGATTGGCTCTATGACTCTCTCTCCTCTCCACCCGTAGCTGGTGTCTGGTGAGCGCAAACACTTGATTGGCTCTATGACTCTCTCTCCTCTCCACCCGTAGCTGGTGTGTGGTGAGCGCATGCACTTGATTGGCTCTATGACTCTCTCCTCTCCACCTGTAGCTGGTGTGTGGAGAGAGCATCCACTTGATTGTCTCTATGTCTCTCTCTCCTCTCCACCTGTAGCTGGTGTGTGGTGAGCGCATACACTTGATTGGCTCTATGACTCTCTCTCCTCTCCACCTGTAGCTGGTGTGTGGTGAGAGCATCCACTTGATTGTCTATATGACTCTCTCTCCTCTCCACCTGTAGCTGGTGTCTGGTGAGCGCATACACTTGATTGGGTCTATGAATCTCTCCTCTCCACCCGTAGCTGGTGTGTGGTGAGCGCATACACTTGATTGGCTCTATGACTCTCTCTCCTCTTCACCTGTAGCTGGTGTCTGGTGAGCGCATACACTTGATTGGCTCTATGACTCTCTCTCCTCTCCACCTGTAGCTGGTGTGTGGTGAGCGCATGCACTTGATTGGCTCTATGACTCTCTCTCCTCTCCACCTGTAGCTGGTGTGTGGTGAGCGCATCCACTTGATTGGCTCTATGACTCTCTCTCCTCTCCACCTGTAGCTGGTGAGAGCATCCACTTGATTGTCTATATGACTCTCTCTCCTCTCCACCTGTAGCTGGTGTGTGGTGAGCGCATACACTTGATTGGCTCTATGACTCTCTCTCCTCTCCACCTGTAGCTGGTGTCTGGTGAGCGCATACACTTGATTGGCTCTTTCACTCTCTCTCCTCTCCACCTGTAGCTGGTGTGTGGTGAGCGCATGCACTTGATTGGCTCTATGACTCTCCTCTCCACCTGTAGCTGGTGTGTGGTGAGCGCATACACTTGATTGGCTCTATGACTCTCTCCTCTCCACCTGTAGCTGGTGTGTGGTGAGAGCATCCACTTGATTGGCTCTATGACTCTCTCTCCTCTCCACCTGTAGCTGGTGAGAGCATCCACTTGATTGGCTCTATGACTCTCTCTCCTCTCCACCTGTAGCTGGTGTGTGGTGAGCGCATACACTTGATTGGCTCTATGACTCTCTCTCCTCTCCACCTGTAGCTGGTGTGTGGTGAGAGCATACACTTGATTGTCTATATGACTCTCTCTCCTCTCCACCTGTAGCTGGTGTCTGGTGAGCGCATACACTTGATTGGCTCTATGACTCTCTCTCCTCTCCACCTGTAGCTGGTGTCTGGTGAGCGCATACACTTGATTGGCTCTATGACTCTCTCTCCTCTCCACCCTGTAGCTGGTGTCGTGGTGAGCGCATGCACTTGATTGGCTCTATGACTCTCTCTCCTCTCCACCTGTAGCTGGTGTGTGGTGAGCGCATACACTTGATTGTCTCTATGACTCTCTCCTCTCCACCTGTAGCTGGTGTGTGGTGAGCGCATACACTTGATTGGCTCTATGACTCTCTCTCCTCTCCACCCGTAGCTGGTGTGTGGTGAGCGCATACACTTGATTGGCTCTATGACTCTCTCTCCTCTCCACCCGTAGCTGGTGTGTGGTGAGCGCATGCACTTGATTGGCTCTATGACTCTCTCCTCTCCACCTGTAGCTGGTGAGAGCATCCACTTGATTGTCTATATGAGTCTCTCTCCTCTCCACCTGTAGCTGGTGTGTGGTGAGCGCATACACTTGATTGGCTCTATGACTCTCTCTCCTCTCCACCTGTAGCTGGCGTCTGGTGAGCGCATACACTTGATTGGCTCTTTGACTCTCTCTCCTCTCCACCTGTAGCTGGTGTGTGGTGAGCGCATGCACTTGATTTGCTCTATGACTCTCCTCTCCACCTGTAGCTGGTGTGTGGTGAGCGCATACACTTGATTGGCTCTATGACTCTCTCCTCTCCACCTGTAGCTGGTGTGTGGTGAGAGCATCCACTTGATTGGCTCTATGACTCTCTCTCCTCTCCACCTGTAGCTGGTGAGAGCATCCACTTGATTGGCTCTATGACTCTCTCTCTCCTCTCCACCTGTAGCTGGTGAGAACATCCACTTGATTGGCTCTATGACTCTCTCTCCTCTCCACCCGTAGCTGGTGTGTGGTGAGCGCATGCACTTGATTGGCTCTATGACTCTCTCCTCTCCACCTGTAGCTGGTGTGTGGTGAGCGCATACACTTGATTGGCTCTATGAATCTCTCCTCTCCACCTGTAGCTGGTGTGTGGTGAGCGCATACACTTGATTGGCTCTATGACTCTCTCTCCTCTTCACCTGTAGCTGGTGTCTGGTGAGCGCATACACTTGATTGGCTCTATGACTCTCTCTCCTCTCCACCTGTAGCTGGTGTGTGGTGAGCGCATCCACTTGATTGGCTCTATGACTCTCTCCTCTCCACCTGTAGCTGGTGTGTGGTGAGCGCATCCACTTGATTGGCTCTATGACTCTCTCTCCTCTCCACCTGTAGCTGGTGTGTGGTGAGCGCATACACTTGATTGGCTCTATGACTCTCTCTCCTCTCCACCTGTAGCTGGTGTCTGGTGAGCGCATACACTTGATTGGCTCTTTGACTCTCTCTCCTCTCCACCTGTAGCTGGTGTGTGGTGAGCGCATGCACTTGATTGGCTCTATGACTCTCCTCTCCACCTGTAGCTGGTGTGTGGTGAGCGCATGCACTTGATTGGCTCTATGACTCTCTCTCCTCTCCACCTGTAGCTGGTGAGAGCATCCACTTGATTGTCTATATGACTCTCTCTCCTCTCCACCTGTAGCTGGTGTCTGGTGAGCGCATACACTTGATTGGCTCTATGACTCTCTCTCCTCTCCACCTGTAGCTGGTGTCTGGTGAGCGCATACACTTGATTGGCTCTATGACTCTCTCTCCTCTCCACCCGTAGCTGGTGTGTGGTGAGCGCATGCACTTGATTGGCTCTATGACTCTCTCCTCTTCACCTGTAGCTGGTGTGTGGTGAGCGCATACACTTGATTGTCTCTATGACTCTCTCTCCTCTCCACCTGTAGCTGGTGTGTGGTGAGCGCATACACTTGATTGGCTCTATGAATCTCTCCTCTCCACCTGTAGCTGGTGTGTGGTGAGCGCATACACTTGATTGGCTCTATGACTCTCTCTCCTCTCCACCTGTAGCTGGTGTGTGGTGAGAGCATCCACTTGATTGGCTCTATGACTCTCTCTCCTCTCCACCTGTAGCTGGTGTGTGGTGAGAGCATCCACTTGATTGTCTATATAACTCTCTCTCCTCTCCACCTGTAGCTGGTGTGTGGTGAGCGCATACACTTGATTGGCTCTATGACTCTCTCTCCTCTCCACCTGTAGCTGGTGTGTGGTGAGCGCATACACTTGATTGGCTCTATGACTCTCTCCTCTCCACCTGTAGCTGGTGAGAGCATCCACTTGATTGGCTCTATGACTCTCTCTCCTCTCCACCTGTAGCTGGTGTGTGGTGAGAGCATCCACTTGATTGATTGCTCTATGCACACTTGATTGGCTCTGACTCTCTCTCCTCTCCACCTGTAGCTGGTTATGTGGTGAGCTGTATACACTTGATTGTCTCTATGACTCTCTCTCCCTCTCCCACTGTAGCTGGTGTGTGGTGAGCGCATAACACTTGATTGGCTCTATTGACTTACTATATCCTCTCCACCTGTAGGCTGGTGTGTGGTGAGAGCATCCCCTTGATTGGCCTCTATGACTCTCTCTCCTCTCCACCTGTAGCTGTGTGTGGTGAGTGCATCCACTTGATTGTCTCTGTCTCTCTCCTCTCCACTGTTTAGTGGTCGTGTGGTGAGCGCATCCACTTGATTGTCTCTAGAATCTCGCCTCCTCTCCACCTGTAGCTGGTGTGTGGTGAGTGCATTTCACTTGATTGTCCTCTCTCTCCTCTCTCTCTCCACCTGTAGCTGGTGTGTGGTGTGCGCATACACTTGATTGGCTCATGCTAAAATCTTCCAAGAGTTGTCATGATAAAATTACTAGGGGTGCACCGATCCCATACTGGCATTGTCTGTCGGATCAGGGTATCAGTCAGAATAGAAAATTCAAAAATGTTCTAAAGAAAAGGCTCAATAAACTAAATCGCACAGATTTAATACACAAAAAAAAAATCATGATCAGGTCAACACACATCGAAGTATAAAAATTCAACACGTATAATAAAAAAAACCTGCTCAGGTATCGGACTGATATCGGCACATACTCAGAATTTGTGTTATCGGATCAGTTCTGAAAAAGTGGTATCGAGCCTCCCCTAAAAAAAAAATACATATATAGTTTTTATATTGGTCATTTATCATTTCACCATGTGAAATAATTATCAGCTTATTGGTAGTGTTCAAAGCATCCCTAATGATACATTTAAAATGGAGGTATCAGAACATAATTTGCTTTGTAACTTTTAAAAAGGTTGTGTGTAAAAAATAAAATAAAAATGAAAATCACTACCTATATCTGTGAAGCACAAATTTATCTACCCTTCTCAGGGAGAACGAGCCTTTCTCCTAGATTGTCAGTGTTTCATTAAAGGCAGATGCTAACGGTTAGAGCAAGATAAAACCTTGCTTTTGTGGCTAATGTTGTTTACAGTGAAATTATGTAATAATAAAAAGTGAAAAGGTTAACTGATAACACAAGGGAGTGTGAATATTTGAGTCATAGCGCTCATTTATGCAACTCCCACGTACGGTATGTGGAGCTGAACATTCACAAAGGCATATAATGTGGGTTGGGGGTTTTTGTGGGTTGTTGTTTTTACAGGAAAGAGTCACAGATTTGTATCATCCACTCAGGGCCCTTGCAAACACATCTGAGGATGCGGTTTCCCACAAGTGTTGGATTTCAGGTGAGTTCAACAGAGCTCAAGACTTGTCGAAAGATATAGTGAACCACCCCCTCTATCGCGTCACCTCCTTATTCTGCTCCGTCCTATTTAGTCTGTCAGGAAAAACCTGACAGGCATAAGAGTGCCCTGTGTGCTTTCTCTGTGCTTAGGAAATCACACCAAGCCTGAATGAGTGTCTCAACTCACAAACAATAGCTGGTGCAAAGAAAAAAAGTCAACAACAGCTCTTCCCCACCCTGCATTCCTGCAGGAATAGAAGTATGTAGCAACTACAATAAATAATATTTGATAGTATTTTGTAAAAATATCATGTGAAAAAGTTAAGACAGCCTCTTGAGTTTAATTGTTTTCCAAAACAATTTTGGGAACATTCTACATTCCGTTTTTCCTGTTTAAATTGTGGATTCTGTTTTTTTCCCTTTTTAATTTTTCTGGACTCCTTTTTAATGATCAATTAAAATTGTTAATGATCAATTTTAATGTTAAATTAAAATCATGTAACTTATACAATTTAACATTAACTTATTAAAAGTGTAACAAAAATTACATGTTTAGGACCATATGAAATGTTTTATTTTTTTCTTACCTTATCTTTTATTGTTACCAAATTCTGAGATTTAGCATGTTTAATTATTTGAATGCATACAAAAAAATATTTATTCTTACAGTAACCTTATGAAATGTTTTTCCCCCCTCAGAAATTGTGTGTTGTGTATATACATTTTACTGGTTATCAGATGAAGGCATAACACATTGATTTAATTTACATATTAATGAATGAAAATTAAACCCCCTAAATTAAATCCCCTAAAGTAAAGGGGATTCAAATAAAAATATTTTGTGATTATTTCTTAAAAAAAATAGGTTTTATTATTTTTTAACAGTAGTAGTAGTACGTAAATTCTACTAAATAAACTAATTCTGGCACAATATCTTTAATAAGTTAAACCGAACTTTTATTTTGACGGGTTGCCGTGAATACCTTTAAAGTTCTGTGTGTAGATGATATGATGCTAGTTTTACTCAAATGAAATGGTAAAATGCTCGTGAAGTGACTCAGATCAGTTCTGGAGCTATTGTTCATACACACACACATATATATATATCCTCATTGAGACTGCAGACGAGCTCCACGCGTGCTGTTTATGTAACAAAGTGGTGGAGACGGGCGCCGCGAGGCGTCCAGTGCGGTAACGCAAACGAACCCGGAGAAGCTGGCGGGGGCCCCGGGAAGAGTTCTCTTTTCTTTGTGAAAGGCAGGGCACCCTGGAATGGGTTCGTCCCGAGATAGGGGGCCATGCCCTGGAAAGAGAAAATGCGCATCCCTGTGCGCGGCGGCGACTCTGGACGTGCGCCGGGCCCTTCTCACGGATCTCCCCAGCTACGGCCCGCGTTTAGCAGCCGCTTAGAACTGGTGCAGACCAGGAGAATCCAACTGTTTAATTAAAACAAATCATCACGAAGGTCCGCGGCAGGTGTTGACGCGATGTGATTTCTGCCCAGTGCTCTGAATGTCAAAGTGAATAAATTCTATGAAGCTCGGGTAAACGGCGGGAGTAACTATGACTCTCTTAGTTAAATGGCCCGGGCGCCTCCTCGTGGCGACCGCTGGAAATGGTGGGAAGTGTTGGTTACTACATCTACCGTCACGACCCACACGAACTGAGATCCGGGTCACCCTGGGAAGGGCTAACCTTCCGACCCAGGGTATAAACTGGTTTCTGAAAACAAAAATATAAAAAAAACCTGGACCCTCTGGAATCCAGGTACACAACAATAGCGACATCGAGGCAAGAGCTGACAATTCAACACTGGACCAAGGAACCATCATATGTAAGGACTGTGGAAGAGCCTTTCCGTCACTAAAGAGCCTAGGGATGCACCGCCACCACCAGGAGGAAGTGAACGAGGAAATAGTCGAACTTCTACAGAAGAAAAGGAGACTGTGGAGCAAAGCGGAAGATGAAAAGCTAACGGATATGGCTAATGAGGAATGGACGGAGGGGATGCTAAAGAAAGATCATCTGGCACTCCTCCAGGCTAACTTCTCCCACCGATCCATCGACGGCATTAAGAAACGTCTGCAACATCTGGGCTGGATGCCCTCTCAAGTCCCACAACAGGAGCAATAACTCCCAACGGCAGTATCTCCACAGTTACCCGCCCCAAGTCGACCAACAAGGATTATCCCCTCTGCCACTTCAACTCCCATGCTACCATCTCTGCGGAGGACAACGAAAGAGGATGTAGAGCTGCAATTACAGTCCAGCACTATCTGGAGGCCGGATATGCTGAAAAGGGATCTGGCCATAGCCCTTGCTGCTATCACCAAAGGAAGAACCGCTGGAGCAATAAGGAAGAGACTCCAGCTGTTAAAATGGATTAATCCAGAGCTGGTATCTACGAGCAGCCCCCATAATAACACTGAAGCGGGAGGGGAGGAGACCGAAGAACCAGCTAACGACGGCGGGACAAGTCCCACTACTGGTACAATGGAAACCAGGGACAGTGGCAAAATAATAACAGGACTGAGTCCCGAGGAGGGGTGGAGAGCTAAACTACTGGAAACAGCACTAGCGACACTGGAGGACCCAAGGATGGGAACCCAAAAGCTAATGGAAATTGCAGAGGGACTGCTCGGTGGCTGGGTATCGAGAGAACAAAAGGCACAGAGTCTGGAGAGTGCGATCCAAGAGTGTATTCCCCTGAAGTGGAATCCGGTTAAGAGCAGGAGGGTTTTTGGTAAAAAGCCTAAATCCAATAAGGAGATTTGACGCGCAAGGTATGCGTACACTCAACGATTGTACAAGCTGAAAAGGAAGGATGCAGCACACTCGATCTTAGAAGGCCGTTGGAGAGAGGCGTACAGGGGACTGGATCGTGCGGTCGAGGG
Organism: Oxygymnocypris stewartii; assembly: GCA_003573665.1. Lineage (NCBI taxonomy): Eukaryota > Metazoa > Chordata > Actinopteri > Cypriniformes > Cyprinidae > Oxygymnocypris > Oxygymnocypris stewartii. The sequence goes on from QVTF01018974.1 coordinate 390,719, forward strand.
AGTGGAGGATTACTGGGCGAAGGTCTTTGAGATAAATACAACAGAGATTGAACCCTCTGAGTCATCACAGTCAAACGGACAGATCAAATGGGAACTGATCGCACCAATAACAACAGGAAATCTGCTTGGCACTCAGTACAATGAAAAGAACATCTGTGGGGATGGATAAAATATTGTCGCAGGAGTTGTTGACCTGGCATTTACCATCTCTAGCCGGTCTGATGAATATGATTCTGGCCACAGAAAGATTACCCTCTCACCTGGCAACGGCCAGAGTCACATTCCTGCCGAAAGTGGAGAGCCCAGTGGATCCAGGAGATTATAGACCGATAGCAATCTCATCGGTTCTGGCCCGTACCCTCCACAAAATACTATTGAGAAGAATGCGAGACCATTTCAAGTTCTCCCCTCTCCAATATGCCTTTCTGCAAAGGGACGGATGCCTGGAGGCTTCAGCGCTACTTCATGCAGTATTGCGGCGGTCCCACGAGGAAGTGAAACCCATGGCAGCCGCCTTCCTGGATATATCGAAAGCATTTGACTCTGTGTCCCACAATGCCATTCTTACAGCAGGAAGTAAAGCAGGTACTCCACCACCATTGTTAAGATACCTAAGCCAACTGTATGGGAACGCTACGTTGCATATCGGGGCCTTCGATACGAAATGCAAGAAGGGTGTCAGACAAGGCGACCCAATCTCACCTATCCTCTTCATCCTGGCTATGGGAGAAGTGCTCGAAGAGGCACTTCCGGACGTAGGAATTATCTGGGGCGATGAACGGCTAGGTTCTATTGCATATGCGGATGATCTGATATTGCTGGCCGACACCCCGGGAGATCTTCAGAGGAAGTTGGATGGGCTGTGCAAGGGTCTGCATAAAGCAGGTATGGCACTTAACATCAAAAAAATCAGCCACCCTGACCATTCTAAAAGATGGTAGAAGGAAACGCCTGCTTCTGGCACCGAGCATGCTTGAGTAAAGAGATGGTACGGTTCCAGCTATGAGCGTAGCTGATACCCAAAGATATCTGGGGGTGCATTTCACCTGGAAAGGAAGAATGACCCCCAAACAGACTAAAGAGGTGGAGAGGATGCTAAAGGAAATTACTTTGGCCCCATTAAAGCCGTATCAGAGACTGGAGGTGGTAAGGGACTTCTTGGTTCCAAAACTCCAGCATGAACTGGTACTGGGATGTGCCCACCGGAACACAATTGCCCGCATCAAGAGGATGATTCGAGGATCGATCACGGCCTGGCTGAGGCTCCAAAAAGATACATCGCTAGGCTTTCTCCATGCACCAGTGAAATCGTGAGGACTGGGGATGCCTAGTCTGGGAACAACATTACCCCTTCTGCAAAAGAAAAGATTTGAGAAGTTACTTTCAAGTCAAACCTCCACTGAAAGGACGTTAGCAAAGCTCCCCTCCTTCCAAACTACGCTATGTCGAGTAAATCTGCCATGCAAGGTAGGGAAGGAAACGGTCTGCTCCCCGCAGGAAGGGAAAGAAGAATGGACGAGGGTTCTGTTGACATCAGCGGACTGAAGGTCGTTGACAACGGACGATATCGATCCCGCAAGTTACCACTGGATCGAGTAACCCCACTCAGTCTTTCCCAGACTGCACCTCAGAGGAATCCAGCTACGTGGAGGAACGCTCTACACTAAAGCTAGAGCCTCCAGGGGGAGAGAGAGGTCGTCCGAGGAAGTGGCGTGTAGAGGGGGTTGCCAAGCACGAGAGACCTTGAATCATATCTTGCAGAGCTGTGAAGTCACCCACAATGCCAGATGCGCACGGCATAATCGAATTGTAAAACTGGTGGAGAAGGGCCTAAGGAGAAAAGTGGAAAGGACTTGGATGGAGCCGATTATTCCTACACTCAGGAGCTTCATATAACCAGACAGTCTAGTGGAAACCGAACATCAAATCACAGTCCTGGATGTATCGGTAGTAGCGAACTCTAGGATGGAAATTAGCCAACAGTTGAAGGTGGGAAAGTACAGAAGCCAGGAGAACGCAGAAGCCATAATGACTTGGATAGATTTGGAGAAACCGATTAAACATCAACCCGTTATACTATCCAGTAGAGGCCTGATGTACGGGCCGACGGGAAGGGGACTGCGGGCGTTGGGCCTAACCACCAGAGACCTCTCCGATCTATGCCTATTGGCGGTAGCGGGATCGCTTAAATGCTACGATACATATACCCGTGGAACATAAAAACTCAGGTTGAATTGTCACGCATAATGACCCGCACAAAATGCGGCGATGGACTTGCCTCGACGAACTGATTATGCCCGGTGCCTCGAGCGTCAGTGGGATAACATCTCCACTTGGGACAGGACGTCTTGATAACATGACGTGAATAGCCAAATGCCTCGTCATCTAATTAGTGACGCGCATGAATGGATGAACGAGATTCCCACTGTCCCTACCTGCTATCTAGCGAAACCACAGCCAAGGGAACGGGCTTGGCAGAATCAGCGGGGAAAGAGTTTGAAAGAAAGTTGAAGTTGCCCCCTATTCAACGCCACCGGCCCGAGTAGATAGCCCTTCGGACGGCCGAGCTACGGGCTCCCAAAGTTTAGACTTTGCACCCCCGTAACCGGACCGGTTCCGGGGACCGCCGCGTCCCCGAGTTATAAGCGAAAAACCACTTTCGTCCAATTCCCATGAAAAAGCCATGTTCGAAACGGCTCCTCCTAACAGACGGACCACCAGACCGCGGGCACACAAGCAGCGGTGGCCGACAAGGTGCTCTCTTCCGGGCAAGGCCGCTGGCGAAGAGGGGGGTAAACAAACCCGTGCTTCTGCTCCATTCATACAGAGACGCACAGAACATGCAGGATTCATATTTAAATCGACTTTTGCAGCGTAATATTTACAAATACTAGTCCATATCGCGATTTGATGTAAGTGTAATGACCTACTTTTGATTAATTCATCCAAACGTTGACATTCCGCGTTAAACTGTAAATTCTGTTTTTATGACTGGATTCCACGATTCCATCCGCGTTTTCTGCATCACGGAAATCATAGGGCCCTATGTAGGTGTATATATGCATGTATGTGTGTATATATTAACGATGTAACGAGTACCGGTTTGATGATAAATCATGATAAAATTCCCGACAGTTAGTATTACCGTTTCATTTTTTAATTATCCTTAAAACCATATTCGATTAACCCGATTTGAACAAATCACGATTAATAAATACTATCTAGCATAAAGCACAGTTTTCAGTGACAGTCTCACGTGCGCACAGCAGCAGAGTAGTTTCATTTTGGGTGAAAATAGAGCAGAAACGCTGGGAGGTTTTAAAAGTGCTGAGGGAATTATACAAATGAATACATTAATTATATGTACCTCTGAAGGTTTTGACTGTCTTCAGAAATGATTCGATGGCGTATTGTTTTCACCTTTGCTCCATGTAATACCTAAAGAGTTCTTAATAATAATAATAAGTTACATTTATATAGCGCTTTTCTAGACACTCAAAGCGCTTTACATAGTAAGGGGGCTATCTCCTCATTTTAAATCACAATCCTGCTTTGTCCATGGAGTTCACGGGAAACAGTTGTAATTCAGCTTCTCCATTTAAAACAACGCTTCTCCATATAAAGCGCTCCCTAGTGTCAGTGAGTAGATTTACAGAGTTTTATATTGCCTGTGTGCGGTTTCTGTCTGGCCAAAAATGTACCAAATTTGCATGCCCTGCTGTAGATTTTGACCAGTTGAAGAGAAACAAGCGTATGTGGATTCTACACATTTAAACAATTCAGATAAGTAATCTAAAATGACTTATGGAGCAGATAAAATACATAATCATTTAGTAACCAATTATCATTTTGACTGAACCCTTCCCTGCTGAAAAAAAACAATAAAACCTTGCCCAAAACACAATAGAAAATGAAATGGATTGAATGGTTATAATGGGAATTGTATTGTTTTTAATGGAAACTATAATGGTGTCTATGTTATGGATTCTATTGGTGGGATGTTAAATCCTATTGGAAAAATAACCAAAAAACTACAAAAAGTAATTTTGTAATGTTTTACTGGAAAAAGCTAATGGTTTATAATGGAAACCATTGGGATTCCTGTGATGGTTTCTATTGGGCTTCAATAGTTTGTTTTTTTAACTGGGTTCTCTTTATTTAAAGGCTGCAATGTGAGGGTTACCTTTTTATGAATCTTTTTCTAAGCTTTATTTGAACATTTCCATTAGATATTTGAACATGTAATTAAACTGTTGTCAGTCAAGTTGTCATTTAAAATCCTGACATCATTGGTAATGTTATTGTTTTAGTGCTTATGCAAACAAAGTAATTTTATTTGTGGTTTGTTGATTTTTTAAATATAAAACTTGAAGGTATTTATGTGTCTGTACTTTTTGAACATCTCCAGCACATTTTAACAAATTAATACCATGATAATACTGATAACCGTGATAATTTTGGTCATGAGAAATTGTCATAACGTTACATCCCTAATATATATATATATATATATACACACACACACACACACACACACACACGTACATACATACTGTATACATTGTCCTAAGTTTGATCAACTGTTGTCAAGGATATTTATTTTTCTGTACATTTCCCTCAGCAGTGGACACGTAGTTCTCAATGACAACTCCAAAGAGCAAAACAAAGATAATTACAATAAAAAATGTCCAAATAACAATATTTTGGTAAAGTGTTCCACATGCATGAACAGGGAAAGTAATCTCAATGTACAGAGTTCAAAAGTAATCACTCTACATCATCTTTGCTGCCTGTTCAACGACAAGATAAACAAGAAATTGAAAAAGTTTGACAACAAATCAAGCACACATTCCAGATCAATAACTGCTATACCACACTATTAATATAGCCCATTAAAACTTTTCTTGAGCTTTGTGACACAGGTGTGCATTTCAGAGCAAATTTTCAACTTTGTCCTAGAAAGTGCTTTCATTTTCATAATTTCACTTGGTTAACTATAGTAAAATAAAACTCAGAATTTGGGTAACAGAGGCTAATACTAGATGCTGATGGGGCGATTTCTGCCTGCAGCCATTATGTTGTGCAAATGGAGGTAGGATGTATATCCGAATGGTTTCAGCACTCTTCAAAGCCCCAGTCATGTCTCAGACTGTGAATAAAACATGAGGTATACACAAGGCGCACCTCACAAAAGAAACCGCTAGGAGAGCCAGTGTGGATGAGGGGGGAATGCTTTTGATTTAAACAGCACAAGCAATCCTACTTGAGTTCCCTGAAGTTCTCTTCTATTTATGCCTCAACCTTCCGCTTGTACATTTTTATAGGTCACATTTAATACGTAGAATGCATTTTTTGCTGCACATAACTTGGAATAAAATGATCAACGAGCCTTCTATTCTGCAAAATCCTCAGACGGCACACCAACAAGTCACCTGCAATCTGTCTGATGGCTGTCGGATGCATAGCGCCCACAAAAAAATGGCAATCTGACAACTACCATCATACAGAATGCATCAGATGAGGTACATCAGTATGCCATGCCTCATTGGAAACAATGTCATCTTTATGAAGCATCAGGTTGATAAAAGGAGTGCTGTTGAGAATATTGTCCCATTGGCTTGGCTGAAGATTGGCAGATTAGTGGCATTAAATCTTTAAAAAGACACTAAATATTTTCACAAAATCAACCCAGACACAAAACAAACTATGGTTGCTGATTTTACACGTCAGTCAGAAAACACATCCTGTCCAAGTGGACAGTTCTTGGCCATTATAAACTGCAAACTGGACCACAATTTATGCTTGCAGTTAAAATTTGTATCTGTCCTTGACTCTCAAACCAATTGCTTAGGCTTCCTGCCATTATTGAGAGTATGCTCATGTAGGACTAATTTATTTTCATGTGAACATGAATGTTAACCATGGGACACACTGTCCAGGGACCCATTCATATTCCCATGTAAGGCACAGACAGATTTGCTAGGCTTAAAGTGGCCTCCAAGGAGCCGGACTGATTGTCCCACATTCAGGTGGAGTGAGTCGAAGCCTGGGCCACCTTCAGCTTCCACTCCTAAAGCACTATAGCCAAGAAACACTTGGACATTTCCTTCTTCCACCTATTATTTGTAACGCCTGCCTGTCATGCTTAAATATGTATCTACATCCGTAAACACTGGTTTAGATGCTTAAACTCTCCAGTAAGGTTTTAAGGGACAGTTCACAAAAAAAAAAAAAAATTCTGTCTTGGTTTAACCACCATACACTCTTAAAAAGGTTAATTCTATGGCATTTCGAATCACCTTTATTTTTGTCTAAATGGTTCAATAAAGAACCTCTAACATCTGCAGAACATGTCTGTTTCCCAAAAGATTCTTTGTGGCGAAAGATGGTTCTTCAGATTATATAAAAAAGGTAAGAAAGAGATGGTTCTTTAAAACCCTCATGTACTGTTCCAGGTCAATTTGACCCGTTTTGATTTTTGAGTTGTCAGAAATATTAGTTAACTTAAGTTTTTTTTTTTTGGTTTTTTTTGAGTTTTGTGACTCATTTAGGTTCATGAACATGCATGGAAAAAGTTAACACTCTGATGTGTTTTGGCATGTCCAAAAAATATTTTATTAGGTTTGTACTGTTCCCGGGTCAATTTGACCTGCCTATTTGAATGCTCTAAAGCAACTCTACAGACCCAAAATAATAAAATGTATTGGTTATATTTTGTTATTTTTTTTTTACAATCCTATGAAGCAAAACATGTAGCTTTTCCCCACTTATTTCAATACAAACAAAATATTTTGTCAGCCAAAGTGGTAAAAATGAGCTATCATTTCTTTTTTAAATCTATCTGAAATCCTATTTAACTCATGTTGTTTTTCTTGAAGTGGTGTTACTTTTTCTCGTTTAGGGTCATGAACATGCATACACAGTTTCAACACACTAATGTGTTGTGAAACGTACATGCAGAAATTATGATATGTTTGTGATGTTCGTGGATCATTTTGACCCGAATAGGCATCCATTCAAAAGCCACTGAAATACACACAAAATAACAACAAATTCCCTTTTTGTATTTAAGAGCTCCTCAACTCTAGTCCTGAAGTGCCTCGTAGTGTCAGTGTCTTGATGAGTTTAACAACTTTTTAATTTCAAAGTTTGTGAAAACAAAACTGTTTAGCCTTTCAACTGTAAAAATCACAGTTTTTCAGCATAGACATAATTACTTTTCTGGCTAAAATTGAAACAATCACAGGTTATTGTAGAAGTAAAACAACTGTAATAAAAGTAAAATTATTAAAGTTTAAATGTATGGAATTGTAAAATATAGATTTATATTTTATTTAAAATAGCAATTTTATACAATAGGTTTACCGCCAAATCTTTAAGAAACTCAGTCAATCATCTGAACAAGTTCTGTGCCAAATTTTAGGTTGAGATCTCAAAAAATTAACTTAAGTACGATTTTGTAGATGCAATACCACACTCTTTCACTAGGTGATATACAGGGACTCTTGATTTCAATTTATTGTTTGAGTGTTCTGAACTATATATTTCCATATTTTTTACAATATTTATGAAGTAGACATCCAATTCAGAAATAGCAGTAACTTTAATATTTGATTTGAATTATAGCTCTAAAACACAAAAATTTATGAAATAAAATATAGTATAGAATAAAAGTGTGTTCGGCACTATATCACAAACGGAAAATCTATCCCTATGTATCTATTGCTTTGTCATTTCTCTGAAAAACAGTCACCAAATATGAAAACTAGAGTCCAAAAACATTCAAATTAAATATAATTTGTCAAGATTACTTTAGGTTTAGACTAAGATATTATCGTGAAACAATTTGCAAAAAAAAAAAAAAAAAATATATAAATAAATAAAAAACGCAAACATCTCACAGGTCTGGGGCAGTGGCAGTCAAAAATAGTGGTTAAAAACCTTTTTATCAATCATTAAATCAGATATGAATTATTTGAAAAGTACTGATATTAAAAGTTTATTGATTGTAAGGGTTTTTCTTTTTTTATAATGTCGTAATTTTTGTGGAATTACATTGAATCCAATACGGGTCAATTTGACCCGGACCATACAGGAAGTCACCTGTTTTTGAACAGTACATGAGGGTTAAAGATGCTTTGACTGAATGTTTTTTCTGGAACCAAAAATGCTTCTTCTTGAAGCACATTTATTTTTCCAAACTCAAATTTCACTTACGCGAAACACGTTTTGAAGAATTTTCTAATGGTTTTTTTTTGTCCAAAATTCAGTCAAAACAAAAAAGTAACTTGATGTTCCCCGAAAGAAAGAACGTTAATCAGGTTTGGAACGACATGGATTTCAGCAAACGATGACAGAATTTTCACTTCTGGGTGAACCGTTGCTTGATTTTTTTTAGAGTTTCTCTTGTTAAAAGAAAGGACACTTTAGTATAATTTTGGAAAGGGTACTTTATATGGAAAGTATACTTTACAATTATTCACTTCAGTGCAAATAGAATTAAATGTTTCCGAACACTTAACTGCATTTAAATTCAAATGTATTATGGTTTAAATTCAAGTGATTTTTATTAATTTAAGTAGGACACAAGTACATATTTAAACAGTATGTAATAAAAAATAAAGTGTACTGCCAAATGTACTGACAGGCATTTATGGTGAACAAAAAAATATTAAGATTGTAGATAATAGTATTTGTTGTCACATTTGTAATGATAAAGTTGCAGTTAGTAAAATATATTAACTTTAAAAGTAATATTGAATAAAATAACGATGGTTGAAATTAAGTGCTTTAGTGGCGTTAGTATTATAGATGCAATCGATCCGATACTCAGGATCGGTATCGGCTCCGATCCGGTCATTTTCTGCTGATCGGGAATCGGTCAGACGAGACCGATCCAAATCCGATGTTGTGCGTATACTATTCTGTGTTGTTGTTAAGCCCCACAAAAACATCATAAAGCACAAACGTTCTCATGCATTATATTTCAAGTGTTCTGAACCTGTTCCATAGTTTAATCTGAGGTACAGATGAATATTTACATCGTTAAATTCAAGTTCACATAAACTCTTCTCTCCGCTGCGTCTGTCTGTCATCCTCCTTTCAGCATTCAAACTGCGCGTCGCGTTCGGTTACTACAGTCAAGCTCTCTTCAAGAGCGCAACAGTCACTGAGGTTTAAAACTTAGGGTTGTGCCGATAGTATCGTGTATCGCCGATAGAAAAGGTCTTTGTTGATAGTCAAGACAATATTAGGCTCATTCTCCTATTAATGTATAAAACTCATGGGCGTAAATCCCGGGGGGGACGGAGGGGACAACCTTCGGATGGGGGGGGACATGTCCCCTCCGTCCCCCCCGGGATTTACCCCCCAAAAAAAACCGCACTCTCTATTGTGAAAAATATATGCATGTATACCTAAAATAAAAGTAGAAGAAAAAAAAACCGCAAAAAATGCTTTTAGAAACAGTTGAGTTCCCCCTCCTCACAGTGGTTTGGCCCACTGCCTGCTTTCCCAGTTCATCTCACCTACTCCACACACGAGTCAGGTGTGTGGCTGCGGCTCAGTTAATGTTGAACTCCAGTAAGTAGGGTACTTTATTCACTTTAAATAAAGCGATTCTCTTTAATGTAGTTGATGCAGCAGACTCATTCATAAATTAGTTGCGGCAAAAATGCAGATTAACGTTACCGATTTAATTTTCCAAGAATCTGCTATATTAGCGATTAAAATATTACTTATCTAGTTAACGTTAGCTTGTTTACAATAGCTTGTTGCATAGTGCACTGCAACTTATGGGGGTTTTCCACTGACTGGTACCAGCTCAGTTCGGTTCTGCTCTGTTTCGGACCTACAGTTTTCCACTACAACTGGTTGCTATAGCGACCAAACATTCTGAGAAGCAGCACGAGCAGAGCGCTCTAAGCTGAGGTAAACAACCTGGCATCATTACAATCGTCAGCATGGATGAAATAAAAGGGATTTTATTTCTTATCCTTGGTTTGTGGCTGTTTTAAATGTGCTGATCTGCTTTGTCATTGAACCTGAGAAAAACTTTGAAAATAACCATAATGACGCAGTCTCCGTGCTACAATAATAATGATAGAAGCAAAGTTTTTCACTGTGGGGACATATCATTATAAGTACAATTTGACTATTATTTGTGTCCCCTTCAAAAATTGCTCATGATAAATTTTATATTTATTGTCCCCCCCTACTGTTAAATGAAATTTACGCCCATGATTGGAGCCTTTCGTTTTATAAAACTCTTGCGCAATGAAAGCTAATGGTCTTTCTTGTTCTGTCCTATCATTTGTTTCTGTCTTATTACTGTGCTATACATTTAAAATACAATATTTAAATTGTATAATATAGATTTATATATAAATGTATTTGCTTGTTTTTTTATGAATGTATTTTACAATAAAAAGATCAATGTGTGACATTTTACCAGATTTAGTCCTACACTTATTCACTTTTATTTATAAATGAAAGTGTTTCACTAGGTTTTATACAATTATTGTGCACCCATGATTTTTCTAGAGTTTCCTTTGCTGCTGAATTATCCACTAAACTAGTTTATAGTGTTTTGTCAAAGAGATTATATATATATATATATATATAGTAAAAAAAAAAACAAAGCAAGTTTATTTCACAAAAGTCAAGTTAAGACTGAATTAACAGCCTATAATAGTAAAGCTATTAAATAGTCCTAAACTCATTTTTGTTAATACAATTAAGTTGGTGTGAGCCATAGGGTTGTGCCGATAGTATCGTGTATCAACGAGATATCGGCGATAGAAAATGTCTTTGTCGATAGTCAAGACAATTTTAGGCTCATTCTCCTATTAATGTATAAAACTATTATTATTATTATGCGGCCTATTATAATTGGGTTATCAAATTGTCCCGATATTTCACCTCAGCGCCGCACTTCACACACACAAATCAGGATTAAGGCCAAAGTATACTTCAGCCGTCCGCATTAGGTCATTTTCGTCATCAAGCCGGCTCGCGGACAGCTGCGCACCTCGTCCACGTGCAGGCAATTTGAGACATTTCTGCGGCTGAGTATACTTTAAAAGCTGCGAGACAGAACGGAACGCAGAAAGTGAAGTATACCCGTGCCTTTAGGCTTGTCCTCCTCATTGGAGACTCGAAGGGTGTATTCACACCAGGAAGGTCCGATAGTTCACTTGCTTTGGTCCGTAACAAAAGGCAAAAGATTATACATACAAACAAGCGTAAACTACAAAAAAAAAAAAAAGTGCACATTCAATACAATGCACTTCTTTTTCACAAGGGGACTGATGAAACTCCACAATCCCACCATGTTCCAAAGTTGTTCATAACTCCGAAACGAAATTATGAAAAATGATTTCATCCATAAACCCATAACACTTAATTACTGGGCAGTCCACTGCCAAATGTGTTTTCAAGGCCTGTTTGACTGGGAGTAAACAAAGCCAGGACATGTATAGAATAGCTCTAAACATTCATACGCAGACTACACGCTTCAAATGGCTTTATGGCAAAGCCATCATTCAAGAAGGTGATTTGAGAAGAATTTATCAAACCGTTGATAATAGAGCAAGACAATGCATGGCATGGAACAAAACACAAGGCCATTCACACAGTGTTTGAGAGATTTCATCATGCACCAATTTCTGCTTGTGCCTTTGTTTTGTTGGATAGGTATTGATGTACACTTTAAAAATTGGCAAAGCTGAAAGGAAAACCTGATGCCTTACCTTATGATTCTGCATTTTGCAAGAATATCTCTATGATAAACTAGGTCTATTTTGCTTCTATTCCATGTCTAACGTGCTCTTTACCAACACTTGTCATTTTAAAAGAGGGTTTCAGAATTAAAGTAAAGCACTCATCGTGTCTATGAACAGAGATACTAAATAGATGCCTCAAGTTGTGTCAGTGAAATCCCAAGAGACAAATATAAGGGTGGAGAACAAAGAACCACAAATGACCCGGTGACCGCAAGCGTTTCCCTCGTTACAAAAGCTGAGGCTACAGTAATAAACATGTTTTTTTTTCCTTTCTGTTTTAAGAAATCTTTTCAATAATTATGAAAATATGCATTCGCTTGTATAAAATGGTGCCATAAAATATTTGGAAACTCAAGCGACAATTAAAGGAATTGTTCACCCAATAGTGAAAATTTGCTGAAAATGTACTCACGCTTAGGCCATCCAAGAAATAAGAGTTTGTTTCTTCATCAGATTTTGAGAAATGTCGCATTGCATCACTTCCTTACCAATGGATGCTCTGCGGTGAATGGGTGCCGTCAGAATGAGAATCCAAACAACTTATAAAATATCACTAATCCACACCACTCCAGCCCATCAATGGATCTCTCCAGAGCTGCGTGCTTGTAAGAAACAAATCCATCATTGAGGCATTTTAACTTAAAACTGTCGCTTTGTCAAATTTGAGTCCATAATCCATAAAACGCTTCCTCCAGCGTCATCAAGTCATCCCCTGTTCCACCCCGTTATGAGCCCCTGGGTCAGGGTACAAGGTCAGAACACACCCACATTATTATATTAGTTAAGGAACTGATTTATACTATTATTGCTTGTAAACGGTGCTTGATCTGTGATCCTGAATAATCTGATTTCTCTTCTGATTTAGGTGAAACGACTTTTTCATTGGAGAAAGCAATATTATGGATAAAGGACATCAATTTTAGCAGTCAGCGATGTATTGAAGTTAAAATTGTCAGATTGATGTATTTGTTTATTACAAACATGCAGCTTTTGCCTTCACAAGATGTTAATTGCTTGATAATTCATTTAATTAATCGACTGGAGTTGTGTGGATTAGGCCTACTTGTGAATTATTGTGATGTTTCATCTCTTATTCTGGCGGCACCCATTCACTAACCATTGGTGAGCAAATTATGTAATGCTACATTTCTCCAAAAGAAACAAACTCATTTCAAATTTAAAACAGTGTAATTTATGGGCAAATTATTCCTTTAAAAATAAATATCACACTAAGTGGGATATGCAACTATTCATGTTCAAAGCCATTCAAACTTATTTTTGTGAAATGTTTTGCTTGAAACATGTGTATTCTCTCTTTCTCTAAATTAAATTGTACATGGTTAGGCATTTTATCCAATGCAGTGGTATTCTATGATTTTCCAATGTGATGGAGGAGCTGTACTGTATAATGGACAGATGTCACTGTATCAAATCCAATGTTACTGTATCACCACCTCTTTAAGTTATATTTTTTCTGTTATATTTTTTAAAGAATCATGTGCCTGCCTGCAGGGCTCTTTTTAATTAAACAGACGCCCCCATCTCTCCCACACACACCCGCAGTAATCACATCATATCAGTGTGTTGATGTCATTCTCTGCGGGATTGGTCTGACATGTGCCCCCATGTGCATCACACAGATTATAAGATTTATTATGTGGGCGTAGTTATTACAACCCATAAAACTTACTGCTATTTGCGAAGAAATTTTGGATTCCGCCTCTGATGAACTGTGGGCTTTAGGTTCCCCATTCACTCTGCTGTATTCAGGAGGCTGCTGAGAGGCCGATCTGCTGCCCTTGGTCTTCCTGTTCCCGGGGCCCTGATGGACGACGTTTAAGAGATGGAGTGTGCTCTCGTGCTCCCGGTCCGAGCTTTCCGCCAGACCGTGCACATAGCGGTCCTCACAGGTGGAGTGATGGCGCCGGCACAGCTCTATTCTGGCACGCAAGCGTTCCACTATGGCACTGTGGAGCTGAGGAACGGCGGATCCTCTTGAAGTGGCGATTGGTGTGACTGATCCTCCCATCCCGACGCCCAACATTGGTGCAAACCCACTTGGGGTGGCCTGGGTCGGAGCCGCCTCTCCCATGACCTTCAGTTCCCCTCTTCGTTAACCCTTTAATGTCACACCCAGAAAAACAAGGGGAAATTAATAAATTCATTCCATTCATTTGGGCAATATAAAAACATTTTTTTTAAACAAAACTAACTTTTTCATTTGTTTTTAATGCGGAATAAATCAAATTTGCTCAAATTTACCATGGAAACTACAGATTCTGCAATAATAGGCCTACTATAGCTGTCATCAGGAATAATGCGTTTTTAATTGGATATAAAATGTTATGTAAATCAAATTTCTGTGCAAATCAATGATATTAATGCAGAACTGAAAGTGCACTTCAGTGGACATTTGAAGCATTTGGTTGAGCAAGCTTTCTAAAAATGATTATCCTTTCACTAAACTTTTGTAAGCAGTTAATCCATTATATTCAGCAAACCATCTAAAGCAATATTACATGCTTGCCTTGACAAAATCTTAAAGTATAGATCCCAGATGCTTATATACAAAAAGACATCTTTTAACGGAACATCAACTTAAATAACATTTAACAAATAACATTTTAACTTAAATAACATCAATTTAACGTCTCTATATAATGCCTGGGTTTGATTAAAGTTGGCACAAAATGTTCCTAACTTTTACTTAAACATCATTTAAACAACAAATGTTGTAACAAAGTCCCAGGGTCCTCCTGAAAGTGAGTCCTGGTAAACGACACAAAGAAACGATTTTTTAAAGTTATTACAAATTAAGTTTGGTGTATGGTTGTGTGTGTGGGGGGGGGGGGGGGGGTCTGCGGCAGTGTTAATTAGTTAATGCATGTTGATAAAACGAATGTGAACTGTGCGCTAAATATGGTTCTTTTAACATTGCTTAAACATGTTAACGTTATTACAGCTAAATTGAATGTTTTGAAGCGTTTTAAAACGATTTATAATTGTTAGCTGGGTTTACAAAGTCAATGGAAGAACGCGTTTCCATTCCTTATAGCCTACATTCCGTACCCAAAGTGTATATAATCTATAATGAAATTAAGTTGTGCTTCCGGATCCACAAATTATTTTTTGAGTGCCTATGAAATATATAGCAACATTACTACAACACTATGCATTATTACTTTCCAGAGCACTGGGGTGTCTTGCAGCTTGCCAAAATCGCAGCGTGCGCTCATTCAACTCCATGCAAGGTGTAACAAATCCAGTGAGAAGACTGCACACAGTCCTGTAGCAAGGAATAATCGCAATCTCGCTAATGCATGCGGTTATTATCGGTCATACCCCAATCTAAATGTTCCTGCCAGCTGACAAATAACACACGCAATTATAATCCATTTACTTCGAGGCAGAAATCCGCAAACTTCCAGAGAGTTGAGTCTGTGTACGAGCACGTCCCATCCTTGTTATTAAAAACGCGGTTTACGGTTCCTTGCGGTGGTTCCCAAACAAAGTAGACCCAAGTGTCGCTGCAGCGCGCCTGGACTGCGCGTTCTCCGCGCGGGGGATTGTCAGCAGTCCGAGCGCGTACGAGGTTAGTCCGGAGAGGCTGGCTTACCGCAGGCTGACTACAGACTCTCATTGTGTGAGCGGTTGCCTCATGCTGGAAAGCGGTTTTGAGATTGGGGAGCGGTCAGTTTGCGGGCTCTAGTGGTGCCAGCAGTGAACTACACGAGAGCAGCTCGACTGGACAACATACGGGGTTTGAACGCGAGACACAGCTGAACCATGAGTGCAGGAGGCTTGTTCATTCGGTTTTGTTGAATGTTACATACTTTAAGACCTGTCACCGGCTAGTGCTCTATTTTCATTCCAGTAATAATGATATGATATTGTAGATACGCTAGACTCATTTCTGCAGTCTTGACATAAAAAGCCAAACATAGTTAAGCAATAGCAGAGCTAATTGTACAGGTGTTGATCTCTAATATCAGGCAGGGCATGGGCATGCCATGTTGGTGAATTGTCACAACGGAAACGTCCGTTTCTCATAATTAATAATGAAGCATGAGTTAAGCACAACAACTTTCAAAACAATGTATGACACTAAATCAGTGAGTCTGTTAGGCTAAATGATAGGATAATCCATATTTTCAATACAATTTATTTTATTATTGAATACAAAACGTCATGATTTGATAAAATTGCATCACCATATATCAGTTAGGCCTATCGTAAAACTGTCAATGTTTAGCTTACCTGGCACTGGCCATTAAAACATTGAAGTAAAGCCCCGCATCCTTTAATTTGATTGGTCATCTCTTTCACTTTGAAATGCACGTGTTATTTTTGCTCTCCGGAAATATAATATAATTTAAGGTATTGCAACGTTTCAACCACAAGCAGTGTTCATGCAAAAACACAGCAATCAACAGCTTTTATATCAAGACACTAAACCGTCACAACTAATAAGGTCTTCCAGGTCAATTAACAAATTAACCAATCAACCTGTAAAATGAATAAACCAATGAAATCCAATTATACATGAAACAAATAAGGCCTAAAAACACATAAATATATATAAAAAGAAGAAATAAAGATTTATACTGTCATATGGGACTACCCATTAACAAGCAGATCATGCAAAAACATGATTTTAATTTAAATATCTTTGTATGGTTGTATTTGTGTAATTCATTGGGTTATGATTGGTAATTTGTTGATTGGCCTTATCAGGTGTGACTGGTTCATTGTGTTGATCTAAAAGCTGTTGATATGTGCTGTATTTTTTGCCTGATGAAAACTGCTTGGGGTCGAAACACTGTGCTGGTCTTTTCCCATTTCAGCTAAGCTTTCTATTGATCAAACACCTGTTTTGGGATTTTGGGATGTGCACATGCTACTTTGACTTCATCTCAAACATTTTGACACTTATGAGCGCTGTTAGACTGCTATTGCAGACCAGTCTGAAAATATAACTTTTCCATTTTTTAAAACAGCACATTGAGTCTTTTCCAGCACAAAAGGATTTCCGTGATTAGGCCTATATGAAACCATTAATATAGGCTACTGCAAAAGAGAAATAATCATATATCATAAACAAGAATCACACATAAAAATAATAATGAATATCATTTTAGTGGGTTTATATAATTTAATAATAATTTTCTCTTTTTGCTTTCTTCTTAAATGTAAGTTTTTAACACTGTTCCAAACAACACCATGCACTACATAACTTTAACTATACATCTAAATGTACGAAGCATGAAAATTCAGGAAATACTTTGTGTTGTTAAATATGTCTGCTTTATAAGATCCTAAAGGGAAGTTAATCAAAATATGATTCAGTCATTAATCACTCAACCTCAGGTTGTTCCAAAACTGTCTTTCTTCTGCTGAACACAAAAGAAGATATTTTGAAGAGTTTGTATAACCAAACAGTTGACGATCCCAGCTTTTTTGTGGGTGAACTATCACTTTAACTGCCATTTGCATAGTTAGGTGATCTTATTTTTCTTTTTATTCTATCACAATATAAGATATAATAACAAAAATTGTTATCGTGTTTCTGATGAATCCGGTTTAATTTTTAAACTGATCCAGTGTTATATCATCATTCAGACACTAGTAAATTTTATATTGATATTTATTTATTTTAAAGTTTTAGTAATTTTTAAATATTTGGAATCAGCACAATTAAATTAACATTATGATTTTAATAAGTGTCATAATCAGAGGTCTTATGAGAAAGGGTTTTTTTTGTAATTCTAGTAATTTTTTAGTTTCATCTGACCATAGAAGCCAGTCCCATTTGAAGTTCCAGTCGTGTCTGACAACTGAATATGCTGGAGTTTTTTTTTGGATGAGCGAGGATAATTTTTCTTGAAACTCTCCCAAACAACACGTGGTGATTTAGGGGCTGTTGTGCAATTTTTTTAAAGGTTTTCTGACCCCGAGACTCAACTATTTTCTGCAATTCTCCAGCTGTGGTCCTTGAAGAATATTTAGCCACTCAAACTCTCCTTCTCGCCGTGCATTAGGACGATATAGACACACGTCCTCTTCAAGGCAGTTTCCTAACATTTTATGTTGATTGGTTCTTAAGGATTGCCCTGATGGTGGAAAAGGGAATTTTCACTGCTCTAGCTCTTTTCTTAAAGACACTTCACTAATTTGTGAAGCTCAATTATGATGATTATGGGAATTTGGGCTTTGTTTTCCTTCCTATTTATATTTCTGTGAAACAGGAAGCCATGGCTGGATAATTTCATGTTCATAATCACCCTGGAGTACTCAAAATTGTGAATATGAATCTGACTGTATTTCAGATATATTTTACTCATAAGAATTTCTAGGGGTCCCAATAATTGTGTCCAATGTGTATTTGAGAAAAACATTTATTTCATAATGATATTTCCCCAAATTCGTATTATCCAACGAAAGGTTAGATTTTTTTAATTTTTTAAAATAAAAGACCAGAAGGATTAACAATGCAGATTCATTTGCATAGCCTTCTTTGATCATATTTACCAAAGGTGTCGATATTTTTGGCTATGATTGTATGTGAACAGCATCATCCATTTGATATGATTTTAAACTAGCATTACAGCAGCCAATCAGAAATATAGATGTAAATACAGTAAGCCTAATTTAAGATTATTGCTTCTGCAAGCCAAAAACATCTTTGCACACTTAACACATTTCCTAGGGTTACTGGGCGCTGCCATTGTGTAAAAGTATAAAATACAGCAAGGGTCTGTACTGTAGGTGCCACTCTCAGAAAGAAAGGTACAAAACTGTACCTTTTAAGGTACAAGTGGCCATCACTGGGGTGGTACCCTGAAGGGTACAATGTTGTACCTCTAGTCAGAGGTACAACATTGTACCTTCTAGCTTTGTACCATTTAAGGGGCAATTTTGTACCTCAAGGAACATTTGTACGCACTGCAATGAAGGCAAAAAGTGTACCTTATTAAAAGCATCCTCAGGTTACTGTCCCAACCATTTTCATTCTTTTGGTGGCCTTGTGCATGCATGCATAAAAAAAAAAAACTATAAATACCTTGGCTAACAAATACAATTTTATTTAGAAATGCTCTTTTTAAAAGAATTCATTACATCTCATAACAGCAGATGTGTCAAGAAAAAACTCTCTTCAATGAAAAACTCATCAGATCATTTAACAAACACATTAAGTATAAAACAGCCATTTAAAACAGTGCAACTTTTAAAACATGTGATAGGTGTACAAGAAATTGTCCACTGTGCAGTCATTACAAATTCAACTGGACAAATACAAAAAAGTCCTGTCTAACATTGATATACACCTTACATGCTACTGCACATTGTGAAGTTTACAGCAGTTTGTCTTCAGCAAGAATATCGAATGGTAATAAATAACTTGTCATCAACACTTTATGTATCTAACGCCTGGTAATCAACCTCTTCACCTGGTGAGAGGACAGTCCATTCATTCCCACATCTCACACAGTATGAATAATAATGACGACAAAAGGAAACGGGAATTACAGCTTGCCATGCAATAACCAGTCTGTGTCTATGTTAAGAATGTACTTAATCTGAAAAAACAAAAGGTTCTTTCTAAATTGCTGCAAGAGCTCATTCATGTTTGGGGGTGCTGAAAAAGCAACATCAGTAGTACATTCTTCCTCAACCTCATCAAGAAGAGGCAGAGGGTCAGTAGTCGTAGTTATAGTCTGTTGTAACACCGTATTTTTATGTTTTCGGTAAACATGACATCTAAAGTATTCATACTTTGTAAATGATCTCTGACAGTCATTAAGACCACAAGTTATTGAAAAATTTGCCTCATGTGCATGAATGAGACCAATGTGCTGGATTAATTTGATGATTGTGAATGTTCTTCGAGAACATTTAGGGCAACTGAACAGGCGGGGCATTTTTGCTGATCTTACTGTAAAAGGTTTATTAGTCTGATAACTGGGGTAGGAAGCGGCTTGTCACATCCACAGTAAGTTTCAAAACATACCGCTGAAGAAACATCAGGGTGTTCTTCAAATTAGATGGATATTTTAAATTGAAGAAGAAATAAGCAAAAAATGCTGCTTCATCCACACCGCTCGCCCGGCAGATCTCGATCCCATCAACTCTGATGACTGCAGTGACTCTTCTTGTAAACACAGTTTTCCAGTCAGTGGTCTCCTGTACTTGAACAGTTGGATATGGTGAAGATGGTTCACTCTAAATGACAAAGCACAAAACAGAAACAGATTCTATATCAGTCAAATTTTATCAGCAGATGACTAAACTGATGTAGAGAAAACTGACTTGCATAAAGTCTAAGATAATTATTATTCACCCATTTGTATGTGGCCACAATAAATACAGTTCAAAGAGTTAGTTCACCCAAAAATGAAAAATCTGTCATTAATTACTCACCCTCACATTGTTCCAAACCTGTAAGACCTTAGTTCATCTTCAGAACACAAATGTAAATATTTTTGATGAAATCCGAGAGCTTTCTGATCCTGCATAGACAGCAAGGATATTACCATGGTCAACACACAGAAACGTAGCAAGGAGTTTGTTAAAATAGTCCATGTGACATCAAGGGTTCAACTGTAATTTTACGAAGCTATGAGAATACATTTAGTGTGCAAAGAAAACAACAACATAATTTATTCAGCGATTCTTCTCGCCGAGTTACCGTCTTCTGCCATTTTGGACAATACCCTAGAACGTAATCACCGTTGTTTGCATTCAGCATGCGCGTGTTATCTACTGAACGTAAAGAACGCTAATTACGTTCTGGGGTATTCTCCAAAATGGCAGAAGAAGGTAACTCGGGGAAATTATGTTGTTGTTTTCTTTGCACACTAAAAGTATTCTCGTAGCTTTGTAAAATTACGGTTGAACCACTATTTTACCAATGTCTTTGCTACGTTTCTGTGCGTTGATCGTGGTAATATCCTTGCTGTCTATGGAGGGCCAGAGAGCTCTCAGATTCCTTTAAAAATATCTTAATTTGTGTTCCGAAGATGAATGAAGGTCTTGCAGGTTTGGAATGACATGAGGGTGAGTAATTAATGACAGAATTTCCATTTTTGGGTAAACTGCCCCTTTAAGAATTGCACATAAATACAAAACAAAGTACTATATACATACCTCCCCAAGCACAATGAAGTGTTCTAGTTTCTCTCTGAACAAGGCTGGCAACATGAGAAGTGCTGCTTTAAAATCAATTCCTGGAACATAAGATGTGACACACAAACAAATATGTAGTAATCTATCCAAGGCAAGAATTAATTAAGACGTCTTAATAAAGTGCTAAATAAAGTTTAGGAGTCAATTATCAAGATGGTCTTCACTAAGAGATTCTTCTCTAGCTTCTTTGTGCAGCTTTGCTAAAGGGGATTTCCCTTGTGCGAGCCGTAGCACGCTGGATGTAATGTGTCCAAAATGTTCTTGAAAGTGGCGGCTCAGATGAACACCTCTATACAGTAAACCAATTTCTTGATAAAGCTGCAGTTAATTGAAAAAAAGACAAGCATAAGTAAATCAGAGGATTTTATACAGCTTTAGTGTTCTACATGTTAATGAGTTTGTGTAATTTCAGAGTTATAATTTGCATACTAACCCCTGACGGACTCTTCAAGAATGGATATTTGTTGATGGCAAAGGTCCTCCTCATTCGCTCTTCAACAATGTGAGTATCTGGCTGTGTCCTTCTATACTGTTCCTGCAGGACTTTCACATGTCCCTCTATTGATGTAGCATCCTCTCCAACAGCATCCACCTCCTTGCATATGGACAAAAACAAATCAGGTAGAATGTTATTTCTATGGATTCACCGAAATGTCGTCTGCTGAATATTATCGGCCAAAATAGCATTTGTCACTTGTAATAATGATACATCTCAGAACAATACACTGGTAACAAATGTAAAAAGATCATAAAAATATGCTCTCACCAAAGGCTTTGTAATTTGTTTGCAACTGTTTTCTTCAGGTTGCAGAGACTTTTTTTGAATGACCAAACTTCTGTTTAAATCTTTTCACTTCTTCAATGTCAGCCAAAGGTGTCCGCTCAAATTTAAACTTGCGTTTCAGAGACACGTGCCAAGTGTGCTATTTTAAAAAAATAAAGTAGTTACACAAAATAAACTGCATGAACCAAGAATCAAGAGTAGAACATTAAAGGTATACCACCTACTTACATATCCATTGCCCTCTTTGTCTTTTAAAAAGGGGTACCTCAGAGTCAGGGCCTTAGCCACTTGAACGTACTCTTCATTAGTTGGATACCTAAACAAATATTTTAAATGCGAGAGTAGAATTAAATGTTTAAAATTGAATGTAAGCGATTAAAACCTTGGTAAAGGTAATGAGAAATACTTACATTTTGTACTGAGCCATGCTTTCATACAACGTTCTAACAATTTTGATTCGTTCTGATGATGTTAGTTGGCATTTTTTTCGGTCCAACTTGGCCTGAACATCAAATGGAAACTTCGGAACATCGAAAACTGCAGGAAAAGCTCTTGATGGGCTGATTTTACTATGGCAAAACGAGAAAGTAATAATCAGACATTGCAATGTTGCAGGTATACCTAAAATAGTACAAATACTGTAAAGTACCAGTTTCAGTACTGAAAAGACAAATTAATACAACAACAAACATCACTAACTTCAGATTTTTACCAAACAAGTTTTATTTAAAATGTGTGCCCTACCCTTTACTTGATCATCTTAGTTGTCAATTCATATACTGTGGTAACCTAAGAAATAATTATACAGTAAACATAAATAATAGTGATGTACCAAAAATTCTGAGCACACTGGGCTGAATCTGTGCACTCTGTTTTTTTCTCCATGTCAAAGTTTCTGTTATCTTATCTGCTCAAGTAGTATTTTCTGTTGATATTTTTGACAAATAAAATGGCTGAAATTTCAGAGCACCTCTAATACATTGTTACAGATGCAAGAAATTGATAAACTAAGTACTAGTAGAAGTACAGTAAAGTAATAGGCTATGTAGGGAAGCATGGGAAATGACCTCGTTATTTTTAAGATTTGCTTTTAGAAGAGTTCTCTGAAACAAATTAAACATTATTAACCAGCAATTACCTTGCTCCAGCTGATGACTGGCATTCTACAGGCACAGGTTCAAGAGTTAATGTCACTGTCTCCTTCATCTGCTGAACAAATCGATGGAATTTTGCTTGTTTTTTTAAATGATCCCTCAAAGAGGAATGAAATCATTGACTCAGTCAGTCCGATGTCAACAGTCTCTCCATCCACATCATTGTCTATAATACAAAAAATAAGAAAAGTATAATTTAGTTACCCATCAAACTGATGCATGTACTAAACCACTGTTTTTGAAGCTTTTCCTTTTAATTGGATGATAAAAAAACACTTCTAGATAATAACCAATAATTTATATTTTACATATTTTTCCCTGTAATTTTAATAATAGAATAAGGCAAAAATATATTTTATAGTTTTTAAACAGTAATACATTTTATATTAATTAGCATTGCAGTATGCATATACTTTATTACCTGGAGATGGAAAAAACACAGCGTTGCAAATATGTATTTATTGTCATGTAGCCTATTTATTATCATTTATTTCATGATATGTAAATTAATTGTATTATATATACATACATATACACACATACATTATTTCTTATATAAAAATAAAGCAGGAAACTACAAAGACAAATTAAATATGAAATAAACTAGTTTTTCTAATACAGTGTGTATTTGACAATTAAGTCGCAAGGAGAACTGAGCGCAGAACTGGGAGAGCGCTTCTGTTGCGTCATTCAGCATGATTCCGCCCATACATATCTATAATTCTGCCTATCTATCCCGCCTTCACAACTGCATGTTAATCGATAACGAATTGTGATTGGATGGTAACTTGATTTTGTTATATAAAAAGCGTAACGTTAGTTACCTTTGATTAGGCTGTTCTAGCTTGACACAGCACTTCTACTACTTGCTCTGATCACCCAGTGGTAAAGAAACTTAAAAATAATGGACAAAACATGATTTTTTCCAAATAAGTCGGGACACTAAAAATAGAGCTGAAATACGGGACTAGGGGTCGACCGATATGTGTTTTTCAGGGCCGATACCGATTATTACAGATCAAGTAGACCGATAACCGATATTTTGAACCGATATACGTGTCTGGTGTAAAAATGAAAATTAATGCCAAAATGAATAATAACAAGAGCTCTGACAAAAAAACGTTCTTTAAATGCTTTTAAACATGTCTTTAATTCTGAAAACTGTTAATAACAACAACATTAAATAAACAGTATAATAACATAAGTGCAGGGATAACCCAGAAGCATTCTGTAAACATTTTGTAAAACTTAAAGTAAACGTATTTAGCGTATTGTGTGATTATTCTCAACAAAAGTTGTAATAATTGTTGTATTACGTATATTCTACTGCACCACAGTAATATATTCGGCTAAACCGAACTTATATTTTGACAGGTTGCCATGAGGACATTTTAAGTTTCTGTAGCCTATGTAAATATGATATGATGATCGTTTTACTCAAATGAAACGGTCAAATGCTCATGAAGTGACTCTCCGAGCAGTTCTGGGGATGTTGTTCGTGTATTTATGTCCTCATTTATGCTGAAAACACCACGAGCATCACGCGCTCGAGTATGTATGTGTGCAGTAAATGAAACCGCACGTCTGTGTCATTCATTAACAGAGATGCAGAATTCATTTTTAAATAGTGTTTTTGCGGCTTAATATTTATAGATACTAGTCCATAGCGCGAGTCGATTTAAGTGTACTGACCTACTTTTGATTAATTAATCCAAACTTCGACACATTCCGCGTTATACGGTAAATTCCATTATATGACTGCATTCCGCCCGCATTTTCCGTATCACGGACATCATAGTGGATTGTGATTTATTGCAATTTCAGCAACGTCTGCTGCCTTACCTTTGAGAGACAACTGATGCGTGATCACTGACGCAGCTCCAGTTAGCAAGTGCTTTCGGTGTGAGACTGCCTTCAGTTTTCCGCGTTGATTGGTCGGACTCGTGACTCTCTACATATCAGATGAGCGGTGGGCGGAGATTGCTCTCAGAGATTGAGAGATCGACTCACTCTCACAGAGTGTTGAGCTCAGACAGGCTGCATCGAGCCAAATAGCGCATTTAAACATTAAATAATTGCACCTGTATTATTTATTCACCAACAAATAATGTCACCTGTAAATAGTATGTTTGTTTGCATAAAAAAAATATATATTATTATCGGCAAATCTGTTTTGAAAATGGCCGATATCGATAATCGTAAAAATGCTTAATATCGGCGCCGATAATCGGCCAGGCCGATAATCGGTCGACCCCTATACGGGACTGTCCTGGGAATAACGGGACTTCTAGTCGCCCTAATTTATTCAAACTGGCTCTTGAAAATCTCTAAGAGAACACACCTAACTTACGTTAACTTACCTGGAAAAAAAATGCAGGGGACGAATTCACATTTGATTAAAAGTAAGGAGAAATATTCCCGGCATACAAACATCTACTCCCATGTTTGTAACAAATAAATATTAATTTGGGTGCTGTCCTTTTACTTAATTAATCACTTGCTTTGCCGTCTCAACACAAAATGGCAGCAGCAGTTTTAACATTACGTGACATGACATCTGACGCACGGACGCCATGACATCTGACGCACGGACGCCATGCCACATGCCAAACCTGTGGCATCTGACGCACGGACGCCATGACATCTGACGCACGGACGCCATGCCACATGCCAAACCTGTGGCATCTGACGCACGGACGCCATGACATCTGACGCACGGACGCCATGACATCTGACGCACGGACGCCATGCCACATGCCAAACCTGTGGCATCTGACGCACGGACGCCATGCCACATGCCAAACCTGTGGCATCTGACGCACGGACGCCATGACATCTGATGCACGGACGCCATGGCACATGCCAAACCTGTGACATAAACCTGTGACAATGTCGCGCTGCGTGTCGCACCTTCGGTAGTGACTGACACCTGCCCCTAGGTGCCACTGCTTAATGATTATTGCGTGACACAAGCACGTCAGCACGATATTTATTTAATTAACAGTATGTTGCGGTCAAGTATACGATTTATTGCATCGCGAAATTCATTTGTACAACAAATATTCCTCTGTTAAGATTAAAATGTGTCTAATGCCCCTTAATGTGTATTTTGTCATTGTAAGTTTATTTACAGTAGCCTGCTTTGTACAAGAGCCATACATTCAAATACGTAAATAGGCTTTTTTTCTGACACTTGCCTATCCGAGATTACATAAAAAATATAATCTGTCACGAGAAAACTCCACAAGCCATTATAAAGTGATGTCTACTATTATAACGGGATTTATGAAACTTACACCAACCATTCAGAAGTGTGCCTGACCTTGACACAGGCTTTTCACAATGCAATGCAGTGTAGCCTAAGTCTGCAACATATAATGTAAGTCTAGATGCTATTTAAACAACATTTCTACTTATTAACCTGTCTGCAGAAAGTCAAATGCTTTGACAAAACATTCAGAAAACTCCAGAAGAAATGCATGCTCATAATATATAGATTATGAGCATGCATTTTTTCTGGAGTTGTCTAAATATGACGGTTTATATTTTTTATGTAATCTCGGATAGGCAAGTGTCAGAAAAAAAATTCCTATTTACGTATTTGAATGTATGACTCTTGTACAAAGCAGGCTACTGGACCGCAACATACTGTTAATTAAATCAATATCGTTCTGACGTGCTTGTGTCACGCAATCTACATTATGCAGCGGCACCTAGGGACAGGTGTCAGTCACTACCGAAGGTGCGACACGCAGCGCGACAATGTGACATAAGACGCAGTTCATTGATATGTCACAGGTTTATGTCACAGGTTTTTGGCATGTGCCACTGAAAACAGGAAGTGTCACGGAGCATAAGTGGCATGTGTCACGAAAACCTGTGACATGTCAATGGATGCCATTGGCACATGCCAAACCTGTGACATCTGACGCACAGACGCCATTGGCACATGCCAAACCTGTGACATCTGACGCACAGACGCCATTGGCACATGCCAAACCTGTGACATCTGACGCACAGATGCCAAACCTGTGACATCTGATGCACAGATGCCATTGGCACATGCCAAACCTGTGACATCTGACGCACAGACGCCATTGGCACATGCCAAACCTGTGACATCTGATGCACAGATGCCAAACCTGTGACATCTGATGCACAGATGCCATTGGCACATGCCAAACCTGTGACATCTGACGCACCACATGCCAAACCTGTGACATCTGACGCACCACATGCCAAACCTGTGACATAAACCTGTGACATCTGACGCACAGACGCCAAACCTGTTTGGCACATGCCAAACTTTAACATTACGTGACATGACATCTGACGCACGGACGCCATGACATCTGACGCACAGACGCCATGACACATGCCAAACCTGTGACATAAACCTGACATTGTCACTCTGCGTGTCGCACTTTCGGTAGTGACTGACACCTGCCCCTAGGTGCCGCTAAATAATGTAGATTGCGTGACACAAGCACTTAACGTCAGAACGATATTGATTTAGTTAACAGTATGTTGCGGTCAAGTATACGATTTATTGCATCGCAAAATTTATTTGTACAACAAATATCCCTCTGTTAAGATTAAAATGTGTCTAATGCCCCTTAATGTGTATTTTGTCATTGTAAGTTTGTTTACAGTAGCCTGCTTTGTACAATAGCCATACATTCAAATACGTAAATAGGCATTTTTTTTCTGACACTTGCCTATCCGAGATTACATAAAAAATATAATCTGTCACGAGAAAACTCCACAAGCCATTATAAAGTGATGTCTACTATTATAACGGGATTTATGAAACTTACACCAACCATTCAGAAGTGTGCCTGACCTTGACACAGGCTTTTCACAATGCAATGTAATGGAATTTTTTTTCTGACACTTGCCTATCCGAGATTACATAAAAAATATAAACTGTCATATTTAGACAACTCCAGAAAAAATGCATGCTCATAATCTATATATTATGAGCATGCATTTCTTCTGGAGTTTTCTGAATGTTTTGTCAAAGCATTTGACTTTCTGCAGACAGGTTAATAAGTAGAAATGTTGTTTAAATAGCATCTAGACTTACATTATATGTTGCAGACTTAGGCTACACTGCATTGCATTGTGAAAAGCCTGTGTCAAGGTCAGGCACACTTCTGAATGGTTGGTGTAAGTTTCATAAATCCCGTTATAATAGTAGACATCACTTTATAATGGCTTGTGGAGTTTTCTCGTGACAGATTATATTTTTTATGTAATCTCGGATAGGCAAGTGTCAGAAAAAAAGCCTATTTACGTATTTGAATGTATGGCTCTTGTACAAAGCAGGCTACTGTAAATAAACTTACAATGACAAAATACACATTAAGGGGCATTAGACACATTTTAATCTTAACAGAGGAATATTTGTTGTACAAATGAATTTCGCGATGCAATAAATCGTATACTTGACCGCAACATACTGTTAATTAAATAAATATCGTGCTGACGTGCTTGTGTCACGCAATAATCATTAAGCAGCGGCACCTAGGGGCAGGTGTCAGTCACTACCGAAGGTGCGACACGCAGCGCGACATTGTCACAGGTTTATGTCACAGGTTTGGCATGTGTCATGGCGTCTGTGCGTCAGATGTCATGGCGTCCGTGCGTCAGATGTCATGTCACGTAATGTTAAAACCATAGACATATAGAGGTAGACGCTGCCTATTGGAGTTGACGTACTGCGCGGCCGCCATCTTAGATGGGTCTCCAATGCGCCCCCCCCCTTCATTTATTTCTACTGAGGAAGGTGTGTATCCCCAACTAAAATGATCATAACTCCCCGAATTTTTACCGGATTTTCACACGGTTTGGTTGGTTACAAACGGCAGATATTTAGTTATGATACCGGACGCTGTCACATATTGAAAAAAACGTGCTTTCATGCTAAAAGACTTTGTATTATGCTCTTTAACAAACACATATGGTAGGCAATGGCATATTGATAAATATATAAATTAATTCATTATATTTTAATAAAGAAACAAGTTTGATATTTTATTTGAATGTATTTATCTCTCTCTCACTCAGACACACACACACTCTCTCTCACTCACACTCTCTCAAATCAAATCAAATCAAATCACTTTTACTATCACATGACCACAGCACAAGTGCCTTGGTGAGTGAAATTCTTGAGAGCGTGCTCCAGACAGTGCAGAAACAATTTACATACAGACAGTACATATTTACAGACTGTACAGAAGACAATGTGCAAAATACACATATACTCAGTACACACAGTGTACTATAAAGACATACTTAGTTATCAATACACATTATACACTGTATGTACACATTCTACATTAAGTACACATCTTTACATAGTAATATGTGAAGGTGCAACAGATTATACATATGCAATGTCGTAGATGTGCATTGTATTGTACTCTCTCTCTCTCACTCACTCTCTCTCTCTCTCACTCACTCACTCGCTCTCTCTCTCACACACACACACACACACACACTTTCTCTCTCTCACACACACACTTTCTCTCTCTCACACACACACACTTTCTCTCTCTCTCTCTCACACACACACACACACACACACACACACGCACTCTCTCACTCACACACACACACACACACACACACACACACTGTCAAGACTAATCTGACCCGTCATGTCAAAATCATCTGGCTTGAAGTGCTCACTACAGAGCTTTGACGACTCAGACACAACAAACCGTCTTATAGCAACTTCCCATTGCCTCCTCAAGCCTGTATCACTGGAAAACCTTCAAAATGTGAAGAAGAAAAAAACAGCAAGAGACAACGAGAGAGTACCAGTTCCTGCAGTAATAACGTTACACGTGAATAACGTTAGTTACGATGACACAATATTATAAATGGTAAAATAATCAACATTATTGTTCAATCTTACTTGTGAAAGGTAATCCCACGCGATCTGCGCCGGTTATTGCAACCGTAAGATGCACAAAATACGGACATAGTTGCTCGCTCTCCGTTAACTCCAATTGACCCTTCGCTAAGCCCCGCCCTCCTTAGTTACTGTTGCTACGCCTGTCAAGCTTTCGCGCCTGGCACGTCTATTACAGTGTATGCACCGGTGTCAGACATTCCCAAGGAAACAATTAGTAATTTTTGGCAAACAGGTGAAATATCTGAGAGAGTAAAACAAAAGGGACTGCAGTATGCATTCGAGGGATATATCCACGACATAATATGCAACCGATTAGAGAATCATTTCATACAAATTTAAGCTAAAGCCTATAACGTTAGGTCCCAGCGCAAGCAGCAGGCCATTCAAATGGGAAACACAAATTGAGGAACAGCTATGTTCATGCACAGCAGGCTAAGTGAAATTTGAAAATAATCTAATAATTATAAATCAAACAGCTTATCCATAAATCTTGTGGAATAACACAAGACATTAGCCTGATCACTTTGCAATGATAACATTCTCCCGCTCATATTTTTAGCGCGCCAGGCTAACGTTACTGCTCACACGTCGTGGGTCTAATCTAACGTTACGCCTTGGACCTGGCAAGAGCCAGAGATGCTGAGCTGAGCCATACATCATCAACAACACAAACAAAGTCCTCCTGCACGAGTCTGCCACAGCAGTGGCAGAAGCCAAGGGGTAACAAAATAAGGGCAGTGCCAATATCATCGGTAGTTGTCGCTAAAGCCAATGAAAACCGTATGCTAACGAAACGTGCTACCTTTCAGATTGTGCTACTAGTAATATATTTGCATTGGTTTAAGGGTAAGTTTAGGATAAGGGTAAGTGTGGACGGTTAGGTTTAGGGTAGGTATGGACATTAAACAAATCCTCAAACCGCATGAATAAGATGCTGGTAGCACAATCTGATCGGTAGCATTTTTCGCTATCGATTTGTGCTACCTATCTTTTTAATGGGAGGTAGCACAATCTGAGCGGGTAGCACCTGAATCGTCAGAACACTGGTATGCAGAAAGCAGACAAGTTGAAAATTATGTTTATGGTTAATAGTTATGGGATTTGGCAGATGCAGATTTGCACAACGCTTCGGCATGTTTCCCTCGCTCGAAAGCTTGCCAGCGAAGAGTGATGAGACCCACTCAATATGGCGGCGACGCTGGTTACGTTCCAGCACGTCATGGGGCGTCTACCTATATATGTCTATGGTTAAAACTGACTCTCCAAAATGGCCGCATATACGTTAAGTTAACGTTAGTTCGTTGGGCAACTCCTGTGCCTATTACAAAATGTCGTCATACTCGCAAAGGCGGGATAAATTGTAATCAAATGTAAAACGTTAATCACTAATTATTATACAGTTGTTAATAGTGCAAATATATTAAGTGGTGGCCATAGTAATTATTATTTAAGCAACAAGGTAACTTATGAGACGCGGATAAAAACATCACGGATAATTGGACGTCACTTTACACTAGAAAATCCTCAAGAAAACACTCAAAACGTTTTAAAAATGTAACAGAATAACGTTAACGTTACTCACCTTCAAATTTTTTCTTCTCCTTTTCAGTGACTTCGATGCCAAACTGTATTAACTCCTTTATTAAGTGTGCTGTAGACACAGGGGCGTCAGTTTGTGTTGAAAAGTGGTGGGGACAAAAGATCAGATGAAAAAACATTACAGCAGGACGGGCAAAATATTGAATAACGGCGCATCAAAAATGGGCATAGCGTAGGCCAGTCAACAACACGAAAATACTCAGCATAAAACCCTCAACAATGTCGAATGCACATGTAACAGTCCCTGCAACACCAGCTCAACCGAACAGTGCCAAAGCACCATACTGTAGAAAACAGCAGCGCGTTAAGTCAATGATTACAATGAAATTCATTACATTTGTAAAAGAAAACACCATAAGCATACAACGCGGTAAACATACCGCATCAAATAACACCAGATAAAAGTAAAACAATGTGGGGTTTGCAACCCACATAGAATGTAGTGCAGTTAGAGAACCAAATCCACAAAATGTGAAATCCTCCTCTGCCATCGCAGCAGGCCCGGAGTGGCCATCGGGAGAACCGGGAGAATGCCCGCTCATAAATTGGGCCTCACCTGCTTTTTTTTTTTTTTTTTTTTTTTTTTACATACACATAATAACGTATATGTGTTTAAGTTACCGTGTGACTGATAACTAAGCTAATAACACTAAAATTTAATTTATCATTAAATATGACGTTTTCTGTTGCCAGAGCGCGCGCGCTCTCTCTCTCTTCCTCTACACAAGCGCGTGTCCTAGGTCGTTGCCATGGAGACAAACCGAAACCATTAATGCTGTGGTGTAAATCAGCGAGAGTGCGCTAATCGCGGGAATAATAAAATGGATAGTAATAAAAAGATTCCTAGAGGAGCTGAAAAAGCCAGGTTAAAAAAGAAAGGCATTGGAGGATGATGCGGCCAAATGTGCCAAACTGACAAATATTTTTTTCAAGACAAACAAGCACACAGGAACTGGCGACTCAAGTACAGTGACTATAGTCAAAAACTATATAACAATAAGACAGTAATAAACAAAGTTGCAGAAACCAGTGCACTGCTTAGACGGTTGTTGATGCTGTAAGGCTTTGCCATTTTCAGTTCTGAGTGTAAACCAAAACTTGTGAAAAATGGTAGAAGGCCTTTCTTTCTTTCTCTGTTTCGAGATGCTTACTGATTTTCCATTTAGTTATTCATTTTCCATTTACGCATTTAGCAGACGCTTTTATCCAAAGTGACTTACAGTGCATTCAGCATATACATTTATTTTCAGTATGTGTGTTCCCTGGGAATCGAACCCACAACCTTTGCGCTGTTAACGCGCAATGCTCTAACCACTGAGCCACAGGAACATAATGACTAATATATATGAATATTATTGATTGTTTGGCAGCTTTCAATTTTGAATTTTACTTTTTTTTAATAATGTTACAGTTGTATCTTTTGTAACAGAAATGTTTCATATAGTTTATTTCATTTATTTTATTTATTACATTGACATGCATATAAAAAACAATAGTGCAAAAAGTATATTTCTTACTGCATAACTTTATTTTTGTTTGAATGCAAACCATTATTTTCATAATGTAACAGTTGGACACTTTGTTGCAGAAAACTCAGTATGTGATTTGTTATTGATATTTATGGCCATATTTACATTATTCAGATTTTTTATTGAAACGTGTCAATTAAGAAACAGATCTGTCATTTATCCAGATTCCACCACGGTGGGAGGGGGTTGGGTGGGGATTGGTGTTGGGCTGGTCTTGAGCATTACACTCCCGGGCTGAAAATGGACCCCACTCCGGCCCTGCATCGCAGCGTAACCAATATAAAGTGCCGTGATAAATACTGTCATTATGTATGCCACAAAAAAACCCACACTAAAATCCAAACTATTTTAAAACTATAAGATGGCATGCAGGCCCTCTCTCTCGCATGCACACGTGCACGCACGCACGCGCGCACACACACACACACAAAGCCAATTTTTTTTTATTGATCTGTAAATTACAGTAGACATCCTAGCCAGCTCCATCCAGCAGGCCAACGTACCTTACACCAGCCAGCCTGATGCAAGCACTTTTAGCGGGCTTAGAGCAGGGGAGCACATAGTTAGACAAAATCAACTGAACATGGAGTCACACGTGTAAAAATAAGATTATATAACATTATTCCGAATTTACCTGAGAAATATTTTCTCCAAAACAGACTCAGCGTTGAAAACCGTAGGAGGTTCTGTCAGAGCACGCTGGCAAACTCAATCGCCAGCCTCAACTGAACACTCCAGCAAGCCAAGCGAGGGAGATTTTCTTAAAGCGACAGCAATAACGTCTGCATAAGCAAGTTTTAAATATATTTACTTGAGTGTAATTAAATGTTGCCATTCCACACGGTCCTTAGGCTATTCCAAATTTCATTCAGCGTCTTAAAAAAATTATGCAAAGGTCAAAATTTTAAAGTAAAAATAAATACAAATACATTAAATTAAAAAACCTTTCTGACGAAAGACTATAATATTACAACATTATAACAAAAAATATTTACAGTTATTCAAAATATTTAATTTCTTTATTATTGTTTGTTAATTATATCTGTCTCATTTTACAGGTAGGAGAGAAGTGGTTGTAGGCTTTCGTACACGGTTTGAGAAGATATTTTAAAGTAATTTAATATAGTGTCTTGATGTTATCATGAGTTCACACACATTAAATTAATAAACAAAAAACAACAACACATAGTTAGGCCTACTCTAATTGGGTCTAAACTTTAAATAAATATATAAATTAAAATTATTCCAAGGTACAAAAATGTACCTTTCACATCTGAATCTGAAAATTTGTACCTTTATAACTCGTTTTTGGGAACAAAATTGTACCCTAAGTACCTATTGTGGACCTTTAAAGGTACCATTATATTTTTTGTTCCTCTAGGAACAAAATTGTACCTCTGCGGAACTTTTTTTTCTGACAGTGGTCATTCTTCATTTGTGGTGGCAAGTGGCATCCCTCTCCTTTACAGCAGTTAAAATCAATTTTAAATACCAATAAATCATAAAATGTTAGCATGTTTGTATTCTGTATGGGTAAACACAATTTGTGCACGGTTAATAGTTTTTTTTGTTTTAAAATACATTTTTAATTGAGTTTGATAGATTACATTTGTAACAAAATATGGATGTTCTCGCCATACCTTTGAGAGGTATCGTGGATTGCATCAATATAAAATTTTTAACACAAATAAAGTGATTATATTGTGAATATAGATTTTATTTAACGTACAATTGTATTAAATAGTAAAAAAAAAATACATATTTTGTTATATTTAAAAAATATATATAATATTGATATATTATAGATAATTATAATATAATTTAGCAAAATGTCTGACAATGTCATGTGTCTCACTTTATTCGTGTCTGTGGTGTTATGTTGATAACTTGCAGATATGACATATTTTAATCTAAATTTTGTGAAATACATACTTATTAATATTTTCAAAATGTCCCCTGATCTTGAAATCATCATGATGGCATGGAGTCTGGATTTGGGCTGATTTGTCTGGTGTTACTGTCTTCCATGGTGACACCACAAACTCTAAAGTAACTTGAAGTCTGTGGTGTTATATTACATTTGTGGTGTTACTTCAAAATGTATCTGAAATGTATTTCCTTCAAGAGCCATTTAATGTAATAATATAGGCTTGGTTTCACAGACAGGGCTTAGACTAAGCCAGGATTAGCCCGTAGTTCAATTACGATATTGAAGTCATTTTTATAAACATGCCTTAGAAAAAACATTACTGGGGTGCATCCTGAAACAAAACAAAGGCACTGATATATTTTAAGATCAATCAG
Source organism: Oxygymnocypris stewartii (assembly GCA_003573665.1). Classification (NCBI taxonomy): domain Eukaryota; kingdom Metazoa; phylum Chordata; class Actinopteri; order Cypriniformes; family Cyprinidae; genus Oxygymnocypris; species Oxygymnocypris stewartii. The sequence continues at coordinate 425,980 of QVTF01018974.1, forward strand.
TGCAAGTTTATTTCCGTTGAGACGGCTTACATTTTAGTCTGGGACTTGTTTGTGAAACCAGGGGATACTGTTTTTAGAAGATAAAGTGTTTTAATATTTTAGAATAAAGACTATAAAGGTACCACAGACCATTTTTGCTGTCTTTTTTATGTATATCCCAATTTAAAGAAAAAGAAAACTATTCTCCTTTGGCAGAAATAGGGGCCAAGATGAACAATTAAACATTTATTTACAAAAACTGAAATGTAAATGATCAATGTCTTATCCTTAAAGTAATTTATTTATTTATTAATTATTACCTAAAGTTGCATATCCCTGCTCATTTTAGAACAAGCCAAAATTGTGCTTTAAATATTGGTGACACCATAGACATAATTGGTTGTGTCACCAGTGTTTGATTGAAATTATTTAAAAATCTAAATGTTATTAAGCTTCCATTTTAATGGATATAGCATATTAACGTGATTTTAAATGCATAGCAATACATTTTATTAGTAAAAAAAAAAAAAAAATTTAAACTCCGCTCACCCGACGGCAATGCATAGGTGCAAAGACCAGCTAGGTCAAAAACTAGAAAACAAAAACAAGTCCCACTCACAGCACAACATCTATGCAAAATGTATGCACTATTTTTGCATAGATAGTGTGAGGGACTTATTTTTTTGTTTATTAGTACAAAACTAACAATTAAACTCCGCACACCTGACAGTCACAAAGAGAGCCAAGATAAACAGGTAAGTGATAATACAATGGATTTATTGACTGAATGCAGAGGGGGAGGGGTGATTGAAGCAGGTGAGTGACTTGGAGAGATATCCAATAATGAGTGTTACGGTGGGGAACTGAATCGAGTCTCTTTCACAGGGTACCAGGAGATCGTGAGCCCGGGAGAACAGGAAACAACGCTGGAGGATCGCTGGAGGACATTCTGGGAAACAACAAGGTAAATAGACACAGGTAAGTACGAATGGAGTCGGCTTACTGTTCAGGGTAGTGAACCGGACGATGAGTGTCAGAGAGCGTGGTAGTTATGCGAGTGCTGATGAGGGATTGCAGGTGCAGGGGTTTAGAACGGAGGTGGTTGTGATCTGGTGATGGCTGTAGACTCTCTGACACTGACGGCAATACATAGGTGCATAGGAGGCAAAGACCAGCTAGGTCAAAAACTAAAAACAAGTCCCGCACATAATCTAAGCAAATTGCATGCACTATTTTTGCATAGATAGTGTGCTGGGCTTGTTTTTGTTTATTAGTAAAAACAAAAGCATTTTTACTAATTCTGCCTCTCATTTGCCCTCCCGATTGAAGAATGACCCAGGTTACGCATCCGAACTCTCACCTACTCAATTACGTACATGTAGATGCTTAAGTGTAAACGTCTGGAAACAGCATTTTGTTTCTCTAATATTAGGACTAAACTCCTATTAAAATGGCAAAATGTATACTCCAGTGTCACTTTTTTTAGATAAAAAATAAAACAATATAATAACAATATAACCAATATAATACAATCCAAATTAATGCTGGGTACACAACAGAAGATAATCGGCCTGATTTTGGGCCGATTTCTCCCCTTCAGTTTTTCGACGTATCTTGCTCTGTCGAGCAGCAGAAATTATTTAATGTAGAGCATTCTGGGTCAACACCATGCTTTTCCAATGAGGGGGAAACTATCGTTTTCCCCACGCCGACTCCGTCCACACAGCTATGATGCGACACCGACCAAGTCTATTGTCCGTACAGGCTTTAACTGATAATAAAAATGCCCCAAAAAACGTGGTTAGCCTATTATAGCCTACTTTTACCATAGTAATACATTGTTAATTTTCATAAGGGATTTTGTATAATAATATGAAATAAACGTTTTAATAGATTATGATATTTACATCACAAAATAACGGAGTGATATTTATTTGACGTGGAGGTTAAGCCCCATCAGAACTGGGTTGTGATGCAGGCGGGACGGAACAAATGGTAAGTAGCCTAACTGGAGTGCATATAAATATGAATATTAAGCTTGATATGTTGTATATGTTGTATATCCGTAACTGCTGTCAGAGTTCTGATGTTGTGTGTTACAAGCTCAGATTGTGCTGCCTCCGTGTGTTATTCGGCAGTATATAAATCTTCAGATCGAGATATATTTTTTTAATACTTATTAGAGGTACAGAACTCCACGCAGGAACTTTTCGGTGCCTAGATCAATATGAAGGTAGATCAGTAGCAAAACTCAAGAACTTGTCACATTCATTTTTGTATTTGTAAATTGAAATTTACACGCAGAGTCCTGATGCGAAAAGCTGAATCTTTCGATTTGCACACACAGTCGACACAGACAATAATCAAAATACCCGTGTTTCGAAGTTGAATCCGTTTTATTGGTCAATGCCTGACCAATGAACAATGCCAGCCAGTGCGACTTGGTATGCTGGAAACAAGTTCTCGAGTTTTGCTACTGATCTACCTTCATAGATCAAGCGCCTAACAAGGTCTCTGCGCATTAATTTGAATGGTTTGTTTTCCCCCATGGCATAAACGGATATGACGTTTTTGTGGGCGTTCCCAGCAATGCTGACCAAGTCTATCCTAGGCAATGTCCCGATTATCTTGGTGGTTCTAAATATAATTTTGTCAGATTTTTTTGTGGTGTGAGGTGTGTTAAGAGTGACTGAATCCGCTCGGAAGAACGTCGGAGGTGAAATCACGAATCGTAAAGATTCAACATCTTGTATATTTATGTTCAGAAATCCTACTGGGGGGGGAAGACACAGAGGACAAACGAGCGTTTGATCCGCAGATTATCATGTGAAATGAAACAATATCCAATCAGAAAGCGAGCTGACAGAAGACGGAAGCGTAACAAACCGTAACAAACGCAGTCATGGCGCAGCACAAAAGGATTTGGACACAATCATCGCAATTTCTGAGAAGGGTCTGGCTGCAGACTTGCACTTGCATTTTGTTCAATTTATTGATTATTTTTTGTTTGAATCTCTCAACATTTTACAACAGTAGCCAGGTGGTGAAGACAAGAAAAAATTTACTAAAGTACAATGTCACTTCAATCGCTGCTTGCACTTTCTGCTACCTGTGACGTCACTTGCATTCGACACGAATCGTGTGCATTGCCAACGGAGACAAGACAATGTCGACGGTGGTTAAACGATTAAAACTCGTTTAATATCATAACATACAAGGTCCTGCAAGTCATCTGTAGGGACTCTGGTTGAAGATCTGTTGGTGTGTGGTGTGCTGTCTTGTTTATTTTCGTCTGGAGAGATTCTGCAGGTTTGCCGTGTTCACAGTCAGGACTCTGGTTGAAGATCTGTTGGTGTGTGGTGTGTTGTCTCGTTTATTCTCATCTGGAGAGATTCTGCAGGTTTCCCGTGTTCCAGTCAGGACTCTTGGTTTGAAGATCTGTTGGTGTGTGGGTGGTGTCTTGTTTATTTCGTCTGGAGAGTTTTTGCAGGTTTGCCGTGTTCACAGTCGGACTCTGTTGAAGATCTTTTGGTCTGTGGGTGCTGTCTTGTTTATTCTCATCTGAGAGATTCTGCAGGTTTGGCGTGTTCACAGTCAGGAACGCTGGTTGAAGATCGGTTGTGTGTGTTGTGTTGTCTTGTTATTCTCATCGGGAGATCTAGCAGGTTGCCGTGTTCACAGTCAGGAACCTGGTTGAAGATCTGTTGGTGTGTGGTGTGGTTGTACTTGTTTATTCTCGTCTTAGAGATTCTGCAGGTTTCCCCGTGTTCACAGTCATGGACCTGGTTTGAAGATCTGTTGGTGTGTGGTGTGTTGTCTTGTTTAGTCTCCGTCTGGAGAGATTCTGCAGGTTTCCCTTGTTCACAGTCAGCTCTGGTTGAAGATTGTTGTGTGTGTGGTGTGGCTGTCCTTCATCACATCGCAGCCACCACACACTATAGGTGCAAACATTCAATCTACGATTTTTTTGTCCTCATGTGTGTGGTCTCATAAGATTTAAAAAAATATCTTAGTGTGTACCCAGCATTACCCTTGTTTTTACTGCACATTTAATACACTTACCATTCATGAAGTCACACAATAGTTGCATTAGTTTAGTTACTCACCGCAGCGTCTCTAATTTATAATCAGCATTATGTCTTATATCAGACAGCAGCTTCACTCCTGAGTCTGTCAGTTTATTTTTGGTCAGATCCAGTTCTTTCAGGTGTGAGGGGTTTGATTTCAGAGCTGAAGCCAGAGCAGCACAACCATGATATGTGACACTGCAATCATTTAACCTGCAGAGAACAATGACACTCCACATATTCAGTATATAGAAAACCATTTACTGAAATTTAAGCATGGTATGAAAATAGCTGATATGTATTCAACCACATTTATATTAACGGCAAAGTCGAGAGAGAAGAAAAAATATATAATTTGTCATAATCTTAAATTATCTAATATAACAACCTCTTATTTTTGCCTCCTTACTGCACCTTGTCTTTTCAGGTCTTTTTCATCTTACCACAATTTCTCCAGTTTACAGTGAGGATTCTCCAATCCAGCAGAGAGCAACTTTACCCCCGAGTCTCTTAGTTTATTCCATGAGAGGTTCAGTTCTCTCAGGTGTGAGGGGTTTGATGTCATAACTGATGCCAGAGCACCACAACCTTCATCTGTGACATCACATCTGCTCAAACTGCGGAAAACACAAAGATCACAAGGAGGAATGTATTATAAAATACTGATAGTAACCTTAAACCATGTCACAATGATGGAATTATGCTTCAGTTATCCATTTTCTGCAAATTCTAACAATTAAATTAATGAATTAATAAAAAAAAGAAAAAAATCTACATTTCATCATCAGTGTCTGCGTTAGAGGTCTGCTACCCGACCCGAACCCGCGGGTTCCGAAATACTCTCGGGTTTCGGGTTAATGTTTAATGGATAGCTTTGGGCTCGGGTCAGGTTCGGGTTTGTAGCTAAACCAAAACTATATGCAGAGGCTTCGCTGCTTTCATAGACGCACGCACACACATATCAGAGATCGCGCACAAACAGCACGGACACTTTTATTAGTAAAATAGCTTCGACAGGCTACTGACTCGCAAGTCACAACATTATATTTATCTGCAATGAGGCGGCAAAATCGCTGTTTTTGAAGTAACTAAGCCTCATTGCTTATAGAGAGAGACGCGCAGAAGCAGGTTCACATGCACGCGCAACTTTCCTCGGTCTCTCGCTCGGTCTCTCTCTCTCTCTCTCTCTCTCTCAAATAAATGATTAATTCATTCAAATAAATACAATCTTATTTAAGATCTTATGTCTGATTTAAAGTAGACAGAATGCTAACAAGCCTTAACTGACAAAAAATGACCATAATTTGCACGGTCATCATCTTCTTGTCCATACAAAATTCATAAACTCGGCAGAATGTATGCGACCGCTGCACCTGATGTTCACAAACTTTCATAACTGGTAAATGTTTGTAAAATGGCAGAGCCTTGATTAATCCGTTTCTTTGGATGCAATCGTGAAATGCAACCTTTTTCCTTTTTTTTTTAGTTGGCTATTCGTGGGGGGGGGGTGATTTTGGGTCGGGTTCGGGCTCTAAATTTAACTGTGCCGCTCGGGTCGGGTCGAGTCAGACGATCTCGGGTACGGGCCGGGTTCGGGCTTCAGTTTTGAGCCCGTGCAGACCTCTAGTCTGCGTAGACTTGAACATGCAGCTCAACCTTTCTACTTTTGCATACAGTGAACGTTTCAACACACGTATGACACATTAATAACTGTACTAATTAGTGGGCCCACTAGATGGCAACACTCACAGTTGGGCCATTCCAGAGAAGATTGTGCCAATAAAAACAACAGAAGGTGAACTGGAAACGACACAACTGGATAAATATGCCACTTCTGATATAACTGTTGCACAACTTCCTTAATAGAGTAACATGGTTTAACTGATCTGTGTATAAATAAAATATGACGTTCAGTACTATACCAATTTATGAGAAATTATTTATGCTCTGTGTGGAACCAATCTTGGGACACATCAGTATAAAGAATAAATTGGATTACTCCTCAATTATCAGCTGTCACATTTTTCTATGTAATGTTCTTTTTCATAATATCATAAAGTTTGTTAAAATAAAATGTAAAAAAAATGATAAAAATGGGGAGGGTTGTAGTTGTCATATGATGAGCGAGTGGAGCCTCCTCTGTTAGGACCAATTCACATTGAATTCTTGCAGTCATGATCTTACCACAGTTTCTCGAGTTTACACTGAGGATCCTTCAGTCCATCAGAGAGCTGCTTCACTCCTGAGTCTCCTAGTTTATTCCCAGATACATCCAGTTCTCTCAGGTGTGAGGGGTTCGATCTCAGAGCTGAAGCCAGAGCAGCACAACCTTCATCTGTGATTTCACAATACCTCAACCTGTAGAGAAACACAAAATGAACATTATCAGTTCATAACACAGATTAATTCAGAAAGAATACTAGGTTACACTTTATTTTGATAGTCCACTTAGGACATTGTACTAACTATAAGTAACTTTGTAACTACATGCAGGGGTTAATGCAACAAAAAAAAAAACACCTGAGCCTAAACTTTTTTTCGGGGCAAGGCAGCACATGCAAAGCATGCAATGACTGACAACTTTACCATTTGAAAGGATGCTATGGCAAAGTTATTGCCTTCCTTATTCAAACATTTTATGAATATATGGTTGACCAGAAGAATGCAAGCTATATCATACACGCATGAGCTATATCACCGCTTATCGACACTAGGGTGTGTGACAATACACTTAGCTCACAAAATGAGACGAAATACAGATACTTGGTTCACTAGAGCAAGATAATATTTGTATACTATTTTTTTACGAATGTTCAATGACAAAATATTTGTCTTTTAATTACAAAAAGTAAAACAATGCAGTTGTATTTTGAAATACTTGAATTAATCTAGGGCTGTAACGAATTATTATTTTGGTTATCAAGTAATCTACTGATTATTTTGATAATTGATTATTCTGTTATTGTTTAGTAACACAAATAGACCTAAGTGAAAACCAGGCTTTAGTACGAGTATTTATATATAAACTTAACTAACGATGAGGCAATAATAATTGGCTCAAATAAAATATCAAAACCAAGTAATACACATGAGTTTTATTGAATACTGTTAAAATAAATATTGTAATATGCCTATACACAATATGAACATTACCAACTGTACATTATTTATTGTAACAAATACCTGCAGAGGGCGCCAACGGCCTGGTGATGTTTCACTTCACAGCGTGATTAAACTATGTTTAAATCAATTTAATTGTAATATTTGGCCACATGGCACTCAGAAACTTGTATTTTTAAATCACGATGTAAAATAAATGGCATATTTAGAAACAGGTTGATGTATTCTCCTGTGGTGACAAAGGTTTTAAAAATGATTTACGTTACAAATTTAGTGAGATAATGAATTTAAATTGACAGAATATTCAGAGGAAGAGTTTAGCCCCTTTCACAGATACAGTCTTTACTGGTATTACCGGCAAGTTACCAAGAGATCATGTGAGAACAGGACCTTTAAAAAAAACAAACACAATGTTATTACATTTGTTCTGGCTATCATATCGTTTACAAAGCTTTGCTGTTTTTTAATTCGTTTTTCTATCTAAATATGCGCTAGATGGACATCTGTGCCTCGCAGCTTTGTTAACATGACGCACTTCTCCAATCATCAGGGCTGCGACTGTGCTACTGGATAGGTACTATTATCCGCGTCTCGTGTTTATAAGAGCAACACGTTCTGATTGGCTAGCAATGTTAGTGTGGTTGAGAGTAAAAGCTGTGCTCCTCTCATACTATTCGTAGGCGAACTCATGGACTCGAATGTGATATCAACAAGTTTATTTTAAACGTAGGACTTTTTTTTTTTGCAGCCAAACACTGCAGGCCGGAGATCCGGTGTTGTGATGAATTCTGACCCCCACCAGATTACTACCCCCTAGTATTGCTAGGTTTAGGGTTGGGTTAGGATTAGGCAATTAGATAGCGATTTCAACAAAAGGGGGGTAATCATTTGTAAGGGGTCAAAAATGGGTACAACACCGGCATGGAGCCGGAGAACTTTAAGCCCTGTACATGTCAACTAATTATCCTTAATTGGCAACTACATGTCTACTAGCTCTCAGAGAAGACTGTTAGGGTAGGTTTAGGGTTAGTATAATAAGTTGACAAATACTTGCAAAGTTTCTCATAGTCAGTATGTTGTGGACATCAAAATAAAGTGTTAGAGGATATTAAGCAGACAGTCTACTAATACTCAAATGACTATTAGTTGACATATATTTGCACAGTTACTAACTGTTAGTAGGATGTCTAAAGTGGATTATCAAAATACAGTGTTAACGAACACTAAAATAAACCATTAAATATCGTTATCTGATCTTTGTAGAGTGATCTGCTTATTTGAAAGTCAAAGTCAAAACTCTGGTTCTACAGCACTTCAGTAGTTCATTTGCAACTCTTTTCGAGATGGTTTTACCACAGTTTCTCCAGTTTACAGTGAAGATTCTCTAGTCCAGAAGAAAACAGCTTCACTCCTGAACTTCCCAGGTTATTCCCAGATACATCCAGTTCTCTCAGGTGTGAGGGGTTCGATCTCAGAGCTGAAGCCAGAGCAGCACAACCTTCATCTGTGACACCACAATTGTTCAGCCTGCATATAAAATGAAACATGAGGAGTCACTCACTCTTCTCAGTTAAGAACACAGCATTTGTCTAGTCTTTTTTTTTTCAATTTCTACAAAATTATGTACATACAATACAATTACATCATAACCAATCGTTACTGTAAGATCATACGTGTTTGAGATCATTTAAAACTAGTGCTAAGATGAATTGGGGTTGGAACTAAACTTTGACAGGACTATAGCCCTCCAGAAGTGGGATTGATCACCCCTGCTGCAGTTCATTCTTGCTCCGTTTCACATCTAATTGATGTGGCATTACGGTTTCAGTTTTCTGACAAATTCTGGACTCAACTAAAAACTGCATATTCATAATATATGACTGCAAATGTTAATCAAGCGTTAGGTCTATATACTAAACTAGACTTTAAAGGGGTCATGAACTGAGAAACCAAAATTCCCTTGATCTTTTGACATATAAGAGGTTGCTGTATAATAAAAACATCCTGTAACTTTCATAACTCAAAACTTTGTTAGTCTCAAAACTTATTGAAGGCAGTCTGCCAAAACGACAACTCTATGATGTAATACTGTGGATAAGCTCCGCCTCCAAAAAAGATCAACACCTGCTTCTACATCACCGCCTGTTTAGCCTCACCCACCGATTCGTGCATGTAGTGTTTACAAGAGAGGTGCGGTCTAGACAGAAAGATGCTCCAAAGACAAGACACTGTGCTGTCCAAGTAGTGTAAAACAGTCTTTGCATTCCCCTCCCTCTGATCCCAGTGTTAGGAAAGAGTGAGATAACTTTATTTTTAATGAAGATCCAGACCGCGGCAGTAAGAACTTGGTCCTTTGCTCACTGCATTTTACTACGGATTAATTTACAAGCAAGGCACAATAGATTTATCCAAAAGACTGAAACTAAAAGACGATGCTGTGCCGAATATATTGGATCCAACAGTAATGTCGCAACACACAAATGTGAGTAATTGTTTTTATTCTGTGATCGCTTGCTTTGTCTGTTAAACAGATAATTTTATATAAGTATGCGTTTTTAACCTAAATCACTGCAGCATCCAGTTGTGAAGGATGTAGTCTGTCAAACATACACAAGTATTAGAAAATCACAGCAGGGGGTGTTTACTTCTGAGTCTACAATCCTCCACACATATTCAAACAGAGCGGTCTGGTGAGGGGGTTAAAACACGACAGAAAATAGCCTAGTACTTCTAAATTATGTTTTTATGTAAAAAAACCTGCAAAATTGAAAACTTTACTAAACTCAATGTACTTACTGAGCTGATCTGTATTCTTTCACCACAGGCAGCAGCTTTAGAAGAACTTCATCAGCTTTAATTTGTGATCCAACAAAATCTTTGAGCTTAAACACATTCATATCTTGCTCTGATGTCAACAAGACAAATATTAAAGCTGACCACTGTGAAGAGGACAGTTTGACTTTATTCACTGTTCCAGCTGTCACATAATGTTGAATTTGCTCCATTAGTGAACAGTCACCTAGTTCATTCAGACAGTGGAACAGATTAAGGAATTTCTCTGGAGAGGGATTCTTCTTGATCTTCTTTTGGATGTACTGAACTGTTTTCTCTTTATTATGTGAGCTGTTTCCTGTCTGTGTTAGAAGACCTCGTAAAAGAGCCTGATTGCAGTCCAGTGAGAATCCCAGAAGGAAACGGAGAAAAAGGTCCAAATGTCCATTCTTACTATGCAATGTCTTGTCCACAGCTTTCTGATGAAGATTTGATATCAAAATCTGTTGTGATGAATTGTATTTCATCAAGTTACACATTTTTGACAACAACCTTTCTTTGTTAATAAGATCAAACACATTTATGTTGTCATTTATGAATGACAAGTGTCCATATAGAGCTGCTAGATGTTCCTGAATGCTCAGATGAACAAAGCAGTACACTTTCCCCTGATACAAGCCAAACTCCTCTCTGAAGATCTGAGTGCACAATCCTGAGTACACTGATGCTTCTGTCACATCAATGCCACACTCTCGCAGGTCTTCATCATAGAATATCAGATTTCCTTTCACAAGCTGCTGGAAAGCCAGTTTCCCCAGTTTGAGGATCATGTCTCCATCTTTCACTGTCTTCTCATAGTCCTTCTCATGTTTGATGTTGGTCTGAAGGATCAGGAAATGTGTGTACATTTGAGTGAGAGTCTTGGGAATCTCTCCACTCTCTGCTTGACTCATCATCTTCTCCAGAACAGCGGCTGAGATCCAGCAGAAGACTGGGATGTGACACATGATGTAGAGGCTCCTTGATGACTTCAGGTGTGAGATGATCCTGTTAGCCAAATTCTGATCACTGATTCTCTTCCTGAAGTATTCCTGCTTCTGTGGCTCATTGAAGCCTCGTACCTCTGTCACTCGATGGACACACGCAGAGGGGACGAGATCAGCTGCTGCTGGTCTGGAGGTGATCCAGATGAGAGCAGAGGGAAGCAGATTCCCCAGAATCAGGTTTATCAGCAGCACGTCCACTGTGGCAGATTCAGTCACATCACACAACCTCACATCACTGTGAATATCCAGAGACAGACGACACTCATCCAGACCATCAAAGATGAACAACACTTTATATTCACTGCTGGAAATATCCCGTTCTTTTGTTTCTGTGAAAAACACGTGAAGAAGGTCTAAAAGGCTCAGTTTTTGATCTTGTATCAAATTAAGCTCTCTGAAAGGAAGTGGAAATATGAGGTGGATGTCCTGATTTTCTTTCCCTTCAGCCCAGTCCAGGATGAACTTCTGCACAGAGACTGTTTTTCCAATGCCAGCGACTCCCTTCGTCAGCACAGTTCTGATGGGTTTGTATTGTCCAGGTAAAGATCTAAAAATGTCATTGCATTTGATCGCCGTGTCCTCTGTAGCTGCTCTCCTGGATTGTGTCTCAATCTGTCTCACCTCATGTTCATTACAGCCGTCACTTTGACCTTCTGTGATGTAGAGCTCTGTGTAGATTTCATTCAGGAGTGTCTGGGTTCCTTGCTTTGGAGTTACCTCATATAAACACTGAAACTTCAAGTTTAGTTTCCTTTTAAGGACATTGTCAACTTGAGATGCATTGCTATAAATATAAAATGGTAATGTATTAGTAAACATATGCAGTCTAATCAGTGTATACAGTGCAAATTGGCTTGCTAGTAATACTTTTTAACAAGAGTTGGGGAAAAAAGCTATTAGAGGCATGCATTATTTGTGAGAGGATCAGAAATCATCTCACTCTTGGTCTCTGATGCTGATTCTCTGGGATCTTTTCCAGTTGTTTTGTCCAGTTTCTCTGTCTGACTTCTCCTGATGAGTTCTGAAAAAACAAATATGAACTTTCAAATATGAAAACAAATCTCTAAAGTCTGACACATCAAACACGGAAAAAGACTGGTGGTGGTAGAATGGGAATATATTTAATATCACTGAAAAAACATCCATATTCAATAATGCCATTCATTAAGTTCAGAAACCTAAGTGCAGAATATTTTACACATTTGTAATAACCCTTAAACACAAATAAAAAACTTCCACAAATAATAAAAAGAGTGTATGAGTCTGCATAGATAAGTAAGGTTGTCACTGTGACTGTGAAGGCTGTTTAAAATGTATCATGGACACAGTAGTGGAAATGTCCAAAAGTTTGTTCCCTCACAATCAAATTACCTGTGTTCAGGAAAACAGCGTTTATCATTGAATTTCGGAGGGCATCCCATTGACCGCTCACTCTTTATGGACACGCAACTGGATTCTGATCGTTCTTGGTTGACTGACCTTAAAGAGCAAGATATTATCATAGTTTAAGAGGTCATTCAGTCATTTTAATACAATAGCTACAAGTTTGGACATAAGTTTACAGAATCAGAAAAATTTAGGGATCAAAGGGATCAAAAATATTGCTCTTTGTTTCGGATTATGAAAGGCATGTGACCATGCCAAAAGGATAAACATTCCCGGGTTTTATGACTAACTTGTGACGTTTGTTGGAAAACTCATTGTGTCAAAAATAATCAACTGCATCCACTTAGTGGGACAAACTCCATATTTGGAGTGTTACTACAATTATTTATGTTTGTAACCTTTGCACCGAGCATCATGCAGGGATTAAATAAAAAAATCCTGAGCCTGAACTTTCTATCCAGGTGCGGGGCGGGGCATGCAATAACTGTGGCAACTTTAACATTTCAAAGGATCCTATGCAAAGTTTTCTGCAGACCATCCACAGAAAAAGAAAACAAATAAAACCGTAAACAGCCAATGGACGTAACTTAGAATGGGAGATGGATCGGTGTGTGAAAGGGAAGAGAAAAGCCATAGATGAAGATGCACAGACCCAGGCAGGTGCGGGTAATTAAAAAGCTGAATGTAGAAAATATTACAAGGCATATCATGCCTAATAAATAATAATAATTAAATATTATTTAAATAATAAAAAAAATTCATAATGTTTCGATAAATTATTTGTTAGTCTCAAGGTGGGAGGGGGATTCGGGTGGGGTGGAGCACGCCAATTTTTTTAAATAGGTTTAAGGGGGGGGGGGGGGGGACCAAAAATGTTTGAGAACCACTGCCTTATTCAAACTGATTTGTTTCATGAATATAGAGTGAAAGCTATATCATGCACATAGAAAATTATGAGTTATATCACCACTAATCGACACGGGTGTGACAATACAAATACAGATACTTGGTTCACTAGAGCGAGACAATATTTTTATACTGTTTTAAGAAATTTTAAATGACAAAATATGTATTTTAATTAAAATTTTGACAATTGAGTAATCTGATATTGTTTAGTAACACAAATAGACCTAAGTGAAAACCAGGCTTTAGTACGAGTATTTATATATAAACTAATGATGAGGCTATAATAATTGGCTCAAATAAAATATCAAAACCAAGTAATACACATGGGTTTTATTGAACAACACTGTTAAAATACATAATGTAATATGCCTATACATAATATGAACATAACCAACTGTACATTATTTATTGTAACAAATACCTGCAGAGGCCTGGTGATGTTTCACTTTACAGCATGATTAAAGGGTTAGTTTGCCTCAAAAATGAAAAGTAGTCTGTGTTTTACTCACCTTCGAAGCATCCTAGGTGTATGTGACTTTCTTCTTTCAGACGAGTCCAATCGGAGTTATATTAAAAATTGTCCTTGCCCCTCCAAGCCTTACAATGGGACTAAACGGGTGTTAGCTGGATCCTGTTCGGAAGACTTGAAATAAAGCACGCGCACTGTAATAAAACATCCCTCACACGGCTCTGGTACAGAACACCCTTTAGTCCCATTGTAAGGCTTGGTGGACTGATTTTCATTTTTGGATGAACTAACCCTTTAAACAATGTTTACATTTTTACATTTGGCCACATGCAAACTCAGAAACTTTTATTTTGAAATTGCGATGTACAATAAATGGCATATTTAGAAATAGGTTGATGAATACTCCTCTGTTGGCAAATGCTTATAAATGATTTACGTTACAAATTTAGTGAATGCACACCGTTTTCCCAGATGAACGTTCAAATTCTCAGCATAAGCAGAGGAAGAGTTTAGCCCCTTTCACACAGACAGTCTTTACTGGTAAATTACCGGTAAGTTACCAAGAGATCATGTGAGAACAGGACCTTTTCAAAAATCCTGGTAAATTTGTTCTGGCTATCATATCGTTCTTATGGAGATGACATGATTACTTTGAGCTGTTTACAAAGCTCCGCTGCTTTTTAATGAGCTTTTCTATGTAAATATGCGCTGGATGGACATCTTTGACCATTGCACCACACAGCTTTTTGCCGCGCTTCTCCATTCATCAGGACTCTGCTACTGGATACTATTTTGCGCATCTTGTGTTTATAAGAGCAAATAAATCCGATTGGCTGGTAATGTTAGTTTGGTTCAGAGCCGTTGAGAAACTCTACGGCTCTGGTTTGGTTAAGAGTGAAAGCTGTGCTCCTCTCAAAACATTGATACTCGAACCTATGGACTCGAAAGTGATATCAACATTGTTGTATATGTAGGATTATGTTTTACCGCAGCCAAACACTGCACACCGGAGACCCGGCACAGTGCCGGAGAACTTTAAGCCCTGATCCTTTGTGCAGAATTCATATTTTTCATGTGACTTCAAGGCCTTATAGGAATGCCCACCTGGAGGGCAAAACAGGGCTTCCTCCACTGGCCACCAGTTATTTTTAGCAGATTTAATGTACTAATGTATTAAGAGAGTCATATTAAAAGATCAAAGTATGTAAACTTTTTATTGATACTATATACAGGAAAGCAGCTGTGCCCAGAATATGTATGCAACACTGTAATTGTATGTTAAGCAAGGGGGGAACGATTTTTTTTATTAATAATATTTTCAACTCAAAAGTAAATATGCATACAATGTAGTTATTTTACCATTTTAAATGGTTATTTTGTACACAACTAATAAATTAAATTAAATAAAAACATATAGAAAAGCTAAAATGTATTTAAAAGTGTGACTGACCAAATCAGTCGCCTTTGCTTAAAATACCCTGTTACTTCTAAATTAATTAAATTAAGTTTTTAATGTACAATTCTCACTATCATTATAATTGGACCTCAGAGAACATTATAAAATAATGGAGGTCAGTTCATAACCCCTTCAAGAGCTAGTTTGAGCAACTAGCAGTTGGCCAAGAGATAATCAGGGATAATCAGCCTTACTTCTTACTACCAATCTAGTTTTTAAACTCACTTTAATAAATTATGACCAGACTTGAAGAAAACACAAATTAGATTATTAACATTTTAAGACTAGTACAAGCAGTTTATGCACCTGGACACTAAAGTAGATCAAGCTCTAGAGATATAAGCATCACCATAGAGAGGTAAAATGAGCTTTGAATCCGGTTACCACAGTACTATTTTCCTATCTTTCCTTGTCATACAAAAATATCCTTTATTTATACATAGCATTATTGTTATTAAGTGTAGCTAAAGAGGAAGTTATTATACACTTCACAATTTCTATCTCAGTTACACAACATTATAATTTTCTGTCATCTACAGTTATTACCTGTAACCAGGAGGAAAGGTTTCACCATTAAATTTTGGAGGGCATCCCATTGACCGCTCACTCTTCATGGACACACAACTGGGTTCTGATTTGCCTTGGTGGATGGGCCTAAAAATCATATTTCAGATGTCATTTACTGCACGTTTTTTTTGCATTGCAACATGCTGTTACATGGATAGTTTACCCAGAAATGAAATATTAATTCCTCTTACTGTTTAACACAAAAGACGACATTTTTAACAATGTGGGTAACCAAACAGTTTCTGGACCACGCTAACTTCCGTAGTATGAAAAATCACAGACACACACACAGACACAGACAGAGAGACACAGAGACAGAGAGACACAGAGATACACACAGACACAACACACACACACTTCAAAATTCTTCTGTTGTGGTCAACAGAAGAAGAAAAAACTACAGGTTTGGAACAACTTAAGGGGTGAGTAAATGATGACAGAACTTTATTTTTTGGGGTGAACTATCCCTTTGTCTGGCACTACATCTAGTGGAAGAATTTGCATTCAAATATTTCAGAAATGTTGTCCATAATACTTTTATTAGTGTTTTTAACTGTAAAAGCAATAAGGCACTCAGACATTCTATTGCTGCGTCTCATTTAGAAGGCTGCATCCTCCGGAGGGCTCATTCGAAGGGTGCATACGTCATCGAGGCTGTCTCCTTTCAGAAAAGCAAGTGGGACACCACGAATGCGACCTTCTTTCACAGGAATGCATCAGGTGTATCTTTCGCTGCTAACAGATAACCCACAATTCTTTGCGTCGCCATAAACAACGTCATTAATTTGAGAAATGCCAGTGCCAGCAGATGTACACACAAGCGCAGATGTGGTGTTTTCAACTTAAATTGCCTCCAGTAAAAACAGATAAACTTTGTTCTTAATATCCTCTCTAACAGATTTCTCAGTTTTTCTCTCTAACAGATGTCTGTTGTACGTACGCTGCAGCTCCTCAAACATTGAGCAAAATAAAACAAGTAAAAGTATTTTTTTAATTTTTTCAAATTACTTTCCCTATTTAGAAACAATTGTCCTTCATTTAAGTAGTGTGAGAGCGCAACGATGCTCTAAATGTGTTGGCAAATTAACTTGATACTTCCTGTTTCCTTTTCCGCCCGTCCTAAGAAGGCCGTCTCGTTTAATTCTAGGTTGAGGACACTTTGTATAAGTTACGCATACCACAGACGATGCAACCTTCAGAGGATTCGACCTCCAGAGGATGCAGTCTTCTAAATGAGACACAGCTTGTATTGTGTTCTATACACACACACACACACACACACACGTATGTATGTATGTATGTATGTGTGTGTGTGTGTGAGTGTGACAGCAGGCTATAATAATAAAATACAAAGCTACATTTATACTGTGCAGCATAAAATGAATGATCCATTTAAGTATAGTAATAAGTTCCAAGGGTTCGAGCTCTGTAAAGCATTTGTGTAACATGACTGTATAAAGAGATGCTATTATATCTCTAAAACTGTCCTCATTAAGTTCATTAAATGTTTATTTATATGCGAGTACCTGATTTCTGGATACAAGTCTCCATCTCTAAATGTCTGTGTCTTGTCCATGGATCATTCAGTCCTCATGGAGGCCTCCACCACTCAGTCCGAGACACAACTACACAGCCACATCATATTTACTAAAATTATAAATAAATAAAGGGCACATTTTGAGATGTAGGCCTATAACATAGCAATGGTACAAGCTTTCACTGAGTCATGTGGATTTACAGTCTTGAAGACATAGGCTATTGTAAAGTAATTTAAAAACCTCATAGCCATGTCAATATACTAATAAAAATAAAATATGCTGATATAGTCGCAGTGTACAGAACATACTGAAAATGAAACCTTAACTTGACTTTTACAATGAAAAAAAGTGCATAGAAACTCTTTTATACATACTTTAGTTTAAACACATGAGACTCACCGTGGTCGGATTTTTAGGTAACGTTATCGTTTGGCTATCGTACAAATTATTGCAAAGCTTTCATAAAGCATTACAATAAACAGTTCGTTGCTCTATTTTGCATGACAACATTTCTGCTGCGTATAAATAAAATATCAAAAAGACAAATTTCGAAAGCAACGGGAAAGCGGACAGCATGAGAGATGGATAGAGGAATAGTTCACCTAACCTGTTTTGCAGCAACCGCTAACCTACCTCTCTAAAGGAAAGAAAGCTCGCTGTCTGTGTAAACAGGAAGTGGTGTGCTTGCACCGTCCCACGTCAGTGCCGTTCGTTAGTTTATGGGTCCCTAGAGGAGAATACAGAACATAACCGTCCCACATAAATCGTTTGTCATTTCCTTTACAGTGAATGTGGAATACATCCAGCGAAGGATACATCTATGCTGCCTTCAAAAAAATGATCAGATGAAGGGATTTCACGAGACAGGAAGTGAAGATAACTTTGGATTCGGACGTGCCTTGATGCCTTCCTACCCTGGAATGCTGCTTCCGAAGGTAGCATTTTTCAGTTTTCGGATGCAGCCCTCAGATGATCATAACTGATGGACAACTATGCCCGTGAAAAGACATCAGTAACCCGGCGCCGAAAAAAAGATAAAAACCAAGCAAGATGAAAACTTTCAAGTAGGCTACATTCATAATTAGAGAAGTATTAAGACATATATATATATATATATATATATTGTGGTTATGAAAAACAGATCTAAGCCAACAACAGCATTTAAAATGTTTTAAAATTATTATATAAAAACATTGAGGCAACCCAGCTGAAAAAACCCAATAGAACCATCACATAAAATTCTAATACATCACAAATACCATTACAAACCATTAACTTTTAACCATTAAAACCTTTAAAATATGCTTTTCTGTAGTGTGTTTGGGGATATATTCCATTAGGATTTATTGGTTTTAACAAGCCACCAATAGAAGTTGACCAGTTACTAGTAGAGACCCACGGGGTCCATTACAGTTTCCAGTAAAGACATAGTCCCATTATAACCAGTAAAACCATTACAGATTTTGTGATGGTGTCTATTGTATTTTTCACATTTCATGTTATAAATGCCTGTAAAGGGCGCCGAATGCCTGGTAATTGCTGTTGTTATACTTACAGGACGATTAATTGGCTATTTTAATTGGCTATTGACCAAACATTTAATTCAAATATCCACTGAATCTTTACCTTTTTGCTATAGATGACACAGCCTCTATAATTTCTTCAACAAAAAGCATGTGAACATCACAACCCTTGGTTTAAAATATTTACCATGGTTTTCATAGTAAAACCGCTTTGTGTGTGTGTGTGTGTGTGTGTGTGTGTGTGTGTGTGTGTGTGTGTGTGTGTGTGTGATTTCTGAATGTGTGAGACCATAACATCAATCAGACAACAGTATTACTGCCATAGGTAACTGTCTAGAGTTACAATTGTAATTTGCAAAAATACAATTTGATTACAATTTATTTACAGTGCTCAGTGTTAATGAGTACACCCCCTTTGAAAAGTAACATTTTAAACAATATCTCAATGAACACAATTTTGTTTTCCAAAATGTTGACAAGACTAAGTTTTATATAACATCTGTTTAACTTATAACATGAAAGTAAGGTTAATAAACTTAGAGAACAAAATGTTCAGTTTTACTCAAATTAGGGTGATGCAAAAATGAGTACAGCTGAAATGAGTACTCAAAATATGAGTACATGAACATAGCGTTTATGTTTAGCAGGAGATGGAAACTCCGGTTTAAAACAACTTTTGAGTAAATTAAGGTATAAAAATAAAACACTAGCCTAGTTTAATTCTTGGGTGAATTATTCCTTTAATTTTAATAAAACACCAAGTACAAAGATACAATTCACTCACTACTCTTGACTGAAAAACGTTATTACAGTTTCTTTAATAGGAATCAATCTATATTGTGTTTTATTTTAATATTTGTTCATTCAGTTTCTTGAATGCTCCTGCTAAATACACCTATTGTACCTGAAAATAAAGCACTGTTTGTTTTATTTGTATATTATGTGTATTTGTAATGTGTATCGTTGTTCTATATTGTTTATATTTTGTTACTTTGAAAGGCTTTGTCTTTATAATAGGGAAATTAGTTTGGCTGTAATGCTCAAACAGCTTGCAAAATAGAAAAACCAACATGGCAAAGAATCGTGATCAAATTGTGAATCCTGATACCCCCAGCCGAGGGTGTCACGCTCCGCCGGGAGCAAGGAATGAGGAGTCGAGGAGTCCAACCAATAACTTTATTTTTACTGACAATGGCAAAGAAACAAGAATCCCTTTTCTTCCCAAGTCAAAATGGGAACCAAAATCGAAGGACTTACCAATGGAAGTGGGAGAAATAATGAAAAAAGACTGGGAGACCCGAAAAACGTATGACTTCAATACTCCGAACAGATCAACCTAATCTCACCAAAGGAGAAGAGGAAGCACTAAAACATTAATGTCGTATGGCAGTATAATAATTAAACCAGCAGATAAAGGGAATGCTATCATCATAATGAACCGCAATCAATATCTAAAAGAAGTGCTCAGACAACTAAACAACCAAGAATTTTACCAAAAACTCACAAAACCAATTTACACAGAATCTATCCCTATGATTCACAGATTAATAGAAAAAGATACATCAACAAAAAACAAGCCACTTATCTCACAGGTCAAGAAACCCAGAGGCCCAGAAAATTTTACATCCTACCAAAAATCCATAAAAACAAAACTACATGGCATGGAAGACCCATAGTCTCAGACTGCAACAGTGAAAGTTATTCATTATCAGAATATATAGATTACTACCTTAATCATATTTCAAATAAACATGATAGCTACATAAAGGACACCTATGATTGTTTTTGAGAAAATAAAGAATCTAAAAATAGAACATACATCCAAACTCTTTACAAAAGACATCAATAACCTA
Organism: Oxygymnocypris stewartii; assembly: GCA_003573665.1. Taxonomy (NCBI): domain Eukaryota; kingdom Metazoa; phylum Chordata; class Actinopteri; order Cypriniformes; family Cyprinidae; genus Oxygymnocypris; species Oxygymnocypris stewartii. Next base: position 446,662 of record QVTF01018974.1, read on the forward strand.
TTTACCAACATAGAAATGGAAATGGGTCAAAAAATATTTCAACTAATACAATTAAATCTCAACTTTTGAGATTTAAGAGAATTTGCACCCAACAAACAGAGGAAAAAGAAGCGACCAAAACCCTATTTAGAGTCCTAAAAAGAAGGGGCTATTCTAGATCATTTCTCCTTTCCATTCAAATCAAAAATATCAATAACAAAAACAAAGCTAAGCTATAAAGAAAGAATCTTACCTCTAATTTTAAACTATTCCAAAAACAAAAAAAGATTTGCAAGAGAAATACAGGACCATTTTCAACAAATAACACAAGAAAAAATAGAGGACGTGAGATGCAAAATGATAATTGTGGCGAGTGGGGCGGGGCCGAGAGCCGTGGGAACGGAGCGAGGCCGGTGGAGTGAATGATAATGAACGACACCTGCGCTACTCACCGGTCTCGAGTCCCACGGAGGAGCTTCGGAAGGGTTAAATGAGGGGTGACGACAGTGGAAGACGAGAGAGGACCAGGCCTGGACTTTTAGTTTGTGTGTTGTGTGCGGCAGTCGTCCGTGAGGGGCTGCCGCTTTTCTGTTATGTTTGTTTATTTTATTATTAAAGTTATTAAATGTTCGCTGGTTCCCGCCTCCTTCTTCCCGTATCTACTATCTGCGTTACATTGGTGCCGAAGCCCGGGAGGAAGGAGGGACATGCTGTCAGAGCGCCCTCGCTGCTGAGGGGGATCGCGGTGCTGAGGAGATCGGGCAGCAGGAAGGAGCGGAGACCACTGGTGGCTGCCGGAAGCGGTGGTGCTGGAGCAAAAGAAGAACAGGTGGACGGAAAGCTCGCTGCCGTGCTCCTGGGTCAAGGAGGGGTGGCTGCCGTCCGAGAGGGAGCGGAGGAGTCGGTGCCGTTCGCCAGTGGGCCGGAGCCTGCTGCCATCCGCCAGGTTGGGGGAAGGAGCAGGGAACGGGGGACTCGCTGCCGGCTACCCTCGAGTGGAGGAGCCATCGCCGGCCGCCAGGAGGCGGAGGAGTGGCAAGCCGTCCACCAAAGATGTCCAGTACCATCGCAACGCACCGCGAGTAAGAGCCGCTCAGCTGGTTGAGGACCGAGCAGCAGTGTGTCCGGGAACCGGACCGAGATTTTTTTTTCCTCTCTGCCCTCTCTCTTCTTCTGTCACTCCTCATCCTTCCGACTCCTTTTCTCTCGCCTCGTCTGTCCTTACCCCCAGGTACGCCGCGGCCGCCCTGACGGGCTCCCCCCGGGAGAGGGGGGAGGGGGGGAGTAGAGCGCAGTCTCGTGGGTACCCCCCGACCTGGGAGGGACGATGGAGGTATGTGGCGAGTGGGGCGGGGCCGAGAGCCGTGGGAACGGAGCGAGGCCGGTGGAGTAAATGGTAATGAACGACACCTGCGCCACTCACCGGTCTCGAGTCCCACGGAGGAGCTTCGGAAAGGTTAAATGAGGAGTGACGACAGTGGAAGACGAGAGAGGACCAGGCCTGGATTTTAGTTTGTGTTTTGTGTGCGGCAGTCGTCCGTGAGGGGCTGCCGCTTTTCTGTTATGTTTGTTTATTTGATTATTAAAGTGTCTAAATGTTCGCCGGTTCCCGCCTCCTTCTTCCCGTATTTACGAACTGTGTTACAATAATAGCCAACAAAAGACACAATAATTTACAATACAAATTAGTACACAGCAAACTAAGAAAACTACATGAAAAAATAATAAAGAGAGACACCAAGGAAATAAATATGTAAAAAATTCCAAAACAAATAAAACATTAACAATACAAGGAATCACACGATCCACAAAAAAATGCATATATCTAATTACATGCAGAAAATGTGGAAAAAGATAAGTGGGAGAAACTCAAAATACCATACCCACTAGATTAAATAGCCATAAATATAACATTTGTGAACAAATAGGAACCCACAGACCTATTACAAACCATTTAATTAAACACAAAATAAATAATATGTTCGTCCGGGGATTAGAACACAACCCAATTTGGTCAACAAAAAAAAACTAATCAAAGAAAGATGGTGGATAGAATCGTTAGACACAAAAATACCATTCGGCCTTAATGAGAAATAATCCAACCACTCTTACATAATAAAAAAAAAAATTGGCATTTGCTGTTCTTCTGCTGGCGGTTATCAAACAGCGTTGCATTACTGCGGGCACCCCCTTCTGGATTGGGGGTGAATTGCCTGTACTCATTGTAAGGCCTCATGCACCGAACCGAGATGTCTGTACCGTGACGTTTCGGTACGAATACATGTATCGTTCCACCCCTAATATAAATATATATATATATATATATATTACTGTAAAACAGGATGCAACAGAAAGCAGGTGTCTACATTAATTCAGCATCACTCATTTATTTGATTTCTTTCTAGTCAAACTGTACAATTCACAGCCAATTTATGTCATTGTCTCAGAGCTTGTGAACGATAGCAAAACGTTCAATCATATATTTTTTTTTAATTACTTGGATTCAGGTATTATAATTTGCTTAATTTGAAATTAATGCACAATGGTTTTACTTAAAAAATAGTGACTTCATATTTCATAAAGAAGCTGATTTTAATTTAAAATAACCTGAAAGTTGATGAGTGTCACGGATCCTGTCTATGGACTTCCATCCACTTTCCACCAGAGGTCACTCTTCCCTTACATTGACTCTCACACCACACAGACTGTTACACATTACTCTGGACTACATTTCCCATGTTCCATTGTACTGATTGGACTCACCTGCAGGCAATCACACATACAATATTAAACCAACTCAGATTCTTCTCAAACTGCCGAGTATTGTTCAGCATTTATCACGGCATTAGTTGATAGCTACTTTACGGAGCCTGCCCTAGTTCCCCTTCATGGGAACTCGAACTGCGTCCCCTAGGGGTCGCTACGGGGAACGCCCTCAGCGTGACTCGGTCTGAAGATACATATGAAAAAACACCACCTGTTGGCCGGCGACAGCCCATGACGTCACTACCGGCGTGCCACAATAAAAGTGCCGCCGGGAGAATACATCATCAGCTTTTTCGTCTTCACTGACTGGTTTGTTTGAAGCGTGCAACTGAATCTGGTAAGAGTACAGTTTTCCTTTCTACTATGGCGAGCACTAGCAAGGCGTTTAAGATTGTGTGTGGATAAAATCGGGACCCACCGCGATGACACACACAATCTTTGCGTCTTTTGTTTGGGCAAAGGAGCACGCACGCGATGTCCTTGAGGGGAATCTGCGTGCACTGTGAGATAAAAGCTCCGCTCTCGTCCTGTCCCTTTCCGAGGAAGAGGGGCAGCCGTCTGCTTCCCGCTATTCGGGACCCACCGCTGCCGAGGCACGGAGGTAATGAAATTAGCAGTTGGATATGGCCGATGAGTGAAAAGAGGGACCGCCCCTTTTCGCGCGCGTCGGCCGAGAACGAGAGTGAGCTGCTGGATTGTGACAATGCGATCTTTCTGACATAATCAGATTCAGCGGCTAGTGCTCTTCTCTGCATATGAACGAGTTTTTGGGGGTTGTGGATCATAAAAATTAATCTTTCTGGCCAAATCACCCCCAGCTCGAGTGAGCCTTCCTTTCTTCATAAATCTCGATGTGGAGATTGAGAAGGAGTGAAAAAAAGCTATTTTTCTCGTATTCATAGGTTTCAGCATACTAGTTATGCTGACATTGTGTGAAAATGGCTATGAGGGGATGTCCCCTGTGCAAGAGATGATAAACAGCTTATCTCTCTGTGGCAGACATCCTCTCTCAAGGCTCCCCCCTGGCCACCTAAGCCCCTGAATCTCGCTTAAATGGCAGGGTATATGCAGCAGCAGGTCAGACCGTCGCTTCGTTGCACACTAAGGCGTACCAGACTGATCTGCTGAAAGACCTGGATAAAGTTCTATATAATCCAGGTCTGAGCCCGAACAACCAGGGGTCCTAGCCCATCTCGGTCTGAGGGTCAGAGATGGGCTCAGAAGGCTAGTCTCGCGACTTATGCCCCTCCCCCTCCTGCGGCTAGGGTGAGAGAAAGGCGCGGGTCAGAGAGAGGCAAGCCCTCTCATTCCTCTCTAATTCCCCTGTAACCACCGTAAACTTCACCTGACCGAGGTTAGGTGGAAATTTACGGCTAAGCAAAGGCAAAAAAAATTAAAAAATAAATAAAAAAAAATTAAAAAAAGGTGAGTTAAAGCCCTCTCATTCTGAGGAATGAGTTTTCCGGGGTCACCTATGCCCTCCGGCGGTCTCATTCTGAGGAATGAGTTGCCCGCTCTCCAGAGCTCATGGTTGGGCTTGCCGCTCCCTTCTGAGCGGCAGAGTGCCTTCACATTCTGAGGAATGAGTTCTCCACTCTCCAGAGCTCGTTATAGGTCTCACTCTGAGGAGTGAGTTCTCCGCTCTAGAGCTCATCATTGGTAGCGGAGTTCCTCTCATTCCGAGGAATGAGTTCTCCGCTCTCCAGAGCTCGATATAGGTAGCATTATAGGCTCTCATTCTGAGGAATGAGTTCCCAACTAAGAACTGCAGTCAGGCTGAACCTATGATGATTTCAGGCAGGTTCTGTATTCTCGAACTGCCTTACTGATGGTCTGGACGTGAGTCCCCTCGGAGGTTTCTGCGGATCCTCCTAGATCTTCAGTCATTCTGGTCACCACTGCAAGGGTAGAGCCAGCATTACTCCCCTCACGATAAGAGGGTTACCTATGAGTATGCCGCTCCCTTCTGAGCGGCGGAGTGTCTTTTCATTCTGAGGAATGAGTTCTCCACTCTCCAGAGCTCGTTATAGGTAGAGCTAGCATTGCTCCCCTCGTTAGAGGGTCACCTTTGAGCATGCCGCTCCCTGCGGAGCGTCTGAGTTCCCACTCATTCTGAGGAATGAGTTCTCCGCTCCTCAGAGCTCTGTGATAGGTCGCTCTCCTTGCTGGTCGAGCTAGCATTGCTCCCCTCACTATAGAGGGTTATCTTGAGCATGCCGCTCCCTGCTGAGCGTCTGAGTTCCTTCTCATTCTGAGGAATGAGTTCTCCGCTCCCCAGAGCTCGTTATAGGTAGAGCCAGCATTACTCCCCTCATTAGAGGGTCATCTTTGAGCATGCCGCTCCCTGCGGAGCGTCTGAGTTTCCCTCTCATTCTGAGGAATGAGTTCTCCGCTCCTCCGAGCTCTGTGATCTCTGTGATAGGTCGCTCGCCTTGTTGGTCGAGCCAGCATTGCTCCCCTCAACCAGAGGGTCATCTATGAGCTTGCCGCTCCCTTCTGAGCGTCTGAGTTCCCTCTCACTCCGAGGAATGAGTAGTTCTCCGCTCCAGGGCATAGAACGTTCTTCTAATAAGTGCACACGCGAGACTTTGGGCACTTTCTAAAATCCACTCAGTGGTAAGATCGCACATCAAGTGTTCTGCGTTCTTTTCTAAAAATCCATGTTATGGTAAGTGCGCACGTTAGACTTTGGGCACTTTCTAAAATCCACTCAGTGGTAAGTCCGCACATCAAAGGTTCTGCGTTCTTTCTAAAATCCCGAAAGGGTAGGGTTACACGCACAGCTTCGTGCCCTTTTTTGAGTTGGTTAAAGCCCCGGCTTGTGCCTTGGGCCCCGCTCCCCTGTCCCATATATGTTGGGTCCAAAAAAAAAAGGGAAAAGAAAGGGGTGTACGCTACCAAGAGGTCTGTTGAGACAGTTCCCTCGGTAAGCTTGAGAGCAAGTGATAACCCCTGAGTGATCGGCCAGGACCTAGTGAGCAGGTGCCTGGCCATATCCCCTTAAAGGAATCTTTTTCTGATTCCAAGACTTTGAGCTCTACCCTAGGCCCGGTAATCCCGGCACATAGAAAAGCAGGTAAGTACTAGGGTATGCAGCTCGGGCCTTTGGCCGAAGGGGATAATATCACTGACAGCCATCAGCCGTCCCAGGGGCAACTCCCTTAGCCGGGCAGAGCTGGCTTGGTGCTCGCCTTTTTTGAGAAATTGGCTTGCATTCCCCTCAGCATGGTAAAGTGGGTATAACGTTCCCCGTAGCGACCCCTAGGGGACGCAGTTCGAGTTCCCATGAAGGGGAACGTCTCAGGTTACGTATGTAACCATGGTTCCCCGAGTGGGGAACGAGACACTGCGTCCCCTAGGCTTCGAGCCATGCTTCGGACGCAAGCTTCAGACGAAGAAGCTGATGATGTATTCTCCCGGCGGCACTTTTATTGTGGCACGCCGGTAGTGACGTCATGGGCTGTCGCCGGCCAACAGGTGGTGTTTTTTCATATGTATCTTCAGACCGAGTCACGCTGAGGGCGTTCCCCGTAGCGACCCCTAGGGGACGCAGTGTCTCGTTCCCCACTCGGGGAACCATGGTTACATACGTAACCTGAGACGTTTTCCTAGTCCAGTTATAGTCTTGCCTTGCCTGTTGTCCTGTGTTCTGATTCTCACCTGTGTATTTCGGATTACCCTGTTGACTTGCCATTCGGACTTAATTTGCCCCTGCCTGGACTATTGCTGTGTACCTGGATTATATCTCTTTGTCTTGCCCTGTTGGATATTGTTCGCTGGAGACTGATCACGTCTGTACTTGGATTACTCTTTGTCTTGCCTACACCATACCTGTTGTTGTTGTCGACCCATGCCTGTTTTTGACCACATCTCTGAATACAGCTTTGCACATGGATCCACATGCTTCCTTTAGGATATTTGAATTTGAATTTGAATTCAAATGGGGGGGGGGGGCTATTCAAGGAGTGCTGTATCAAAGCATATTAAATGCAAAGTTGACTGGAAGGAAGAGATTGGGTTGTAAAATGTGCACAAGCAACAGGGATGACCGCAAGCTTGAGAAAACTGTCAAGCAAAGCCGATTCAAACACTTGGGAGAGCTGTGAACTGGGGTCAGTGCATCAAGGTAAGGCAAGGCAAGTTTATTGATATAGCACATTTCATACACCGTGGTAATTCAAAGTGCTTTACATAAAAAGAAGTGAAATAGACATTCAAAATAATATATAAAAAAATAAATATATATATATATATATATACACACACATTTATTTTAAATTAATTTAAAACAGTTAAGAATAGAAAATGATTATACTTAGTACAATCAGTTCGGACGTAGCACAGTGCTCATTCACAATGCTTATTTTGAGACCGGATTTAAATGTTGCTAATGTTTTAACACATCTGATCTCTTCTGGAAGCTGATTCAAACTGTGGGCGGCAAAATAGCTAAAATCGGACTCCCCTTGTTTTGTGTGAACCCTTGGTATTTCTAACTGACTCAAACCTAATGATCTGAGTGGTCTGTTAGGTTTATATTCTGTGAGCATATCTGCAATGTATTTAGGTCCTAGTCCATTGAGTGATTTATAAACGAGTAAAAGTACTTTAAAATCAATCCTAAATGTAACTGTAAGGCAGTGTAAGGACCTGAGGACTGGTGTGATATGCTCAGATGTTCTGGTTCTAGACAGAATCCTGGCAGCAGCGTTCTGGATGAGCTGCAGCTGTCTAATGGTCTTCTTTGGAAGGAGACCGTTACAATAATCCACCCTGCTGGTGATAAAGGCATGAACATGTTTCTCCAAGTCTTTACTCGAAATAAAAAAACATCTAATTCTTGCAATGTTTTTGAGATGATAGTATGCTGATTTAGTTACTGCTTTGACATGACTACTAAAGCTAAGGTCTGTCTCCAGAATCACCCCAAGATTTCTGACTTGATTTTTAGTTGTTTGACCCCTAGAGTCAAGGTATGCATTCACCTTGAGAACTTCATCTTTGTTTCCAAATGCAATGACTTCAGTTTTCTCCTTGTTTAACTGAAGAAAGTTCTGGCACATCCAACTGTTAATTTCATCAATGCATTGGCAGAGGGAGTCAATGGGGCTATAATCATTTGGAGATAAGGCTAGGTAGATCTGGGTATCATCAGCATAGCTGTGATAGGCAATTTGGTTCTTCCTCATGATCTGACTTAGTGGGAGCATATACAGGCTAAACAAGAGCGGTGCAAGAATAGAGCCTTGTGGGACTCCGTATGTCATGGACGTCCACTGAGACTCATGCTCTCCTATACTCACATAATAACCTCTCCCTTCTAAGTATGACCTGAAACAGTGGTGTACCATCCCAGAAAGTCCGACCCAGTTTTCCAGTCTCTGTAGAAGTATGTTATGAGTGACAGTGTCAAATACAGCATTAAGATCTGGTAGTACAAGCACTGATATTTTGCCAGAATCAGAATTAATCAGCTTCCGAGACACTGCATTTTGGGTTTTCATTATATGTAAGCCATAATCATCAAAATTTTAAGAAAAAAAGGCTTGAAATATTTCACTCTATGTGTAATGAATCTATATAATATATGGGTTTCACCTTTTGAAATGAGTGACAAAAAATATTGAACTTTTTCATGATATTCAAATTTATTTGAGATGTACCAGTATACCTCTCTTTTAATCCATAATGGAGCACATGTCCTGTGTTACCCCTCAACATCTCTCACTGTTTGCATGCTGATTGATGCACATAAGCAAATGGTGCAATTCTACACCTCGACGAGCAACGGATGGGCTAGTTTGTTTGGTGTGTTCCACTCGTCGAATCTCGTCGGGCTCACATCGGCTGCAGTTTGAACCAGCGTCGGTGCCGTCAGGACAGTCGGCACAAGTGGTTCAAGGTTCAAGGTTCAAGGTTCTTTATTATTCGTCACATACACAATCATACAAGTATAATCAGTAGTGAAATGCAAGTAGAATTGAAGAAAAATACAGCATTTACATGAGGAAAGTGAGGAGAAAAAAAATAACTCCCAGACTATGCTCCTTGGGGAGTACAGTGTGAGAACAGGAAAAACACCTCAGCAACACAAAAGCACATACACGACATAGCCACAGGGGAAGTGAATCCGGCCCAGCAAGCAGCCATCCAGTCCCGCAGCCACTAATCCGGCGCTGGTCAGACCCGCTTGACCAGGCCAGCGGATCGAAGCGAACAGAGGCGAATGGTCGGGGGGGGGGGGCAATGTCTGTAATGTCTGTAGGGTGGGGGAGGAACGCAAGAGCGTCTAACTGCATTGCACTCCCGGGGTAGATTGCAGCAACAGCCTTGCCAAGGCCACTGTAGGGGAGCCAGAAAAAGATAAGATTGTTTTGTCTTTGGGGCGAGTAAACATTCCAATTTTTGCAGGCTACTCTCTGTCCGTTTTTGTCCATTTTGGTCTCATTTTAATCAATTTCCCTTTGTAAAGCCATGAACTTCTCCTTGGTAGAATCCATATTGCGATTATAGTCTCAGTCTCAATGCTGACCGCTCTTCCCACAGCTTCAATCATACGGGCAGCCTTGTGGGGCTTTGGACAGCTGTTCCCGTTTTCTGAATTCTTCGATAACCCAGGGTAAAACCTAATCCAATCAGCAAAATACCTGTTATCATGGTTCCGAAAAGGTAGATATCAATGTCCTCCACGGAAAGAGCCGCGAGACACACGATTCGCCACCTCTCCCACGCGCCATCGTATAGCCGGCTGCGAACGTTCCGTCAGGGCAGTCAGGTTCCCCGAAACCCAAGTTTCGATAGTGTCAATTGCATTAAGAGACCAGTTAATCCATAATATTTTAGTTTTGAGAGCAGTGCAGAGAGAGTCTCTCACGAGACAAGGGAGCAAAGCAGGGAAGATAAGGGTGAGGACGAGGAGAGAAAGCGACCACCTCCGTTGAGAGCCAAAGAGAAAGTAAGTATGAGAACTCTGATTGGATTATTCAGTTTAGCGAACGAGTCAGTGCCAGAGAATTAAAACGAAAGTGATGAAAACGAGCATGTAAATGAAGGTGGTACAGACAGAAGGCTGTTTAAATGTTACGTGATATTTCCCAATCATTTTAATATGCAAATGTTTTCATAACAACATGAGCCGCTTAAAATGATTAAAGTTATCAACGTTACTGATATTCAAAATGGTAAGCAAGTGCTGCTTTGTTTACGTTTTGTAGATCTGCGTTTATGTCGCATATCTTTGTTTCGGTTTCTCCTTTTGAATGACGGATATATACTATTGATAGCTGCTGATATAGACAGTTAATTTCTCTCACGCATGAGAATGTAGTCTGGCTGTAGTCTGTGCAGTGTTTTCAAGTGCAGCTTTTTTTCCGATGCTGCTGATGCGAGGAGACAACACCGCTTAATGTGTCCTGTCCTTTACCTGATATTTTATTCCTCTCTTTTAATCCATAATATATAGTGTGCTCCATGGCACCTAAAAGTCACACCTGCAACAACATCTCTCACTGCCACTGGACACTGCGGTTGTTGCCCTCGATTTAAAATCTGAAGTGAAAAAGTGAAAGTGACGTGACATTTGGCCAAGTATGGTTCCCCATACTCAGAATTTGTGCTCTGCATTTAACCCATCCTAAGTGCACACACACAGCAGTGAACACACACACAGTGAGCACACACCCGGAGCAGTGGGCAGCCATTTATGCTGCGATGCCCGAGGAGCAGTTGGGAATTCGGTGCCTCGGGCACCTTGAGCAAGGCACCGAACCCCCAACTGCTCCCCGGGCGCCGCAGCATAAATGGCTTCCCACTGCTCCGAGTGTGTGTGTGTGTGTGTTATAAATATTACGTTAAATATAAAATATATATTTATTTATAGTTATAATAATATGCTACATTTATATAGCAATTTTCTATATAACCAATGGGTAAATTACCAATGGGTAAATTTGGCCAGGATTCCGGGGTAAACACGGGGTAATGACCACAGAGAGTCAGGACCTCGGTTTAACGCCTCATCCGAAGGATGGTACTTTTTACAGTATAGTGTCCCCGTCACTATACTGGGGTGTCAGGACCCACACAGACTCTCGGGTTAGCACCCCCTGCTGGCCTCACTAACACCTCTTCCAACAGCAACCTAGTTTTCCCAGGAGGTCTCCCATCCAGATACTGACCAGCTCAACCCTGCTTAGCTTCTACAGGGTGATATGGCTGCTGTCAAAATATTAATTATTTAGTAAATTTTTACTAAAAAGTTTTAAAGTTATACTAAATATAACTGAAATATTAAGTTAAATATTAAGTTAACTCAGTTTGGATGTGGCATGTTCTGTGACAGCTGTGCCTAGATCTGAATTGTGTAGAATATCAAGGCCGAATATCAGATAGAATATCAGACAAATCAAGATTCGATCGAAGCATGGTTGAAACATGAGAAGCCGAATTCCACAGGACAACAGCAGGAAGTCATAAATCAGACCCTAGCTCCAGCCCGTCTGAATACAGCCTGCAACCGCAAAACCAAAGGAACACTTCATGATAATTCCAATGCAGGAATTTGGTAATACATTTGAGGAATAAATATTGATGGTCAAAGAGATGCAACATGTGACCATTACATGTAAATCTGTGATAGAAATCACAGCTACAGACTGTAAAATCATCTTAAAGTACTTTCATTCTCATGGTTAATGAAACTAATCATTTCTATGCATAACTGCATATTATGTATGTGACCCACAAATTTGAATATCCTTGTTTTAATCATTGTGTTTGTCGTGCTTTTAATTAGTATTGAATAGCGTAAGCCTTAAGGGTTAATGTCATGTTTGGTATGTATGAGTGTCATAAGTATAGCTTTAATCATTTCTTTTGATGGATTTCCTATCAAATGCATCATATTCTGGTTATAGAAATCACATTCAAAAGGATATTTTGCAAGAGAATGTAAAATTCGGGCAATGTGACTGACCATGACATGTGATTTATTGATTGGGTGAAGAAACAAAGAGCCAGCATGGGATCTAATTGGTCAAGACAACCATTGGGAGGTCCCTAAAAGGCCGAGAATAAATACCCAGAACACTCTCTGAACACTCTCTTAACTTCTCCTCGCGCTCTTGAATGCTCCGTCCTCTTGGAACTCTCTCTCTCTCTCCGGAAAAATGAACTCTCTCTTCAGCCATGTGCTCTGGACCACACCTAGCCAGTTGCTACCATGATGAGAAGAAAAGCCACCTAGCCTCTTTACATCCTTTTATTCTTTGACTTTAGTTTATTTTCTTTCCGTTGAGTTCGTGTGCTAAGTTGCGTTTGCCAAAGACGACAAGCCCAAGACTCTGCAAAACCAGCCAACGCCCACTTCAACGACTCCTGAACTCTAAGCCAATCAGCGACTTCGGAGAAACCCTTTTCTGCAAAGGACAACAAAAGGGAATCCTTTAAACACAAAAGCAACGCAAGTACAAACCCCAGATTCTTGCTGTAGCTGGTGTAATATTGAAAATAGATTTTAGCCTCATTGAAAAGTCAATGTGAGTGTTAAATATGTGATTGATGGTTGTTCAGGTTTATGCAATTGCACATATTGCTGTAAACGTGGGATATCAAATTCTCATTCTCTTAATCTAATCCTTTCCTCACTTTCTCTCTTTCTGCAACGCGTGAATGTGTGAATGCTTGTGTTCATGTGTAGATTAGTTTACATGTCTTAGCATTATATAAATAAAGTCTTGTTTATATTGAAAAGAGAAATATCTTGTGTTTTGTGCTCATAAGTTAATGCCTTAATCTGTCGATTTTGTTACGGTGCTATTTAATAGTGTTTTCACTATATTTTGGGATTTTAATATCCAGTGCAGAGTTTGTTATACGGCCTGTTCAGTGAATCGCCGTGAAACAGTGAGTCTGTTCAAATTCCCTATAAAATCATTAATGATTCCCTTTGAGCTAAATTGACCTGTTTCCCTTATAACAATATATATATTATATGTTATCATTACAATGGTGAAGTGTCATCTACAGTAGCCCCTCACTGCAGAACACAAGATCCAGTGGACATGGTTGGATCCACATCTAGGGGGTGGAGATGGGTAGGTTTAGGGGCAGAGATGGGAGGGCTCAGGGATCAAGGGGTGAAGACGGGTATAGGTTTAGGTATACAGTATGTAAGACGGGAGGAGTTGGATCTGGATCCAACCTTGCCCCCTGGATCTTGTGTTCTACAGTGAGGACCATCTCGTCATCTGAGTATTTGAGGCCAGCGCTTCTGTCACATCTCTCATATCGCACGGATACATCTGTACATTATTATTTAAATGTCTGTCTTGTCCGAACCTCGACTAGGTTCAAAGGAAATGTTTTTCTTTGCACAAGTTTTGCATTTATAAAATCTCAAATATTTCAACTTGTATTGGGGTCCTGATCACCCTGTCAGGATTTATTCTGTGATAACAACCACCTGGATTATCCCTTACATAACATGGTGCAATGCTTATTGTAGTGCTGTCTGAGGATCTGCTGCAGGATGGAGGAGCTGAACACTTATAGCATAGATTGTGACCTACTGTATGGGTGGTTACTCCAGCTGTGTCAATGATGTTTGTGAGTGCAGGTATTGGAAAGATACAATGGCTTGTCAAATACAGGAGGGTGTAGGGTCTAGAGGACAGTTAGCATGATGATTGGATAGCTGCCAGTTTTTGTGAGAAAGCAGAGAGTGAGAACAGATCACTGAGGGCAGTGGCCGGGTGGCTGCAAGCTCAGACCTCTGCTTTATTATCTATTTACATCTAAGCATTATTACACTCATGCATTTAGCTGATACTTTTATCCAAAGCAACTTAGTAGTGAACCGGTTCAAAAGAATTTCGACTAGGTCTAGACATCATATTGAACTTTATGTGAATGAAAACAAGGCTGTGAGGAATGGGCTCACAGTAGATCCTATATTATGCACTGTATATGGGTCCTAGACAATTTCCGAAATTCACAACTTTAAAAATGTGATTTATTAAACATTGAGCTTCCTTGAGGTCTATAATTGTCACGATCACTGTAAGCATGGGAACGAAGGAGCAGAGGAGATACAATACAAACTTTTAATGAAATACAAAAGACCAAGAAACTCAGGAGACATAGACATCAAATTACAAATATAAAAGCAGGAAACATGCGGCAGAACACACTATAAATAGACAGAACTAACGAGGGTCAAACGAGACACACCTGGGCCATAATCAAAACACGGCTGGGACTAAATGAACTCATAATGAACAGCAAAAAACAAATATGGAAATAAGAGGGAGGGAAACAGGACATGGGGACACACGTCTGACAATAATTCTATTCATAACTGACAAGTTCTGATTTCTAAAAAAAGTCTTAAAGCTTGATTTGACTCTCAAATATAACATAATACAATGTGTAAAACGAGAGGACTCTATAACTTCTGTGTGTCTGCAAAGACAACCGACAAGTAACTAAAGCAACAAGAAACTAATAAAACAACATATTTATGTAATGAAGTAGTAGTTCTAATGAGTTTAGGTCAGTGCAGTGCCAGTACACAATGAACCATACGTCACTCAAGCCGGTAATCTGATAAAAGAGCTGGAGACGATCAGTCAAGCCAAGTGTCAGGAGGGCTACGGATCACTGTCTCATCCAGAATATCAATGACTGGAAACCTGTATGCGTTTCTGACCCACTGAAAAAGCTGAAACAGCCTTGTTTTCCTCCGTGTCATATATTTTCATGCTTAAATTGTCTACATCTGTGATTTATCTGCGATCTGTGAATTATCTACTTCTATATTTTTACTTTAATTTGAATTGTTTGTTACTGTAAGCTAAGCATCTGAGAATTGTCCTTGAAGTTTCTGTTATCTTTGTCAGTGGTTCTGAACTTGTTGTGCTACCAAAGCTGCATATCATACAAAACAAAGATGTAGCTCAAATTAATCACTTTAACGTATTAATAATTTATGAAGGGACTGAATGTTTGATTTTCAGACAACTACTGCTGCAAATGAACCCATATTAAATGTATTGTAAGTCGTGTTTACTTTTAACTTTCATAATTCAGTTCAGATTTTTATAAAATAAACTATTAAACTATAAACTATTAATATCCATAATAGCTTGAAAGCATACTAGAGAAATGTACACCAAAATACTAAATTTGACGAGATACGCTAATGTTTGACATAAACAACAAACGACATAAGGAGTGTAGTGTTGTCACCTCCCTTTTACAGTTTTCTTTCTAGAGGGAAAATCAGGAAATTGACATGAAAAAAACACTATATAGCACTATATCCAAATATAGCACTATATCAACAACACTAAACCAGTGCAGATATATTATTTTCTTAATGGCACACAGAACTGATACTATCTGATACATCAAAGCACACAGACAATTATTAATTATTAATTATTAATCTTTCTGTCCAATGTGTACCTAATTTGACCTTCCAACTCTTGCCTGTATACAGTGGCTGCAAAAAGTCATTTAGGCCCTCAAAGCAAACGTAACACCTGAATGTCACTGCATTAGCTGCACTACTAGAATCTGCAAACAAAAGTTGGTAGATATTGTCTGAGCCGTTGTTTAATGGCCTTTAAACAACTGGTGTAAAGCATACTACCACTTTCCTGAACAGACATACAGTAGATGATTTTTTTTGTCACAAATTTGTAATACTCAGATACACTAGCCAATATTTACACTATTAAATGTATAAATGTATATATAATAGATCATTTCATGTGCCATGTATACGTAGAAAATCATATTCCAGAGCCCTCATTTATCAACAGTGCGTACGCACAGATGTGTGCGTAATGAGTGCGTAAGAACAGTTTCACGTAAAGTTTAGGATTTACCAACTTGTACTTATGCGTAGAAATGTGTGTAAATATAAGTACACCTCTGAACATGCTTATGCAGATAATCGAGTAGTAGAATAGTAACACTACACATAAAAATGCATTTAAGAGTGGCGCAGTATGCATTACGCAATCCACATATGCCCTGCGTTTCCTTTCATTATAAAAAACAACAACTCAATTTATCTTTTTTTTATTATAATCATAATTGGTGTCAGACCATTTAAAAGACAGCTGTGAAAAATGTTTGTCTCAGTGCAGTGGCTTATCTTGCGTCATTGGAAGACTTGGCAAACAATGTGCTCCACAGGGATTTTCAAAAATGTTGTCACCATATATGGTTCAATTGGAGGCGTTTCCAAATACAGATGAACGCGAACCAGCATGGTACTTACACACATGTGGGATTTATCAACAATGATCACTTACTGGTGTGCGTAAGAACTGCGTGCGCACGTTTGATAAATACGGATTTTCTTGTACTTAGGCACGTTCTAAATTTAATTTGTGGAACAAAATATAGAACCCTTTCTACGCACTGTTGATAAATGAGGGCCCAAGACTATCAACTTTTAATATATTGAATACATTGTGTTAAAATAGCTATACTTCAGTAACATTACAGTGTCAGTCTGTTGTTTGCAATAAATGCATCGACTCGTTTCACAAAAAAACATGTTTTCCCCACCAAACACATTTGCACCAGTCCCGAGGTCAGATGTTGGGTAGATGATGGTCATGTTTGTGTCGGTTTTTATTCTTCATTTCAGGTGCTGGTGAGATGTTACTATTGGTAAGCTGAGGAAAGTATTGAAGCTGGAAAACAAAATGTATCTCAATGAATAACCAATTAATAACCAATTATGTTAAGAGAGCAACATGTACAGTATAACAAGGTTAGAAACCCAATTTCAAATTAAGTTTCTCTTCAGCAGTTCAAAAATCTTAACGTAAACTTTTAACTTGTGTGGTGACTGTTTTTATAACTTAACATCAATAAATGTTTCCCTATTTCATGCATATAATAGGCTTTTGAGTTTGAATGAGATTCTTTTGCATGGTTTTCTGTGTTAGGCTGGCCATGTAACGGATGTATGCCAGTAAGGGCTGTGTGTAAACCTCACTCCCCTGACCTCAAAAGAGGCGCTCTAGCGACTGATGTTAGAGGCTGTAGCCTTTGGCGTTCCTTGTTAGAGCGCCCGCCTCCCGCGGCGGAGTCCAGGGTTCGCGACCCGCTCGGTGAGTTGGTGCGGACCCGTATCGGGGGGGTTACATTGGTGCCGTGACCCGGATGGGGGTGAGTGTAACGGATGTATGCCAGTAAGGGCTGTGTGTAAACCTCACTCCCCTGACCTCAAAAGAGGCGCTCTAGCGACTGACGCTAGAGGCTGTAGCCTTTGGCGTTCCTTGTTAGAGCGCCCGCCTCCCGCGCCGGAGTCCAGGGTTCGCGACCCGCTCGGTGAGTTGGTGCAGACCCGTGTCGGGGGGTTACAGCCACACAGAAGAGTTTAAGCCCGATTTTAGCGATCTGGGGAGCGTAGCCTGATTAAAAAAATCCTCAACTGTGTGGTGTCATTACGATTTTTTAACTGCTCCCGATCGAGTTGAAGCATCCCCGATCTCAAATCGTAAATATAAAACATGTTTGATATTTACAACTCTTGATTGGGCTGACTCTGTCGTGATACCCATGATAGCCAATGAAAGCGAGCAAGCTTCCTGTAAAACAAAACTTATGCCAGGAGAACCAGCTGACGACGTTGATCATCGTCCATTTGTTTTTCTTTGCATTTATAAAAGCATACTACAGTTGGCAGGTGTGTGGATTCGCGGCCTGGCCAAATCATGTAGTATGTGGATTCAGAGGATTATAATGCTAAATGTCAGTTGCAACTGTCTTTAAGTATGTGGTCTCCACTAGTTTTGGGCCCTAAACACACTGCACGATTTTCAGCTGTTCCAGAGAAACGATTGGCATCGTGAAACAATCGTGGCTATGTCTGTGATCGTGGCTCCTAATCGTTGCTCTTATGTCGTCCAGTGAGAGAGGTTCAAAAACTGTCATTTTCACGGTCTTGCAACCAAAGATAGCCTACAATACAGCATGATCATTGTACATTGTGTTTGCTGCTACGATCTACATTTACTGACCAATCAATAAAAATGTGACATGAAATCAACACGACATGGCGCTAAGACATAAAACTGCTTACCTTAATCTCTTATGCCATCCTCTTTCCACTTTTCTCAGCACACATAAAAACTACAACTGCTAAAGTGTGATTTATCATGCTCTTTTTGTTTACCACTAACACATGCCGGTGGCGTTTTACTGTTCTATAGAAGCATGCGTCGAATCGTACGAGTCAAGAGGTGTCATCATCTTAGTCTTCACACACATTGTAGCCAAGTTTATTAGATCCATGTCGCACAGTGTGACATACAGTGATAGGATTACTAAAATTTTGCAGTGTGTTTTGGGCTTTAAAAGCGGTTAAGATTTGAAAATTGTCTAGTGTGCCCCAGGCCTTAGTTTGTGTGCCCTTCATCCCTATTTATTGGTTGCCATGTTTTTTTTATCTGCCCTTGTATTACACCGGTGTCTTGCTAATTATTGTTTAGTGTTTCTCTGTGTATTTAAGCCGTGTATTTTCTTCAGTTCACTGGTTATTTATTGTCATGTATTTAGTGTTTATTCTGTTATTCGGTATTCTGAGTTTTGTTGAATACATATCTACATTGCTATGCTTAGATCCGGGCAAATTAGCATGAGACCGCAATGCCATTAAAGCATGATTTACTAACATTTAACTGTTGCAAACCTGTACTTTTTTAATACTTTCCTCCCATACATTTTGTATCTGATAGAGAAAATTCTACAAATGCATATACAATAAAGCCAGCCGCATTTATAATTATGCCTACGCCTTTTCATTGCTAATTTTTCACTGCATGTGTTTAGTAGTTCTGACAGTAGTTTTTAATGTTAAATGAGGGTTTGGGCTGGTTCAAGCTTTTAGTAAATCTGGCCCTTAATGTGTCAAATGTAAGTTCCAATTAGCTGCGTGGTGTTCTTACCTGATCATCGACGTCTTTAAAGCTTTAACCAGAACATTAAACCAGTTTTTTTTGTGATCAAGTGTTGCAAAAGAAAATGAAAACACATTCTCAAATTTTTTTTTTAGATATTTGGGGTTTTATCTTAAGTGTTTGTGATATGTGAGGAAGTGTTTCTTCTTCTAAACCTGAAGACTTGCATTTTTCACAAGTCCATATTTTGTAATACATGTCAATTTTTGTGACTTAACTGAGTGTCTATAACTTGGGTCTCAGAACTGATTTTCCATTTCTTGCTATTAACCTTATTTTTGTTCAATGTAGATTCATACCGCGGGAGCTCTGCGTCTCGTGCCTTTCTCATAGCGTCTTGGGAGACGATCAGTTTCTCTGCCCCATCCCGTTCCCCCATCCTCCTGGAAGTATGGCAGCTCTAAAAGCTCTTCACATGACATCCTGCCAGATGGATCCATTACTAGACAGGACTATAAAGACACACAAACACATTTCTTCAGACCTTATGTGCGACATCCACCAGTATTATTACACAAGTAGCCCACAAATAAAAGGTTACACTTTATTTTGATAGACCACTTTAGACATTCTACTAACTATAAGTAACTGTGTAACTACATGTCAACTACATGTTGACTAATTCTCATTAATTTGCAACTACATGTCTACTAACTCTCAGTAGGGTAGGTTTAGGGTTTGTAGAGTAAGTTGACTTGCAAAGTTTCTCATAGTCAGTATGTTGTGGACCCACCAAAACGTGTTACTCTTCCGCTTGAATGGACACCCATTAAAATACCCATTTATGCAAGTATGCTGGTAAACACAGTTGGTTATGTCTTAAGTGAACGTGAATAGCTGAGAAAGAAACCGAATGTGCATCAGTATTAGGTCCGTGCATTTTCCCTTAAAGAGACAGCAGCCTATAAATACCTGCTTCTGTCTGCTAATCAAACAACACCACAGCTTTTACACTGTCAGAAATAGGGGTACAGTAGGAGTCCATTTCTGTCCCCCAAGGTACAATCTACACTAATGTACCCCATAGGGCTTATTATTGGACCTCAATGTACATATATGTACCTTTTTGATGATCAAAATGGTACATATATGTTCCAAAGCATTAAAAGGTGCATATATGTACTGTTTATTTTAAAGGCTAAGGTACAATATCAAGAGACAGCCTCTGCTAAGCCAATAGTTTTTTTGTAAAAGTTGTTGTTTAAAGGTTTTAATGATACCTTAATAATTTATGGTAGATTTTAACTTATCACTATATTTGAGTAGCCTTGAAATAAAGGAAATAAAAGTTTTGTAAGTCAATTTACTGATAGTAAATCATTATAATACAATTATCCAGCTGATTAAATGATGATATTATATTGATTATGTAAATGAAAACAACACACATAAACACACAAATGGCTGATTCTCACTGTTATAGTGTAGGCCTATTTCATTAGAAACATTTTCTCATTGCATAGCCTGAGTACATTATCCCTAATTTACTGGAGAGCGGGAACGGAGACTGCCAGCTCAATACTTTTGATTGGTGGAAAGATGTGTCAAATAAGTAGAGCCATCCCCTGATTGGCTGCTTGAATCTCAAATAAAAGGACGTCTAGTTGGCGGTCTTTCTTTCTTTTGGCGGAGAAGTCATAGCACAGTTACACATGGTTCTTACAGGGCTTTCAACCGAGGAGGTCCTTCAAAAAATATCTGAAGCAGGCATAGAAGTAACCGATGTCTAAGCCCAGAGATTCAGAGGTAAGTTTTTATTTAAATATCATTTTAGTTGACAAAATATTTGTGGTAGTTAATGCTAACTGGCTAATGTTACCCCCACCAAATTGTATATGTTCTCTGCTAGTGGATTATAAAGTGGATGAAACGTGGAATGTTTCAGATTTTTTCCTTGGCTGGTCAGGCCATGTTTTTTAATATTAATGTTTTAAAATATTAGAATTCCAGAGGACTTTTCAGAACATTGAACTATGACTGGGCTTGTGCATAAGCTCGCCAGTTGGTGGCGTCATAGGCCAGTCCCGCCACTCGGCAGCCATCTTGTTAACGGTCAGTTATTTCGGACTAACAACCAGGCCCGTGAACGTGGAGAGAGCCACAACTGAATTTTCACTGGTCATCGGGACAAACACTGCATGTATAGAATCATCAGTAAAATTTGAATACAACCACCAAAAAAGTCTTCAGTCCTTAACGTTATGTCTTTGCCCCCAAAATAAGGTTTTAAAAGCGTTTTTCCCTACTAGCCCCCCCCCCCCCCAACCCTCATGAGTGGCTTACGGGAGGGGCGGGGAAATCGCTATCTTTGGCGTTACGGGCTTTCCCTATTCTATGTAAGTTAACGTTAATGAGGATTCTTGAAGTGGCGTTTCTCTAATATTAAAACTTTTCTGGCGTTGGTCGCACCGTCCTGGCGCGGCACAAGCCATGGAAATTAACTTAAAAGGTTTTGCAGTGGTGCCGTTGTCGCGGTGTGAGCGCACATCGCATCCTATCTGAAAGCCCATGTGAGCTTGGGCCGCAGTTGTCGCTAGCACCAGGGCTATCACTCTCAACTTTGGTCAGTAAGTTAGCTGGTTAGCAAGACACGGGAGCTTAGCTTGGGTTTCAAGTGTACGTTATTCACTGACTGTGGGGTAAATTAACACCCGCTAATGTACTAACACCGTCTCGGTTGCACACACGGTTCACGGTCTTAACTTTACTGCTAGCCTCCACCATCTGCTCCTGTCATCAGTCTCTCTCTCTCTCTCTCTCTCTCACACGGTGTCTGCGCCTATTCTTAAATGAATTCGTTTTTTTGACACATTGTAGTTTAACATATGAGAACCTAGCAAGGTCTTTGGCCACAAAGCTAATGTTGTTGCTATTATATGCTGGTCAAATTATTTCAGTTTGTTTGGATTATTTTTTAGTCAAGTGCACAGCTGTTTCATATCCCTCTGTTTGCTTTCTCTCTCAGATAATGATGTGGATGGTGAAACCGTTGACTGTGGCCTCACAGAGACTATGGTTGCGTACTTGTTTAAAGGATCTTTTAAGAAGCAGGCCAAATTCAACCAGTTTGTATGTAAGCTGAAAGAGACAGTAGTAACCCTGACATTAGAGCCTCCAGAGGAATGCCAGCAATCTAGTTCAGCTATACCAAGGTAAGTAGTGAATGTATGATGTTTTCAAAGCATCTTCTAAGTTTCATCTTAGCTTTAGTGACCAACTTGAAGCTTAAGAACACTAGTACCATAATTTTTGTTCTAGTAATTATTGTCCTCATAGCAGTTAATATTTGGGGCAGACATTGCTTTTTTTAAGGCTACTTGAATTTTCATCATGTTAATTTGATTTACACCTAAAATTAAAAGACAAAAAATGCTATATTACAGGAATGGAGCTAATGTGAGAATGCCTGCTAGTTTTGACATTCCAGCATTCCCCAGACACCTACAAACAAAGCTAGACAACAAAGAACCATGCCAGAAAAATTCAAAGGATAGACACATAATGATGATGATGATAATGAGCAGCTCATCACAAAAACAAAGACAGAGATGTCAGCAGCTGGAGCGGTGAGACCGAAGACAGCAGGGAGAAGATAAGGTTTTGAGTTTTGCTAGCTGGCTATTTAGCTATATCAGGTGCCTTTTGTTTAAACATGTTCAACTCTTCATAAAATGGACGTGCTCGTCAGTTTCACTTTTCGTCAACTGACCAATCACAGCCTGGATGGGGCGGGACATAACAAAAGTTTGACGTGCTACCGTAAACTTTAAAATGTGTAACTCATCATAAAAAATGTGACAGCGTAAATCAATTATGCATTTTTTAAAGGTTTTATATTAATAATGGTTTTATATGAAAACTAACATGTAGTCTACACACAAATGTCACATATCTTCCATATGCCATGAAGTACTGCTTCTTAGATTAGTATCAAGCTGCATGATGATTTCTGATACGGAATAAAGCTTAATGTTTTTTCTTCTGTAGTTGTGTGATGAGTTGGAACGTATCCAACCAGCAACAGGGAACTTGTGTCAGCGATTCAATGAAGCCTTCAAATGTATTGTACCGAAGGTGCTTCACCTAGCTCAAAGGAAATTGTTTCAAGTTTTACCTGGAGACAAAAGAAGAAGCTCTTACTGAGGATCTTCCAGGTACTGATTAAATGTTAATGCCTATACCACAGTGTTTCCAAGTTATGGGCCTTGATATGTCTTTAATTCTATTTTAGATTTGTTATTATTCTTATGTCATAAAACAGTGTCCTTCAATTGACAAAGTGTTAATTAACACAGGTTCTGTGGGAAAATCATATTTTATATTCAAATTGCTTACCTGAAATTGACATCTACACTGGACCAAATGCATAGTGATGACCTTTACCTGCACTGCTTCTGAATTAGAAAAATGGTGTTTAAATATCAAGTATATCTTATGTCTTGCAGATATTGACTTTAGGGCAGCCCTCATCTTTCTGCCTTACATCTTCAAGGAGAACATTGATCGCTTTATTACACTTGGGGAGGTATGTCTTGCTTGCTAAAATCTCTTTTGTTAACCTCCATAAGACCAAATACACTTGACAAACGTACTGATAGAAAGAAAATCACATTAACACCACACATATCTCCACTTAAAGTAATACTTTACATACCACTTAAAAAAATGAAATATTTAAAAGTGGATAAAGTGGTAATGATGCTGATCACTTCATCATTGTTGCTACACTGAAGACTTGCTTGGATGGTCCTATTGCTTTTTGTCTTCCACCATCGTTAAATTACTTTAGATTCATCAGTTCTTGCTTAAATCCAGTCAAACAAGTTTTAACAGCAATTCATATCTGTTCTTGTGTGAAAGGAAAAGGCAGAAGTTTGAGTACATAAGCACAATATTTGTGCACAATGACTAAAAAAATAAAATTTTACTCTAATTGTGTAGCATGAACACCCAAAACAAAATCGAATTTACTATTTATTACATAATTTATGCACACCACATCAGAATATAGTCACATTCTAATTATAAACCACTATTTGAGCATATAATGTGTAAAGAGAGAATGTAGATGATGCATGTGCTTAGTAATCTAGTGTATCTACCCAATAACACAATGCTAATTATTGCTATTTTAACAACCCTATCAATGAACAACATCACAACAGCCTCACATTCCTCCTTAAAGAGCAAGTGCAATATGTCAGAATGGATTAACTTTTCGTTCGTTACCAGAATCTGTGAGGTATTCATATTTTTCACCAAATGTAAGACTGTCAGGTTAATTTTTCTTTTTGGCTTTGAATATACTGATCTTGATAGCCCGTACCCAACTATTCATTTGACCAAACGAGACTGGAAAATGGCCTTTGCCAGGAGAGCTCCAAACATTCTGAAAGTGGACCACATCGAGGTGTTTCGCAACTCAGGAATTGACAAAGGAATCCTCTCAGCCTTCTGCACATACTTCGTGTTCAATCTTGCATATCCAAGACATCTGAAGAACACTCTGTTTCTCCAAAGGTACATTGCCAAAATAGTTGTGGATGGTGACCAGCCTCTGCCAATAACTGTCACTAGGCAAATAAATCTCCTCTACTGAATCCACCATGCCTCGTCCATACCAGTGCTCCATATGCTCCAGGAGGACATTCACCTTGATGAAATTAATTCAGCACATAGGACTCATTCATGCCCATGAAGCCAATTTCACTATTACATGTGGACTTAATGACTGCCAGTAATTCCACTTGTTATGAAGCTAGTTATTGGCAAAGCTCATACAGAGAAACATATAACTATAAGATAAATAAATGAAGAACTACAAAAACTGTGCATTGGTCAAAATGACAAGGCAAACAAACCAGTACAGTTATCAGAAAGACTGCAGCATGTTGGTATTACTGGATCTGCTTCTCAAAAGTGGTGCCTTTTCAGGCTTTTGCCTTTTGTAATGGCCCACCGTGTGCCACCTAATTGTAAATATTGGCATGTTTTTCTGTTGTGCCGAGAGATTACTGAGATCGTTATGGATCCAAAGGTGAGGAGAGAGAACCTTTTTTTGTTAAATGTACTTGTTCAAGAGTTCCTGACAGAAATGGAAGATGTATTTGGGGGTGTTATTACTCCAAAGTGTCATTACTTAATTAATTATTCAAGACTGATACAAATGTATGGGCCCCTGCGTTTGCTATGGCGCATGAGATTTGAGGCCAAGCACCAATATTTTAAAATAGTTGCCCATAACTGCAGAAATTTTGTAAACATAGCTACAACACTGAGCAACAGACACCAGTTCAGACAGTGCTGGGAGTTTTGTGGGAGTATGCTGGGTGAATTTGATAGTCCCGGTAAAAAGTGTGACCACTCCATTTTTATCTTTACCTGTGGAGCTGCAGAGAGCCCTGATGGCCAATCACAACCTCTGTGATGTAGATTTAACAGAGAAAGCTATCCAACGTGTGTCTGAAGTAACAGTCAACAATGTGAAGTATGCTGTCAGAGATGTATTTGTCATAGATGTATTGCATTCTGAGCGTATTCCATTGTTTTGGCAAATCAAGTACATCTTTAACATAGACACCATGTGGCTCCTTTGTGGAGAAATGTTGATTCCTTTGTCCTATGACTGTCAGTTTCATGCATGCAGTGTCAAGGTTGATAAAGAATGGACTTTACTGAAACCAGGAGATGAAATGGACTTTTAGGCAAATGACACTTACTCAGTTGATGATCGTTTATGTCACAGTTAGACATTGTTTAAAATGAAATGTTGAAAAATGTGAAAATGAAAAGGATTTAATAAATTCTGATTTTAATTCAGTGTGTTTGTGTGTATAAAATATATATATATATATATATATATATATATATATGAAGAGCTCTTTTCCAAAACGCTATAAATCCATTTTAATAGTTTTAGAGAAAAGGACATTTTTTACCTAGACCCATACATTTTGTTAATATTCAATTTATCCTGTTAAAATGGTCTGTTGGCTCAGTCTGAACATGTTAAACAATGATTGTTAAATTAAACAACAATATTGTCTATTATAAATTCCAAGTTTTATTTTTTTTTTTTCAAAACGCTACAAATCCATCCTTTTTTATGTTGGTTTATGTCTTAAAAAAAAAAAAGAACATGCAACATATGGGACTCATACTATAAGCCGGTCGCACCAGCCTTGTGTTGATGTAACCCCCCCAACACGGGTCTGCACTATCACACCGAGCGGTTCGCGAACCCGGGTTTTCGGCGCGGGAGGCGGGCGCTCTAACAAGGAACGCCAAAGGCTGCAGCCTCTAGCCGTCAGTCGCTAGAGCGCCTCTTTTTGAGGTCAGGGGAGTGAGGTTTACACACAGCCCTTACTGCCATACACATCTGTTACATTGACATCCCACAGTGGGTATTAACGCGCCACCTGAGTGACGAACCTTATTTTTTTGTTGTTTTTTTGTGATTTTCTTTGTCCAGTCCAGGAGCGTAGCCAGAAAGGAGACTCTGGGTGTGCATCAGAAAAACTGGGTGTGCCACATTTATTGTCAGATGAATGCAAAAAAAAAAAAAAGCATGCTTATTGGGTATTAATATCTTAGTTTAACCATTTAATTTTTGTGTAGGCTACATGTGTCTGTTAACCTATTCTCTGTGTGTATCTGTGTAAGCAAGCTTAATGATTATTAATATGATAGCTTAACCCTTTCATTTATATTTGTGTGTGTGTTTCTTTCTGTGAGCCTATTGTCCATTTTCAATGAGTTTCACTGTCAGCTATGCATCCAGCTATGTTGGCCTAGACCCTAAAAGCATATAGGGCTTAAAATTCTTGAACCCTGGTTATGGCTGCTTGCAGCTATATTTTTGTTGTTGTTGTGTTTTTCCATTTTCCGAAGCTTTCTCGCTCAAGAGTGTCACCGACCATCACATTGGTCATAACCTACAACAGCTCTTTAACTGCGCTCTAGTCAAACGCGCTCACTGTAGCCTAATCATTAACTGCACACATCATAAACCCCTTTTAGGCAAGTACAATTTATCACATATTTTAATAAGACTAAACTCCTATTTAACCTGATGATCACAGGTTTAATAAAAATACATTTTAAGTTTCTAATTATAACACCGCATTTCCAGGGTGAAAAGGTACATTTCTATATTAAAGTCAGCGTCGCATTCTGCAACTTTATCTTTTCAGCCGACACTGACTGAGAAGAAATCACTAGTTTATTAACGAATAATTAAAATGTTTTATTTTGCCTTTCCCCCAACATTCATAATCATTAGCCTACTTTTGCCGTTGCAAGCTTTAGACGTGCGCTTGGGTGCGGATATATTAAAGGATAATTAGTAGCCTAAGTTATTATATTAATCAGTTTATGTGTGACTAGTGAAACCTTTAGTCGGGGATTCTTGGCACAAGAAACCGATCATTTTTTTTAAATAAAATGCTGTCAATTCGAAAAGTGTGCCTGCTAATAACGTCACGTTATATTGCAATGCAGAGTTATGAATGCGTAATAATAAGTAAAATGTTTTTAATTTATTTCATTTATTATGGGTGCAATGGCGGTGCTTTGGTCTTTCTTGGGGGTGCTGAAGCATCTGCTAGCCCCTCCTTTGCGCTGCCCATGTTTATTACGATTAAAAAAATAATAATTCTGCATCTATTTTTAGGTGTGCCAGCTGCCACTTTGGGTGGCACCGGCACACCCTGGCACACCCGTGGCTACGCCCCTGGTCCAGTCATATGAGGATATATCGCATTCAGGCTAAAAACAGGTTCGGCTGCTTATCGCGGTTTGGAAAGGAACTGCATCTTGCAGTACATTTTAAACAAGGAAATATAGCGATTTGGCGTGAAACATTGATGGAGCAGTGAATAGGTTCAGTACACAGCAAAATGGCATGACGAACTCATTTTCAAATTTGGCGTTTATCGCGTTTTGGAAAAGAGCTCTTCATATATATATATATACACATCTCATTATAGTCAACGATTGTACCCTGTCAAAGCAAATTTTGTACCCTTTTTGAAGGGTCCATTTTTGTACTGTTAAATAAAGGTACAAAATTGTCACCACAGGTACAAAACTGGTCTCTTAAGGTACAAATCACAAGGGTACAAAAGCTGTACCCTTGAGGGTACAGCCCCAGTGACAAGCCATTGTACCCCTAAAGGTACAATTATGTACTTTATTTTCTGAGTGTACAGAGATGAATCTGTATTTAACTTATGCAGTGAGAACTAGTGTAATTTTACACTTAAATATTAATATTATTATTTCTGCACTTCTTTTGTGACTGTTATTTTGTACTCATCTATGCTTGTAATGTGTGTAATTGTTCTTGTTTTATTACTGACTTTAATAGTTAAAAGAATAGTTCACCCAAAATGTTTTATTCTGTCCTTAATTACTCATACTCATGTCGTTCCATTTGTTAATCTTCGGAACACAAATTCAAGTATTTTTTGATGAAATCTGAGAGCTTTCTGACTGTCTATATAGACAGCAATGCCACTGAAATGTTTCCAGATCCAGAAATGTAGTATCGAAGTTTTGCTGTTAATTTCAATTTTTGAATTGTTCTTCTTGCATTTGTTTGTAAACAGAACAACGGCTTTCGGCAAGAAGAAGCTATTTGTTATCTGTATTGCGTGTTATATCTATTGTGCTTAAGTGCTGAACTGTCCTATTGTAGTTTTGATTAAAGCTTTTCACATTCTGCGGCTTTTGGTTTTTTAGTTATAAATGAGAGTACAGCTGTATTTACTCAAGCTTTGATCAGCCGTATATTTAACTAGAGTCCGAAAGCACCAGCCCTCATGGGAAGCCCTCTTCAGGTAAGATTTGCAAGTCTACCTGCACTTTGTTTCTATACATCTATAGAGACACCAAACTTGGTGGGAGGGTCCACTACTCACAAACATCCATGGCACTATGTGGCGCTATGATAAAGTAATTTGATTTTTTAACACACATTTCTAGAACCGTAATTGTCTAAATCCTTGAGTCAAGCCAAATGTGTATCTCTGATTTCTATCTACAAACATTTTCTGCCATTTTGTTTTTCTATTTTTTCGAACTCTTCCTAAGCTGCTTGATCAATCTGCACCAGACTTTGCACAAAGCAACTCTGCCCTATGCTGGCAAAAATAAATTTGATATATCCAAGCGTTGTAAAGATAATTAATTTGTATGGCATCATGCATTTCTATAAATTAACCTAAGTCCAAACTTTCCGCCATTTCAGTTATTTAAAAATCCTTCTTATTCTGGGTCATTTGTCTGATTTGCATGAAATTTGGTATCCACCAACCCGAGATGCCCCTAAGAACCCCCTCTTTTTTCAAAATAATTTTGATTTAATCAATGTATGAAATCAGCATATTTGTGGGTGTGGCACATAATTACCACTTGTTGTGAACGCAATGTCAAAACTTCACAAATCTTAGTAAACATGGACAACAGGAAATTCTGAATAAACATGCCAAATTTAACTAATTCTGATGCGTTGACGCTTCTAAAGGATCAGCCATTAATATCAACCATTTACTTAAAAGCCAAATATGAATACTAATGAATTCCACCAGAAGGAGCCATAGGATAATTAAGAAATCTGTGTAAATGGTTCAATATATTAACTTGTAATTAAAAGGCATTTGCATTTTTTTTAGCTTAATAGTTTAATATAATCCATTTGTAAAAAATAAAAAAATACCATGTTTAAATCTAGATTCAAAGAAGTGAAGATTATCACTGGCCCTCTGTCTGTGGAAAAGTCATGCGAGACTTGTATAATAAGCCTGTATTGACATCTCACCTTCATCACAGTAATAGCATGAGGAGAAACACCGTGGAACCTCTTTTCTAGCGGCTCCTACAGCAACAACAAAATCAAATTGAGCAACATTTCTTTACAAGTAGGTGTGTATTTGTGAGAGTATTTGTGCTACCATGGTATCAGGCTCAGGGATGCTGACTCCACTAAAGAAGACATTGGAGCTGAACACCTGCTGATGCCGTGGGATCAAGTCACCTGTCAGGGTCAAAGTTCAGAGGTTAAGAGTCTGTGTATATATGGCTGTTTGATGAGTTTTAGACTTTAGTCATACAACTGAAATGAAATATGCTCTTAAAGTGGTGAAAGTAATAATAATAATAATTATTCTCAGCATTTTGATGTATTTCTGATTCAATTTTGCAGTAAAATTATCACAGCCAAATGGCGGGAAAAAAATTGTAGTGATTACAACTGATAACTTTGGAAGCTTGTTTCCACCACTGAATAGTATTTGCGACTTTATATATCATAATTATGACTTCTTTTCTCAAAATTGTGGGTTTACTTCTCACAATTCTGACTTTTTTCTAAGAATTGTGATATAAATTATATTTTATATATTTTTTTCTCAGATATAGTCACAATTGTGTGTTATAAATTCTGTCATAATTATGATATATAAATTTGCAATTGTAAGAAAATAGTCATTTTCCTCAAATTATTTAATTCAGTGTCAGAAACAGGCTTCCGCAGATTAGATGATAACATGTAAACAGAACAGCTCCTAATGATTAAAACTAATTCTGTCAAATGATTAATCGCGTGAGTGTGTATTGAGTATTTTTATTATGTATATACACACGTGGTCAGAATTGTTGGCACCCTTGGTAAATATGATCAAAGAAGGCTGTGAAAATAAATGTGCATTGTTAATCCTTTTGATCTTTTATTTAAAAAAAACTAAAATCTAAACTTTTATTGGAGAATAATTTAAAATGGGGGGAAATATCATTATGAAATAAATATTTTTTTCTCAAATACATGTTGGACACAATTACTGGTACCCTTAGAAATTCTGGAGTAAAATATATCTGAAATACGGGTACATCTAAAATATATATTTTTTTCTTGTAACTTGTTTCAAAAAGTGAAACTTTCATATATTTTAGATTCATTACATGTAAAGTAAAACACTTCAAAAGTTTTTGTTTTTGTTTTAATTTTGGGTGCCAACAATTCTGACCACACACATGCATGTATATATTTAAGAAAAATATATGATGTTTATATATTAATATATATTATGTATAATATAAATAATATGAATATAAATATATGTATATCTATTTTCAATATATACTGTATGTGTGTGTATTCATATATACATAATAAATATACACAGTACACACATATATTATGTAAAAAAACAACTTTTATTTTGGATGCAGTTAATTCAGTTGTTTGAAAGCACTAATTAAAATGTTTCAAAATCTTTTGTTAATTTCCGGGATTAAATTGGATATTAAATTCAAAATGTTAAGGGGTCTCAAACTTTTGGAACCTTTTGTATACAACCTTCAACATTCAAACTTTATTTTTTTCCTCTTTTATTACCCAGTGTTTGTCGAATAAGGTGCAGCTGATCCACGTCAGAACGTCCCGGCCAAAGAGGATTTCCAGAGAGCAGCTCAGCAAAGACACAACCAAGGGCCCAGACATCCACTGGGGGACCGTACTGAGTGTCTCCGACCAAGAGTTCTGGGGCCCGGTACCATCGTGTTGCCACATAATCAGTATAATCATCACCTGGACCAGCTGTTTCAAGCACACACACACGAAAACACATACACAAAAATAGCCTTTTTTTCTTTCTTTTTTTTACTTCCACATCATTTCTTCCAAACACTTCTATTGTTTTTATATGCAGTTAGTTATACAATAACACAACCCGAACAGAAAACTGTCTTCATTTTTACAACTTTGTTTACTTTATACAAATTTTACTTATGAGGACATCCTCAAAAAGAGGGTTTTGGAAGAGCTCATGTCTGGGTACAAATGTTTCCCCAAAACCATGGATAAGTAGCTACACACACACACACACACACACACACACAGAGATTCAGAATTACATGTACAACATACAGAAAGGATTACAACATGCTGATGGATGGACCATGTGTTAGCCTATAGTAACAATACACTGAAACCCAAGGATGATGCATGCAAGCAGATCCTGACTGACTGACTGCACCTGCGAGGCTTCACGCTGCCCTGAAAGTGAGCTCAGGACGCATGACAGTTGATATAGATAGGAAGTATAAACAAGTCATTAATGAAGTGAAGATGCTAAATGCACATAAATGGCTAGAGAGGGAGTGAGCAGGGCAAAGGCACTTACTGAGGATGCGAGCAAAGCCAAAATCACATAGTTTGATCACACCGGTCTTGGTCAGAAGAATGTTCTCCGGTTTGACGTCCCGGTGGATACACTGGTATACACACACAAAGACCCACACTGTCAGAGATACATACACAAACTCACACTATAATAAGGAAAATATTTTTAAAAGACATCTTCTTTCTAAAAAATAATCTTAACACAGGCAACAGAACCAAGCCAGAATCTAGCACCAAAAGACCTCAATAAGTAATTCCTCGTGTCCAAATTAGCAGTATTCATAAAATAGTAGGCAACAAAATACTCAGATGACCTACTATTTCCACCAAAAAATATGTAGTGTGCATTCAGTGGATGCTTTAATTCCCCATGAGGCAACAGGAGTGGCACAACATACAATGCCAAGATGACAGGTGTAGTTTGTTTAGATTGCGAACATTGTTTTGTGTATTTGGTGTAATGCAATATGTTTATGTGGTTTAAGGTAAAAAAACATTATTTTCCACATACAGTACATTATTGTTGCTCCTCTATGCTCCGCTTTTCTGAAACGCGTCGATTTTTACAAAGCTCATTGTTCTGAGAAACGAGGTGTGCTCTGATTGGTCAGCTATCCAGTGCATTGTGATTGGCTGAATACCTCAAGCGTGAGACGGAAATGTTACGCCCCTTACCGTATTGTGATGCCGTGTCCCGGTGTGACGACATAAAAACAACAAAACCCATTATAAACAAGGCATTTGTTGCATCCAGTGGGACCATAATTACTGATTATAATAACTTATACTGTCTTTTAAACATAACACCATGTCTGCATTTGTGAAACACTGTCTCCAGGACATGGCGCCGGCTGCAGCAACAGCAACAATACTACAGCGAGAATAATAGTTCCGCCTTCTTTCATTGCGTATATATTTGGGCGGTGTTTTGCAAATCTCCCCACACAGTGACGTAGACATGTGGGGTGTGTTTAAATGAGTCGTTTTAGGGGGGGGGCGTGGTCGAGTCTTAACTTTTATAAAGAATATCTCTTTGGTTTTGAGACTTTAGTCTTTGCAACTTCAGGGATCTTATCTATGCACGGACAGCTTGTAACACTCCAAAGAGAACGCAAAACTTGAAATCGCATCATATGACCCCTTTTTTGCTTAATATCATTGTAACAGTTCAATGAGCAAAAAGGTAATATTCAGTAACTTACATTCTACATTCAGTTTTGCCAATTATTTTGCCTATTATTTCTTTATGAATCAATGTTTTTGGCAAAATCAGTTGAAAGAATGCAATTATTTCCAATACTTAAAGCTGCAGGCCTTAACTTTTTTTGGTTAAAAATGATCCAAAATCAATATTTGAGCAAGTACATAACCAGCCAGTGTTCAAAACTATCACCTTACTTTAGCCCGATTCACAACGGTTAGTTTAAAATAATGTTTTCTAATTTGAGTGGTTTATTCGTGCATGGCACTGCGTCATTACGTCACTTTCTGTAAACTTAAATAAGTTTTCCCAGCTAGGCTCCTGCATGTGGCGGATCGTTTATAGCCTATTCTCACAGCAGCTAGAATAAATGTATTAATTTGATGGCGGATTGTGATCCAGAAAGCATTATGTGTTTATGAAACACATGTGAATGAAATTAAATTATATTCCAGTTTTAAACCTGCTTCTCATTACAGATAGCCTGGGATTACACAAGATTTGTATTCTAAAGAAAACCATTTCGAGGGGAGCATAGTTTGCTTTTGGGGTTAAAATAATTTATTAATATGAAATTCGAATGGCGTGACAATTAGATTAGACTGTACAGAAATTTAAATCTACAATTTAATACACACTATACCTATAGTCACGCAATGCTGATGTTGTAAACATTAGTAATTTGAGAATAAAGTATAACAATAATAATACTTTGCATGGTTTGATGTTATATGAGCAAACGATCGTTAGATTTAATCACCATTGGTAGCGCGATTTATTGTAATGCTTTTTTCCTCAGTTGGTCAGAACAAACGTGGCAGACTTGTTACTTACTTGTTCAGATGGCAATATACAGTGACAATTCTGATTTTGGTCATATTTTCCAAGACGTAGGCTAGAATCTGTGCCTACAAAGTGTTTGATTCACGCCGGTGTGGTGACTGACAGCTATACATTTACCTCAAAACAGATTAATCCACGCTGAAGCCATGCCAGAGTACAGCCCACGTAATAAATATAATTCTGCACCTGGCTGCAATACCAGGTTTTCAACAGAGATGGCGACAAAGAGGCAAAACTTACGGACTGCAGCTTTAATCACAAGATGTTTATAATAATTTGTTACATTTATATAGTGCTTTACTAGGCACTCAAAGCGCTTTACATAGTAAAGGGGGGTGCCTTCTCATCCACCACCAGTGTGCAGCATCCACCTGGATGATGCGACGGCAGCCATAGTGCGCCAGAACACCAACCACACACCACCAGATGATTAGGAGGCCATGATGGTCAGAGGCCAGTGGTGAATTTGACTAGGATGCCGGGGTTACACCCCTACACTTTTTCAAAGGAAATCCTGGGATTTTTAATGACCACAGAGAGTCAGGACCTCGGTTTAACGTCTCATACAAAGGACGAAAAACTCTTTACATGCAATTTTCATTATTCTGATTATTCGCTAATAATTGTGCTTATTTTTACCACCATTATCCACAAATCCCAGTGTACATTACTGGTCGCTGTTTTAATCTACTTGTGTCACATGCAAAACTTTCTATAGACCTATTGCAAACAATTCTATAGACCTACTGGAAGGTTATTTGGCACTGTAAGGAATATCAAAATGTGATGCTATGATACTTCAACTAGAGTTGCTTATGTTTCCATCGTGTTCTTCACACCGTCTCTGGATGAGGATATGGAGCATAGACTGGTAGCGGGAAGTTGTTGATAGAGTTCAGTGATTCAAGTGGAGAGAAAACGTTGGAATTTTTAATGAAGTTGTTTGAACGACATACGTCATCAGTGTATGATCATATGTGCACTTTGGTCAGAGTAGAATATGATTAAGGTGCTAAATTCAATATAGCGATGTTCGTCATGGCACAGAATAAACTTCCAATATGTCCATAGTGTTTTACATTTGATGCAAGTACACTGAACAAAATTAAAAACACAACACTTTTGTTTTTGCCCACATTATTCATGAGCTGAACTCAAAGATCTAAGATTTTTTCTATGTACACAAAAGGCCTATTTTTCTCAAATATTGTTCACAAATCTGTCTAAATCTGTGTTAGTGAATGAGATAATCCACCCACCTCACAGGTGTGGCATATCAAGATGCTGATTAGACAGCATGATTATTGCTCAGGTGTGCCTTAGGCTGGCTACAATAAAAGACCACTCTAAAATGTGCAGTTTTACTGTATTGGGGGGTCCGGGGCGGTCCGAAAACCAGTCATTATCTGTTGTGACCACCATTTGCCTCACGCAGTGCAACACATCTCCTTTCCAGAGAGTTGATCAGGTTGTTGATTGGGGTCTGTGGGATGTTGGTCCACTCCTCTTCAATAGATGTGCGAAGTTGCTGGATATTGGCAGGAACTGGAACATGCTATCATATACGCCGATCCAGAGCATCCCAAACATGCTCAATGGGTGACATGTCCAGTGAGTATGCTGGCCATGCAAGAACTGGGATGTTTTCAGCTTCCAGGAATTGTGTACAGCAACATGGGGCCGTGCATTATCATGCTGCAACATGAGGTGATGGTCGTGGATGAATGGCACAACAATGGGCCTCAGGATCTCATTTTACATTTACATTTATGCATTTAGCATACGCTTTTATCCAAAGCGACTTACATTGCATTCAGGCTAT
Source organism: Oxygymnocypris stewartii (assembly GCA_003573665.1). Taxonomy (NCBI): domain Eukaryota; kingdom Metazoa; phylum Chordata; class Actinopteri; order Cypriniformes; family Cyprinidae; genus Oxygymnocypris; species Oxygymnocypris stewartii. Next base: position 482,436 of record QVTF01018974.1, read on the forward strand.
ACATTGTTTCATCAGTATGTGTGTTCCCTGGGAATTGAACCAACAACCTTTTGCGCTAGTAACGCAATGCTCTACCACTGAGCCACAGGAACACTGTGATATCTCATTGTGGCGAGTGGGGCGGGGCCGAGAGCCGTGGGAACGGAACGAGGCCGGTGGAGTAAATGGTAATGAACCAGTCCAGGCCTGGTCCTCTCTCGTCTTCCACTGTCGTCACTCCTCATTTAACCTTTCCGAAGCTCCTCCGTGGGACTCGAGACCGGTGAGTGGCGCAGGTGTCGTTCATTACCATTTACTCCACCGGCCTCGTTCCGTTCCCACGGCTCTCGGCCCCGCCCCACTCGCCACACTCATCATGATATCTCTGTACATTCAAAATGCCATAAATAAAATGCACCTGTGTTCATTGTCCATAACAAACACTTGCCCATACCATAACCCCAGCGCCACCATGGGTTAGGGTTAGGCCTAACTCTAAGCCTAATATTTGAGAGAAATAGGCCTTTTGTGTACATAGAAAAGGTCTTAGATCTTTGAGTTCAGCTCATAAAAAAGTGTTGTGTTTATAATTTTGTTCAGTATAGATTAAAACAATGGCCAGTAACATATCTACTGTATGTAAATTCATTATTTTTGCAGTGGAGTGTGTGAATAATGGTAGTAAAAATTGCCTGTAAATGGGAGTGAAGAGGTTTACTCATGTCATGTGAATATCTAACTGTTATTAATGCTGCGTTCAAGTGCTATCGGCATTATCGTAAATACGAGCTTCCTACTTCCGACAACGAAACTCGTATTTACGATGATTCCGATAGCACCTGAATGTCCTTAAATTCCTTTCACACGGGCCACGGCAAGAAGTAGGCTGCCGTTTTCTCTCATAGAGGAAGTGTTTTGTGCAGCTGAGGAATTTTTCGCATTGTCACAATTCTATTTACTAAAAACTAAATAAAACAAAGGACATTTGTGTTTGTGTCCTTAAGAATTATATTTTTTTTGCCACAAGTTATGTTGTTTTTGATGATTTGCCTAAAGAGCTTACATTTACATTTATCAGATGCTTTTATCCAAAGCGACTTACGGTGCATTCAGGCTATACATGTTTTTGTCAGTACATGTGTTCCCTGGGAATCGAACCCACAACCTTTGCGCTACCAAAGCAATGCTCTAACCACTGAGCCACAGGAACATAATCCTGCTTAATCACCTGTGAGGTCTCAATTGGTGTAAATATTTGAGGGAAATATGATTTTGTATGAAAATTGTGAAGATTAATTGAGCCTATATAACAGTCTGTTATAAGTTCAGTTAAATGTTCCGTGACTGGTTGCTAATAATCTATTCACTTATCGGTTGAAACCGTCGTGGCTAAACAATATTTATATATTCGACGCATGCTCGTGGAATAGGCATGATTTTGAGTGCACGAGCACCGTTTGGACACTGCCTCCATGCTGCCAGCGAAGCTGCCCGTGTTTTGCCGCTTGTTGCATGTCTCCCATTGAAAATGAACTAGACACTCGCAACTGCCATGTCCCATGTGAAAGGGCCTTTACTCCGATTATTAGAAATTATCACATTATTGGTGCACATGTAAATGTGGTCATATTCACTGAGTCTTTCATTATGCAGAAAAAAATAAAAATACCTTGCAGACTGAAAAATCCTCACTTCTAATATAAACTGAGAGCCTGCTGTAGATCATGAGAATTTAGCAAAACTTATTCCTTTAATTATTTTTGTATTGTCTCATTCTCAAAAGGAGGTTCTTTGCATTCATAAGTGACACACACTGGTAGACAGGAACAGAGAGGCTGATATACTGACATTGTGTTTGTGACAGAAGTTCACGGCCTGTAGAGTTTGCCACACAATACTTTTGAGTTGTGCCTCAGGAACCCTAAAGAGATAAAAAGGACAAATGTTAATATCAAGCCTGTAGATTCTGTTAACTACAGATAATCAGGGCCTAAGATTTTTGGCATAGCTGGCAGGATCTATCAAGAGTTGTATAAATATCAGTGCAGCTCCCATATAGCTGCAGTAACCATGGGCCTGTAGTCACTGACAACAGGTTCCTTTGTTTTGAGAAGCAGCTAAGGTTACGACTGAAAGGCCTTCTGGGAAAGAGACAGAATGCTAGGCAGCCACAGCCTTTGTGGTCAGACCAGTTTAGGAGCTCTAAAAAACAACAGCTAGATACAGTCTATAGAAGTCAGCATGAAATAACATTCGAGAATCAAGAAATGCATCACAGAGATTGTCCTTGTGAAAAGTGAGCATCCCAAGGTCGTAGTAGAGGAGGGGGTGAAAAGAAAGAGCGATTGGTCAAGTCAGCTGAAAGTCTAGGGTGAGACAAGTTATTACATTTGAATGGAAGATTTCAGAGGCAAACATTTTTGCAAGAAGAGTAGAAAGCAAATAAATAGAGTCAGTTTTAATTGCATTATGATTTTAGAGATAACAGTATATACATAATATAGTTAGCGCTGTTGAGTGATTACATTTTTTTATTCCAATTGCATGATGCGTTGATTAATCTATTGAATCAAAATTAATTGCCCATAAGTTTTGGCTGAGAAATTATGCCCCAAAATAGATTATTCTGTTGAATGAAAAAAAAAAAAAAATATAAATACACTACAAAAAAGTAGCTTTAGAAATATTTAGATTTTATTTCAATATTGCATAAATACTACAACAGTATAACATATTTCATATATACAATTTAATAGGAAAGTGTGCATGGAGGGGGGGAGTTCAAGGGAAGGGGAAAATCAAGAAAAGCTTGAAATATCTTAAAACAAAAACAAAAAAACTACTGATTTTCTTTGATATATCCTGTAATTTTTTATATTTTGTTTTGTATACAAAATGATATTATACTGTGGATATTGCTAGGGCCTGCATTTGTGAGTCAAGTCCCATTATTTATGTTAAAAGTATATGAAAAAACAGATATGACTGACCCTCTGGGGTGTTTGTCCAGTTCATTTAGAACAGTTTGCTCACAGAACTCAAAGACTAGATGAAGACGTCTCTTTCTCCTGAAGACCTCAAGCAAGTTCACCAGATTCACATGCTTCAGCTGCTACAGGAATACAAATGAAAATGTTTACGTATAAGCATGTAAATACTTGGGGGATTTGCAATAAGTAAGCATACCATCGCATTCTCCATATCTACCTTCAGCATGCGGATTTCTCTCAGAGCGATCTTCTTGATGACCGGGTCATCCTCAGACTCAACAAACTTTTTAATGGCCACTATCTGACCAGTGTCCCTGTGTCTGCATTTGAACACCACTCCGTATGAGCCCTCGCCGATCTTAGCCAGTTTCTCATACTTATCCATCTCTCAGAGAGCATGAAGAGTTACATACTGCAAACAAACAAACACACACACAGAGTCATACTGTATGATGTAGAACAACTAAAAGGTCAAAAAATGAATTCAATTAAAGTTTAAGAAGAAACACTACAGTATATGGCCAAAAGCCACCGTAACACCACTTCCACACATGCAATTAATGTCAAAATCCATGGTCATTAATGGGGAGTTTACTTCAATAACAGCTCCATTCTTTCAGAAAAATAAAGATTTGATCTCATTCAGACAAAAGTGCATCAGTAGGTCAGATGCTGCTGTTAGAGTATTTCTAGATGAACCTCAGTCCGTGCAGAAGGGCATTCAATGTCATGCTGAAACAAGAAATGGAGCCTCTCCAAACTGTTGCCACAAACTTGGAATAACAAAATTCTCTAGAATGTCACTGAATGCTGCAGATTTATTTTCACAGTAGCACTTTATTTTAATGCCTCTCTACTGAAATTCTGTTGACTGTAAGTCATTTGACCACTAACTCGCACTAGAGTATTAGTTGACTGTTAGGTTTGGGTTAGCAGAAATAATTTGACATGCACTTGCAAAGTTAGTCAGTGGAATGTCTGTTGTGAGAAAATGAAAATAAAGCGATAGCATATATGACGCAGAAACTACTACTAATGACTGCTAGCTGACATGGAGCTGCAAAGTCACAAAATATCAAAATAAAGTGTTACCATTTTCACTGGAATTTCTGGAAACTAAAGCTAAGCTAAACTACAGATAAATTATGCACACACACACACACACACACACACACACACACACACACACACACACACACACACACACACACTTGAAGTCAAATGTTTACATACACCTTGTGTTGATTATTTTACCAAGTAAGAGGGATCGTACAAAATGCATGTTATAGTTTATTTAGTACTGACCTAAATAAGATATTTCACATAAAAGATGTTTGCATGTAGTCCACAAGAGAAAATAATAAGTTGAATTTATAAAAATGACCCCGTTCAAAAGTTTACATATGCTTAATTCTTAATACAGTGTTGTTATCTGAATGATCACATCTGTGTTTATTAGTTTGGTGATAGTTGTTCATGAGTCCCTTGTTTGTCCTGAACAGTTCAACTGTCTGCTGATCTTCAGAAAAATCCTTCAGGTCCCACAAAATATTTGGTTTTGCAGCATTTTTTTGTGTATTTGAACCCTTTCCAGCAACGACTGTATGGTTTTGAGATCCATCTTTTCACACCGAGGACAACTGAAGGACTCATATGCTACTATTACAGAAGATTCAAACACTTACTGATGCTCCAGAAGGAAAAATCACGCACTAAGAATATCAGGGTAAATTGAACTTATTTAGTCTTCTGGGACATATTTGAATGTCTTCTGTAGCTTCTGAAGGGCTGTAATAAATTAATAAAAAATATGATACTTGGGCAAAATAAGAAATATTGTGTTCAAATGGCTCTTAATGCGTGGTTTTTCCTTCTGGAGCATCAGTAAGCGTTTGTACGTTTGTACTACGACTAGCTGCTTGTGTATTCATGTTAATATTCATGTACACTGTCAGAGTTGTCATCCAGTATCCAGTATTATTATTTTAAATGTGTCTAATTAATGAATACCTAATTAAATATTTATGAGAATGATGGGTTATTAAAACAAGTTAACTGTTTATCATCTAAAAGACTTACCATGATAAAAAAAAAAATCTCAATATGTAATGTCTAATTCAAAAGCTAAAATGTGATAAGTTGCCTAGTCACCTTACCTGAAGAAAGACTTGTGTCAATTACAATTCCAACACTTTCCTCATCTCCTCTATGATACCAGTACTTCCTCTTTTACTGCGAACATTATTTCACTGTTTACTACAGTCGCACTATTTCTCATGAGCTCCAAACACGCAGTTCTTTTAGCTAAGTTTCCCGAGGCATTGTTTTCCGGAGAGCTGCATCCTAGTAACCACAAGCCGTCATTCCGGTGGACCGGTATATGGAGGCGTCACTGGATACTCGTCGATGTATTCACTGCAGCGAGTCCTCTAGAAGCGTAGTTATGGTGTGAAGAACTGAAGGAGAAGAACTGGCAGCACCTGAGCGGGTCGTCGCCGCGCAGCAGCGCCGTCAGGCTGGGTCCAGATCTGAGCTCTGGCTGCTGTAAGTGATCGCTGAGTATTGTGACACAACCCTTCCAGCTCTGTGAGACTCATCTGTGTGTGCTGCCAGTGCACTGGGGCTCTATTAGATAGAATGTTACATTACATTTTATTTACATTTCTTGTCTCCTCTATATTGGAGTTTTCCAACTAGGGTTCACATTTTAGCCCCATTGAGCCTTCAGGGGTTACCAGTACTAGTCCACGAAAAATGTCACGTAAAAAAACTTGCTTTGGTCTAATATTTATAGTGAGCGCAACACAAATGATTATTTTTTTGTACAATTATTATTATTTTTTATCATTAGATATAATTACATTACAGATATTTCTAACTATGTCCTTGCTCCTAAACCTAACTTTACCTCAAAATGTGGGAATTTCCCAAAACAGCGTAAATCCACAGTCTTGTTTGTATTTAATGTTCGTATACATTATTTCACCTACTATAAAGTGTGATTGCACGACACAGGCCTGTGCATTCCTCTGCTTGCAGGTGCAGTGCATCTGAGTTCATGCATCATGGCACTCTGAATGCGGAGCGGAGACTGATACGGAAGAGAAGAATTGTTGAATAAAGTCATTATTTTTGTTTTCTTTGTGCACAAAAAGTACTCTCATAGTTCATAACATCACGGTCGAACCACTGAAGTCACATGGGCTATTTTAACCATAGGCGGAGTTTCACATTTTTGCCTGGGGGGGGGGGGGGGGGGGGGGGGGGCACCTACCGGTAGACCATGAGCTATGATTTTTTCTTTTTTTTACACACCGTATATACCATATTTTCTACATTTTCAATTATGTATAGCCTATATATGAAGAGCTCTTTTCCAAAACGCTATAAATCCATTTTAATAGTTTTCATGAAAATTACATTTTTTTACCTAGACCCATACATTTTGTTAATATTCAATTTATCATGTTAAAATTGTATGTTGGCTCAGTCTGAACATGTTAAACAATGATTGTCCAACCCCCCGGGGTCCGCACCATCACACTGAGCGGGTCTCGAACCCGGGTTTCCGGCGCGGGAGGCGGGCGCTCTAACAAGTGCGCGGGAGGCGTACCTAACAAGTGAGGTACATTTTAAACAAGGAAATATAGCGATTTGGTATGAAACATTGATGGAGCAGTGAATAGGTTCAGTACACAGCAAAATGGCATGACGAACTCATTTTTTTTTTATTTGGCGTTTATCGCGTTTTGGAAAAGAGCTCTTCATATTTTCTTCTTCATTTAAAATACATTTACAACAACGACTGGTTGGCTATACATTTGCGTAGATGTCCACGATCTTCTCTCCTGATAAATTTGCAGTCAAATCGTTTTCTATGTGCAGTATGGAAAGATCGGAAAATCTGTCCTGAGACATCGCAGATCGGAGCCAGTTTCTGATTCTTCTCATCACTGAGATTTTTTTTTTACATTAATTACAAATAATTTAGCCTTAGCATACTCATTAAAATACGATAATGCAAATAAAATAAGACAATGTGAACATATTTTTGTATTTATAGATCTGACAAAATCGATTGGCTCTGATCTGGGGGGGGCTCTGATCTCAGTGCCCCCCCCCCCCCCCAAACTCCGCCTATGATTTTAACATGTCCCTACTATCTTTCTGGACCTTGAATGTGGTAGTTCCCTTGCTGTCTGGAGGGTCAGAAAGCTCTCAGATTTCATCAAAAACATCTTAATTTGTGTTCCAAAGATGAAGAGAAGGTCTTACAGGTGGATTAATCATTAATTAATTAATTAATAATAGAATCTGAATTTTTGAGTGAACTATCCCTTTAAAATGCTCCCAGTGTTACTCTTCGTAATTGCATTTTTTTCACCAACATTGTAATTTCAGTAGATAGCTCTTCAAGTGATTTCTTCTCTCTCTAATTGTGATTGTTGAAATCCTGTTCACTAAACGAGAGACATAAGACATAAACTATACTAAATATATGAGATAATTTGTTTTCTATTTATTTTTATGAATTTTGCCCTGTTTCAGATATTTGTGAATATAGTTTACATTTCTGATTTGTGTTATTTTGTCCAGTAAGCACTAGCTTTGACACGTCCATGCGTATGAATATAATCACACACAGGTTCTGAGGCGGCATGTCTTCAGATTCACACTGCAGTTTGAGTTGGGCTCTAGAAGTGTGTGCTCTCTCAGGTTCAGAGCCTGGTCTCTTGACTGTGTTTGTGAGAAAGTTAGCAGGTCAGTGTTGGCTGTACAAACACACAAATGGTGCTGGACTGAGTTTGACCCGTCCCACAGTAACCTCAGGGAAGATTGACGTATTACATCCATATATGACCATAGTGAGAGAAGATGCTACTGTTTGGTTTATTTTTTAATTATTCTGAATTTCTGAAACGAAGATACAGACATATATGCAGAGAAAAAGTAGAAAATATTTTGCAGTAAATCTGATATTTTCTAAAGAGGTTAAAATACTTCATCTTAAAGACTCTCTCTATGCATTCCTGTAAATGGTTATGCTTAAAAGCAATACAATATTAATAGTTAAAAACAGGTACTTGAAATGCAAAACTGTATTAAGACTTGAAACCAGCAGATCATGTCACTGCTCTCATTTGGTCCACAAGAGGGGGCCAGAAACACATGAAAATGGATGCTGTCAAAACATATTGAAGCTTTGTCAGCTATGTTTTAACAACAACAATCAGCTACACCTTACCAAAGCATAGAAAAGTTATTTTAATTATAGAGATTAGTTTAATTTTCTTGCTACTCACATTTAAAACAAACCAAACAAATCCAATTTAAAATCTAAATGCTAAGTAAACAATGCTTTGCATAATGTTTATTGCTTTATGAAAATGCATGATGCAATTATTTTACAGCACAGTATACAACACTGTAGATTCCCTTTGACTCAATGTATTTTCCCAGGGCAGTGAGATTATCTGAGCGCATGCAAATAACTGGTTGCTATGGTGTTGCTATGCTGTGTTGATGAATTAAAACATAATTCTGTTTAGCTCTTTCGGTACTGAGAAGAATTCGTTATTTAAAATAATTCTCAATGCCTGCTCGATGTATTTGGATCACGCGTGTCTAACATTCCAGCTTCACATCTATTTAGTTGCTTAAAAACGTGATACAGACGCCAGAAAATAAACAGCAAAGTGGACATCAGCTCACCGCATGCCATAAATGTGGCCATGATAACAGTGCTCTGTTGTGCAGCTCGTCAGAGCATTCCAGTGTGTCTCTCATCATCTTACCTTGGCAGTCATTAAAAAAGGTGTGTGGTTAGTTTGGCCAGACGTTAGTGTCATGCCCATGTTATTTACCTGTCTGTCCTTTCACTGTGTGTGTGTGTGTGTGTGTGTAAGGGCTTCCTGGCCAGTATAAGAGAAGCGCTGTGTGAGCAACAGATTTCAGAGAGTCTGTTAGCCTCATTTCCTGGGCGGGGAGCACCAGTGAAGCAACAGCAACCCCGAAGGAGAGCGTGTGAGTAAGCTCGAGTGGGATAGAGAAGTTATTGGAACGTAAAGCTCTCACAAATCACTTTTTTTCACCAGCAAGCTCTGACAAGCGAGGAGAGGGGGTGTGTTACAAGAGGAAGCTAATAAAAAGAGCGCTGTACGAGAGGGTCTGAAGGACTTTTTTTACTCAAGACTGGGGTCAAAAGGTATAAAAGTGGACAAACAGAAAAGAACAAAGGCAAGACGGGAAGGAACAGGGACATTGGCTGTCACTGCTGCGGTGCTACTCATGGACGCTTCATTTGTTTCGCTCTTTTTGTTTACTCCATCTGTCACTCGAGACTCGTAGGTTGGACGTGGTTAGTTAGATTTGTCCTGACACATTACATCATCGGGGCCAAAACGTCAGGGTATTTTCCGAGAGGATCTGTTTTCCTTTCAATTCCTCTCAGTCAAATGTGTATGAGTGTGTGTCGGGGTGGGGGGGAAACGTGTGTGTTTGGTTAGCCGTGTCAATGGATCTTTCCACTTGTCTTTGTAGTGAGAGAAGCTTGTTTGAAGAGAAACTGAGGTTGTAGCCCTTAAAAAGCCCTCTGAAAGACACTGTTACTTGTTTTAACTGATCTCTTGTGAAGCCTTGGTTCTGAATAGTACTTCTACATTATAATTTTGGGTGGTTTACAGAGCCTCAAAAGCAGGGTTTTTCCTAACACAAGGTTTGCATGTTAAATGAGGGAACTTTCAAACTCAGCAAGTCACCGTTACTGTTATCTGATCATCTTAACGCTTCCGGAAAATCAGTCTGACCAGCAGAGGAAACCTAATGTTGTAAAAGCAAACTTTTGAGGAAATCTGAGCTGGACACGTCCCTTTGTCTTGTCACCAATGTAGGATGCAGCTAGATGGGGTTGTCTGGTATAGTCCAACAGTTAACAGGGCTTCTTTAGTGGTTTTAGTGGTTGACAAAACATCGGCTGAAGCATCAAGAGGGGTGGAAAGCTGTGAGTAGTTAGTGAGCAAACACGTTTACAGACGTGTCATTGTCTCTGGACCTCTGCGTGTTTTCACAGCGGGAGCTATTCAAGACCAGAGGAGAGAAAAAGAGTCAGTCCAGACGCATGGACTCGAACAGGCATTTCTGTGAGCGACTGCCAGCAGTGAGCCGGCGATAAAGTTGAAAAGCTTGTGTTTGTGTGTGAACGTGGGAATTGTTTTACTGAAATACATATGCAAAAGTGCATGTCAGTGCTCTGCGGCGTTCAGGACTTTGTGTGCCTCTAAGCGTGTTTATGTGGGAGAGTTGTTGTTCCATTTGGTCAAACTGCACCTGGATGGACCTCTGGAACAGGTGAGGCATCAGGAATCTCCCTTATTAGATATCAGCTGTTCTGTCGGCTTCATTATTCAAGGTGCTTTCCAGAATCATCATCAGGTAGCATCCCCTTCATAATAACAACACTGCCGTGTCTGTTTGATCCAAACACTCTGCATCAATCACAGACTCTTGGTGAGCCTCTCTCTTTACCTAGAGACAGTTTGGGCTCAGATTTGGCACCATGAGGTTGGTTTGTTTGGTACTGACGGCCCTGTGCATGGTGGCTAGAACGGGAGGTATGTCCACGTGCAAAACTCTGGACCTGGAGGTGGTGAAGAAGAAACGGATAGAGGCCATCCGCGGTCAGATCCTCAGCAAGCTGCGCATGGCCAAAGAGCCCGAATCAGAGAAAGACGATGATGGACAGAAGATCCCAGATGCTGTGCTTTCTCTGTACAACAGCACTGTTGAACTGAGTGAAGAAATGAAGAGGAAGCCCGTTTCTGTGCAGGCTGAAGATGAAGATTACTTTGGCAAGGAGGTGCACAAGTTCACCATCCGGCAAGGTAAGAAGTCCATTTTTAGAGACATAATTTAACATCATGTCCTATTTATGTCGGCATTCTGCAGTGAAATATAATAATAATCGCTTTATAACTATAGTTAGAATTGACAGCTTTATAACTGATCTATTTCCCAGGCAATGATTTTCTGCATGTCTGCGCTGTCTCATGTCTCTCATTTCATTTTACAGTTTATTTTAGATACTAAAATAAGGTGAACTCACACATTTATTTACTTACATGGAAATGTAAAATATGACAAATATTGCCCTATATCAAGAGTGAATCTGCCATATGTTACCTAAGATAATATAAAAGTAGATTCCAATTTATATCTAATATTATATGCATGCATCTTTATTAAAAAAAAATCAGTATGTTTACTTTTTAATCCATAGTTTATGTTTACTTATATAACATATAACATCAACATATATTGATGTTTTTAGGATATATACATCAGCATGACATATACTGTATGTCCAAAAATGAATCACACATACAGTACATAAACATACATATTTATACGAGCTATGAAATTGTTTGAAATTCGAATAGGTTTCATATGTTTTCTAACTTCTTGTGACAGCATATTTCATTTACAGAAATGTAATAAATATGCTGATTTGGTACGTAGGCATTTAATTAAGTGGAATAGTATACAGTCATCCAGTCATTACAAAGGTTTAATCTTTAATATATTATTTTCAGAAACATTAGTATCATTCAGGTATCACAAGTCTTGTTTCTTTAGCTCTGTGGAAAGCTGGTCAACATGTCCAGTTCAGATATTAATGTTAGGTTCTCTAATGCTGTAACAACTGGTTTGTGATGAATCACGGTCTCCTGAAACCCCTCATGCATTGACTTCAGATCCGCTAGGGGAGACGGCATGAGTCCCATTCCAACCTTGCCCTCAGAATATCTGGGGTATTTTAATAGCCTAGTTGTTTTTGCTGTTGGCTTCATGTGTTGTTAAACTCGAAGCTTTATCAACAACTTCTTGCTAGGGGCTGAACATTTTGAGCACACTTCTGTCTGTTTGTTTGATTGCTCTGATCAAGCTGGGTTTCTTTCACAGTTTTAGATCTTTTGTTAATACATTGCTATATCTGTTTTTTTTAACGGGAAATAACTTAACATGTGATGCTTACCACCCACTTGCTTACATCCCTCACTCTTTTTACCTCATTTAACCACTTCAAACACTTCAGACATAAACAGTAGGTCTGTGATCCGATACGCACGGTGAATAAAGACCTCCGTGGAGATGGGGCTTGCTCGAAGGATGAAAACCAGGACAAAGAGACAGAGAAATATGGGCGATTCTATGTTGATAAGGGTAGACGAGTCAGATCCGCTGCCCTTCTCACTAATTCGGTTTTCTTTAGGGGCTTTCCTGTAACTGAGCCATCTATTTTGTGTCCCTTACTGGTTCTGTGTTCTATTTTTGATAGGCTTATTTGACAGCAAAGAGGGTTACTTGTTTCTGAGGTGTGACTAAGATTTAGAGGAAATAGTCCCAAATAACAACATTGGATTCCCAGTTTTGCGGTTTCTCTCATGGGACAAAAGTCCTCTTTATGTTCTTGTGTTTGTGCAAGGCTTCTTAGATTTGTTTAGGGTGGAATACATTTTAATAAATAAGCCCTGACGCAAGTGCAAGGCCTCCCACGCTCAGTATTTACAGTCTGTAGTAGTGTAGAAATTGCATACTTTTGCAAGACTACTTTACACAAGAATTAACTGATGCACAGTATGTGAAGCAAGTCCAAGGTTGGAGCCACAATTGTAAATGAATAAATCGATTTTTACATTTGCTGAAGAAATCTGTGTTTACACTTCATTTTGATAATCTACGTTAAAAATTATGAAGTAACTTTTCATCTACATGTCAACTAACGCTCATTAGAGTATTAGTAGGCTGTTATGGTTATGTTACCCCATGCTTAAACCCCAAGCACATGTCACTGCCCCAGTCATAGGGTGTAGTGTGTGGTTTCATGGGTGTATCATTGAGTTTGTAGAGTAGGTTTTTAGAACATTTATATATGGTTGCTAAAATGTTCTGGGATGTTGCTAGTGAAGTGACATACAACCAAGTATGGTGACCCATACTCAGAATTGTGCTCTGCATTTAACCCATCCAAGGTACACTCACAGCAGTGAACACACACACCGTGAACACACACTCACAGCAGTGGGAAGCCATTTATGTCGTGGCGTCCGGGGAGCAGTTGGGTGGTTCGGTTCCCTTTTTTTTAAGGGCACCTCAGTCGTGGTATTGAATGTGGAGAGAGCGCTGTACGTTCACTCCCCCCACGACAATCCCTGCCGGCCCGAGATTAGAACTCACAACCTTTAGATTACGAGTCCAACTCTCTAACCATTAGGCCGCGACTTACCCAGGTAACTTGCTAGGTGGTTTCAAGCAAAATGGCATGACTTTAGGTATAATTCATGTCTGTAGCATAAACATTGTTGGGTGAGTTAAGGCTGGAATTCACTACACAACCTCTAAAATCTACAGATTTTAAAACACTAAGCATCAGACACTCACTGACTTTGTAAATTATACAGGACAAACTGGACATCACACACTAGATGACTGAGGATCACACACTACCTGATGTTTCAAGTCATTTCAAACTCAGCAAACTGACATAGAAATATGTGACAAATTCAACTATATGTTTTCTCAAATGTTTTGATGAGTGTTGCGGGTAATGCATTACAAGAAATTTAATCAACTTACTTTTTCAAGTAACTAGTAAAGTAATGCATTACTTTTTAATTGACAACAAAATACTCCTCTTTTGTCTCTGTGTTGACCGAAGTTGGCAGTGAGGCATTTCCTTCAGCCTAAGGCTTGTTAATTTCACTTTTGTTGTAAAAGAGCCTTTACAGGTGCCAAAAATACAACCTTTGGGTTTTCTGATATTACAAATAAAGGAGGAAAGCCCAGCCCAGGTGACAAAAAAGTTATGCAAATGTAATGTAATGCATCATTTCCATAAAAGTAACCAAGTAATGCAAGTAGTTACCTTTTTATGGAGTAGCACAATATTGTAATGCAATACTTTCAAAGTACTTTCTCCAACACGGGTTTTGATATCTGATGACTGGATGGAGTCATAGTCTGAACGTAAAGAAAAAAAATTGTCATGAAATCTCTCAACTCAACTCTGCGGACTGACTTTGATTTTTGGCAACTAGCATCAACTTGTCCAGACTGTAAATCGGGGCAAAAAAATGCATTGAAAAACAAGGTTTGTTCTAATAGTAGAAATAACTATGCTTGCCTAAGGAAAGACCAATAATCATTCATATTGTGGATTTTTATTGTTGCAATACATTTAAATGCATTCAAGAAAGCAGAACATTCCTCTTGACTTGTTGAACACAGATTTTATGCGTAGCGTTGTCCATTTTGAAATAGATAGAACCACTGTTTTAGAAATGAGAGTGTATTGAATTATTTTTTTCAGGATTACAGATTTGTTTTTGTAGGATTATGGATTTCTGCCATCATCTAGTGTGGTGTTCGGTCTTTCCATTATGTTTTATTTCAGTAGCATAGATGTTTAACTTGCTACAATGCAGATTTTGCCACATTGTATTTGATTTGGAACATGTATTTTTCCTTATGGCTTGCTAGACTCAATAGTATCTGTTAGCTGAAGGTAGATGAAAGAGATGAAGAAAGATATACTGTCCTCTATGTAGTACTGACTGTGCAGTTGTGTATTCATAAAGTATGCTGTCAAATCAAGAGTGCTCAATTTACATCCATGCCCTTGTTTCCATGTCCTTCTTCAGGCTAATCAGTCTGTTCTACTGCATGTGTGCTATTTTTCATTTCATGTTTTCACATGTCAGAGATTGTGCACAGCTCATCTTCTGGGAAAGTGTGTCGTGTCTCAATGTGATTGGAGCAGCACAGAGAGTCGAGGAAGCACGGATGGTGATAGTAAGAGGAGAGGAGTGTAAAGCGTGTGTTGGAGAAGCAGATTTTTAAGCCTTCTGGAATCTGGTTGCACCCATTACTAATGATAGGCCTGTCTCAGTGCCTGTTAGGACAGCTGTCCTGGGTTTACCTGAGCGCCAGCCTGCGTAAACACACACACACACACAGAAATCCCTCTCCACCCTCATCTGATCCACCAAACACCATCAACAAAGAGCGGTGCCTTCAGTCCTTGACATCTTTTATATATGGCCACATGTGTTGATACATGGGACACATTATACAATAGTTTCCAAATCAATGCGATGTATCCTTCAGCAGTGAATAGAACGTTTCCAAAATGTAGCAAGCTAATGAGAAAAATAATAATAATTATAGCTATTGGATAAATCTTATGAAAGCATGTGGGTCACATTTAAACCCAAAACCACAAGAAAATAAAACTCTCACATTACTAGATGTTTACCATGCGGTTATTTATTAAGACAATACAACAGATGCTACAGCACATTGTTTATTTTTATATGTATTATTCGTAATATAATGAAATATTTCTCTATTTATAACCAAGCTAATGAAAAGGTATTGTTGCTATTGGGTAAATCTTATGAGAGCATATCCAGGTCACATTTCACTCTAAAAATTTTATTATTATTATTATTAAAAGTAGTAGTATTACTAGTAATAGTAGTAGTAGGAACACTTAGATCATGGAACACTATTCACCATTAACTAGTTGCATATACTATTATTATTATCTGTTTATCAGTACTTATAACGCAGACATGTATGGCTTATTCTTACCATATTCTGCATCCCTTAATCTTACACCATACCTAAACTTAACAACTACAAGTACTTTTCTATCTCAATAATCAGAAAATTAGGAGTTTACTGAGTGAAAACTCTTAGTTAATAGTTCGTATGTGTTCCCTGATCGAACGTGTTTCTGAAGATAGTTGCGTGCAGATGTATGGTTAGTGGAATTGACCACAGAGAATGCTCCACCCATCCTCCTACATCCTCCAGCAGATGTCCAGCAACCTCGGGTGGATCTCAATCATGTTATCATCTGCTCTCAGACTGTCACGACACCGAGCTCCAGGAAGTCCCCTCTCTGACAAACATTGCCTTTAAATGCCAAGCTTTAAATGTCAAAAATAATGTCTTGTTTTAATGTCATGTGTGGAGTTGGTGTAGTTGGTTTCCTGCATAACGTGTGATATATAGCTGCAAAATTACTTCAAATATATACATAGAAATGACATACTGATTTGAAGGTAATTGATTATATGGGAAGAAAGAGAGAGTGGAGTTATATGAGATACACTAGCACAGTATATATTTACATTTATGCATTTAGCAGACGCTTTTATCCAAAGCGACTTACAGTGCATTCAGGCTATACATTTGTATTGTCAGTATGTGTGTTCCCTGGGAATCGAACCCACAACCTTTGCGCTGCTAACGCAATGCTCTAACCACTGAGCCACAGGAACACGCTATGTGGAACACAGTATGTGGCAGTATGTTGCAAATCAGTTGTCTGCATGGGACAATGGACATTTGGGTCAAATAGATAAATACATAAAATAACTGCAGGATTCTCCACTGACCAATCACATTCAAACATAGCAGAGTCAATATCTCATAAATATATCCATTTCATTTTCTAGAGCTATAAACATCCACAGTAGCCCTAGGTCTCCGAATGTAACACTGGATGGTGTAACTAACGCTGTATAGATCTCGTGTATCAAGACTGAACTGAGCAGCTACATACAACAGAGTCAGTGCCAAACTAATTAAATGTATCCCTAAATCATCCAGTTATTCATTCTTCTTCAGTTTTAATTAAGTAAACTGAGTACAATGATAACATTGCTTTAATATACTCTACTAATCATGGCTGGGTGATGGATGTTTCATTCAGCGTCGTCTCTTTATCGTTTTCCATCTGATGTGTGTGTAATTGCTAAATCAGATTCTTACTGTTTAAATTATATTTAAATTAAACCCTACGTAATAAACTACTGGCAAGTCTAGTCAAGTCACATGTGTTTCTATAGTGCTTTATACAATACGAATTGTGTCAAAGCAGCTTCAGTAATATATAGAAAAATAACAATGAGTCAATGATAAAAAAAATCATCCAATATGAGACATTCAAATGTCATTATTCAGTTCAAGCAAGTTCCCTTCGGTAACTGTGTAAAGTTCATCAGTTATATAAATAATTCAGTAAGCAGCTCTCTAATTAAAATCATCAATTAGAAAACAAAGGCAATTAAGCAATAAAGCAGCTCTACAGAAGACAGTATTGTCATCATTCAGCTCAAATTAGGTCACATTTCATTCTCATCCAATAGTGTCAGTGCAGACAAATCAATAATACAGTATACTGAATATTAAGTGTCTCTTAAACCCAAGCGAAACAAAACCCACGGCGCGAGCGGTAATCACCCAGGCTCAGTCTAAACTGGCCCAATGAACGAACACGGGGGGGATAATGCTGCATTCATTGTGGATTGATATTATTGGACTAAGGGTCTTGTCATTTTTTCCATCAATACTGGGGCAAGTTGTATAAACATTGCCACTATATTAAGACCGTGACTAAAAAACTAGTTTGACTAGCAGTTAACCAAGCGGTAATCAATCTTCATTTTCAGATTCAAATTAGACCAATCTACCTTTTAATGTAACTCAGTAAAAAAAAAAGAAGATTTTTCTAAGCAGTTAACACTTGGTCGTATTGGTATCATATTTATTTTTTTATAGTAAATAGTTTTTTAATAATAAAGTGGTATTCGAATTTGAAAATAAAGATTTGGCTAACTGCTAGTTGGTCAAATAGTAAGTAAGACATAGCCTTAATATAGTTGCTAAGTTTATGCAACTGGCCTTTATCTTCGTTTGCTTGAAGACTGGCACACGTCACACCAGCATTAGGTGCTATAAGAGCTGAAGTCTATCCAGCAGGTTGAAAAATTAAGGTAGAGCTGACGTTTCGCCAGTAATAGATGGCTTTTCAGTGGCCGTAAACATAATGAGAATGATGTAATTCATCAAACTCCATAGGCCTCCTCCCCATGTTAAACATCAGCAAACCCAGTTATAGCAACCCTGAACACAGGTTAAGTATAGCTTTCTCTTTAAATTACACAGCTACAGCCAAAATACAGGCAAGGGCAATATACGCCTCATTCAGCCATACAACACAAAGGCTGCCTTGACCGTATTATAAAGGCCATCTGACTGACTTAAAAAGCAACAAATTACAGTCCAATAAATACTCATCAATTCACAAACAAGTCAAAACAAAGCCGATCATACAATTTAGCCTATGGATAGCCACCTTAGTGCTTCAAACAAAACTCTAAACATCTTTCTAAGATTTGGCTCATATTTGGCAAACTTTGGTTCTTTTGTGCATTAATGGTTAATCTAACAATCGTTAATCTGCGCTCTCTTGTCTGAGCTTTAAAATAACTGTGAACTTTTCTGTCCCTCACTTTCTCTCTAGCTCAGAATGGCACAAAGCATCAAATGACTTTTAACGTGTCAGAGATGAGGCAGAGTGTTCCGGACCACCGGCTGCTGTCTCAAGCCGAGTTACGGCTTCGGATTAAGAATCCTACAATGGACCAGGAGCAGAGGCTGGAGCTGTATCGTGGAACAGGCGATCAGGCTCGGTATCTGGGCACTCGCTTTGTCTCCAAGGACTTGTCCAATCGTTGGCTCTCGTTTGACGTCAAACAGACGATGATAGAATGGCTGCAAGGTTCAGGTAAGGTCATGCCGGCATTCAGCTAACATCAGCTGTAGTTGCCCAATTGCGATTGATGAGTGTATTTGAGATGTGCTCTTAAGAATGTATTCCCAATAATCTGTTGGGTTGAAACAGTCTACCTTTTCTCAGGCATCTAATTAATGTTGTGATAACCTAAAACCTCAGTGAGACAACAATGCAGGATTCTGTTACTGGCGCTGAAATGAGAACAAATAAGAACTGGCAGACCACAGTACATAAAAGAGCATAATAATCATAATGGTACATGTTATACTTAATAAAAAAGGAACAAGAGGATTTGCAATATTAGGACAATCGCAATAAGCACCATACTTGTACTAAAATATATGTTTGGGAAGTGAGCAAATCTGTTTTATTAGTGGTGTTTGCTAAAGCATTATAATTATTCATTCTCATACTTATGGTTAGGGATTTGATTAAATATGTAATACTAAGCATTAAATGTCTTTGTGCAACAGACACCGATAATGCTTGAAACTCTATTGAGAGTTGTAATCTTACTTTACTTATAAGTATTTGGATCTGGAACATACAAAGTATTGAAGGAAAAACACAATCTTATTTATAATGTCATGAATTGTGGGTGGGCTTTTTCCAGACCACTATAATTATAAACAAACACCACTTACATTCAGAAAATGTAATGTCAGTATGTTTATTCAGGGAATTACAAATATTGTAGTTATATACCTTATATAGCATAACCTTGTGGGCAGCCAATTTCAAAAAGGTCCTTTTCACAAAACGTTTAAATGTATTTTATCCTGTTAACTGCTTGGCCATCTTTGTAATTGCATTTTCCCCATCACACATATCAGTTGCCATTTGAAAGAAAACTCTCAAAATGAATCCTGTGAAAACCATTTTGAAATTGGATTTTGCTTTATCATGGAAATGTTATTTTGAATCCTTTTATAAGGCT
The DNA here is from genome assembly GCA_003573665.1 of Oxygymnocypris stewartii. Taxonomy (NCBI): domain Eukaryota; kingdom Metazoa; phylum Chordata; class Actinopteri; order Cypriniformes; family Cyprinidae; genus Oxygymnocypris; species Oxygymnocypris stewartii. The sequence goes on from QVTF01018974.1 coordinate 501,985, forward strand.
CCTCCCCCTAGTGGGCGGTGCCAAGTGTCATATTACAAAATTTGCTATTACAAAACATATTGTTGGAAAGATCTGAATCTCAATGTTTCATATTTTGTGGGCTGTTTATTTATTTACCCAGGTGAAAAACAAGTGCACTTCCATAATGTACTTAAAGTGCTCTATTTTCACACACTCATTTCGTACTTAATATACTAAAATTGATTCTTTAGTACTTTTTTAGTAGATAAACTTAAAATCATCTAAGTGTACTATTTTACACAACGGTGCTATTTTGAGATACCATGAATATGAACTAAAATGCACATTTAACATGCTATCTCTGTATTTAAAAACATGTATTTAGTTACCATTTGTAGTACACTTGAACCCATCTTTCATACACTAGTACACTCAAGTGTACTGCAAGTGATAAATAAATACATTTTAAAAACAAAGACAGTATGTTATTAAAAGTGCATTTTAGTCTATATTCTGGGTGTCTCAAAATGGCACCGTTGAGTACACGTAGATGATCTTAAGGTCCTGTCTGTTCAGTTTGTGGTGGGCTGGTCCACTCATTACTCCCGGTGTTCTTGTCTTGCCCTGCCTTGTCTACATTAAAGACTGTTATTTTGAGGTTATCCTCGTCTCTGTGTTTCTCGTTCCTCCCCGCTGTGTGCACCGTTACATATGTGGCATGATTTCTTTAATTTATTTTTTTACTTGCTCCTCTGAAGTGCTTATTATTGCAGTTCTGGAACCTGTCTTTTGGAAGATTGTTCTGAAACACAGCTTTGTTAAAGATACACACACTAGTCTCCCTGAAATCCTGTAAAATCAACCAATTTGAGTTAGACTTTGAGAAAGTGTCTTCAGTTTGCCGTATGCATCAGACAGTTATCTAACAGAGTGTGGGCTTTCTGATGTCTGAGACTGAGACATGTCCTGTCTTTTCTCCTGCTATCATGTCTAATAAAGGTGAACGAGTTCAAAAACAGAAAAGCAGTCAGGGTTACTTTAAGCTAACTGTTATAATCCAGGATTATTATTTTATATGTGACCACAGTCTTATTTGAAATACAACGGTTTAACTATGGCCTCCATTCACAGAAGTGTAGTACATTTGGAAAGCTAAACTATGTACCTATATATAAAAAAAATTATATATATATATATAAAATGCATCAGTTACTGTTGAAGTAGTGTACACTTTACAATAGGGTTCACAATTTCCATTAATATGTGCTTTGTTCAATATAAGTAGAGAGTAAAGTGCCTACGAACATGAATAACAATTTAAATATGTACAGCAAGTCTACATTACCAAACATTAAATAAAGCTGTTTACAATTATTGTTCATGATTAGTTCACGTTAACAAATGTGTTAACTAATGTTAACTAATTAAGCGATTAACACGAATAGATGCATTAATATACGTGTAAGTTAACATAAACATTAACTAATACCGAACAAAGGTGTTGTTCATGGTTAGTTCATGCTAACTAATGACACCTTATTGTAAAGTGTTACCGATTAAATTAATTATGGCTTCAACAACTATATTATGAATTCTGAATGGACTTTAGTATGCGACCAATTTTTATGTACCCATTTATTTCTATCTTTGATGTTAGTGCATGTGTTAAATGGCTTATACAGTGCAAAACCCAAATAAAATGGTGTGTGTGTGTGTGTGTGTGTTTAACAGACGATGAAGAAAGTTTAGAGCTGAGGTTATACTGTGGCTGTAAAACAGACCAGCAGAGTACTGAAAAATTCCTCTTCGGTATATCAGGTATGATAATCTCAATAATCTGAAACGTATTCCAAAATAATCCAAACTGATCTAATCTTCGATGTAATCTTTTTCTCTGTGTGCTGTATGTGTGTATTTTCAGGACTGGACAAGCAGAGAGGTGACACCGCTGGTCTGGCAGAGATGATGGTGAAGCCTTATATTCTGGCTTTGTCTTTGCCTTCGAATGGCAACACCCTTGCATCCGCGCGCAGGAAAAGAGCTGTTGGTGCTGATGAAACTTGTGATGAGTAAGCTTGTTTAAAGAGCTTGTTTGCTCTCTTTCACTTTTTATCTGTTGTTTATAGATACAGGATAGGAGTACAGATAACAAATACTTATACTCTTCTCATTTGGACCAACTTTTTTATCCTTTAAATTGTGACATTGCTAAATTCTTGATTCTGATTGGCAGAGCTGGTTTTGGGCTTTTGGGGGTCCTAAGCCCTCTCAGTGCATCCATAAATACTCCAAAATGACCCCTGACACCTTAATCTGTTCTTTCTGAGCGGGTTCACTGTTAGATAAAAAAAAATATTACAAACAATATGACTAATTTAATAGAAAATAGATACAAATAAAATAATACATTTAGGTACTAAAAATAATAGCCTATCTTACAGAAATTGAATGATGTTATACATAATTAAATATACATTGACTGTTATTAAAGTTATTCAGTGAAGAACATTCAATAAACAGCAGGTTTATTAGGCTGCTGTCACTTTAAGACAATGCATAGATCTAATATACAAACAATAAGTCGATTACTTTCCCAACTTTTAATGTTCACCTAAAACATAACTGATTGCATTTAAATAAGAACTCACCAAGATGGACATTTGACATTTATATTGTACTTCAGACATTTGGTGGACTGCCACACATAAATAAATGTTTATTTAAATTAAAACATAAAATTATGCATGGAAATTCCAGCAGGAAAAAAAATTAATAGGGCAGCTGTACTTAAATAATTCTCCATCCCACCATCAAGTATTTTTATATCTAAAACTGAGGTGTAAAAATGTAATGCAAGTAGGCACCACTGAACACACAATAAGATATGGAAGAGCTCACCCGGTGGTCTGTGTGGGTCCTAACGCTCCAGTGTAGTGACGGGGACACTATACTGTCAAAAAGCACAGTTTTTCGGATGAGAGTTTAAACCGAGGTCCTGACTCTCTGTGGTCATTAAAAATCCCAAGGCACTTCTTGTAAAGAGTGCAACCCTGGTGTCCTGACCAAATTCCCCCCACTGGCCCAAGTCAATCATGGCCTCCTAATAATCCCCATCCTCTTGATTGGCTCTATGTCTCTCTCTCCTCTCCACCTGTAGCTGGTGTGTGGTGAGAGCATCCACTTGATTGGCTCTATGACTCTCTCTCCTCTCCACCTGTAGCTGGTGTGTGGTGAGAGCATACACTTGATTGGCTCTATGACTCTCTCTCCTCTCCACCTGTAGCTGGTGTGTGGTGAGAGCATCCACTTGATTGGCTCTATGACTCTCTCTCCTCTCCACCTGTAGCTGGTGTGTGGTGAGCACATACACTTGATTGGCTCTATGTCTCTCTCTCCTCTCCACCTGTAGCTGGTGTGTGGTGAGCGCATACACTTGATTGGCTCTATGACTCTCTCTCCTCTCCACCTGTAGCTGGTGTGTGGTGAGAGCATCCACTTGATTGGCTCTATGACTCTCTCTCCTCTCCACCTGTAGCTGGTGTGTGGTGAGCGCACTGGTGTAGTTGTCCTGTGGCAGCCGTCACTTCATTCAGGTGGATGCTGCACACTGGTGGTGGTTGAGGAGAGACCCCCCACATGATTGTAAAGAGCTTTGGGTGTACAGCAATACACAATAAAGCGCTATATAAATGCATCATTCATTCATTCATTCATAATTAGACTCTCTATTTCCCAACATTCTCTTGCAGAAAAACTGAGACTTGCTGTATGCGGAAGCTTTACATTGACTTTCGGAAAGATCTGGGTTGGAAGTGGATCCACAAGCCGAAGGGATACTTTGCCAACTACTGCATGGGCTCCTGTACCTACATCTGGAATGCTGAGAACAAATACTCTCAGGTAGGGTGCTGTTTCACCCCTGTCCCTTTTGACCAGTGAAGCTGACACATAGGTATTTAAAAGTATGTACTTCATGTGATGTGTAATAAAAGCTTAAGTATGTCTGAACATGCTCCTTGCTGGTTTTCTTCACCTGGACAAGTTGAAAGGGATCCTAACTATTATTTGGTGCTATGGAAAGACTTATGCCAATATTAGCCTAAAATTACATACAAAATGAACACTTTCCCAGAACACCAGAACATTTAGGGCCAAAGTATACTTCACTTTGTACGCTTACACGAGGGACAGAGTACAGTGCGCATGACGCAAATTTCATCATCAGAGTAGTATGCGTGTACTTGTACTTTGTACACGCAGGTCGCACATGTGCATTAAACTCTTGTGCAGTAATTAGTTTATCCGTAAGGTGGAAACGCTGCCGCAGGCGGTATTGATTCACAAGGTAGCCGAAGAAAAACTGCATAAACATATGGCTTCATACACCTCCGGAATAAGCTTAGACACTGTCCGGCTTCCCAAACGGTAGGTTGTAGCAATACTTGGTCATGGCTAGCCTTTCCGCTGTGCTTACCGGACTTCTATTAGTTTTTCTTCCCTGTCCTTCATCACACTGTAATCTTCATAACTGCTTCCTACGGGCTCCACTAGGCCAGGAGAGGTATTGCAATTTGGCGCAAAGCGCATGCGTTGAATGTCTGTGTATGCGTACGTGTTAGGCCCTGTCCCAAATGGAACAATTCATGTGCACTTGCGGTCTTGCGGACTTACAATGGCCGCCGCGTTCGCGTGTCCGTTGAGTCCACGAGACCGTAGGGTGTCCCATTCCTCATTTTAGCGTTCAGAAGGGTGCTCGCAAGCGCCCCCTTTGTGGCTGTTATGCACCCTCAATCCGCACTTCTGCCGAGCCCGCACTGGGGCGATTTCAGCAGCAGACTTCTACCCGACAGTCAAAATGGCATTACGTCACAAAAGTGCAGACTCAAAGGAAGACCACAAGGGTTTAGGGTGCCATTTGGGACAGGGCCTTAAATTAAGTTTACTTTGCAAGGCTGCACGTACGACTGTGCGCATACGCTAGCGTACACGTAAAAAAAGAAGTATACTTAGGCCTCTATGGGTTAATATTTATAACATGATTTGGGATGCACTATTTCTAATCTGTTTACAATTTAGTACAAAAAAAACATAACATTTATGCAACATTTAGATTACATGATTCAATAGCCCCACTTCAGTTTTTTTTTCCTCCCATCGAATAACCAAAGAATGTGTATGCAGGAAAAAAGCACATGGATTCCAAAGTTCTCGGATAATTTTCAGGCCTCATTCATATGTGGAAAAAAATCTTTGATATGAATTGGATATGTATATTTGCATCTGCCATTTTAGTGCACTGATCGGATATTCCCATTAATGTGAGTCGTACATCATTGAAAAAGCGAAGGTGGCGAATGATGTCAATGAGGTTAACGCTTTTCCAGGCAGCGTTGCCAACTCCACAGTTTTCCAGTGGAATTGGGCTACTTTTACTCTAGTCGTGTTTCCATTACTCTTCAAATTGCGAAAATTTGAAATTGCAAAAAGATATTATGCCGATTGGAAACATGCAAATTTCGCTTAAACTCCCATATAATCGCAAAAAGGTTTTTGCACTCACATGAGGTGGTTCTTCAGGCAATTAGCAAAACTGCAATGGAAACAGTTGAAAATAAAAATAAAAATTTTCAGCTGACTTGGCATATGTAAATGTCACATGATCATTATTCAATGCACTATAACCTCCAAGAAACACCAAGAAACCGCTCTCAAGTTTTTTAGTCCGCAGGTTCAATCGATTTCTCCAACAACCATGGACTTTTTTTCCAAGTGTAAAGTGTAAATGCAGATATCGGATGTAGTTCACTTTTAAAAGAAAATGTAAGCTAGTAATCATAAAACAAATCATTGGATACAGTCCAGAAAGTGGAATTGGTCATCAAGAACTGCAGTGTAAATGCCTTACATTTCCTGCCTGCTATATTTGCTTGCTCTGGGTGGTTCCTGTCGTTTCTAGAGCAACGATACACAACACCCTCCTAAGAAACCGATGACAGATTTATTCGAGTTGGAATCTATGTAATAAGTATGCAGTTTTGCACCTGTGGCTGTGTACAGTACATTAGTTCATTTTCAATGCAGAGGTACAGTATTATCCAGAGGGGCATTTGTGAAGGATAGAGAAGAAGTTGTCAAAAACAAGTTTTGAATGACTAGTTACCCCAAGGGCTGAAATGCCATACATTTTATGTCATTACATCTTGAATTATAACATCGATGTTCTTTTTAGCTTTTTGAGTTGTACCTATTCAAGCTTCAAATTTCACCAGTTTCAAGAATTCACAATAAGTGTTTTTTGTTTTTTTAATGTCCATAACATGAAGGTCAGTGGGGTTCAAAACAACACTGGACAAAAAAAAGCCACTTTCATTGTATGGATAAAAACATTTCACAAAATATATTTCTTCGTGTTCTATGGAAGAAGAAAAAAACTGATACGGGTTTGGAAATAAATGTATATGATTACAGGATTTTCCTTTTTGGGTAAACTCTCTCCTTCACAGCAGTGCAGTACTTTAGTTCATTCACAATGCAGATGGTCTCCAGATGGACATGTGAGGTACTTAGGAGTCAAGATCAGTGTAACAACTGCATATAGGTAATAGGATGGACAAAACGACACTGTGAATCAAAGCTGAATAGAATTAATCTGAATATTGACTTTATTTTAGTCTTTTTTGAGCTATTTTACAGCTGACCTGAATTATTTTTGTTGTTTAAAGCGCTACATAAATAAAAGTCTCTGGACTTAACAAAACACAAACAATTATTTGAAATGAAATAGACATACAGTTTGCCCTCTAGCTTTGTGACACATGCTACACAGTATGGTCAACTGAGGTAATGCAATTCTATATTGAAAAGTTATATTTTTCCAAATGCTGTCAGACGTTTAACATTGTTTCCTAATATTGTAAAAACTCTTTGATATAAAGGCTTTTGCTTAAATCTTTAAAATGATTTTTGTACAGAAATATAAATAGTTTCAAGATTTGGGAAAGTCGGCTAGATAGTGATGGAAAAGCAGTCAACATACTTGACAAATGCTTCAATACTGTTTAAAAAGCCATAGAGATGCACTCCATGAAGTTGTTTGAGAGAATGCCAAGAGTGTCCAGGGCTGGAATCTATGGACTGCTAATTTGACAGACAATTTAGGATAATTTGGTCATTTATGGATGTTATTTTGGTCTCTACATAGTCAATTCTTAAATTGCAGTAGTTAGCAGGGGATTATAAGAAATTGTATAATACATATTTTAATATTTAAGTGAATCAAATTAAAACAGAATAATTAATGCACCAAATTTAAATAAAGGTCTATGTTTTCTAATTAATGTTACACAAATTTAAATGTTTAAATTGTACACCTTTTACCATTTGTTTTTACGTTCAAATATTTGACCAAATACACAACTAAACTCATGATTAATATACGCCATAATATAACTTTCAGCCGTCCGTCATCATGTACAAATCCCTCTATGCTCTATATTTGATCAGGGGTCCGTGGTCTCAATGCATTTCAATGTGAGTTCACAAAACAGTTTGCTCTTATGAACACTTATTTTACAGGGTGCAGACATGCGCGCTTCACTGTTTCATTGCAGTATCGAATGATATGTGTATTTGTGTCTCACAGATATTATCTTTGTACAAACACCACAACCCTGGTGCATCTGCTCAGCCATGCTGTGTACCGACAGTCCTCGACCCGCTGCCGATTATGTACTACGTGGGCAGACAACACAAGGTAAATGCCTCTTTCGGACTATTTTAAATGCTTCTCAACTTCATGCATATAGACTAATAGATATCCCAGAACTGGTATCAAAGGCAAGAAGGGCACAAATAGTGTGTTCTTTGGAGTGAGAACAATCTGGTATATCTATTATCTAAAAATAAGTTTACGTGGAAAGTACTTCATGCTATGCACAAAAAAATATCTGTATCTCCCCAGTCTGAATGTGAATGAGTCATTTTGTCTTGGCTCTGTTTCTAGGTGGAGCAGTTGTCCAACATGGTGGTGAGGAACTGCAAGTGCAGTTAGAGATCATCTGACTGCATAACGTTATGTTTTCTTCAGAAGTGCTCCATGGCTTTATCTCTCTCTGAACAATAAGCAAGCAAACACACAGAGAAATAGACATAAAGTCTCAGTTGGAAGGACAATCAGGAGCTGAGACAACTGACGTGGACAGGAGAAAGGAGAAGGGACAGTCGAGCAAAAGTGGAAGCAAAAGGAAAGAAACTATCAGACTTTCTCATCTCAGCGATGTCCCTCTACAATGGCACACAAAGACATTTCGTTAAAGCATTTCATAAAACAACCTCAATATTAAACCAAATATATGCTTTGTTATCTTTTTTAATGTTTATTTACATTATTAATTCCCATTAATTTATTGTCTTCTAAATTCATAATTTGATTGTATTTGTAGCATTGTGATTGTAGCATTGCATGCCAAATATACAATGAAGATTTCTAATGGTGCTGAACTGAGAAAAGGAATCATGTCAAAGGAACATTTCAAATTTCAATTAAACGTAAACACATAAAAGAGTAGTGTTTGCACTAAACGATGGAAGTGAAGGCTCATGGCGTGCAGTATGAGACTTACAAAAAAGCTAATGTGATTGGAGAATGCAACAATGAACTGCTTTATGTTTTAATTTGAATGTGCACAGTAGGTTTTATAGCCGTGCACAGCTCCGAAGCCTGTTTCTGGGAACAGGGTCTGAGTGGAACTCTAGAGGAATATTGCACACAATACCGAGTGTCACAGGAAAATGTATGCCTCTTCAGGTCCTCCTGTAGTCAGGGTTTGTTAGTTCTCAAAAATATCTACAGTTTTGCCAAAGGAATGCATTGGTCAATCTCAGCAAAACATGTCTGGGACACATTTCACATTTATTAAGTACAATTATTTCCTTATTTTTAGAAGCTTTGAGATTGTTTGCATTGTGTGATTTGCTGTGTCACAATTTGTCATTTATCTATTCGATTCCGTTATTATTGTTTTACAGTGAAGGGACAGGCAGTACAACAAATACATACATGATCTGTAAATACTTATATTAAATTATTAAATTAAAGTAATGCATCGTTTTTATAACGCTAAGAAGAATGTGCTCAGTTGTTAAAATGCAAAGAATCCACTCCTAAAAACAGGCTTAATTTTCTTGCGAAATATACTCTTTTTTTCTTTCCTGCTGGTTTTGAGGTGAACTTTCATCCATGTTTGTGTTAGTGAGTCTGTATCTATGCTTGTGTACTGTATGTTTGCTGTGTGGTGTTCAGCTGTGTTGGCCTCGTGCTGACATCTGTGTGAGGAACATTAGTGTGTATATTTATAGAGGCTTCGTGTTTTTCTCTGCCCTGTTTGACATCGGTGGTGTTGAGTGATGGGAATTGTGTTCTGTGTGTTAGTTTAAAGACAACGGCTGAGAATACACTGTTCACAAAATTAATACAGTGTCATTCTTCACTGAAACATACTGGCTAGTTACTGTAAAACTACAGTCCTTTGTAAACTGTCCTCTTTTTATGACATTTTGAAACTGCAAGTGTTTTAAATTGCTACAGAATTCAACATGACAAACATTTCACATCATGCAGTGTTTTATTGTACATTACATTTCCTTTTTTGCACTTATTTTATGCCATTGTGACACTTGAATTGTTTCAATAAACAAAACTCTCAATTCAGTCCACAATATCTAATGGAAAGAGATTTTATGCATAAATTAAAATAATGTACTGTGAAATAATTTACTGTACTACATGAAATATTGTAGTACAGTAAAGAATCATGTCTAAAAGTTAACTAGAGGAGAAAGGGGAGTGTTGGAACACATTTTGATATATAACATTCCCACATTTAGCCTTTACAAAGCAGTTTAGCAGAAAAAGCAAGAGTTTCAATCAGTTTAGAAGTCTACATAAGCTGTATATATTAGTGTTAAATACAAGTATGCCTAGTTTAGGTGGAGTAATGGAGTTACAGCTGCTATTCTACAGCAAATTGTGCTTTACAAACAACCGTAATTAAAGATATATACATATAAAATATGTAAACTTTGAGTAAAGTAAACATTTTTGTTTCATTCTATAAACTACTGACAACATTTCCCCAAATTACAAATAAACATATTGTCATTTAGAATAATTATTTGCAGAAAATGACGACTGGTCAAAATTGAAAAATAAATAAATAATTAATTAATTAGTCATATTTTTGAAAGTCGAGCAGCGAGCTCATTGGCTACCGATACAAGAGAGAACCAATCAGCTGTGCCATATGGTAATGATGTCATTAGGTCAGACTGAGTTAGACCTATCGGACTGTGCCATCTAGAGTTTCATGCCAGAACTCTGTATTTCAGAATTCAATGTTTGGTGGAGTAACCCTGATTTTCAATCACAACTTTCATGTGTCTTGGCATGCTTTTCATCGGTCTTTCACATTGCTGTTGGGTGACTTTATAGCCTAAGACTCCTGATCATAGGCGTCGATTTGTCGCTTCCGCTTCCGGTGCTGCGTTGTACAGTCGACGTTAGGGATGGCGCCGCTCAATTTGTGCTTTTATATACTTTTTTACGTATTTTTACTTTCTCTTTGTACACGCATAACGTCTGCACTATTTATATACGACAAAAGAACACTTTCATGGATGTAGCATTAAGCTTTATCAACACGCTAACCGACCAAGCCACTGAAACAGTAACAATAAGGACATTCTCTAATCAGAAACCGTGGGTGGACAGAACAATCCGTGATGCGGTTAACCATCGAACTGCCGCATACAACGCCGGTCTTTCGTCAGGTAACATGAGCGAATACAAATCATCGTGCTATGCTCTCCAACGGGCAGTTAGAGCTGCTAAACTCAGATACAGGGAGATAATTGAGTCACATTTTCAGCTCAATGACTCTCGACGCATGTGGTAGGGACCGAAGACCATCTGTTCCTCTGGAAACAACTCCTCCGCAGAGGTGAGAGCAGATCCGTTGCTGGCTGAAGAGTTAAACATCTTCTACGGCTGCTTTGAATGTAATGGCGGCGCGACTCTGCCGATCAGCGCGCCAGGAAGAAGCAGACAGAGCAGCGATGATTATGCTATCACCTTTTCAGAGGACGACGTTCGGAGGGAACTAAAGAGAGTGAACGTCAGGAAAGCAGCCGGACCTGATGGGATTACTGGCCGCGTTCTGAGGTCCTGCGCCGATCAGCTTGCTGGTTTGTTTACTTCCATCTCGATGAGTCCCTTCCTACCTCTGTGGTTCCCACCCATTTAAAAAATCTGTCATGATCCCTGTCCCTAAGAACAGTAAACCCTCTTGCCTGAATGACTATCGTCCAGCTGCCCTCACATCGACAGTCATGAAGGTTTTTGAGAGACTTTTAAAGAAACACATTTGCTCCTCCATCCCTGCTACTTTGGACCCTCTTCAGTTCTATCGCCCAAATAGGTCTACTGATGATGCCATCTCTCAGGTACTGCACTTGTTCCTCACACACATTGACAGCAAAAATGGCAACTATGTAAGGTTGCTTTTAATCAACTATAGCTCAGCTTGCAATACTATAGTCCCCACCAAGCCAGCTGTCAAACTCTCAGAACTCAGCCTAAACACTTCACTCTGTGACTGGATTCAAGACTTCCTCACCGGCAGGCCACAAGTGGTGAAAATGGGCCAGTTCACCTCCAACTCCATCACCCTGAACATAGGAGCCCCACAGGGCTGTGTCCTGAGCCCCTTGCTCTACTCTCTCTACACACACGACTGTGTGTCCTCTCACAGCTCCACTTCTATTGTTAAATTTGTTGATGATACTGTGGTCCTGGGCCTCATTAACAACAATGATAAGACCGCATACTTGGATGAGGTAGAGAGACTTACATTATGGTGCCAGGACAACTGTCTCTCTCTGAACATGAGCAAAACTAAAGAGCTGATTGTAGACTTCAGGAAGAGACAGCAGCAGCCCTACACTCCTCTTATGATCAGTGGGACCCCTGTGGAGAGGGTGAGCAGCTTCAAGTACCTCGGTGTAAACATCTCCGAGGACCTGACATGGACTACACACATTCAGACTCAGGTTAAGAAAGCCAGGCAAAGACTGTATCATCTGCGACAGCTGAGGAAATTCAGGGTCTCACCAGCAATCCTGAAAACGTTCTATTCAGGGGCCATAGAAAGTGTACTGACTCAGAGCATCTCAGTGTGGTATGGTAATTCCTCAAACCAGAACTGCAAAGCTATGCAGAGAGTCGTGCGCTTAGCTGAGCGCATCTCAGGGTCTGCTCTCCCCTCTCTGCAGGACATCTACTTCAAAATCTGCAAAAGCAGAGCTGCTAAAATCAAGGACTCGAATCACCCCGGTAACCATCTTTTCCGTTTACTGCCATCTGGCAAGCGCTTCAGGAGCATGATGGCAAAAACTGAGAGACTGAGGAGGAGCTTCTTCCCTCAGGCCATCAGGCTCCTTAACACAAACCCAGTATCATAACATCTACATAACATCATAACATCTACAAGCCTTAATTTAATAAACTGTAAAACCATCCATTAATCTCCATCATCCGCATTGCTGCTATATGTACATACCCGGTACAACCTGTTTGCACATTCCTCTTGCACATCCCTGTTTATATAAATATTTATTAATCCACAGTATACTGTATTGCACATTTTATCTCATTGCACATTTTACTCCTTATTTTATTCTTACCTATATTTATTTATATTCTCTTGTGTTATGTTTCATTGTTTTATGTTTATTTTTTTGCACTGTCCATTGAGCGGACCTGTCCTGACTTACATTTCACTACTGATTATACCCTGTATGATTGTGTATGTGACGAATAATAAAGAACTTTGAACCTTGAGATTTATGTTTCTGCCGGTGGGTGCTCAACCCCCAACCCCCGTTTCCAAGACTAAATAATAACAGGGAGGGATAAATTATCATACACATGTGCAACACATTTAATATTTTCTAATATTTAATTCTCATTACTCAGTAATTATACTGGATTTTAGTTTTTTTCTTAAATAGGCCGATACTCTGTTGGATGGTGCATTTGATGAATTCAATACAAAAAAAAATAATCTTGCAAAGTGAAAAGCACAGACTGCAAATACATTATTTAGTAACCAGATAATACACACACTCTTTCTATGAGGAATGTGCATCACTAAATACAATTATTTAATAAATACCTGTTTACAATAAGCACGTATTCGCACGCACGCGGACACATTTTGGCTAATATCTGAGGGAGTGCAGAGCCATGATCTCTATATGGGAGAGCAAGCCCGCTACAAGCCAAGAGATTCGTGCTGGTGCCCTCTCGTATTACAATAATGCACTTTTGACATTTGCCATTAAAATAACGCCAAAACTGCCATAAATGAAGTATGAAAATGAGAATAAATTCATACAAGCCGCAAACGATTTCTTATTGGTTAAAATGAACGGAGACTATCTCAAGCAGCTCGGCTTTGTTTGATGACTTGTGACCATCCATCTTCCTCTTCACCGCATTCTAGAGGTTTTCAATGGGTTCAGGTCTGAATATTTGGCTGGCCATGACAGGGTCCTGACCTGGTGGTCCTACATCCACAACTTGATTGACCTGGCTGTGTGGCACAGAGCATTGTCCTGCCTGATTTAAGTCTTACTGAAGTACCCCAGATCATCACCGATCCTCCACAAAATTTCACAGTGTGTGCAAGACACTTTGGTTTGGGCAAAGCTGAAAATTACAATCCTTATGGTGTTTTGCAAACCTCAGCCTGGCTCTTCTTTGCTTCTCATTGATGAGTTTTTTTTGTTGTAGCTTTGCCCTGCCCCTAGGAGCCTGTTTCGAAAATATCTTCACCATGCACTTCATCCCAGCTGCCGTTTGTCATTCTTTTTGTAGGTCATTTGATGTCATCTTATGGTTTTTTTATGAGTTAGCGGTCATCCCTGTCAATGGAGAGTTGTTTCTGAAAACTCACTGATTCAAATGATCCGTTTAGAGCGAGTCTTCTTCAGTGAACTGAACTCACAAGTAAAGAACCGGGAGATCTCGTGAGCGCACGCTACTGATGCTGTGAAAAGTACGTTACTAATGTCGAATTTTAGGATTAATTATTGTAACTGAAAATAATATTTAGGTCAAAACTGTCAGTTGTTTGTGAACTAAATCTGCTGTAAAGGGTGATCTATTTAAGCCCACTGAAATGCTTGAATGCAGACAGATCAACATCAGTGTCTCTAACGTTATGTTTTAGGTCAAAAAACAAAACATTAAAATAACACCGATTAAATAAAATAACTGATGCACGTGTAACGGATGTATACCAGTAAAGGCTGTGTGTAAACCTCACTCCCCTGACCTCAAAAAGAGGCGCTCTAGCGACTGATGCAAGAGGCTGTAGCCTTTGGCGTTCCTTGTTAGAGCGCCCGCCTCCCGCACCGGAATCCCGGGTTCGAGACCCGCTCGGAGCAAGAACGAGTTAGGATGGTGTGGACCCGGGGGAGATACACACGTTCATATTCCCCGCTGCTGTAACGTTAGCAGTTTTTTTTTAAATGCTATGCATTTAGACCTATGTGACGTCTGTTTTTATATTGTTTATCAACAGTATACATTTTTATATTGTTTAGATCAACTAGCCGAGTAGACAGATATGAATGTTTATTCATAACCATACTGAAAATAAGTAAATATTGTTAGCTGATGCTAACTGTCTAGCTAACAAGCTTGCTGGTGCTAAGTTGAGGAAATGTTTAGATATAAAGTCCAAATATCTTTATTCAGCCACCTCGATAGATTCTGAGGGAAAAGAAAGGATGTGATGTTCAGAACATAGTAACTACAGTAATTATCAGAGTGGGAAGTGATGCCATCTGGGGGCATTTGGCCAGGGGTGTTTTTACACCACAGACGAGGTTTGAGAAGAAAAAAAAATCATTATGAAAATATAATTATATTTTCCTTAAAATGTTCTTCCTAATTTCAGGCCTAATTCTCATGTCATATATAACTGACGTTCTGCAAAACAACAAGTTCTAAAACACTTATTTTCTTACTGGTGAAGATTAGATGGTGAAATCTGTTTTCTCTCAGGTACATGGCAGTGTAAGCTTCACAGTGATCATTACTACATCACTCTCATCAACGTAGTCCATATCAACAACATATATATCTTGACTCTATATAGTGGTTATTTTGGGAAAAACCCAGGTATTTTGGCAGTAGGATTATAAAAATATGTGCTAATATAAAATTAAAGTAGTCTACATAAAATTGCTAAATAAATCTGTCTATCAGTACTTTTTTACTTAAGTACATAAAAAATTGAGTACTTTTGTACTTTCACTCGAGTAAAATTGAAAAAGCAGTACTTTTACTTTTACTGGAGTAATATTTTAGTATACGTATCTGTACTTTTACTCAAGTACTTGATCTGTGTACTTTGACCACCACTGGTCAAAATCAGCTCTGTTTTCATCAAGCCGTTTTTTTTTTGTCCATGTTGCTAATGAGCTCTGCTGACCCCGCCCCTCTCTTCCATGGGGTGACAAGCACTACTTTTTACTTTAGTCACAAAACTGGCTAACTAGCACAATATTAGGAAAGGCAATTTGCAAAGATTCATAAAAAACTTTATACTCACTTCTTCTGTGGATGAAGCTGGATTACGAATGATTCGCGTGAACATAAACGCAGTTAGGTAGATAGGGGATCAGCGCATTCACTTCAAAGCGAAAGTAAAGTGAATCCTCTGCGTCTTCAGTGGCTTAAATGTCGGGAGTAAATGATGACTGCTTTAGTCATTATTACATCTAACAATAAAAGCACTTAAATTGCTTAATCTGAGACATCCTGTCTTCCCCTGCACTGGAGTCGACACAATGGTGGTCGGACTATTTACAGCTCACTCAGTTCACTCAGCTCACTCAGGGCGGGGCTAAGTAAAGACGGCCTTGTCAAGCAATTATAGTGGGAGGGACCTGTACAGAAATACGTCATTCTGACAGGGCTCTCAGAACAGCCTGATTGGAGAAAGGGGATTTTAAAGCAGGGATTTAAAAAAAAAAACACTGGGTGGACTTTTATAATTATAGGATGGATGTGTGATTGTGTACACACTTCCAACACACATTGATGTTCAAACAACTTGAAAAGTGAATGTTGCACCCTATGACCCATTATTTTACATTATTGACAAATTTGCCTATTTTGATATTGTGCAGTGCTTTGTTACAATTTGTATTGTTAAAGGCGCTATATAAATAAAGGTGACTTGACTTGACTTGACCCCTTTAAAAGGACTTAAAATAAAAAAAGAATTGCATCACTACCATAGACTTCTACTGGAAAGAATGTGGAAGTAGCATGCAGTGGGGCAAACAATAGTTTCAAACCTTGAATAGTTTCAGAGCTAAACCCCAATAATTCCAGTGTTTCAAAAGCACCCTGTCAAGTTGAAAATGTATCTCATATATGTCTGTGTGTGTGTGTTTGTGTGTGTGCAAAACAGCAACAACAACAACAAAAACACCCTTATTAACATTATAATTGACCTTCAAGGAACATCAAAATAAGAAAAAAAATCCATGTCATGACCCCTTTAATGTTAACTCTATGGTCCTTCTCTGTTTTCTTTTGTTGTTGTTTCCTTTTTACTTTGTCCTTTCTCCACTTTCCTCTGGGAATTACTGACATGTGGTTGCTCAGGCTTTGGAAACGACTGATGCATGTCCAGACCCGCTCTTAAAACTTGTAGTGGATAACTCTATGGAAAAGTTCACAAATACACACGCTGACGAGCCTTACACAACAACATCCATGCAAGCTTTTACATAAGCTGAATGCAGACTGCAATGGCTGAAAGCTTCGTTCATCTACTACACTGTTTGTTCATAAACATTCTAACATTTTTGCAAGCTCTTGTCATCAAACTCTGGCTCTGAGGCATCCTCACACAAATGCTTTTCTCCAAACACCATCAGTATTGTTTCATTGCAACCCCTTGAGGTTTTTAACAAGCACATTTTAACCAAACCATTAGTTTGTGTCTTTGCCAAGGCACAGAATGTGCTGGCAGAGCCGACAGAGCTTTAAACAACTTTAAGGTCAACATGAAATCAAAATTGACCCCATTGCAACACTCTCATAAGGTAGCGTTACTTTTTAATCATGCACCACTGAAATGTCTATGGTAGCCTGTTTCCATCACTTAAAAACAAATAAAAAAGGTAGCTGTGACTTTTTATCGTACAATTCAGACTTTTTCCAGAGTTGCGTAATATAAACTCACAATTGTCAGAACTACGTGAAAACAATTCTGAGAAATAAGTTCTTAATTCTCATTAAAAAGTCTGAATTGTGAGAAAAAGTCATAATTGCAAGCTTATTGTCACAGATGAGCCAGGCTCCACCACCAATCTCTCACAGCGATCACTGTCACCTGAGTTTTAACTCAAACCACCTGCACCTCATCAACACTCAATTGAGCCAGCACTACTTAAGCACACACCTCACCTCAGTCAGTTGTCCGATCTTGCTTAGCTCAAGCTTGCTTAGCTCAAGCTTGCTTAGCTCAAGCTTGCTTAGCTCAAGCTTGCTTAGCTCAAGCTTGCTTAGCTCAAGCTTGCTTAGCTCAAGCTTGCTTAGCTCAAGCTTGCTTAGCTCAAGCTTGCTTAGCTCAAGCTTGCTTAGCTCAAGCTTGCTTAGCTCAAGCTTGCTTAGCTCAAGCTTGCTTAGCTCAAGCTTGCTTAGCTCAAGCTTGCTTAGCTCAAGCTTGCTTAGCTCAAGCTTGCTTAGCTCAAGCTTGCTTAGCTCAAGCTTGCTTAGCTCAAGCTTGCTCCGTGTCTCCTACGTCTGCCTGTCTTCGTCCGTCACCCCAGCTCATCTTCGGTGTTGGTCCGAGGTGTGTGCTCAACCACGTCATCCACGAGTTTCCTAGCAAGAAAACCATCATCAGTATATCCTTTATCATTCTAAGTACTTCAAGATACTTACTTCACCATTCTTCCCTGCTTACCCGACTGCTGAATTCAAATAAACATCGCTGTGTTATTCCACATCCTCTCTTTCCCGTGTCGGGTCTATTTCCTGTAACGCTTATATCTTTGCATTTTTATTTATCAGAATTGTGCATTAATAACTCACAATTATGTCGTTATAATATGCAATTGCATGTCAGAATTACAAGAAGCTGACTTCCAATTTCAAGAAAAAAAGTCAGAATTGTGAGATAAAAAGTTCCAATTACCATTTAAAAAATTTTTTAATGGTGGCAGAAACAGGGTCCTTAACTTAAAATGTCACTTCAGGAAAAAAAAAGAAAAAATGTATATTTATATATAAGGAAACGTCTAGATTAACTTAGTTTACTAGTTATATGCTTCTAACCCACTTTTTCATTTGTTAAAGTACAATTTCAAGGATTTTCTCTGCAAACCAGTAGTAAAAATAAAAAATATATATATTCTGAAATTATACTTTACATTTAGTTTAAATGAACTTAACATCTCACTCAGTTTACTACTGTATATATTATATTTGCACATTATGTACTACTAGGTTACAACTATTCATTTTTACACTTGAACCTTTGTACACAACCAGTGGCTCCACCCGTGTATTGTTTACTTTAAGCAATTCCAAAGCTGACCTGTGACTGTAAAGTTAATAAGATGTATGTAAAACATGTGCCACAGTATTGCCTCAAAGAATCCGATATGTGTGGAAAAAAACAAACTTACACTTTAAGTATATCTCAATCAAAAGATTAAGGATACGTTTAGAGCAAATATACATAGACTTTTCTGTCTATACTTATCAGTATAAGCCACGTTTACTTAAGTATAATTGTATTATATAGGTAATTGTATAAAAAGTAGACTGAAAATATATTCTCTTATATTTAGTTTATAGGAAGTAAACTTATTATTTTAACACACAATAAAAAAACTACCTAAACAGGCACAAACGTAATTAATTCTATTTCAGTTATAATCCAAACCTTTAGACTTGAATCGTACAGTTCTTGAACTCATTCAGCAATTATTAAAAGTGTTACAACACAGGTTTGATGTCAGGGATGTTAAGTACCATTGGCTCTAATGTGTTTTGGGACCAATTACGACATGCCAAAGTTAGTATTTACCCTTATGAGTTAGTTACCCTTATGAGACTATCATGTTCTATTTGCTTTATTAATACATGTTCCTCATCTTCTCGTGAACCATACATGAATGCAAAAACAAATTTGAACTTACATTTTCCGTTATACCCTAACACTTAGAAATGAGTCATTTTATGGAAGTGCATGTGCTTTCTTCCACAGTCCCGCTGATGATGAATTAAAGTGGTGTGGTTGTTAAATGTCATGTAAATCTTTCAGGGTGCTAATGTAAGAGCCTCAGAGGGCCGATAAAGGAGCAATATTCTGTGTTCTCAAACGAGCTTCATTCAACAGCTGCACTGGAGTCGACAGCTTCAGGGGAGTTTAAATACACTGTGAATTATCCTCAAGGTCTAAGCCATTGTTCCTACACTGACATGTGAAGTGGTTACGCTCCATGTTTCTGCTTGTATAACAAACATGAGGTCTGTCATCTGAAACACTCACACATCCACAGATGGCGTGTTCCAGTGGTGTCTACAGCTCTTTGATGAGGTCAGACTGAAGCCAAAGCAGGTGTTTTATCTACCATGTAATGAGTTTCTTAAAGGGGCCATGACATGGATTTTATTTTATATAATTTTTTTTTTAGGTACAATTATAACATTTTTTCACAATTAAAATAAAATTTGAGAAAAAATGTATATTATATTCAACCCTTATTCCGACTCTTTGTCTGAAATTATCAGTTTTTAAGAGGAGGCTTCTTTAAAGGGATAGTTCACACACAAATAAAATGTATTTCATCATTTGCTGACCCTCAAGTTGTTCCAAACCTGTATGAGTTTCTGTTTTCTTTTGAACTTTAAGAAGATATGTTGAACAACATTAGAAGCCATTTATAGACAAAGCACTATGAAATCATTTACTTACAGTTTGCAATCCAGCTGCTGTCAGACTCAGTTCTGCTTCATCTTTCGACAAAGTTACTTTGCAAAACTCTCCAATAAAATGTGCCTCATTCTGCAGTCAAATGCTCAGAACAAACAAATAGTCCTCTGACATGATCCAGAATACCATTAAAACAATTCATCCACTTGTTCCTGACACTGGAATCCATCTAAAATATGTACAGAGATGCAAAAGAGAAATCTAAAGCTATATCTATGCTAATCCGTAAACATTTGAAAAGACTATCTTTTCCATACAAACTAAAACTTAATTTTGCTACTATACTGTAATCTGTACAGTAATCTGTCTCTGGGGCTTATCTAGTTGTCCTGATCTCCGCTGACGTTCATTTAAAAGCATTACAAATATTGCTTTACTCTATAAAAAACACACTCCAGTGGTTTGACTCGTACCTCTTAGATAGGTCCTTCAAAGTATCTTGGAGAGGTGAGGTATCCAAGTCACAACATTTAGCTACAGGGGTGCCACAGGGCTCAGTTCTTGGACCACTTCTCTTTTCTGTCTACATGGCATCACTAGGTTCTGTCATTCAGAAACATGTATTTTCATATCACTGCTATGCTGATGACACTCAACTCTACCTCTCATTCCATCCTGATGATCTGACGATAGCTGCTCGCATCTCAGCATGTCTAGCAAATATTTCTTGCTGGATGAAGGACCATCACCTTCAACTCAACCTAGCTAAGACAGATATGCTTGTGGTTCCATCAAACCCATCGTTTCATCACAATTTCACCTTCCAATTAGGCTCATCAACCATAACTCCTTCAAAAACAGCCAGAAACCTTGGAGTTGTGATTGATGATAAGCTGAATTTAAACAGACCACATT
Organism: Oxygymnocypris stewartii; assembly: GCA_003573665.1. NCBI lineage: Eukaryota > Metazoa > Chordata > Actinopteri > Cypriniformes > Cyprinidae > Oxygymnocypris > Oxygymnocypris stewartii. The sequence goes on from QVTF01018974.1 coordinate 522,888, forward strand.
ACTAAAACTGCCCGGTCCTGTAGATTTGCATTATATAATATTAAGAAGATCAGGCCCTTTCTCTCAGAACATGCAACACAACTCCTTGTTCAGGCTCTTGTTCTGTCAGGACTTGACTATTGCAATGCTCTCTTAGCAGGTCTTCCAGCCAGTTCCATCAAACCTCTACAATTAATCCAAAACGCTGCTGCAAGATTAATCTTTAATGAGCCGAAAAGAACGCACGTCACACCTCTGTTCATCAATTTGCACTTGCTACCAATAGCTGCTCACATTAAATTCAAGGCATTTTTTATTATTTTTGCCTAGAAAACCGCCATTGGCTCTGCACCCCTTTACCTAAATGCATTACTTCACACTTATGTGCCCTCTAGAAGATTGCGTTCTTCAAGTGAACATTGCTTTATTGTGCCATCCAAAAGAGGCACAAGAACACTTTCCCGGACTTTTAACTGTTCCCTCCGGAATGACCTGCCAAACTCAATCCAAGCAGCCGAGTCCTTAAACATCTTCAAGAATCGGCTAAAACACATTTTTCCTTTATTTGACCCTCTAACTCTAGCACTCTCTATTCTAATTCTATTCTTAAAGAAAAGAACACTATCTTTTCTAAAATAAAAAAGTATTCTTTTTATTTATTATACAAATAACAAAAGCAAAAAGACCTCTAACACTAGCTTGCTCTATTCCTTTTCTATTCTATCTGTTTTATATTTATTTATTAAATAATAAAAAACCTTGCTACGTGTACTGCGTCAAGCTATCTGAGACTTGTTATAGCACTTGCATATCATTGCTCTTTTGTTGGTTTTGATTGCTTCCATTGTCCTCAATTGTAAGTCACTTTGGATAAAAGCGTCTGCTAACTAAATGACTAAATGTAAGTGTAAAAAGTAACTAATTGAATTAGTTACGCTTAATCCAACAAGTCCAACAAGCACTATTATCGGGTAACATTCACTCATACACCCTTGTAAATACAGCACAGGATCAGCAATCTGTTTTAAGTGTTCACATAAAAAAGAACTGTTAAAATAAGTAAGTTTTCATGTGTCCTTAAATCCACCCTTCTGTTGAACTAATCAAGCTCTTGTAAAAACTAACTAAAAGATGGAAAAAATATGTTTTACTGCTAAACACATTTGCTCTGTTTTGGTTTTACAAGAAAGCACAAAGTGAACATGTGCATGTCATGCTAAAAAGGGATTGTTTGTCTTCCTTTGTTTTCAATCATAAAACATGTGACATCCACAGTTCATCAATATAAATCTCAGGCCACAGAGGATAATGAAAAGCACAGTGGTGAGGACACTTACTGGGACGGAGAGGGAGTATGTTCTCATTTCACAAACCCACCACAGACAAACTGGTATACTACAACACTGCTGCAATGCAAAAACACACAGCTTTTTAGACATGCATGTAAACAGTTTAGCAGTAAGATTTTACAGTTTTACATGTATTTATTTATTTACTTGAACCCATGCTGAAACCCCTTTTATGAGAAGAGCTTCTGTAATTAAGTATTCTACTTTCCTACACTGCAACTCATTTTAAATATGGTCAAGGTCCTGTGACTCACTGTTTGGTGACTCACTGACTCACCTTGGTCCAAATCCACTCGTCTTGGTTCCTCCTGAAGTCTTTTTCTCATCCACATAATATTTTATAGGGAGTTTTATTTGTCACCTATGACTCTCTTGAAGGATCCATTATCCAAACATATGTCCCACGTAGGGTTGCAGATCCTTGATTATATCCCAGTTTCTCAGGCCAAAATGTTTCTTTCCCGATACCTTTCTTTTGACATACTATTTTTATACTGTCTTAATGCTGTTTTGGAACAATATGCATTGTAAATACATCTCAAGAAATGATCTGCAGTGCAGTTAAAGTTGCACTGCACCTTAACTTTTACACAGTTCAACTGGACTACACACACACACACTGCACAAATACAAAAACTTTGGTGGTTCTTCTAATGCACATCCATGACACATAGCTTATGTATTTTCTGTTGCACCTTCGCATATTACTGTATGTATATATGTGTAAATAATGCAGAATGTGTACATACTGTGTATAATGTGTATTGATAACTGCAAGTATGTCTAATAGTACACTGTATGTACAGACTATATGTATGTGTATTTTGCACATTGTCTTCTGTATAAGTCTGTCAGTATGTATTGTCTATATGTAAATTGTTTCTGCGCTGTCTGGAGCACACTCTGAAGAATTTCACACACCAAGACACATGTGCTGTGGTGATGTGACTGTAAAAGTAATTTGATTTGATTTGATTTGCTGCATGTGAGGACATCACAGCTGATCATTGCAGGGGATGTGTGCGACATTCAAGGAGATTTTCCCCCGGTGCATGGTAATGGAAAACATCAGATGTGATGTTGATGAAAATCTTTGGCCTGACTAACAAGAGCGACACGGTGTCCACCAAGAATCATGTTTTTCATGGATGTTATTTTGAAGTTATTTTGTATATTTGTGTATTTGTGGTAACATAAGAAATATGAAATGTACAGTAATTGGACAAGCAAGATTTCACTTTACATGTAATACATTCGCACAAAAATAAATGTACTGTATAAATACAAATGTTCATATACATTTTTTATATGTACTATTGACTCTTCTCAACAAATAAGATTTTTTTTTTTATAAAATCTTAATTTCCATGGTTGACTGTCATGGTGAAAGAACAACTAAACAGTTTGACCAGTGTGGCTCACACGATGACAAAAATACTTTATATTTTGGTGGCCTTGGCCAAATTACTGACACCATAACTAGGTTTTGAAGCATGAATTAAATGTTTTGGGTGAGTAACTACAAACAGTTGTGACATTTGCACTCACGGTTTAGAGAATGTTAAGAATTAAGAATGTTCTCGAATTGAGAAAAACTGTAATATGATCCAAACAATAAAATAAAAACGGAAAATCACTCACTGCTCTTTACTAAAAAACATATAGCTCTAATAAGAAGATATTTCTTACTTGAACGCTGGTTTTAAATGCTCTAGCGCAGTAGATTACAAACTTTTTTAAGAGTGACCCTATTTTTATTTTTCAGTTGACACCACTCATATATATACTGTATATATAGACAGACAGACAGACAGACAGAAAGAAAGAAAGACAACTGCACTAGACCAATCTTGAGTCCCACTAGAGCTCCGGAAGATTGCTCTGCTTATACGGCAATGTCCCCACAGTCGTCATTTTACAGATTCTGTGAACGGCTTGTTCTGAGACACTGCTTATGATTTATGGGGATTTTTTTTCTTTAAAGGAGCGGGTGGATTTTTATCATTGTAGGGTGGTTTGTACACACACTGCTAACACACATTTATGTTCAAACAATATGTAAAAGTGAATTTTGCATAATAGGTGCCCTTTAACTAGTCCCAAAGTCTGGTAGGGCTGGTTTACTTTGCTGGTTTTAGAGGGGATTTGGGCATTTTTCAGCTGGTCAGACTGAGAGTCATAAACCACAAGCTAAATCCATTTGCACAGTGGTGGAAGCATGACAACATTAGCAAAATATTAAATTGAATAACTATAATAAAGATAAATAAACATCATATCCAACATGTACTGAACATCATAGTTAGACCTGCAAATCAGGTTTTTTTTTTGGATGGATCTTCTTCCCTTTTCTCCTTTTCACACCTGGAGGATAGCTATCACAAACCTATTCACCAGAGCAAAGCATGTCCTTTTTATCACCCTTATCTGTCTATGTGCCTGTCTTTTTCTCTTTTCAAATCATAATGCCACTTTGAAGATGCTCCCTAACCCTTTGTCACCTCTACATAACTCTGTATTATAGGGGAAGAACAAAGAGGAATGGAGAAAGCGATATAATATGGGAAGGAATAAAACAAGACCACACACACACTTGTTCGCTGGATGACCATAAAATAAAAATAAACAGTATTTATGCCATTATTGTCTATTAAAGAATTAGCCAGCCTGTCTCACTCACACAACTATACTGTGTTGGTCATAGAAGATCTTAAGGATTCATATATTATGGTTCAAAGTGATATATCTTTTGATCTTTGAGAGAGGAAACCACAGTTTTCACATCAAAGGAGTGAATCAAGAGGGAGGAATGTTTTTGAGAGTAATATGTTCTTGAGATCTTCACACACACACACACACCCACCCACAGACACACACACACACACACCCACCCACAGACACACTCTCCAATACTGTAATGTGTCATTTTTGTTTTGTTAAAGTGAATGACTTTATATTACTGTTTTAGATTTGAAATGTGACCTGGACATGTTTTCACAAAATTAATCCAATCCTAGTCACATCATTTAGTTTTTTGAACAAAGGAGGCTTGATGACACATTGGAAGCTATTTTAGACATTTGTCTAAATTAGTACATTGTGTCAATGTGTATTTGGGTCAGTCTGTGTGTATGGTATTGTTGGTGTGAGTCAGTGTGTGTGTCTGGCTTGTGCTTGAAGGCATGGTCCAGTCTGACTCGTCGTCAGGAACTCAATGAGGGATTTTATAAAAAGAAAAAGACCAATTTGATTTTTGGAAAGCTCTTCCATTCACACTACCCTCCCTTCCTGCCCAGGACTTGATGTCAATTAGCTTTCAAGCTGCCTGAAACTTTAGTAGTTGTGTCTAGATTGGTATTGGGAAAGCTACGTCAACCAATTATGTAAACGGGCAGTATATATATATATATATTATATATACACTCTAAAAAATGCTGGGTAAAATATGGACAAACCCAGCGATTGGGTTGTTTAGAGCCAGCAGTTGGGTTAAACATTTAAAGGAGTAATATGACATTGCTAAACATTATTTTGTGTAGCCTGTTTGGTGTAGTGCAATGTGTTTTTATTCAGTTTAAGGTTAAAAAGGTTCATTATCTTCCACATACTGTACATTATTGTTGCTCCTCTTTGCCCGCCTTTCTGAAACGTGTTGATTTTTTCAAAGCTCATTGTTCTGAGAAGTGAGGCGTGCTCTGATTGGCCAGCTATCCAGTGTATTGTGATTGGTTAAATACCTCAAGCGTGAGATGAAAATGTCACGCCCCTTACCGTATTGTGATGCTGTGTCCTGGCGCGATGAGACGAAAACAATAAAACCCATTATAAACAAGGCATTTGTTGCATCCAGTGGGGACATAATTACTGATTATAACGACTTATACTGTCTATTTACGTATCATGTTGCATCGCGCGGCGTAAGCATTACCATGTCTGCATTTGTGATCGGAGAAACAACAAGAGCTACTCTACACTGCTCAAAACTAGCGTTTGAATCATCAGCAGTAAAATATTTAAACAAGAAACCCCAAACTTTTGAATAGCGTTGCATTGTGCTACAATCACAATGTTTTTATTTTTAAATAAATGCTGTTCTTTTTTAATTTGTATTAATCAGAGAATCCTAAAACAAATATCACAGGTCCCCCCAAGAAAAAATGAAGCAGCACAAAGTCTTCCAACATTGATTATTAATCAGCATATTAGAATGATTTCTGAAGGATCACGTAAGACTGAAGACTTGTGTAATGTTCAGCTTTGATTACAGAAATAAATTATATTTTAAAGTGTATTAAAATAGGATAACAATATTAGAAATTGCACTAAGATTTCACAATATTTTAGTTTTTTCTGTATTTTTATAGATACAGCCTTGATGAGCAGAAGAAACTTCTTTAAAAAAACATAAAAAATCTTACTGATCCCAAACTTTTGAGTGCCATGTATATATATTAGAGGTGGGCATAGATTATTTTTTTTAATCTAGATTAATCTAGATTAAAATGGCTCATTTGAATTCTGCCGAAGGCATTCAGAATATGTGTGCTACCCAAATAATGACTAAAAGTAAGTCTTTGAGAACGGGTTTCTCAAGCCAGGTGGCGCATTAGACCAGGGGCTCATCTCCTGTTTCCAAAATGCATCACAAACTTTAATCTCTTCCCGTCCCAATCCCACGAAAAAACTGGGGGAAAATCCCGTTCCACTCCCGGAAGAATGACTCCCATTCCCTCCCACTCCCGTGTTGGGTTTTTTTTTTTTTTTTGCCGATAACTGTCAATTACAGTAAAAATATAGTACAGATCACAGCGTGCCCACCTTATTAGTTGAATAAAAACCCAAAATGTCGTTTTTTGTTATTATATTGAACTGAAAGCCATCTTATGCACAGTGTTGCACAGATTAAATTTCATGTAAATCATCCATGCTAACACACACGTCTTCTATTTTTATTTTTTAGACATTTCACTCTCTATAGATATATTTTTCAAAGACGGATTTTCGAAGTTTCTCGCTCAAGTTCACATGAGACCTAAAGCGCATCCTGTTTGCTTAAAAGCGCAACGTTTCGTTGTTATTCTGAGTGCACACAAATAAACGTAGAGTCTTTACAGATTCGAAAGATGTATTAGGCTACTTTTATCTGTATGACCAAGAATGGCGGAGATTTTAAGAGCAAGTGAACGCACCGGAGCCTGTCCTGCAGCAAACGCGCTTCCACACAAACACTTCAATAGCGCATATTTCTCTAGTTAACATCATATTGAGCGGCCATGTAAAGTTGCTACTACATACATCTTTCAGATGAAAAGCCATATTTGAGGTTGATGAATGATAGGTGAGCGTTTGGATGTCCTGCCCGATTGTATTACCACATAGACCAGCCGTTAACAATCTGTCCATCACGGACTGCGAGCCTCTAGTTCGAAGACTCGTTCTCGCCCCCTACAGTGCAATTCGGCTAGGTATACATCCGCGCTAAAATATCAGGGTGAAAGTCATCATAGCTTGCGTAGTATAGACCCAGCTCCCAACCCAACTTTGAGAATAGATTAACGGCGATATTTTTTTTATCGCCGATAAGAGTCTCACGTTAACGCAGCACGTTAACGCCAATAACGGCCCACCACTAATATATATATATATGTAACGGATGTATGCCAGTAAGGTACGTAGCGACTGACGTTAGAGGCTGTAGCCTTTGGCGTTACTTGTTAGAGCGCCTGCCTCGTGCGTGGGAATCCCGGGTTTGAGACCCGCTCGGAGCAAGATCGAGTTAGGATGGTCTGGACCCGGGGGGGTTACATTGGTGCCGTGACCTGGATGGGAGTGAGGTTTAGGGGGGTGAGTGTAATGGATGTGTGCCAGTAAGGGCTGTGTGTAAACCTTGCTCCCCTGACCTCAAAAAGAGGTGCTCTAGCAATTGACGCTAGAGGCACCTTTGGCGTTACTTGTTAGAGCGCCCGCCTCCTGCGCCGGAATACTGGGTTCGAGACCTGCTCGGAGCAAGATCGAGTTAGGATGGTCTGGACCTGGGGGGTTCCATAAATATATATATATATATAAAGCATTTTTTTTTCAAAATTGTATATATATAATTACTATAAATGATTATTTGTTGTTATTATTATTATTGTTATTTATATCCTTTTTTATCAGATCTTGTCATTAATTTTCACAGTCTGGGGTGTGTTTTCCATTTAACAATGTCAAACAACACAACTCGTTGAAGTATGATATATCATTTGAGAAAATAACCAACCCGTCATAACTGTTTCCTGAAATCCTCAAAACATGGTTTCACTGCCATTTGAACTGCATTGGCTTACCAGTTATATCGAGTAATATAGATCATTAATGTCATCACACATAAGTGTGGGAGCAATCACTTCTGCTAAATAATCCATTTGAGATTTCTCATATGAAGCTGTAACAAACATGGCTACTTCACTATTTTTGATCCCTGTCATTTTGTATTATTTGATGTCAGGATGCACTGATTGATTCTGATTGTTAACTTTTTAAAATCAAACAGGCTGATTGCAATACTAATAGCTGATTTTTGCCCCATTAAGTAAGAGGCAAGAAAAAAAAATTTGAACAGGGCCCGTATTCATGAAAAATCTTAGTGCTAAGCGTTGCTCCTAGTAAAAAAAATATACGAAAATTCTTAGAATTGTCCTTAGTGTCCTTAGTGTGAGAAGATGGATTTAAATGTCACACAATCAGCCACTGCTGGAAAGAGTTCAAGTATGCAGAAGATGCTGGGAAACCAAGAATGTGCAAGAGCTGAAGGAATTTTCTGAAGAACAGGGGGAAGTTTGCTCAGGAGAAACATTTTTCTGTTTGTTTGTGGATTATATACAGTGCCTTGTGAAAGTATTCATACCCCTTCTTTTTTTCACATTTTACTATGTTGCAACCTTGTGTTAAACTGCTTTAAATTACTTTCTCTACACTCCATGCACCATAAAGTCAAAGCACAAAACAGATTTGTGACAACCAATTTATAAAGAAAAACAAAAAAACACAACACTGATTTGCTTCTATTGCATAAGTATACACTTTTCTGGGACACTTTAATTTTAGCTCTGGAGCATTCATATTGCTTGTAAAGGATACTACACTTTGAGTGGAGTTAATTTGTAGAAAATTCATGTGAATGAGTGTGATTTGGAAAGATACAAGATCTAACAGCTAAAAATGCATTTCAGAACAAAAACCAAGCCCTGAGGTAAAAAAAAAACTGCCTGTCTTGCTCAGAGAAAGGATTGCATCAAGGCACGGATCAGAAAAAAGATTCTGCTTCATTAAAGGGTCACAGAAGACTGTTGTCTATGTTACCCTTAATGGAAGAAGTTTGAAACAACCAGGACTGTTTAGAGCTGGCCTCCAGGCCAAACTGAGCAAATGAAGGAGAAGGGCTTTGGTTAGAGTGGTGACCAAGAACCTGATGGTCACTCTAGTTGAACTCCATGATCATATGTGCAGATAGGAGAAACCTACAGAAGGACAAACATCACTGCAACACTCCACCGATCTGGGCTTTATGGCGGTGTGGCCAAACTCAATCCTCTCCTCAGTGAAGACGCATGAAAACACACTTGGGTTTTGCAACAAAGCACCTGAAGGACCCTAAGCATCACGTTTGAAGGGAACCAGCTCTGATCATCACCTGCAGAATATCATCCCAAAAGTAAAGTGTGCTTGTAACAGCTCATGCTGGGGGACTGTTTTGCAGTGGCAGGGACTAAGGGAGAGTAGAAGAAAAGCTCAACACAGCAAAATATTGAGCCTTAATGAAAACCCAGTCCAGAGCATTGAGGACCTCAGATTGGGCAGAAAGTTTACCTTCCAACAGAACAACGACCCTTAGCACACAGCAAGAGTGGCTTATAGACAACTCTCACCCCCTTTCCACCAGCAGGAACCAAGTGCTAGTTAAGAGCCAGTGCTATTGCCAGTTCTTAGTTGGTTTGACTGGCGAGCCCTTTAAGAACCAGTTGCTTTTCCACAGGCTAGAGAGCAAATGAAGAGCCAGGTCTTACTTCACTGAATACGTTTCTTGTTTTATTTCACTAGTGCGGCCGTGGCAGCATCAAACACAAAAGACTTGTTCGAGGTGCATCGTGCCACGCAGATCGATCGATTGGCACACAACACACTAAAGCCCCGGCGAGAGCGATCCAAAAGCATAAAGAGCAGTTTGAATTCCAGTCGCTCCCGCAGCGCCCCGATGTCCCGCGCAGCGGCGATCCATCCCGAACAAGCCTAAATAAACTATCACCAATGGCTGACGTTGCGTTGCTATTGATATTCATAGGTTTGAAAACCAAAATCGACATCCAAACACAGCGAATTCAACATGTTCGTGTTTAAATGCTATTTCAAATATGGCGGGCCAAAGTTTCTGTCGTCAAATAGGGAAAAGGGGTATCTGTGAATGTCCTTGGGTGACCCAGCCACAGCCTGGGCTCGAACCCAATCAAATATTTCTGGAGAAACCTGAAGATGTGCATCTGCCCCATCCAACCTGACAGCTTGAGACGTGAAAAGGTGAGGAGAAGAATGACAGATAATTGCCAAATGCAGATGTGCAAAGCTTGTTGCATCAAACCCAAAAAGACTTGGGGCTGTAAAGGTGCTTCAACTAAGTACTGAGTTAAGGGTATTGTTATGACCTCTAGGGGTTAACCGTGACAGAAAAAGAAAACTGTTCACACCAGAGAGATGCCAAATAAATAATTGTATTTTACATTTACAGGAATCTCTTCAGGGGCAGACAAGGTCAAAACAATAAACAAAACAATTATTTTTGATAACTAAATAATCTCAAACGAAATTAAAGAAAACAAAGTACAGATCAACTTCCCTACCTCCCTCAATAATATACATAAATAAAATGGTATCTAGCCCCCTACATCTCTTAATTTGGCAAACGTGTATTAACAAGAATATTTACAAAGTTTCTGTTTTCATACACAAACAGAATCAGAATCCAAGTCATAGTCAAAGCAGGTAATGTTCAGAGAAATGGGAGATATCAAATTTGATCTCAAAACAACAACACTCAACAGATTTACTACACAGAATATCTCTCTCTGGCATAACAATCCACAGGACAACAGTCAATCAGAATTCTAGTAAAACACCACGGCATGAAGTCAACGAGGCTCGAAGGCAGCAGATGAGTGTTTGGGGAGGTCCTTATATATGGGAAAGGGGCAAAGAGGGACTAATCACTTTTATACATCATCTGTGTTCCTGTGTGGCTCAGTGGTAGAACATTGCGTCAGCTGAGCGAAAGGTTGTGGGTTCGATTCCCTGGGAACACATGTACTAATAAAAAAAAATGTTTAAACTGAATGCAATTGTAAGTCGCTTTGGATAAAAGCGTCTGCTAAATGCGTAAAATGTAAATCTGAAATCTGAATATATAAGCTTTCCATTTATGTATGTTAGGATAGAAGTGAATTTGGCTGAGATATAACTACACTGATCAAAATGATCAACGCAACACTTTTATTTTTTGCCCCAATTTTTCATGAGCTGAACTCAAATATCTAAGACTTTTTCCATGTACACAAAAGGCCTATTTCTCTCAAATATTGTTCACAAATCTGACTAAATCTGTGTTAGTGAGCACTTCTCCTTTGCTGAGATTATCCATCCACCTCATATCAAGATTAGACAGCATGATTATTGTACAGGTGTGCCTTAGGCTGGCCACAATAAAAGGCCACTTGATATTTATCATTTTGGTCAGCAAACAAATCGTAATATTGAGAATATCGACTTTAAAGTTGTCCAAATTACGTTCTTAGCAATGCATATTAATAATCAAAAGTAACTTTTTTTTTATTTACAAAATATATTAATGGAACATGATCTTGGCTTAATATCAAATTATTTTTGGCATAAAAGAAAAATCGATAATTTTGACCCACAGTATACTAAGTATAGTTGACTATTGCCACAAATATACCTGTTCTACTTATGACTGGTTTTGTGGTCCAGGGTTATTTACAGGCATCTGTTTCAGATTAATTTCTCTACACATTTGTCTTTGAAACTGTAACAGATTCCACTGAGATCAAGTAGTCTGAACCCAAGTGCAGTGTATTGAGTAGAATGTAAACCAAATACAAAACATTACACAAACATGAGCATTTTACTTAAACATGACCAGAAACAGAATTGAATTTACTCACCAACAACAGGTTACAATAACAATACATGACAACCAAACATTTAGGCTTAAATACATGGACATTGGGCATGGCATGATTAAAAACAACCAATGACAAAGTAGAACTAATCAAACAGGAACCAATAAAATGAAAGCTGATGTCAAAATAACAAGACTTCATTTTTAAGGCTGTTTATAGTTCAAATTGTGTGAGAATAAATGTTTATTAGACTCTCCTAAAAGCCCATTCCCACAGTTGCATGCAACTACTTTGAGGAAGTTCGAAGGAAGGGGCAGAGAGAGTGTCATGACATGGGTCAGGAAATTCCCTAAGCTGCTGAATGTCATTTCTGAACTGTATTAACCCAGACCTTCAGATTTAACCCTGAACTTACTCTCCCCATTACTCACCGCCTGCCTCTAGCACTCACCAGCTAACAGTAGCAAAGCACACTAACAAACCAACACTTAGAAATCTCAAATCTATGCATTTTATGAGACCTACACCACATTCACACATTTAGAAACGTATTTTGGTATATGAAGGCTGAAACTAAATATATTTCCTATTTCAAAAGCATGTTTCATTGAGCTTTATGGTTATATATACATATACTTATATTTCAAAAATATTTTGGATATAAAAAAAATACTTGCCATATGGGTGACAAACAAAATCTATAAACCAAACTAATTTTCAGGACTCATAGTTATACTTTTGACTGTGCGAGCGGAACTATAGTGCACGAGATCCTCAGTGCTGCATTCACATGTCTAGCGTTTGTTGCAGGTTTTTATCTGTGATTTTGATAACTTACAGAGAAGAAGATATGAGCTGTGTGTCATCTGAAGATTTAGATAAAGTCATTGTCTTGCAAAAGAGCTCTATTCTCATTCAGGAATAAAAGCTGCTGTCATTTAGTTAGATATGTGCCTCAAATGGCTTTTGTTGTCCCAAATGTGTAATTCTTCTACAGTTTTATGTTAGCATCTCTTTGAAATGACTTTAGTTACTGCTGCACATTAATTCAGATAGTATTCAAGCTACTATTGTAAGCTGCTGTGTGAACATGACATTTCAAGACTCACACTTGTACGTATAACTGTGGTTATCAATCCCAAACACTGATCGTGTGAACATAGCCCTAATGCTTGAGTCATTTAGAAAGTGAGTCCACAGTAGTTGGCTGAGGTCTCTTCGTGGCTTCTTTGTGTGATTGTGCTCTTCATAGTAGCCTTGTTGATTAAGCCCACTAGTATAGTTTAATGGTGTGAGTAATCAAGCTTCTAGCAGGGCTGGACTATTCGTAATTACATTAGTAACAACACAAACATCCCATTTTTCTGCCACACTGGTTTTAAAACTTAATGAACAGATTTAGTAATAATTACTCTAATAACATAATGACTATTTACAAGACGATTTCCTGGTACTGTGTATCTGCTTTCATTTGGTGTTTGTTATACACAAAATACCATTTTCATGCAAATAGTCAGGGTCAGGTCCTATAGTTTTCTCTTTTTCCTATGCTCATTTTGACTTAGTTCATATCATTAGTTTTCTTGGTTGTTAATTTATTAATACAGCTCCGTTCATTATACTCCATTTGTTTTTAAGCCCTCAGTTTCCTCAGTTCTTGGTGTGATCTCGTCTATTTTTTAACAGGCTGTCTATTTCTCCTTAACTTCTTATGTGCTCCTGTTGGATTATTATTAAAATGCTGTTATGTTACTCCTCTTTCTCGTGCATCCATTACAGGCACCAACATGTGATTAAAATGCAATATCTCTTTAAATATCATTGATCAATTTGCAGGAAGTGGCAGAACGTTTAAACCCACGAGACAAACAAAACACACTTATTTTAAATCAAGCAAGTATGAGGAATTATTACTATTGCTTGCTTGCTAAATTTTAGTCACTACCCGATCACTTAAAAACTTTATTTCTCCTTTTGCAGACTGTTTTCATCTAGATCTTCTGGTGAGTGGTGTTTCTAGAAAGTTATCGGCAGTCTTGAAGTTGATATATTAATAAAGCATTATATATAATGATAATAATTTTTTTAGGAGACTTGTTGCCAGGTTTCCTGTTCATTCATGTTGTATGGACAGAGCCACTTGTCATTTTGGGCAAATCATACTAATTGAGATGTTTACATGCTGCAAAGAATTTTCAAAGTGCAAAAATCTTTAAATGCTGCTGTTTCAGCTACTAAGGTTACATATGTAACATTTCTTCTGTTTCTATTAGTCACACTGAACTGCTGTATGTTTGGATGCATATTTTTACCGCTGTGATATTTTCTCCTCCGTTCTTGGGCCGCTCAGAATCCCCCTCTCTCACTGGACACCACATTCCTTTCTATTCCCAGTCCGGTAATGCCAAGCTGTCCTTTGAACTGTCCACACAAACATTTGTGTCAGTGTATGTATGCTTGTGTCATTTTGCTAACATGTCCATATTTGAACATATCAAGTATGTGTGGGTGTCTTCGAATGTGTTATAGAATTATCTATTTGTGGATTCATTCATTTAATGTTACAGTCATTTATTCCATTATAAAAAAAAATTGCACCCGCCTGTTAGATGTTTTATATTGTTTTGTGGTTTCATTTAGGATTTGGGTGGGGTTAGAGGGATCTAAAATATTGATATGACAGAATTACATAACTGAACTAATATATTTATATAATACACACAGTAAAAGGTTACACTTTCCAACAGTCCACTTTAACTAGACATAGAAGTAATTTGGCATCTACATGTCAACTAATTTTTGTTAGAGTATTAGTAGACTGTTAGGTTAGGTTAGTATAATAAGTAGAGTTGTACTTTCAAATAGTCAGTAGAATGTCTCAAAATAAAGTGTTATCGGATATTAAGTGAACAATTAAATGTATTATGTAAAAAAATCCCTTTTTTATTTAATTTAATTTGAAAGTGAATGGCCTGTAATGGCAAAAGAAAAGGCTGAGGCGCCCTGGACACCCCCATCCTTTAACGAGGGTGCAGAAACCCAGAATTGTGTGAATATGAAGGAGCGCACACAGGGTCAGACAAACAAAAACACTCAGAGCGAGCACACATGTGTCACTCGTAAAGGGATGTGGACACAAGCTTAGAAATGTTTATTTATTGTTGGTCAAGAAAATGACAGTTCTTTTTCAGATGCCGTTGGATACCAACACGTTAATAATATAAATGATATATGTACACACACATGCTGACTCAAGGAAAGAAAATGAGACTGAGTGGAGTAGCTAAATGGACCCAGACGTGAAAGCACAGACCTAATTTAAGACAGTTAGTCATTTCCTCAGCAAAGGCTGCAGCTGTCCTGAAACTGCAGTCCACTGTGCTCTGCTGGGCCAGCGCACTACTCTGGAATGATTCCTAACACCCCAGGAAAACACCCATAAATGCACAGACTTTCCTCACAAACATAACAACAATCTGCCATCCATGTGGTAACTTGATGTTAGTCACTTCTTGCACTAAGATCTAAGACTAGTACATATAAACAATCTTAAGTTAAAGATTACATGCAGTGTGTTGACAGTCAAAATACTTATATAATACTTCATATTTATTTAGTATAATTAAAATCACCACTCTTTATTACTACTTTTTCCACTAGCTGATGTACAGTATATTAGTGATTTTATAATTGGGGAAATTCACACTGGCCAAACATAACACAACTTTCTGATCAGATGGATTTAGAAAGTTTGCAAACTGTCACTGGCCAAAAAAAATCATTAACATGCTAAACACACTGACCTACGAATTGTGTTTATTGGAATATTATTGTGGCAGTGTGAATTGGCCTTAATAATGTGCTATGAGTTTATCATTTTCTACTGATTTATTTGCCTTATTTAAACATTTATAACAAAATAAATACTAATTTATAAGAAATGTCTCAGTTTACCTATGTAACCATGGTTCCCCGAGAGGGAACGAGACGTTGCATCCTGGTGGACACTTTGGCGAACGCTGTCTGCATTACCAGTACCTGAAGCATGTGTAAAACAACTCCAATCCTATTGGTCCACATTGCCCATGACGTCATAGGCGGGTACCCCAAAGTAAAAAATGGAACCTTCTGAATACGTTACAACCTCAGTTGTCTGAGGAGACATAAACTGGCAGTCCGAAGGCATGGCAAGGGGATGCAGCGTCTCGTTCCGTCTCGGGGAACCATGGTTACATGGGTAACCAGAGACGTTCCCCTTCTAGGGAACCAAGGCACTTTGCTGAACGATATCTAATCATGCCATGCCGAGATGCATGCCTGTCCACCTGATGAGAGAGCACCAAGAAGGTGACAGACATACACGAAACATTTCCTCAGAAAGGGGCTGAGCCACTGACGCCTCAGGCCACTCACATAACTTGGTAAAATGAGGGAGCCTGATACCCAATAAGGGGGAACACTCTAACCAAGCCAAGAACACAACCATCCTCAGATAGCTATGCTATGTGAGCAATATTGGCGAGATAAATAAGACCACTGAGAGGCTGGAAGCCTAGAGGAGTTCTCAAGGTTGCTACCAACAATCCCAGCCAGGACACTGCTATCCGCAGATAGCAATATCCAAAGGGTCTTATGAAAAAGGGCCTTCCTCCCTAGCACTGCCTAGGCAAGGGCTTAGGGAGACCGCCACTTAAAAACCCTAAGAAGGGAGCAATCATGTAGCTATCCTCAGATAACTATTTACTTAGGAGAGGGCTACCCGACAGGACCAAAACCAGGTAAACCTTCCTGTGAAGCTGCCCAGACCTCAGAAAGTGGGCTATCTACTTACGACCTTAGCAGGGGAGATAGCACTGTCTAGGCAAGTGCTCAGGGAGACCGCTACTTAAAAATCCTAGGAAGGTGTTGTGAACTCCGTTCTTCTAAAGTGTAGAAAACTCAGAAGAGAAAGACCAGGAGACTTCGGATTCGATCGTAGGATTCTTTAATGAAAAACCTCAGCTGATGGTAACTGCAGTCATCGAAGATCTCATTCTTAAGCAATCTTACATGTATCTTATAGGCAGAATTGGAGGAGGGACTTCAGACTTCCCGTAATCAAATCTCATCAAATAACCAAATGCATAGACACTAATTTAATAAACCTAACGAATCAACGTCTGGCCAGAACAAAGTCATTTGCAGATCAAAGGTTGAATCTCTCAGTAGTCTGACTCATTGATCTTGCCATTATCATAGAAACAAAAGGCTCAGCCTTTCTCAAGCTCAAATGGTCAGGAAGCGATCTCAAACACCCGACCTTGCCCGACACCTCTTAGTCAGGACGTGAATTCAAATCAAACATAGAATAACATTTGTAATCCTTCAAAGGGAAGCAATCCCTGAGATAGCACATAGATATCCTCAGATAGCCATGCACCTAGGAAGGCTATTCCTTACTACACCCCACGCTCAGGACATCTTATAAGGAGGCTCAACTAGAGCCTACAACTAACAGATACTGTCCTAGTGGAGCTCTGGCGAGCGGAGGCCACAATAGACAACTCTCTATAGCGAGAGAAGGCATGATGACACTTGCAGTAATGGCCAAGCTCTGGGAGCAGAGGCCTCAGCATAACAACTCTCAAAAATGAGAGGATGCCCAACTACACTCCATGCACAGGACATCTTGCAAGGAGGCTCACATAAAACCTACAACTCACAGATGCTGTCCTAGTGGAGTTCTGGCGAGCGGAGGCCTCAATAGACAACCCTCTGTAGCGAGAGGAGACCTGACAAAACTCGCAGTAATGGCCAAGCTCTAGGAGCAGAGGCCTCAGCATGACAACTCTCAAAAACGAGAGGAGGCCTACTACACACCATGCTCAGAACAGCTTGAAAGGAGGCTCACCTAGAACCTACAACTCACAGACGCTGTCCTAGTGGAGCTCTGGTGAGCAGAGGCCTCAATAGATAACTCTCTGTAGTGAGAGGAGGCCTGACGACACTCACAGTAAAGGCCAAGCTCTAGGAGCGGAGGTTTCAGCATGATGACTCTCAAAAACGAGAGGAGGCCTAACTATACCCCACGCTCAGGACATTTTGTAAGGAGGCTCACATAGAACCTACAATACAAGACGCCTTAGTAGAGGATATCTCACTCTAGCTGGAGCTCTGCCTCAGCAGAATGACTCTCTAAGGGAGAAGAGGCCACCAGAAGGGGACCGATTGAGACTACTCAGACCACAAAGAAATGGCTGTCTACTTACAAGGGGAGAAAAACCTTAAGACGTGGAGCAATCACTGAGCTATCAACAGCTGGACCCACACACCAATATATTGACCAGAGGCTCACAATAGGAAGATCCAGACCACAGTAATGATTCGCTAAGGAGCAAACACATACAAACCATTAGTCCAGATTAGAGATCGACCGATATATCGTTTTACCGATATTTTTCCCGATATTTAGGAATTTTACCATAATCGGTTATCGGTTTTGGAAAAAAAAATATCGGTTTAGAATGTTTTTTTTTTTTTTTCCACATACATAATTATACAGAGTATAACCAGCAGTGAAACTTTGTTCTCTGCATTTGACCCATCCAAGTGCACACACACCTGGAGCAGTGGACACACACACACATACACACACACACACACCTGGAGCAGTGGGCACTGTTCACTCAGGAAATGCTCCAGCACAACCACCGCATGTAACTTTATACAAGATTAACTTGTTTGAAACACGCTGAATTATATTAACATTTAGCTACTATAGAACCATTATTTCGCCAATAAACATCTAAATAAATACATCTCTATCGAAATTAATTATTTATTTTTTCCACAAGTGATCGCAGTTTGAGAATAGTTCTGTGTAAATAGATAAACCGCGCTGTCAGCAGTTTTCATAATCTAGAATGACAAAAACATTTGAATAATTCTGATAAAACATGCCAGTTGAGAAATGCAATAAAATACAATGTTTTTTTTGTTATAGCTTATTTCAATATTCCAGAGAATATTATTCAGTGACTTAACATTATCCAGTGAATTATTATTATTCACTCTTTAGCCTATTAAACAGCTTATAAACCTAAAACTGTAGTTTAAATGAAGTTGATATTTTGTTTGAGTTTTCCCTCTTTTCCTTAGGTTTTAAATAGCCTGTAAGCGCCTTGCGCGTTTTACTTTGACTTTAATATCAGCAGCAATTCGGCGTTAAGCAGTGTTTCAAATAAAAAACAGCAAATACTGTGGAACCAAATAAATGAGAAACAAATGTTTTTTTTAACATTATCACTTAGATCAGGGGTAATAGATCGTATTCACCTCTCTACGTATTCTGTGTTTAGGAGGAGAAATACGGTTCTCATGGCGCTGTGAATACAGACTGAACGGCGGCTCAAAACCGCTGTATGATCATATGATACACAAACTACAGCTCTCGCTGGATAAAAGAAGCCAGTGTCACAATACACACAAGTTTTGATGGGCAAGTTTTGTAATCAAGGTAAAGCTGATTACAGTGACATGATCGTGCATTAGGCGCGCGCTGTGTCCAATATAAATGATGCGCAAACGAACCGTGTATGTGCGCTCTCGATCTCTATAACATCATATTTCTGCTTGAATACAGCTCAGTATATAGTTGAATACAGCGACGTGAATAGTGAATAATAATAAAACATTATTTTATTTATTATTATTAAATTAATACAACATAAAGATACATCACAACAAGCCTTTTTAATTATTTATTTAATGTGTATTTTATCATTTATTTACTTTTCACTTGGTAGATCTCGGTGAGTTTTCTCCTTGACTTAGATTAATGTCAGACTCAGAAGTCAACAGGCTAAAAATGGGCACTTTTACATTGTTTTGAAACTCTTCCGCATCGTCTTGTCTGTTTCACCTCACTCTTCTTGTCAGTTATCTCTCTTCACGTGATAAATGAAATCTGATCTGTGATGTAGAGGTCTGCACGGGACTATTTTAGGTTTTATTCCGCTCCCGCGATATATTCTGTTTGTTCACATTTCTGATGAAAGACAGAGAGCTAGGCTAACAAATAAAAGTGTAGTCTGCACAAAAGTGTATTTATTTTATTCGTCTTGTCAAGAGTCTTGAATTTATTAAAAATAAGCAGAGAAAAAATAAATAAATTCGACACAGTCTGTCATTTAAAATGATAGGATAAGCATAATACAAAAAAAGGAAAGAGAATTGCACGTCCTTCAACGACAGCGGAGTAAGAAATCCCGCGGTGTAAGAAATCTGGTCGGGACAGCCGCGGCAATGCAGACCTCGACTGCTGTGATGCAAGACTCTCGTTCGTTCGGTGCACTGCATTTAGCAGCCGCGTTCAGTTTTAATTTTGGTGTCCTCTATCTGAACGAATTAATTTTTATTACTATAAAAACAATCTAAACGACGGTGGGGGACGGTGCCACGGTGAGCAAGTGATGTAACAGTGTTGCGGCTTAACACCGGTATAACCGTCGTCACGTCTATCGCGGCAAGCCTACTTCACTCTGTTATTTATTTACTTTATAACAGTAAATAAATATCGGTTCTGAATATCGGTTATCGGTTAAATAAACTTATAAATAATCGGTATCGGTATCGGTTATAAAAAATCAATATCGGTCGATCACTAGTCCAGATTAAAGCCTGATGCAACCAATGGCCATAACACTAGGTGGCTGGATACAGCTATCCTCAAATAGCATTTCCCTCAGATAAGGCTGAAGTTCCCCCAGGCCATGAAGTGGGCCATCTACTTTAAACCCGAATAGGGGAGACATTGCAGTCTAGGCAACGGCTTAAGGAGACCACTACATAAAGACCCCACAATTGGAAGCAGTCTCTGAGCTGGAACACAGCTGTTCTCAGATAGCAGATTCCAAACAAGACTTCAGTGCTTACCTGAGAGAGCTTGTTCCCAAGGGGAACCAAACCCAGTCATAAACCCCTGGTTAGAACATAGCTGTCCTCAGACATAGCTGTTCATTTATCATCCGCAACCACTCTAGACTACTGAAGCACCCTGGGATAAAAGCTAGCAGCTTCATTCCACAGAGCATTCAGTATATCTATGCCCAGCAAGCACCTCCACAAACAATGACATGCATATTGGAGAGGCACGGCTGAGCTGAATATAGCTCCACCCGCGATCTCGCACACCTTGAGCTAAAAAAACATCTCTGTGCTCTCACTTCATCATTATAGCAATGCAAGCAATATCCGTGGCATCTGGCAACCTGAGGAAAGGGTATGCAGACTCCAGATTAGGAACAAATGTGAGCCGGCGCATTATAGTGTCTCATCAGGAAGAGCCGTGTTCGCAGAGACAAAGATGCAAAGGTTAGAATATGCCCTCAAGTGTTAGAATCCCAACACGGAGGTACATATTCCTCAAAGCGCTGCTTGACTCACCAGGATGATGTCTCACACACAGTACGGCTCCGAAAACAACAAAAGTTGGTGACATATTCAGCAGGTGCCCTTTTTACTTTCGGATTCCCAGCTATGACATCATGGGCCACGTGTACCAATAGGATTGGAGTCATTTCACATATGCTTCAGGTGCCGGTCACGCAGACAGAGCTCCCCAAAGTGTCCACCTGGACACAGTGTCTCATTCCCTAGAAGTGGAAACACTTTTACCTTTGTAAAATGCTTTTTTATGTAGTTGGGAATTTTAGTGCAGGGGTCTGATTACTATATTCATATATAATATTATATTCTGAGATATTTATAGTTTTGATTACAATAATATTTTTAGGTTTATATTGTATATTTTATTTAGGTTTACTGTGGTACTACCTTGGTATTTTTTTGCTGAACAGTCTACAAATCTTCCTCTGCCACCAAATGCCATTGTAATGTACCTCAATCATTATCTCGCCATATTTGTTTATTTAGGCCAGAGGAGAACTGGTCCCTGACTGAGCCTGGTTTTCCCAAGTTTTTTTTTCCTTCATGTTAGTGGTTTCAACTCTTTTTTTAACCAAAATGAACCATGGTTTTACTTCAAATAAAACCAAAAACATGGTTACTATAGTTAAACCAGGGTGACCACAAATTAACCATGGTTTTGCTGCACTAGCTATTGTTTAACCATGGCATTTGTAGTAAAACTGTGATTATACAAATTCCTGTTTAGCTGCTTTGAGACAATTTGTATTGTTGTATTCAGGGCTATAAAAATAAAGGTGACTTGACTATGAGTGTTTATAGTAACTTGCATATAGATATGTTTTGTGAATAGTGTGATGGTCATGTGTCAGTTATAATCTGTGTAAATCTTTTTGGACACAAGTCACCTTTAAGTCAAGTCACCTTTATTTATACAGCGCTTTTAACAATACAAATTGTAACAAAGCACTGCACAATATCAAAATAGGAAAATTGTGTCAATAATGTAAAATGACAGGATTTAACACTCAATTTTCAGCTGAATGCATTTCATTAATGAATTTAGTAATGGCATTGTCCAGCTTAGTTCAGTTTAAATAATATCTGTGCATTCAAGTCGATGATTTTGCTGGAAATGAAGATTCCCCAACTAAGCAAGCCAGAGGCAACAGCGGCAAGGAACCAAAACTCCATCGGTGACAGAATGGAGAAAAAACTTTGGGAGACACCAGGCTCAGTCGGGGGGCCAGTTCCCCTCCGGCCAGACGAACCAGTAGTTTGTTCCAACTGCAGCAAAGTCAGAGTATAAGTGGTCCACTGGTTCCAGGGGTCTTTTCCCGATGGCTGTCTAGGTGACGAGCTCCTCACTGGAGATCTGTCTCTGGGGCTCATCTATGTGTCTTAGACTCCGCTGACGTTCAGGGCTGTAGAGGTTGTCTCTAGGTGCTGATCCACCATTTATTGCAAAATTTGGTTAAGTCAGTATAATCACTGATGGTTGGCTTCCTCTGAGGTCCTCCGAAGGGTTGTCATCGTCTCTTCTCAGGTGTTCGGTCATCTCAGATCGTTTAAGGGTTGGATCCAGACTTAAGCTTGTGTAATTCCTAGCTACCACGGGATGTTAATCCAGAAACAGAGAAACAATAAAGACAATTAGCGTAGCAGTTGTTCCATCCATGAATAACCCTGGATGAAATTATCAGTATAACCCAAGCTAAAGCATAATAATGTGCATTTGTTCAGATAGACTGGCAGTACAAGATTGTGAGATGCATTATATGAATGCTTGGCTAAAGAGATGTGTCTTTAATCTAGATTTAAACAGAGAGAGTGTGTCTGAACCCCGAACGTTATCAGGAAGGCTATTCCAGAGTTTGGGAGCCAAATATGAAAAAGTTTTACCTCCTTTAGTGGACTTTGCTATCCTAGGTACTACCAAGAGTCCAGAGTTTTGCGACCTTAGGGAGCGGGTTGGATTGTAGCGTGATAGAAGATTAGTTAGGTATGCAGGAGCTAAATCATTTAGGGCCTTATAGGCAAGTAATAATATTTTGTAACTGATACGAAACTTAATAGGTAGCCAGTGCAGAGACTGTAAAATTGGAGTAATATGATCATATTTTCTAGACCTGGTTAGGACTCTAGCCACAGCATTTTGTACTATCTGTAGCTTGTTTATTGAAGATGCAGGACAACCCCCTAGCAGTGCATTACAATAGTCCATTCTAGAGGTCATGAATGCATGAACTAACTTTTCTGCATCAGAAACACTTAACATGTTCCGTAGCTTGGCAATGTTTCTAAGATGGAAGAATGCTGTTTTTGTAACATTGGAAATATGAAATTTTTTTCCAATGAAAGATAGGTTGCTGTCTAATATAACACCCAGATTTTTAACTGTAGAGGAAGTAACAGTACATCCGTCTAGTTGCAAATTGTAATCCAAGAGATTCTGTGTACTGTTTTTAGGTCCAATAAGTAATATCTCTGTCTTATCTGAATTTAATAGGAGAAAATTATTGGTCATCCAATCTTTTATATTTTTAACACACTCTGTTAGCTTAGATAGTTTAGAAGTTTCATCTGGTCTTGTTGAGATATTGTCAGGGAATAAGAACTCAGAACCCAGTTGCAAGTGGAGTGACGTTTATTGACAAACAGTGAGAGATGAAGCACGGTGAGTAGCTAGAAGGTCTCAAGCAGATGAGCAGATCTCCAAGGCACGGAGACTGCGAAGCACTGACCTGATCCAAAACAGCAGGAGTCCGAGGCAGGAAATAAACAGGAGACAGAGAACTGGAGAGAACAAACTGGCATGAGCAAACGACGATCTGACAACATGCACAGCAAACGCGAACCAGATAAAGGCAGCGGATAACGCACAGCAGGTGCGACCGTGTTGATAGTCAGCACTGTTAGCTAACAGCTAACCTCAGTTAGCTAATCAGCACTGAGGTTGCCGGAGCAACGCTGACAAGCAATCAGACAGGTGACAACACGCAGACACACAGAATGAACACACAGATCCGTGAACCGTGACAGTACCCGTCCCCCTAGGAGCGCCTCCTGGCGCTTCCAGGGGAACTTACCTGACGATTGTAATCATCAAGTGAATGATGCAATATGTCTCTAGCAGGAACCCAACTCCTCTCCTCCGGACCGTAACCCTCCCAGTCCACCAGGTACTGAAATCCGCGTCCCCTCCGCCTCGAGTCCAGAATATGTTTTACCGAATAAGCAAGTTCCCCATCTACGAGTTGCGGCGGTGGGGGAACTGGGGCCGGCGGATTAATGGTAGAATGAAAAACTGGCTTTAATTTGGAAATATGGAAGACGGAATGAATTCTCCTGTACGCTGGAGGAAGTTTAAGGCGAACTGCCACCGGACTAATAATCTTGGTGACAGTAAACGGGCCAATGAATTTAGGAGCAAGCTTATTACAGACGGTACGGAGAGGAATGTTCTTAGATGAAAGCCACACTTTTTGACCAACGACGTAGACGGGAGGCTTTGACCGGTGGTGATCGGCCTGGGCCTTGGTGCGTGACCCCACCTGGAGGATAGACTCTCTAGCCCTCCTCCAGGTGCGGCGGCACCTCTGGACAAAGGCGTGGGCAGAGGGGACCGCGACTTCGGATTCCATACTTTGAAAGATAGGTGGCTGGTAACCTAAGCTACACTCAAATGGAGACAGACCCGTAGACGACACTGGTAAAGAATTGTCCACCCATGAAAGTTGCTGACTCCAAGAGGAAGGGTTCTGAGACACCAAACACCGCATCACACGTTCTAAATCTTGGTTGGCCCTCTCTATCTGACCATTACTCTGGGGATGATAACCAGAAGAAAGACTAACAGTTGCCCCCAACAAGCGACAAAATTCCTTCCAAAATTTGGAGATAAACTGAGGCCCCCTGTCAGAAACCACGTCCATCGGGAGGCCATGAATGCGAAAAACGTGCTCAATGACAGCAACCGCTGTTTCTCTGGCAGAGGGTATTTTGGGCAGAGGGATAAAATGAGTTGCCTTCGAGAACCGGTCCACCACGGTCAAAACTACCGTGTTACCCTGGGAGGGCGGGAGTCCCGTAACAAAATCTAGCGAAATATGGGACCAGGGTCTCGAAGGAACTGACAGCGGTTGAAGGAGTCCAGCAGGGGGCCGATTGGAAGTCTTAGAAATATCACAGACTGAACAGGCCAAAACAAAAAGTCGAATGTCACGGGCCATAGATTGCCACCAGAACCGTTGTTTAACAAGAAAAATTGTACGATTAACCCCTGGATGACAAGCTACCTTGGAACAATAACCCCAACGGATGACATCGGACCGTAAATTCTCTGGCACAAACAAACGACTTGGTGGGCATCCAGGCGGAGGTGTTACCCCTTGTAAGGCCGTACGGACCTTCGATTCGATCTCCCAAGTCACCGCAAAAACCACAATTTTCTTGGGCAAGATGAGCTCGGGAGACAACGGGCGCTCGGATTGGTCGAAAATGCGGGACAATGCATCCGGTTTAATGTTTTTAGAACCTGGACGGTAAGAAATAGAAAAATGAAAGCGACCGAAAAATAAAGCCCACCGAGCCTGCCTAGAGTTTAACCTTTTAGCAGACCTGATGTATTCAAGGTTCTTGTGGTCTGTCCAGACTATGAAAGGTTCCCCCGAATCTTCCAACCAATGACGCCATTCTTCCAAGGCGAGCTTGACTGCCAGCAACTCTCTATTACCAATGTCGTAATTTCGTTCGGCAGGTGATAAGCGGTGAGAAAAATACACGCAAGGATGCATCTTGTCATCTGAGGAAGAGCGCTGGGAAAGAACCGCACCAACTCCCACCTCTGACGCGTCGACCTCCACCACAAACTGACGAGAGGGATCAGGGGCAACAAGAATTGGAGCTGAAACAAAGCAACTCTTTAGTTTGGAAAACGCAGCTTCAGCCGAGCTGGTCCACCTGAACGTCGTTTTGGTGGAGGTCAAGGCAGTCAAAGGCGGCTAGTTGGCTGTAATTGCGAATAAAACGCCGGTAAAAATTAGCAAAGCCTAGGAACCTCTGCAGGGCCTTGCGGGAATCTGGGGTTGGCCAATCTACCACAGCCTGAACTTTGTCGGGATCCATGTGCATTCCCTCAGATGACACAATGTAACCTAAAAAGGGAACCGACTGTGCATGAAAAACGTATTTCTCCGCCTTGACAAAAAGCCCATTCTCTAGCAGCCTCTGAAGCACTACCCTGACGTGCTGAACATGTTCCTGGAGAGATCGAGAAAAAATCAATATGTCATCCAGGTAGACATATATGAATTGATCGACCATGTCTCTCAGCACATCATTGACCATTGCCTGGAAGACCGCGGGAGCGTTAGATAACCCAAACGGCATAACAAGATACTCAAAGTGCCCCCTGGGGGTATTAAAAGCTGTCTTCCATTCATCCCCCTCCCTTATGCAAACCAAATAATAGGCATTACGAAGGTCCAACTTTGTGAAAAAGGAAGCACCCTGCAGACTCTCGAAGGCTGAAGACATCCACGGCAAAGGATACGTATTCTTTACCGTGATGCTGTTCAACCCTCGATAGTCAATACAAGGACGAAGAGACCCATCTTTCTTTTCCACAAAGAAGAACCCCGCACCTGCAGGAGAAGAGGAAGGACGGATGATCTTGGCTGCCAGAGAATCAGAAATGTATTTCTCCATGGCCTCCCTTTCAGGAGTGGAAAGCGAGTATAACCTGCCCTTAGGCGGAGACATACCTGACAATAACTCTATCGCACAGTCATAAGGACGATGCGGAGGAAGAGAAGCAGCCCGAGACTTACTGAACACTCCCTTCAGGTCAAGATACTCAGCGGGCACGTTAGACAGATCCATATGTTCATCCTGTAACACAGAACAAGACACAGAAGAACATGCAGACAACAAACACGAAGCATGACAAAATTCACTCCAGGATGAAACAGTGTTCTGGCGCCAGTTTATGTTGGGATTGTGGCGTGAGAGCCAGGGGTGCCCCAAGACCACAGGAGCTAAAGGGGAGTCAGTCAGGAGGAAGGAAATAGTCTCATGTTCCTAAACATGTTCCACTGCGCTTCATAGTTCCACTTACATTCCGCCGCCAAAGTGCGAAATTCGATGGAGTAATCCGTCACCGATCGATTTCCTTGACGTAACTCAGCCAATTCCCGCGCCGCCTCCCTGCCAGATGCAGCCCGATCGAGCACCTTCTTGAGTTCCTCTGAGAAGGACTGGAATGAAGAACAACAATGGTGCTTCTGTTCCCACACCGTGGTTCCCCAGAGAGCTGCTCGTCCAGTTAACAGAGTGATCACAAAAGCCACTTTGGACTCTTCTGTGGGAAAAGACGAAGGCTGGAGAGCGATGTGAAGAGAACATGTAGCCAGAAATGAACGATATTACAGGGACTCACTGGAGTAGACCGCTGGAGGCGGTAGACGGGGCTCGGCGCGTCGGCTGATATAATCCACAGATGGAACAGTCGGGGGATTGAGCGCAGTGGGCTGTTGAGTAGATTCAATTTTAAACTGTCGGAACTGAGTGGTTAACTCCGAGACCTGTGTTACCAGTGCCAGAACGGCACGACCGGTAGCCATGATCTGTTCCTCTTGCTGTTCCATACGAATATTGCTGCTGGTAAGAATGTTTCTCAGTTCTGAGGCAGTTGCTGGATCCATCTGTGGTCAGATCGTTCTGTCAGGGAATGAGAACTCAGAACCCAGTTGCAAGTGGAGTGACGTTTATTGACAAACAGTGAGAGATGAAGCACGGTGAGTAGCTAGAAGGTCTCAAGCAGACGAGCAGATCTCCAAGGCACGGAGACTGCGAAGCACTGACACGATCCAAAACAGCAGGAGTCCGAGGCAGGAAATAAACAGGAGACAGAGAACTGGAGAGAACAAACTGGCATGAGCAAACAACGATCTGACAACATGCACAGCAAAAGCGAACCAGATAAAGGCAGCGGATAACGCACAGCAGGTGCGACCGTGCTGATTAGCTAATCAGCACTGAGGTTGCCGGAGCAACGCTGACAAGCAATCAGACAGGTGACAACACGCAGACACACAGAATGAACACACAGATCCGTGAACCGTGACAGATATATAGATATATAGAGTGTCATCAGCATAACAATGGAAACTAATCCCGTATTTTCTAATAATATTACCAAGGGGCAACATGTATAATGAAAATAACAGAGGACCTAGGACAGATCCTTGTGGTACTCCATACTTTACTGGTGATAATTGAGATGCCTCCCCGTTTAAATAAACAAAGTGATAGCGATCGGACAGGTAGGATCTAAACCATCTTAGAGCCTGACCTTGAATGCCTGTATAGTTTTGTAATTGACCTATCAGTATGTCATGATCTATAGTGTCGAACGCAGCACTAAGATCAAGTAAAACTAGCAACGAGATGCAACCTTTTGTCTGACGCAATTAGTAAGTCATTTGTAATTTTAACAAGTGCAGTTTCTGTGCTATGACGGGGCCTAAAACCTGACTGAAATTCTTCATAGATATAATTTTTTAGCAAAAAGGAGCACAATTGAGCAGACACTACTTTTTCTAATATTTTTGACATAAACGGAAGATTTTAAATGGGTCTGTAATTTGCCAGTTCACAAGGATCTAATTTTGGTTTCTTAATAAGAGGCTTAATAACTGCCAGCTTAAATGGTTTTCGGACGTGACCTAAAGATAACGAGGAGTTAATAATATTGAGAAGCGGTTCTTCTGCTAGAGGTAATAACTCTTTCAATAGTTTAGTGGGTACAGGATCTAATAAACATGTTGTTGGTTTAGATGCAGTGATAAGTTTATTTAGCTCATCCTGTCCTATAGTTGTAAAGCAATGAAGTTTTTCATTGGGTGCGATGAATGAAGCTGAAGTACTAGACGCTGTAGAATCTACATTTGTTATTGTATTTCTGATATTATCTATTTTATCAATAAAGAAATTCATAAAGTCATTACTATTAAACTGTGAAGGAATATTTAGACCAGGTGACATCTGTTTATTTGTTAATCTAGCCACTGTGCTAAATAAAAACCTTGGATTGTTTTGGTGATTATCTATGAGTTCGCGGATATACTCGGTTCTTGCTGTTTTTAGAGCCTGTCTATAGCTTGACATACTGTTTTTCCATGCAATTCTAAAGACTTCCATGTTAGTTTTTCCTCCATTTGCGCTCAAGAATACGAGTTTCTTTCTTGAGAGAATGGGTATAACTGTTGTACCATGGCGCAGCACATTTTTCTCTAACCTTTTTTAATTTGATGGGGGCAACAGTTTCTAACGTATTAGAGAAGATAGTTCCCATGTTGCTAGTAATTGTGTCTAGTTTTTATGGGTACACAGAGCAGTTGAGATAAATCAGGCAGGTTATTGGTGAATCTGTCTTTAGTGGCTGGAACAATAATTCTGCCTGGACGATAACACGGAGCCATATAGTTAATATCAATAATATGCAGCATGCATGATACAAGGAAATGGTCAGTGACATCATCACTTTGAGGTACGATATCTATATCAGTAAGATCAATTCCATGCGATATTGTTAAATATAGCGTATGATTATAACGATGTGTCGGCCCGGTGACATTTTGCTTGACACCAAAAGAGTTTATTAGGTCAGTAAACGCAAGTCCTAACGCATCATTTGTATTATCAACGTGAATGTTAAAATCTCCAATAATTAGTGCTTTATCAACATTAACCAATAGGTCTGAGAGGAAATCTGCTAATTCTTTTAGAAAATCTGTATATGGCCCTGGCGGTCTATACACAGTAGCCAGAGCAAGAGATAGGACAGATTTATTTTGCTTATCTGACAGTTTAACATTGAGCATAAGTATTTCGAATGAGTCAAACCTGTATCCTGTTTTCTGAGTAACATTGAGATTATCACTATATATTGTTGCGACACCGCCGCCACGACCAGTCTCACGAGGCTCGTGCTTATAACAGTAGCTTGGTGGAGTAGATTCATTTAGACCAAAATAATCATTTGTTTTAGTCAGACAGAGTACATCAAAACTATTATCTGTGATCATTTCATTTACAATAACTGCTTTCGGTGTGAGTGACCGGATATTTAGGAGCCCGAGTTTTAAAAATTGTTTTTATTCATTTATTTTGCATTTGTCTGGTTTAATCATGATCAGATTTGTTCTAGATCCTGCATTAAATTTATATTTTGATCTCACTATTCGGGGAAAAGACACAGTCTGTATAGATTGGACACTGCAAGTACCTTTATCATTTAAGTGGGTGGAACAAAAGTCATCATAGCAGCTTTTTGAGAATTGGCTTACTAGTCAGATGGAGCGTAGCGTCCTGGTGATGTTGTCCGACACAAGGCCTTGGAGTTTTAGGGGATTTCAGTGTCTCCTGAGGGTAAATAGTATTTTCTTTGTCTTAAACAGTTCCACGGACACTGTAAACAGAAGCTCCAGATAATATAAACACACTCTCTCGCTTTCTCTATGAATCCAGTTAGGCCTGAAGACAGACTCTGTTTTCAAGCAGGTATGTGTTCAGCAGCTTTTTCCACATAACGCTGCATAATCAATTAAATAAACATTACAAAATGGAGACAAGACACAACACAAAGGAAACAATTCACAACACAACAGAAACAAGCCACAACACAACGGAAACAAGTTGCAACACAACAGAAGCGAGTCACACCACAAAGGAAACAAGTCGCAACACAACAGAAATAAGCTACAACACAATGGAAACAAGACACAACACAACAAAATTAGCATAACACAACGGAAACAAGCCACAACACAATGGAAACAGGCCACAACACAACGGAAACAAAGTGCAACACAACAAAATTAGCACAACACAACGGAAACCAGTCACAACACAATGGAAACAGGCCACAACACAACGGAAACAAAATGCAACACAACAAAATTAGCACAACACAACGGAAACAAGTCGCAACGCAATGAAATTAGCACAACACAACAGAAACAAGCTACAACACAATGGAAACAAACCACAACGCAACAAAATTTGCACAATACAATGGAAACAAGTCACAACACAATGGAAACAGGCCACACTACAATGGAAACAAGATACAACACAACAGAAACAAGCTGCAACAAAATTTGCATAACACAATGGAAACAAGCCACAACACAATCGAAGCAAATCGCAACAGAAAAAAAATAGCACAACACAACGGAAACAAGTCGCAATAACAAAATTTGCACAAACAATGGAAACAAGTCGCAACATACCAGAAACAAGCTGCAACACAACAGAAACAAGGTGCAACAAGCTGAGAAGCCGATTAGTCACCAGAAGAGATGGAAAGGCAGCTTGTAAGTGTCTGTAATACTTGTTCATAGATCTGTTGTTTAAATTATTTACTTGCTGCTAGGAAGGAATACTTCGTTTCCTACCTATTTTTAGTCTGCATTTTCGTTGAGGTTTATATTTTTGATTGCACTTACTGGTAATTATAATCATTTGCACCTCCATTGCTCCTTGGGCAAAGTGTTAGTTTCGTCTTGAGCTATTAGCACTCTGTTAGGCTATTGGCTGGGCTAATCAGAAGGCGGTCACTGCTGTTTTCACTCTAGCCTCTTAGACTGTGTATTTATTTGATGTCCGAGCGCTGACGCGGAAGCGTCTGCGAAAGCGTTCAGCCTCCTCGTGTGAAGACAGACGAGTGTAAAGACAGACACATTTTTCCTGCGCGACTTCAACCAAGCAACTAATTCATTTCTATCTTCCCTCACACACTCTCCTTTGCTATCCTCTACCTCAATCCTTCCACCTCTATCATGTGTTTCCAAACCATTCCGGTTGTCTTTCGACCACGCTCTAACAGCACACGCAGACGGCAACGTAATCCTGCTAACCTACGCCCTATCTCTACATCTTCTACTACACCTCTTTCTTTCTCCATGGCTCTCTGGAATTGTCAGTCAGCTGTAAACAAATTTCTGTTTTTTCTTTACAATCCACACTCAGCATCTTGGGCTTGACTGAGACCTGGATTCGTCCAGAAGACTCAGCAACCCCAGCTGCCCTCTCTAACAATTTCTCTTTCTCTCACACCCTACATCAAGTTGGCCCGGGGTGGGGGCACTGGTCTGCTCATTTCAAATAATTGGAAATACTCAACCCACTCTCCCCTATGCAATTACAACTCATTTGAATCTCATGTGATTACTGTAATAGCGCCTATAAAACTCCAGATTGTGGTAATTTACCATCCTACTGGCCCAATTCTAGCCCCCTTCCTAGATGAGCTGGACGGGTTGCTGTCCTCTTTCATGGAGGATGGCACTCCAATCTTAAATTTTTGGCAATTTCAACATTCATCTAGAAAAAACTTATGCTACAGACTTCCATTCACTCCTAGCTTAATTTGATTTCAAACGCCTTACCATTACTAGCACGCACAAATCAGGCAACCAACTTGATTTAATTTACACACGCAATTGTACTGCAGATAGTATTCTGGTACAACCACTACTTATCTCTGAACATTTCTTCATGAAATTTACATTACACGTTGCTACCCGGGTGCCACCAACCCCCTTACCAGTTACTTTTAGACAAAACCAAAGCTCCCTTTCTCCCTCCCATCTTTCCTCTGTAGTATCCTCCTCTCTTCCCTCACCTAGCCATTTCTCATCACTAGATGTGAATGCAGCTACTGACACTTTATGCTCTACCTTAACCTCTTGTCTAGACTACATTTGCCCTCTCTCCTCCAGGCCAGCACAAACTGCCCCTTCTAACCCCTGGTTATCTAATGTTCTTCGTGAACATTGGACCAGACACCGAGCGGCAGAGAGAAAATGGCGAAAATCAAATGATCCGTCGGACCTGAGTATTTATCAATCATTGCTTTCATCTTTCTCCGCTGAAGTCCACACTGCCAAATCATCACATTTCCATAACAAGATCAACAGTGCTCCAGATATGCGTAATCTCTTCAGAACATTTAATTCTCTCCTCTGTCCCCCTTCACCACCTCCCACCTCTTCTGGACATCACTGGGATTCCACTTCGCTGGTTTGAATCCTATCTCACTGGTTGGTCTTTCGGGTGGCCTGGGGAGGGGAGGTATCCAAAGCACAACAATTGGTCACTGGGGTTCCTCAGGGATCGGTTCTTGGACCCCTCCTCTTCTCCACATACACTACATCACTGGGTCCCATCATACAGGCACATGGCTTCTCCTACCATTTCTATGCTAATGACACAAAGCTCTATCTCTCATTTCGACCAGATGATCCAACGGTAGCTGCACGGATCTCAGGCTGCCTGGCAGACATCTCGGCATGGATGAAAGAACATCACCTACAGCTCAACCTGGCAAAGACCAAGCTTCTTGTCTTCCCTGCCACTCCAACCCTACAGCATGACTTCACGATTCAGTTAGGTTTATCAACAATTACCCCATCAGCTTCAGTCAGAAATCTTGGAGTAATCTTTGATGACCAGCTGACCTTCAAAGAGCACATTGCAAGGACTGCTCGATCTTGCAGGTTTGCACTACACAACATCAGAAAGATCAGGCCCTTTCTGACAGAGCATGCTGCACAACTTCTTGTCCAGGCCCTTGTCATTTCCAGGCTGGCCTACTGCAATGCTCTTTTGGCTGGACTTCCATCAAACACAATCAAACCTCTACAAATGATTCAGAATGCAGCGGCACGACTGGTCTTCAACGAGCCCAAAAGAGCCCATGTCACACATCTCTTTGTCTCCTTGCACTGGCAACAAGTTGCAGCTCGCATCCAGTTCAAGACACTGATGCTTGCATATAGAACAACCACAGGCTCAGCACCCACCTACTTCCACTCACTGATGAGAATCTACATCCCCTCCAGAAGTCTGAGATCTGCTAGTGAGCGACGCCTCATCGTACCATCACAGAGAGGCTCAAAATCACTCTCCAGAACATTCTCGTTCACCGTTCCTGGCTGGTGGAATGATCTTCCCACCCACATCCGGACTGCTGGATCCCTGTCAATCTTCAAGCAACAACTGAAAACTCATCTCTTTCAACACTACTTGACTTAATCCGTAAAAAAAAAAAAAAATAACTTCTTTCACTTTTTCAAAATCTTCATCTTTCTCTTTCTCTCCTTCCCTTGCTAGCTTGTATTTATTTGAACAATGCCTATGACTTGGTATTAGGGGCACTTCCTCTGTCTGTTTGCCTCTTCAAGATTAATCGCTTTATGTATTCCCCAATTGTAAGTCACTTTGGATAAAAGCATCTGCAAAATGATTAAATGTAAACGTAAACACAACAGAAACAAGCTGCAACACAACAAAATTAACACAACACAACGCAACAGAATGGAAACATGTCGTAATACAACAGATATAGGCTACAACACAATGATATTAGCACAACACAACAGAAACAAGCTGCAACACAACAACATTTGTGAAAAGTTGAAACAACAAAATTAGCACAACACAAAACAAACAATTTGAAACAACACAATTAGCACAACACAACAGAAGCAAGTCGCAACAAAATTAGCACAACACAACGGAAACAAGTTGCAACAAAATTAGCACAACACAATGGAAACAAGTCGCAACACAACAGAAACAAGCCACAACACAACAAAATTTGTACAACACAACAGAAACAAGTCACAACA
Source organism: Oxygymnocypris stewartii (assembly GCA_003573665.1). Lineage (NCBI taxonomy): Eukaryota > Metazoa > Chordata > Actinopteri > Cypriniformes > Cyprinidae > Oxygymnocypris > Oxygymnocypris stewartii. Next base: position 557,487 of record QVTF01018974.1, read on the forward strand.
CAACAGAAACAAGCCACAACACAACGGAAACAAGCCACAACAAAACAAAATTTGTACAACACAACAGAAACAAGCCACAACACAACAGAAACAAGCTGCAACACAACAAAATTAGCACAACACAACGCAAACAAACATGAGTTGTATTGTGGAGATTTCGTTGTGTTGTGCACTACTGGGCCACTCTACCCAGACAATTGTTATGTACATAATGTACTTAAAAAGATGTGCTTAACTGTTATTAAATGTTACAATGCAATCATAATGTACCATAAAATAGCCTATTATTAAAATAATTGTTAATTAAAATAAAAGTTAACTATAATTAAAACACACAGACAATGAGATGGCAAGTTCCCTCAGTAATCAGTTATTTAAAGCTGCAGTGATGCTGAACAGGATCCGTTTCTTCTCATCTCACCCCATTCACACCAACGGATCAGTGGGAAAGGACAAATAAAGTCCCATTAACCAGTTAGTTACTGAAACATAAAATAAGGAACATCTTACATGTACTTTACTTAAACTTTAGCTTATCTTCAGTTTCTGTTTTAAATGTGACCAAGGTCATCCCACACCATCCAAAAAGCACATGTGGTTACAATAAATGCCCCTGACAGACCTCCAGTGGACCTCCTGCAGATAACCCTCCAACCATCCCACAGTCACTAATTAATTCCAGAGAGAGGGAGGCACAGTGAAAGAGAACGAAAGGAATTTATTGAAGGTTGTTGATTCTTGAGGAGAACAGAAACGCTACATTTTCTGATCATGTAAGTTGTGCTTTCCTGTTTGTAGCTCTCTTACACAGCGCTAGGGTATTGTGGTGGTGCACATCTAACACATTCACCATAAAAAAATTACAATCTTCAACAACAATAACAACAGAAATCGTATCTGTTAGATGGATATAAACTCACCCTTTTCTCTTGTTTCTTCTCCATTTTCTTTATTGTTGTTGCTATTTGCTTACCATTATTTATTTTGAGACCCTAACTTTTTTCTTCTAAAAAATGCAAAAAGGGAACTTTTAAAGAATGGTGATGCTTTTTTATTTATTTAGTTTTTACAGCGTACTTTTTATGTACCATACGAATTCTAAGCAATTGGAAAAAACATCTATTTTTTGTATTCCACAGATACAGGCATCTGTAGGTTTGAAATGGTGACACAAAGCATGACCAAATTTGTTTATGTTCAATTTTCGAGCTATTCCTTTAAGCTCCCTTCAACATTTTTGCTTCATTAATTGTTGTGTGCTCTCTCTACTGCTCATGTTCCAGAATGTCTGGCATTCATTTTTCCATCTATCTCTCTCTCTCTCTCTCTCTCTCTCTCCTCGCTCTCTCTATCTCCTCTCTCTCTCTCTCTCTCTCTCTCTCTCTCTCTCTCTCTCTCTCTCTCTCTCTCTCAGTAGCCGTGGAATTACAATTCCTTCCATGAGTTTGTTTAAACTTTCTCAGGACATTAAAATCCCCACACCAGTCATCAGTCCACCACCCATGAGGCTGTTCCTCTGTCCCTCCCACAGCCTTTCTATTCCCCGTCTGTCCACCCACTCACTCTCTCCCACTTCATAATTTCATCTCAGTAGGGGTAAATAGCCTGAATAAAAAATAAAAAAGGTAAGTGCGGCTTTTTTTCTCACAAGTCTGACTTTTTTAAATCACAATTCTGACCCCCCCCCCATTTATATTTAAAATATAAACTCGCAGTTCTGAAAAATAAAGTCATAATTTGCGAAATATAAACTTATATAAACATATAGACTTTTTTTCCCTCAGAATTTTGAGGCTATATCTTGCAATTGTCACTTTTTTCTCAAAATTGCAAGTTTATATTGTGCCATTTTTACTTTATAATGCAATTGTGAGTTTATATCACAAATGCGATAAAATAATTGCAAAAAATAAGTCAGAATTGCAAGTATATCTTGCAGTTCTGACTTTATAACACACAATTGCGACTCTATATCCTGCAATTCATACTTTGTAACTAGCAATGGCAATTTTATACAATATATCACAATTCTGAGAAAAAAAGTCAGATTTGCGAGATGTAAACTCACAAGAGAAAAAGAGTTGTGAGATGGAAAGTCACAATTACCTTTTTTATTTAATTTATTTGCTTTCATAGATATGTTCTCTTTTTATTTCTTAATAAAAGATTTGTTACGGTTGAAACAATACATATAATGCGTGCATAATCTATAAGGACTGTAAAGAGTTTGTCAATATGAAAACAAATGTGAAACCCAGACATTTTAGGCAATTTGGACATCCTGGCCAGGACATGTCAGAGAAAAAGGGGATGTATACCATTATGTGGTATGTTTTCATGTGACCATGTATGTCTTAATTTAAAGAGTAGGCTATCGCTAAAGTAAGACTGCTGTTCTTTTGAATACATGGATGGTTGAGAATCAGGTTTGTGTCTTTAATTCCTTGCTAGTGAGATAAAACCACACACTAGTATTAGTTTGTTTCTTCTTGTCTGATAAAATTAAAAAAAAGCTAACTGTTTGCCCTTCACTGAGCAATGGTTAACTTTTTTTATCTAGTTTTAATGAATGTATAATTAAAAAGTGCCTGAATGTGACATCATATTTCTGAAGTAAATAAATGTTTCTAGATATATGTCCTTAAGTTCCAGTGTTTAAAATGGCTCTACATTACAGAAATGCCTCTATCCCACACACGGAGTGAAAGTAGCGATCAGAGATGATGATTACACACATTCACCCCCTAAACATGGGGAGTGAAAGTTCCCACACTAGTACCTTCACTCCTCCTGGAGCCGCTTCACAGCACTGCTGATTCATCCTGGTGCCTGGGTTTCCTCACGGTGTGGCGTCCTTTGTGAGTCAGGCGGCCAGATGTTTTTGGGAAACGTTCATGTAATCAACTTCCCCCGTCTGCACGAAAGGCCATCTCAACTATATGTTTGTGAGTTTCACACATAACTGACCAAGACTTTTTACACTGAATCATGATATTATTCTGGTACAGGAAGGATGGGTTGTCTGTGTCACAAAGAGGCTGACTATTATCAGGGAAAAGAGACATGCTTATAAGAGTCAGCAACCATGAATCAGTCTGTGAACGAGCCATACGTTTATGAATCCCGAGATGTCATTCGTATACAGACAGAAAACTCATAAAGGTCTGTCTATCCAGTCTCATAAACTGTTGCAGGAGGTGCTGTAATCATGGATAAGCAAACATTCAGAGATGATAGTCTGTGTGTCAGATGTGATTAAGATACCCCATGATAACCCCACAAGATCGTTCCTCACCGCATTTCCCGCTGTCAGTAAACTTATCACCCAGAATGTCATATATTTGGCTCCAACCACCTTTACAACTAAAATCTGAATCATTTCCACCCACTTTGAGTTTTTTGTGACTGTTCTCCATCATATCCTCCAAACACTGTCCTGTCAGTGTCTGGCTTTACTCTCCCCGACCCATTTTCTGTTAGCGATCCATATAAATTATAAAACTAGCTCATCTTCCTATTAGTTGTTATCTGTAATCTCCTCTCTCAGTGCTAACCTGATAAACTGCTCTAGGTCTGTCACTCTAAACTGTTGTTATCTCTGCGGTTTTAAAGAACCTATGTATAATGTTTCTGTTGTTTCTAAACTGCTGGAAAAAGTTGTTTATCAGCTGTATTCTGTTGTCTATTTGATCCTAATCACTCTGGTTTTTACTCAGACCACAGGACATCTTCTTCGGTCTTATAATGCTGTATTTAAGCAGAGCCTTTAGTGCAGTGTGCCATCACATACCTCTTTCTTGTCTTGCAGCTGTAGGCATCTTGGGTACTGCTTTTTCTTTGTTTGCTGATAGACAACACTTCATTGCTGTCCCTGAATCGAAATCTTCCACTCCTCATCACACTCAAGGTGTCCCACAGGGCTGTGTTCTCAGTCCTGTTCTTTTCAATATTAACTTGTTACCCCTACTATCATGGTCTCAGCCACCATTGTTATGCTGATGGACTTTAAATCTACAATATATCTGCTTGTTCAGCCATAACTCTTCATCACTATACAGAAAGCTTCAGTGGGTCAAAGCCAGCGCCAGTCCTCCATATACGCAAAGTACTCAAGTTGTGTAGGTCCCCTGAACCACCAGAGAGCCCCTTGCTCTCAAATATGATTGAATGACTAGAGCCTTGCAAATAATATAGTTTTAGTTTCTTTCTTTTATTTAGACTTCCAACATTTATGAAAACATTAAATCACATTCTGTTCATTTCTTTAAAGCACTGCCTTTGCTTTAAACATCCAAATCAGTCAAAAAGTCTCCTGCCGGACATGCTCGATACTAAAAATTAGTTAAAAGTGTATTGAGCTGCAAAAATGATGCTGTTCTACAGAAGGCTTTCTGCACAATCTGATACAGAGCAAAACATGGACAAGTAGAGGCTATTTCAGCCTTCAGTATCAATGTATATTCAGTTCATACAGTAAAGACTACACAGTGTTTTATTTTTACATTTTAATACTTTATTCCATTTCAACTCACTGTTGCTTGTTGACAGTGAAGCTGCTCTGGAGGAACACAGTAAGGGCTCACGGGTCATGTCGGGTTTTTTTTAGGCCCTGTCCAAACAGAGACGCGTATAGCTCCTTATGTAAAAATGTTTGCATATCTTGGCGTTTCGTCCAGACGGATCCGCCGTTTTGGGAGATTGAAACTGCTATTTTTTAAACCGGGTCACAGATGGATAAATCTGAAAATGGCACCCTTGCGTTTTTGTGTGTACAGCCAATCCGTATATTTTATGCCCCTAGACAGACACCGCTACGTCACAGCAACAACAACATGAACAAACACTGAACGATTGTCTTTTTATTAACTATTAACACAGATTAATAAATGTATTGTTCCATGTTCGTTTGTATACTGCATGCAAGGTTTATGCGCATAATACAATGCTTCTCAGTTTTAGTGTATATCTGTGGTAGAATTACAGCGCCACATTACTGGTCTGGCATATATACTACATCGTGTTGTGTCTGTTTCATGGATTCGTGTGTACGCAGATATTTCTTGAGAAGAGGAAAATAAAAAGATTGGATAGGGAAAGTTCTGGCTTTGTGTGGATTTAGCCTAAAATAAAAGAAGGAACAGAGAACACGTGTGAACTATTCAGGAGCTATGGAAACAAACTAGTGGCAGGACAATATTTATTTATTGTGTAATGTTTAGTTATAGAAAATGACAGACAATGTTTCTGTTTAATCGCAACTTTAACTATATTCGAATGCTGAGACAATTTGGCACTGCTGTATCTGTTACTCAATAGCTATATCTACACTGTAAAGAAATAAGAAGTTGAGAAAACTTAAAAGTTTAAAGCAACCAGCTTCTGCAGATTTTGGAGTTTTCTCAACTTTTACGGTGTAGATTCGGAGGTTCTCAACGTACTGGAACCAAAGCCCCACCAAGTCTCTCCAATCGAAACGCTTTTGGACGTGATGGACAGCAGAGACCTGCAATCTGGTGTCGCTCTTAGATTTGACAAACTGCCGCTCCATATTGATTGATAGGTTTATTCTGGGGAACTGAAGGGGCAAATCCAAGCAAATAAACTAATCTAAAATAACAGCCGGATTGTTGTTTCAGTCCATCATCATAATAACCGTGTTAATCAAAGGAGACATGTATCCCTGACTCTTGCACACACGCAGCAAAGCTGGGAAACATTTTAACAGTTTATTTATCAGCCGATCACACCAAATATTCAATGAATGCCTCATAAAGTGTTTTAAGTTTATAGTGGGCTTGCTCTCATTTGCTTTTTTTTCCTGCAAGATCTAGCAACACTAATGAGTCAAGATGTACCACTTTCCCTGTGATTTCTAGAACGGTGTGTACTGAAGAGAGACACGACTCTGATGCACATTTGAATCTGTCAATAAGAACTAGTAGTTCAGTTCGGTTGTGTACACACTGCATAGCATTTCTGTCAAATGCGGTTTCACACTACCTTTTATTTTTGTTAATTCAGTTGTTGTCACCTTTATTTATATAGCGCTTTTAACAATACAAAATGTAACAAAGCAACTGCACAATGTCAAAATGGGAAAATAGTGTACCACTAATGTAAAATGACAAGATTTAACACTCAATTTTCAGCTGAAGGCATTTCATTATTGAATTTAGTAATGTTATTTAGACGATGCGTCCGGCTAAGTTCAGTTTAAATGGTATCTGTGCAATCAAGTCGAGTTGTAGACTGCAGTTATCACTCATGCACATTACTAAACTGTGCGTGTACAGAACAGGATCAAGCAACTGAACTGACAACTGAATTTAGCTGCAGTGTGTACGTCTCCATACACATAGGCTATGCTATGACTTTCTGTAAAGCTGCTTTGGAATAATATGCATCGTGAGATGTGCTATACTAATAAATCACACTTGTCTTGACATAGGCGATGCTGTTGCAAGTACTGCTCTCTCTTAAAGTGAATTCTGTGCATTTCTTTCCCTGTTATCTTAACCACTGGTGCATTGGGCAGTTGGTACGATGTCTGTTACCTGTTAGTTAGTTAGTTAGGGAAGCATGTGTAATTAGTTCAGTGTTCAAGTTCCAGGTTAGCCTGTAATTTCAGTTAAAATGGTTTTTTATTTATTTTGGCCTTGTTCCCTCCCAAAGTCTGCTATGTTGCTCCCTATTAAGATATATTTGTTTGTTTTGTTCCTTATTTTATAAAAGAGGTTGTGTGCTTAAATTCTGGGAAGTGAGAGGGGTTTGTTTCTTATCCTAGATGCAAGGTTAAACTATAAAAGGGATGCGAAATCTGTTTAAATCACCGGACTGTCTTGTCATTCATTTGAATGGATCATATACATAGTAATATCATGTAAAACATCACATAATAAAACTTTAATACAACTTTTTAATAAAAACATTTTTTTGAATTATACAAACACTTGATAAAATGTCATAAAATGATTAAAAACAACAATAACACCAAGTATCAAACAATATAGAGATGCACCATATATCATAAAAATTCATGCGGCTCTAAAAAAGGTATAAAACGTATTATTGTTTTTATTCCCACACTGGGTATAACTCATCTCTATAATGTAGCCTATATATGTTATGTTGTCTGTTTAAATAAGATAAACATCCGATATTTAACATTTATTTTGAAATAAACCAGTTTATAAGGTCACACTGTGAGCTACTCGGCATTTAAGATTAATTACTACATCCATTAATGCAACATCTAACCATCTAAAATACTGCCAACGTAATTTATAAACATTTTGTGTTTAATATAACAAAAGTTAAAAAAGAAAATAATACACATCATTAGTTCTGACCCACTCAAACCTGTAAAACAGCGCTGTTGCGCCCTCTACAGGCTAAACAAAGATATTACACATTGACCAGCTGGTCATACACAGCTAACTAAACTCATCTTTGTATTATTTGCTCAGATCAGACATGTTGTAATTTCTATGTGTCGTATAGTATTACTTTATCCATTTAACCACGACATCCTCTTTTTTAAATTTATAATGATTTTTTTAATGATTTTTAAATTAACGTTGACAATGGAAATTAAGTAATTCACAACATTTATAATAACTTGCGCGCGTTTATATTATATGCAAATATGTATAACGTATGCAATAATTATAATGAGTGTTTCGATGTTCTGGACTGTTCTAGCGCTTGACGACCCTCTTGCAGGTGTTTGCGACAGCTCACCCCGTACACACGGCAGCATGGCGGAATACGGCAGTGAGAAGATGGCGGAAGAAGAGCGGAGTGCCAGTGCAGAGGAACTCAAGGAGAAGGCGAATAACTACTTTAAAGGTAAAAGCTTGTCAGATATGTAGTGTAAATAAGAGACTGGATTGATATTACCAGGGTAGGACTGCGCGGGATGAGTTTGTCGCATCGTGAGGACTGAAGAGCGTTATAAGAGGGACATGTGTGTGAGATGAGCATGAGCACGAGCGACACATGATGAATCAGACAGACTCGTGAAGCACTCACTCATCAGACTTTCTTCTTGTGTAATCGCCACGACCCGTTTACTCGACATGTATCGGTGCTGAGGAGAGATTTGCTCTGGTGAGCTGTCCGTCTAGATGGGATAATGCTGTGCTAATGCTGTCTCACTGAGACACTCTCTCTCTTCACGTGATTACGCGGCGTGACGTCACTGGACGGGATTCATGAATGTACTATAGCTGCGTTTTAATTCTGCGCTGTTCATGTCGTTTAGTCTTGAAAAATCATGTATTTTCTAGTGTTCCTCTTCTGCAGATGTCCAAAAACCCGTGGCATGTGTCTAGCATCTAAAATAAATTAATCAAATAAATGTATTAACCAGTGCTGTAGCCTACACGTTGTTAATGTCCACGCAGTTTATTCCTAATTATTTTTAAAATAATGTTTTACTCATTTATTATATATGTAATAGTTTTGATCACCTCTTTACTTTTTTTCAGACGTTAAGTTAATTCATAAACATGGGTCAAATACGTAAAGACGTCTGCATCAAAAGAAATGTACAAAAGTGATGTCCATAAAAAACACAGTAAATGTAAAGTGTCTGCTTTTAAGTTTCAAATACGTTTTTGGAGATTAAAATGTCTAAATGGGCTTTAAATGATGTTACATTGTCATTCAGTGTAACACAATATTTATGTAAAAATTCAAACATGTTTATTCTTGTACATATTAAAATATATAAAAGAACAAGGGAGCATATTACATTGTATTGTGTTTTAAATGAGTAAAAAAATATTACCGACAAATGGGAAAAACCTATAGTTGCACATTTTGAAAATGTAAAACTACAACTAATTAGTATTAGGGGTGAAAGTAATTATTCTTTTAGTATGTCATACATTGATTTGTGTTGTAAATATGCCTGATAAGATTGTTACACTGAATGATATTTTAGTTTGTGTCTTCTGTAAATCAGGGAAACATTTCTTAGAAAAACAAATAAAATAGAAATTACATTAAACAGAAAACAACGACAATTTAACAAAGTATTACACTTGTTTTTATGCTTAACCTTTTTCGTCTTTGAAATTATATATATATATATATTTCTCATCTATTTAATTCTTTATTTTGATATTTATTTAAATATTTTTATGTTTGTACCCACTGGATGTTTTTTTGACACTAGAACACTGAAATTCGAGAATGCAGTTCTAAATGCTGTATTTTATTGTTATTATTATTATTATTATTATTATAATCATCACATTGAGGTGTATCTAGAACTAACTAGATCCTGCTAGTTTTGAAATGACTTTAATCTTTATTCTCTTCTAAGATTTATTTTACAGTTCTATTTGTAATAATAATAATAATGGTATAACCTTGTTTTCTTTGTTATTAATTATATTAATATAAAATATTATTTATATGAACTATTAACTATTTTGATATGTTCCTCTGAACTCACCTTTCACCTTTATTTATTTCGCACTTTTTACAATACATCACTCTAAGCTCGTTTAACAGATATATTACTCAGATGACGTGTGCGCTGCTGCAGAAGGTTTGGTTCTTTCAGTCAACATTTGCTCCATTGTTCAGTGCTGCCAGCGCTAGGATAACGGTTAGTTCATGCTCCGGTCTGTGTCTGAATGATATTCACTGTACGGACAGTGTTTCCACCGAAGGAACAATTCATTTCAAGAATGAAAGAAATGAATCAAGAACACTACGCACTGATATAGTGCTTTCTAGGATGTTGCTGGAGTATTTTAGGTTGGGTAAGGCAATGTTATTATAGTTCACTGAAACTAAAAATAAAACTACACCAAAAAATATATATATTTTAAAAAAAATACATTTTATTTATATTTACTGTATGTATATATTTGTATTATTTCAGCTAGTTTCCAATGCTGCATTTCTTATTTCATCTTGATGTACTAAAATAACTATAACTGAAATAAAAGTACACATATAAAACTTCACCTAAATTTAAAGTGAAATCAGGAAATATAAAAATGCAAACTGATTCAAAATATTAATAAAACTATAATAGTATCTCAACCGTACTAAATTAACAATGTGGTAATGTATGCTAAAATGTAATCAACTTATTAATAATTTTTGGGTTTCCAAGTAGCCTAATAATTTCCATTTATGTAAATAACTATCTAAAATCAGTCTTAAAATTCTTGGGATTGTCAATTTGGTAAATCTAACAGGAGTAAAATGTGACCATAACATCATGTAGTTCAATATTTTGCTCATTTCTAGGCACCTCTCTTCAAAAGAGGCATAGACACAGTGCTTTGTGATTATTATGATTCATCTTCATTACTTCTTATTTCAGATAAAGACTATGAGAACGCCATCACGTACTACACGGAAGCAGTGGAGCTGAACCCGAGCAATGCCATCTACTACAGTAACAGGAGTCTGGCGTACCTGCGCACCGAGTGCTATGGCTATGCGCTGGCGGACGCCACGCGAGCCCTGGAGCTGGACAAGAACTACATTAAGGGCTACTATCGGCGAGCCACCTCCAACATGGCCCTGGGCAAGTTTAAAGCCGCACTTAAAGATTACGAAACGGTGAGACTCCTTATATTCTCAGCACTTTAACATAGTGCTTTTAGATGCATATTAATGCACTGAAGTTTCTGCATCTAAACATATTCGGCTGAAACGGCAATATCTGCTTTTCTGTTGATCACGCAACTCAAGTAAGGCAATGAGCTTTGTTACTTTTAATATGAAAACAAAAAAGGCTTTCAAATTTCATCACAAAATACGAACAATACATTTAGTTTTGATGCTTTTTATTGTGGCGTGACAGCTTCAGCAGACTCCGTTCATGCAGCACAATAACAATCATAATTCCTCTTCTAGTTACAGCATGAAATAAACATTAATAAAGTTATGTTGAAGGAAACAGTACAACTTACATCATGCAATCACTTAATCAGTATTTCAGCCTCAGAAAGGCATTAGCAGTGTCACATAACGTCACATGCAATGTCCAAAAACACCATAGCCAGCTAGAAATAACTCTAGAGAGAAGCATTTTGATATGCACTATATAAAATATTCATTATATTTCTGCTTAATCTGTTGTCTTCATTATTTAATGTATATTTTAATAAATCGGTCATGACCCGTTTTTAAAATCACTGTTTAAGTGTTTATATTTCAACAACAAATTAAAGTACATTGATAAACATGAATGAACAACTGTATTTTCATTAACAAAGATGAATAAATAGTGTAATAAATGCATTGTTCATGTTAGTTAATACATGAGCTAATGTTAACAAATGACACCTTATATACATTACATAATAAATATACACAGAACACACATATTATGTATTTTGTATGCGATGAATCATTTGACAGCACTAGTGAGAACACATCCAAAGCTCTGTCATGAAACTCTAGATGGCACCGTCCGAACTCAGTGGTTCCCTAACTGGGGGGGTGCGGCGGGGCTGAGGGATAGTGTACAGTAGGGGTGGGTGATATGATCAAAATATTATATCACGATATGACAAATTTTATATCACAATGACAATATATATCACGATATAGTGATTTTTTTCCTTTTAAAACGGCTTTTATTATATTAAAATCTTTAATACAATATAATTTTCATAATCCTTGTCACCAATATCAAACTAATACAAGCCTAAAGAGAGAAACTCAACCTCACTGAAGATAAATAAACAGTCAGTGATTAAATAAGGATAAGAAACTAATTGCAAGCAATAGGACCAAAAACTACAATAAATAAGAAACACTACATACATTGTGTAAATTAATTAATCTTCACTGTGTTAATTATATCTACCTATCTATGATAGATATAATTAATACGTGTATTATGTATAGATTCTATACATATTATAAATATATCATTATTATTTACTTTCATTAAAGTTACGAAAGTGATTTAGTCGAGAGCAGTGATTAACATGAATGAATATTGGACCGCTTCCCCTTTAAGACCGAAGTTCGGATCCAATATAGCTCAGTTACTGTTACATATGTGTTTTCTCTTTCCGCCGTTTACTCTTTCTTAAGACCTAAATCGCTGTGTTTATGAGGATACTTGCTAAGACAGGGATTCTGACGCATATAAGTGTGTTTATTTAATCGTTCAAAGTCGGCAAAAAAGAAACGCGCGCTCCTCTCACACAGAAAGAGACGACGCACGCGTATAGCTCTGTTGTTTATTTCAATGGCTTAAAATCGGTTGTTTTTAAACTGCAGTGCTTAAATACGCGTGACCATGCTACAGATGTAGTCCCTCGTTTAGGAGCGAGCTCCTCGTTTTGTCCTGGCTGGTCGTTTGGTCTCTCCTTCACGCCGCGTGGTGAGTGGCGTATAAAGATCGCAGTCACTCAAATGATGAAAAAGTATTACTGTAAACAATGTATTTTGCGACACCACGATAGAACATAATATGAAACAATAGACTTTTTATTTCGTCCATCCGATATATATCGTCATATCGCACAGCCCTAATGTACAGTCAGCAGAAGAAACTCCTGCAGGGTGATGAAGACTACACTGCGTAATGTTCCTGCTTATCATGCGGCCACTTGCCTGATAAATGAATAATTGAATGCAAAATTTTAATTTGACATATTTTATTGACCTCAACGTGACTCGATCCGTTGTTAGTTGTAGCAGTTGTGGCTGTATCAACAACAGACCACTAGATGGCGCGATTGTAGAATCAGAGTTGTATTGCAGAGATATAAATGAACGATGAAGCATGTAAGTTACAAGTTGTGAAAGGACTGCCAATGCCAGGTAAACATAAAGCAAATTATGACTATACTTAAGATTCACAAATAGCAAAACAACGTGTCAGCACCAGACGCGAGTGGCGTGACGTGTCAAAAGCAAATAGATGTTCTTTGCGGTGGATGCGGCGTGACGCTATGACAAAGGCATGACGGTAAACTGATGTCCCGTTCTATTTCTGACACAAAGGACAATTTCAAATATCCATAAGAGAATCGTGAACTTTTCCTCAATGTTACGCAACACAAATGTTTACAACAATGCTAATAATCAGAAAGGTTTACTGGGCAGCAAATCAGTATGTTAGAATGATTTCTGAATGATCATTTGACACTGAAAACTGGAGTAATGATGCTGAAAATACAGCTTTGATCACAGAAATACAGCAGCTTATATGTTAAAGCATTCAAATAGATATTTTAAATTAACAATATTTCACAATATTAAAGTTTTTACTGTATTTTTTAAGAAATAAATGTAGCCTTGGAGAGCATAAAAGTCATTGCACACTGAGTTTACACGCGTTTTCCTGTTTTTTTCGTATTCTTTATCCTTTCCTATTAAAATGAATGCTACGGATGCGAAAACACAGAAAATTGAAACTGGTCCGAATTTTTTGTGACGGACGAAAGTTTCGGAGGCAGTGTGTAAACATGACTGTCACAACGTGAGGTCGTATTTATTTTTTAACAAGCTAAAATTTCGGACTCAGTGTGCAGAGACCTTAAGAGACCCCCCCCCCCCCCCCCAAAAAAAAAACAAAAACAAAGCGGGGTTGTTTTTTTTGTTTTTTTTACAAAAGGGGGGCCCCGGCAGGAAATGTTTGGAACCACTGGTCTAACTCAATCTGACATAATGACATCATCACATGGTGCAGCTGATTGGTTATTTTTGTAGACGGTCCCTCCACCTTCCCCAGCTCCACCTGTATAGATCTGCTACGGGAGGATCATGTATGCTATATGGGGGTTATTCATATGTTCTTTGTGCAGCAGCAGTATTTCTGCATGCTGTGGATGTATTGACAGCAAGTCTCTGTACTTGCTCTGCTGCAACAACATTCAGCTCAGCACACAAACTTGACTTCATTTTGTTAATTAATGACTTCTTTGTAAGTGTTTTGTGCTGTTGTCTTTTCATTGCAAACAGGTAGTAAGAGTTCGTCCCAATGACAAAGATGCCAAGATGAAGTACCAGGAGTGCAATAAGATTGTCAAACAGAAGGCCTTTGAGCGGGCCATCGCCGGCGACGAGCTCAAGCGATCGGTCGTAGACTCCTTAGACATCGAGAACATGAGTAAGTAATCTTTGTTTGGATCATGATTACATGCAGTGTTTGTCTCTCATTTTAAATGAAAACAGCACAGACAAATCCGTATTTTGTTCATATGAAGAGATTAATTTGATTTGTTATTTATTTGATTTGGGACTTGTTTTAAAAATTCAGTTTAGTTTTGCTATTTACATTTTGTTATTTAGCAGACATACAAAGTGTAAGTGACTTACAAATGAGGACAATAGAGGCAATCAAAACCAACAAAAGAGCAATAATATGCAAGTGCTATATTAGTATATTATTATGGTGTTATATTTCAACATGCATCATTTTGTCCTAGCAATAATAAAAGGACACATTTAATGTATTAATTGTCTTAAAGTGCCCCTATTATGCCTTTTTTAATATTGCCTTTCTTGCAGCGTGTCATGTAGCTGAATGTGAACACAAACTTTCTGCAAAGTTGTGAAGCCGACACTGCACGATAAATAAAGTTATTGTCTATCAAAAAAAAGGAGCACTTTTAATCTCATTTTGTGAATTGAATCGTGAGTTGAGTAATTGGTTACATCCCTACAGCTATTCTGAATCTGTGTGTACAATGTTTTGTTTCAACAGGGAAGCAAAAGTGTGCAGTGCTGAGAAATTATGTGATGACACTAGGTCTTTTAGTGGACAAAAATGAAGAATATAACTGTACAACTCTTTGTGGTTGAAAACAATTTCAGAATAGAAATCATTGATGATGTTTAATGATTAGGAGATCATAAGATTTTTTTATTTATTATTATTCTCTTCCACCAGCAATCGAGGATGACTATGCTGGACCTAAACTTGAAGATGGGAAGGTTACACTGAAGTTCATGAAAGACATGATGGACTGGTTCAAAGACCAGAAGAAGCTGCACAGAAAGTGTGCTTACCAGGTGAATGCTCTTCAAATACAGGCACACAGATCTTGAAACATAACTGTGTTCATCTATTATTTACTTAAGTCAGGGCGATCTATCGATCATATTGTATAGACCTGTAGAAATGTATTGTGATTACGCACATGTGATATTGTAGTGCTGCACCCATGCACTTTTAAAAACAAGCGTTAAAAGGTGTCTTTTTTCACACAGTACTGAATTGATTTCTTCTTTGTGGCTTATTTAAATGGTCAAATGCTCACAAAATATGTCTGAATACTCATAAACGCAGTCAGCCTAGTCTTAAATGAGTGTAAACGTTTGGGTAAACATAGAATGTGCCTAAATATATTAGATCCATGCATTAGCTTAGACAGCAGCCCAATATACCATCTTCCATCTCTGGCCTTAATTAATGTTAATCAGACAACAAAAAAATGTCACTCACTGCTCTTGACTGAGGGCTCATCCACACGAAGCCAGAGCTTTCCCTATCCGATCTTTTTTCCTCATTCTTCTGTAAACACGGCGTCTCAAGAAATATGTGCGTACGCTCAAAACCACTAAAACTAACTCAAAACAATGTAGTATAATTGTCAGACCAGTATGTGGCGCTGTAATTCTGCCACAGAGATACACTAAAAACAGGAAACTTATGGGAATAAACCTTGCGCGCTGTATTCAAACACTGCAACAAGAAAAGCTAGTACAGCTAATAGGCTCAGTAGCTTCGAATAAAAGCATGTAGCCCATTGTTGTTGTTGCTGTGACGTAGCGGTGTCTGACTAGGGTCGAAACATTATCGTTTCACAAAATATAAGGATTGGCTCTACACACAAACACAAAGGTGTTTTCAGATTTATACACTTTGGACCCGGTTTAAAAAAATAGTGGTTTCAGGCTCCCAAAATGCCTGATGCATCCGGATGAAACGCTGATACGATGCAACATTTTTATGTAGCACATCTCTGTGTGAACGGGACCGGATTAACTTTTGTGGCTGTAATTAAAATCAATCTGTTTTTTTTTTCTTTTCTTTTGATTATTCAGTTACTGTAGTCTTTCTCATTTAAAAAAAAAATGACCTTCCAACCAACCAATAAACAAACAAGCATAGTTACTTAATTAAAATAAACACCACAATGATTTGGTGAACAAAAGGTTTTCAAAATGTAATAGTATTTTAAAATATGTTTTTACATTTGGCCACAGCCATATCACACTGCAGCCCAAGAAAGCAGGGACCTCCTGGGAAAACTAGGTTGCTGTTGGAAGAGGTGTTAGTGAGACCAGCAGGGGGTGCTCACCCGGTTGTCTGTGTGGTCCTAACGCCCCAGTATAGAGACGGGGACACTATACTGTAAAAAGCACTGTCCTTCGGATGAGACGTTAAACCGAGGTCCTGACTCTCTGTGGTCATTAAAAATCCCATGGCACTTCTTGTAAAGAGTAGGGTGTAACCCCGGTGTCCTGACCAAATTCCCTCCACTGGCCCGAGTCAATCATGGACTCCTAATAATCCCCATCCACTTGATTGGCTCTATGTCTCTCTCTCCTCTCCACCTGTAGCTGGTGTGTGGTGAGCGCATCCACTTGATTGGCTCTATGTCTCTCTCTCCTCTCCACCTGTAGCTGGTGTGTGGTGAGCGCATACACTTGATTGTCTCTATGACTCTCTCTCCTCTCCACCTGTAGCTGGTGTGTGGTGAGCGCATACACTTGATTGGCTCTATGACTCTCTCTCCTCTCCACCTGTAGCTGGTGTGAGCGCACTGGCGCCGTTGTCCTGTGGATGCTGCGCACTGGTGGTGGTTGAGGAGAGACCCCCCCCCCCCCCATATGATTGTAAAGCGCTTTGAGTGTACAGCACAATATAAATGCCTCATTCACTCACTCAAGACTAGGGTTGGGAATCGAAAATCGATTCCGATTCCAGAATCGGATACTTAAGGTCAGGAATCGGATACTTGTTGTCAAAGTAAAATGTCGATTCCGTCATCGATTCCTTTGCATTTTTTTTTCTTCATCTGTGAGGACCGGTGTGACCTAGCAATCTACCAGGACCTTGTTCACTAATCTAAGCCTCCAAAGTTTGCCTGCATTTGCGATCAGAAGCCTAATATAATATGATAGCTAAACATGTTGCAAGAGAGGTGTCACCACCAACATGACATTAATTTAATATATCGTTAATAGTGGTGGGCCGTTATCGGCGTTAACGTGCTGCGTTAACGCGAGACTCTTATCGGCGATAAAAAAAATATCGCCGTTAATCTATTCTCAAAGTTGGGTTGGGAGCTGGGTCTATACTACGCAAGCTATGATGACTTTCACCCTGATATTTTAGCGCGGATGTATACCTAGCCGAATTGCACTGTAGGGGGCGAGAACGAGTCTTCGAACTAGAGGCTCGCAGTCCGTGATGGACAGATTGTTAACGGCTGGTCTATGTGGTAATACAATCGGGCAGGACATCCAAACGCTCACCTATCATTCATCAACCTCAAATATGGCTTTTCATCTGAAAGATGTATGTAGTAGCAACTTTACATGGCCGCTCAATATGATGTTAACCTAGAGAAACTGTGCGCTATTGAAGTGTTTGTGTGGAAGCGCGTTTGCTGCAGGACAGGCTCCGGTCACTTGCTCTTAAAATCTCCGTCATTCTTGGTCATACAGATAAAAGTAGCCTAATACATCTTTCGAATCTGTAAAGACTCTACGTTTATTTGTGTGCACTCAGAATAACAACGAAACGTTGCGCTTTTAAGCAAACAGGATGCGCTTTAGGTCTCATATGAACTTGAGCGAGAAACTTCGAAAATCCGTCTTTGAAAAATATATCTATAGAGTGAAATGTCTAAAAAATAAAAATAGAAGACGTGTGTGTTAGCATGGATGATTTACATGAAATTTAATCTGTGCAACACTGCATAAGATGGCTTTCAGTTCAATATAATAACAAAAAACGACATTTTGGGTTTTTATTCAACTAATAAGGTGGGCACGCAGTGATCTGTACTATATTTTTACTGTAATTGACAGTTATCAAAAAAAAAAAAAAACAACAACACGGGAGTGGGAGGGAATGGGAGTCATTCTTCCGGGAGTGGAACGGGATTTTCCTCCAGTTTTTTCGTGGGATTGGGACGGGAAGAGATTAAAGTTTGTGATGCATTTTGGAAACAGGAGATGAGCCCCTGGTCTAATGCGCCACCTGGCTTGAGAAACCCGTTCTCAAAGACATACTTTTAGTCATTATTTGGGTAGCACACATATTCTGAATGCCTTCGGCAGAATTCAAATGAGCCATTTTAATCTAGATTAATTCCAAAATTAATCTATGCCCACCACTAATCGTTAAAGATCGCGAACATGACTCAAACACTAACATCATTCTATTCCTAAATTAAAATGATTTGTCTGTTTCATTCCTCAACCTTTGAGGTGTTCGATCACAATGTTGTGAGCACTTGTTCATCCGTGCAGCAGTTGAGGAGCCCTGCAGGGCTGGCCGTGGCCACCACTGATCTAAGCTTGGCTACCCTGCTCAAAACTGCCGTTTTTGGCCCCTTTTTCTTGACAAGAAATGCCTTTATTAAGACGTGGAACCGGTGTATTTTTTTGCATCCAAATCAAACGAGACTTTTTAGACTCGGACTGCAGCTTTGCCTCAGCACCAGGCGCGAGTCAAATGAGCGCGGAAAAGGTACACCAGCCAAATGAGCTTCGGTAGAGCAATGAGATGCTGTTAGGCTATATGTCAGTAAAACAATCTTTCCTGTCCTGTCAGCCGTCACTGTGCTCACGGCGCACGCTCTGATCGCATCATCATGAATAAGCACACAAGAAACTGCATATGAGTCTGTCGTCAGTTAAGTCATGAAATTACCAAAAAAGGCGATTAAAGCTACTAACTGCATGTATGAATGCATTACATTTCAGAACGTCTCTCAAATGCATACTAAAATATAGGCTATCGTGCAATGGTTTGCTAAAAAGAGACACGGGATAAATGCTTGATATAATTTTCTAATCACATTGGAATCGAAACAGGGAATCGAAAAGAATCGGAATCGATGAGCAGAATTGAAATCAATAAAATTCAAACGATACCCAACCCTACTCAAGACAGACACATGTATGTATAGTGATAGTCATTGGTCTTGACTGTATTGTTTATGATTGTGGTTGTTATTACATACTACTTCTGTTTCCCAATACGATTGATGTATTAATCCAAAAAGTTTCAGCTATTGAGATAACTTCTTGTGTTACCGTTTTCATAATATAACGTAAATTGAAATTTCTCATATGACAACAATTCTTGATTTAATTTTTTCTAATGAGAAAAAAAAAAATTGTCATAGAAGATGTGTGTTCAAGTTATTGTCTTTGCATTATAATATGTTTTTTTTTATAAATCAAAATATCCCACAAAACAATTTTGCCATTGACTTATGATCATAATCAATATTTCTGTCTTTCAGATGCTGGTTCAAGTTAAAGAAGTTTTATCCAAACTTCCGAGTCTTGTTGAAATTACATTAACAGAGGTAAGAGAATAGAATGAGTGTTCCGTCACTAAAAAAGCTGGAATTCTATTTTTGGCTTTTCGTTGTTGTTTTTGTCCTCATAGTAATTTCCTGTGATGATAAATTGATATTCCTGTTCTCACTGTTGATTTCTCTTGTTGTTTAGACGGAGAAAATAACTATTTGTGGAGACACACATGGCCAGTACTATGATCTTCTAAATATCTTTGAATTGAACGGTTTACCATCTATAACTAATCCTTATGTATCCTTTTCCTTTTGGGTCCGTGATATTGTCATGCCTGCTCTCTTTAGTATGTAATTTAATAGAAATTGTTTAATTGAATTATAAAAAAAAATAAAGCATCACCTTAGTCTAACTGTTTGCAGTATTTTTTATAAATGTCATATAAAGTATACCTCAACCCCCCCCCCCCCCCACTGAGATCCAGTGTATTAGTCTTGACTTCAGTCTCAGCTGTTCAATGGTGACTTTGTGGACCGCGGCTCTTTCTCTTTAGAAGTCATTCTCACACTGTTTGGCTTCAAGCTGCTTTATCCAGAACACTTCCACCTGCTTAGAGGTGAGGACACACCGACGTTTCCTTGTACACATTCCCTAACATGTTTGTGTGTGATGGACACATGTTCTGAT
Source organism: Oxygymnocypris stewartii (assembly GCA_003573665.1). NCBI lineage: Eukaryota > Metazoa > Chordata > Actinopteri > Cypriniformes > Cyprinidae > Oxygymnocypris > Oxygymnocypris stewartii. Next base: position 577,671 of record QVTF01018974.1, read on the forward strand.
CTGAAATGTCTTTTTGTGAAGGTAACCACGAGACGGATAACATGAATCAGATGTACGGGTTCGAGGGTGAGGTGAAAGCGAAGTACACGGCCCAGATGTTCCAGCTCTTCAGTGAAGTCTTCCAGTGGCTTCCTCTCACCCAGTGCATCAATAACAAAGTGCTGGTATGACACGAGGCCGGCCATCAGATGCAACATTTATACCACTTTGCATTTTTGTCTTTAGATTTGAGTATGAGCTGAATTGTGTTTCAGGTGATGCATGGAGGACTGTTTAGTGAGGACGGTGTGACTTTAGATGACATTAGAAAGATAGAAAGGAACAGACAGCCTCCAGACTCTGGTAAGACATGTCTAATACCGCAATAAATGTTGTTCATGTCGGAGCTTATGTGGTCCTGCAAAGGGCTGTGCGATATGACTAAAACATTTAATAAAATAAAAAATAACCTTGCATTTTATTTAATTTTTTCCCCAGAACGTTTGAGTGGTTCAGGATTACAATTCAAATATATGTATATTTTTTTAAACATTTAACTATTCAACTTAAAAATGTAACTACTAGGGTTGTCAATTTTTTTATTTTTTTTGAATATTCATCAAATTTAAAATAAAAATCCATCCACATTCGTTTGCATTCAAATTTCATGTGAGCATCAGGCAGCCTTATTAGGCGCACACAAGATGCGAAGACATTGTAGGTGTCATTGCATTTTAATGTTTTTTTTTTAGCCCATCCATTTGAACCCAAAAGACGTGGCGCTGAACAATGTCATTCAAAATATTACGGAAAAAGAGAACATCTATGCGGAGAAGATGTTGCGTATGGCAAACCTGAAACCAAGCCGTCACACAGAATGCATATTTAACGCATTTTCTTGAGGAACATCGGTCAGAGTTGCACTCGCATCTCACGCTAGAGAGCGGCATGTTTAGAAAACCATGTGAAATTAATGTAAGCTCAACTTACAAAGTTCAACATGTCTTGAGACTTTATGGCGTTTTTTTCCTCATCCCACTGCATCTCATGTTTTTAAATAGAACAAGTACTCTTTGGGATTGGTTTTCCGTCCTTTGTATTAAACTATACATACATTATTCTGTTTTGTTTCTAATTGTTTAAGCAGCATAATGATATATATACATTTAGCAGATGCTTTTATCCAAAGCGACTTCCAATTGAGGAATACAATAAGAATTGTAAAGCGATATAATTAAGACTTAAGTGTCAATTTTTTGAAATTGAGATTTAAAAATCATCTGAAAGCTCAATCAATAAGCTTTCCATTGATGTATGGTTTGTTATGATCGGACAATATTTGGTCGAGATACAACTATTTGTAAATCTGGAATCTGAGGGTGCAAAAAGTAAAAATATTAAGAAAATCATCTTTAAAGTTGCCCAAATTAAGTGCTTATCAATGCATATTACTATTTAGAAATTAAGGTTTGATATATTTACAGTAGGAAATTTACATAATATCTTCATGGAACATGATCTTTACTTAATATCCTAATGATTTTTGGCATAAAAGAAAAATTGATAATTTTGACCCATACAATGTATTGCTATAAATATACTCCAGCGACTTAAGACTGGTTTTGTGCTCCAGGGTCACATATTGGATGTGTGTCAGTATGCATTTCTTATATTAGGCCAATAATGTTAATCAAACAACAAAATAAAAACATGAGAATAACTCAATAAGTCACTTCTGTAACTTTAACAGGTAATTGTAATACAGTTTTCATTAGCACAAAAATACTGTTTATTTAGGTAATTTGTATCGTTGTATCTAAAGGTCTCTCTGAGGGCTAAGATGAAATCCTAGAACTGCTCCTGCAAATTAGCTGAACTTATATTTGTTTAATTAGTGACACTGGTGTTAAATGTTATAATCTTAACATGTTAAAATCTTTATTTGAATGTGGCAATTAACATACTTTTTTAAACCTTTATTTGGATATGGCAACATAATATCGTGCTCTACAATACTTGTATGAATAAATCTCTGACAGAGACTATCAGCCAATCACTGTGTATATTTTATAAGCATGCTGATGTCATCCATAGCAACGAGGTAAACCCCGCCCCCTTGACTCTTAGCTTAAGACTTCTCTCTATTCCTTAGTAAAAGTTTGTCTCAGCAGCTTTAAGAATAGATTTTAAGAGAAAACTCTTATCTAAAAACTATTACTGCTATTTAGGAGAAATAGTGATAAGATAACAATGTTTCGTGAATACAGGCCCTGAAGCGCAGCCATAAGGTTGGATCATGTTTGTCTCTTAATTGTTACCTTCGGAGTACTTTCATTTTGTCTAATTGTAATGTTTTCTAATGTTTTTATTCAAAACCCTGATTCCTTGATTTTCTCAATAAATTTAATTGTGGCAAACCATTACATTCAAAGTAATCGATCACATTTGAAAACTTGTCTAGCCCTAATGTATACACCGAAGAAACACTGGTAATATTTAGTAATATAATCATAATTAAGAAGGCCCTGCCAGCCACACAGCACACTCTAGCAGTGTTATGAAGCGTTGCACCACGTACATTTTCATTGAACAATGTAGAACTCAAGTTATAATCTGTATCTTTCTCGCGCAGGTCCGATGTGCGATCTCCTGTGGTCAGATCCTCAGCCGCAGGTCAGTTCTGTTCTCCTTCTTCAGCTGAGTGAAGGTTATGCTCTCCGCTGTGTTTGACCGATGTGTGTTCTCCTCCAGAGTGGACGGTCCATCAGCAAGCGGGGCGTGAGCTGTCAGTTTGGGCCTGATGTTACGGAGCGCTTCCTGGAGCAGAACAAGCTGCAGTACATAGTGCGCAGTCATGAGGTGAAAGCCGAGGGTTACGAGGTCACTCACTCAGGGAAGTGCATCACCGTGTTCTCAGCGCCAAACTACTGGTACGGAAACAATGAGCAATGAATGAGCTTCCCAATAACCAAGAGCTGTAAAAACATCTGGGTGAATGTCATGTCAAGAACGTATCCTTGTCATAATACACCCCCAGATAAGCAAATCATATTCTGCATTAAGAAAATTAAGCCTGATTTATGAAAATGATTGTCTAATCAGCGTAGTTTTGCTCCACATGTGGCTCACTAAAAACTCAAATGTGGCTAAAATAGCAGAATCTAAGAACATGGTACAAAAAGCAACTGATGTAATGTGCCACATTTAGCTAATATTGCATAACACATTGAATTATTAGTTATAAATGATGGAAAATGTCATATTTAATGCAGTCTTATTGAAAATAAACCGTGTTAGAACATGTTGTGGTCAAGTCAGAATGAAATGTCTGAATATATTCACGACTCTTTTGTTTTTAGTGACCAGATGGGAAATAAAGGAGCTTACATTCATCTCAGCGGATCAGACCTCAAGCCAGAGTTTCACCAGTTTATTGCTGTGGTCAGTGGAGTTTCATTCTTATACGTTTATTTACATTCACTCATTTTTAGGGGTGAACGTTTATATGCACCCTCTTAATGCGATTATTATGAGATTTTGACAATATTGCGATTAATCTTTACCTCACGTAAACTCAATACTTCGATTTAAATAATGCGATTAAGCTCATAATCGTATTAACATAGTAAGCCGATTTTAATCTAAATATACAGGCACCTTAATCGCAGTATTTCCGCTCTTGATCAAAGTGTGCATGCGCCCGTGATGTACATGAATGACGGGACGCGCACCTGTAGTAATACGCAGATTAGAAACGATGGAGGGGAAGAAAGCATCTCATTTCTGGGGAAAACACAACTCTCTGCCACCAGTCTCTGTTCCTTACCCGAGAACACGACGCAAACAAATTCCATCACATTTGCAATGTGCAATACAGCCATACAAAATCATTATGCATTAGACGTAAATAAATTAAAACAGCGGCCAGTAAACACACATGCTCTTTCTGAGTCCATCATTGGTGCTGTGCAATGAGGTATGTAAATAACTGCAGTAAAAAATGAACCACAATTCCTATCGAATTATACGAATAATGGAAATTGCATGTAAACGGGAGTAAGAGCTTTGCTCGTGACATGTAAACATCATAATGCGATTAAGTCATTACTCTAATTATTGGAAATATTGAATACCAATAATTGGTGTTTCTGCAGGTCTTACAAAGGTCTTTAAAAGTCGTACATTTTAAAATTCATAAAATCTTGCAATGAAAAATGTTCTTCAGTCTTGTTTTTCAAAACAAATATTTAAACAGCTTTAAATCAAGATACATTGACCTGAGATGCAAAATGATGTTTTCTGAAAAAAATTACAAAATGCCTGTAAATGGGGTTAGAAAAATTAATTGGTGGATATTTGCTGCCTTTTTATTTATAAACTCACTTAATTTTGATTAATTTCACAGAAAACATGACTTATGCCATCACTTTTTGCAGTGGAATCACAAGAAATGTCCTTAATTGGTCTTTAAAATGTATTTTTAATTTAAACACTGTATTCCTGAGACTAATGCAGTCTGTAAACGGATGTCTCTCTCCTCAGCCTCATCCGGATGTCAAGCCGATGGCGTACGCTAACTCTCTGATGCAGATGGGGATGATGTAGCGGTGAAGCAGACTGGGGTCTGAACTCTGAAGTCCACACCGATCTCTCACATTCTGCTCTTCTCTGTTTCCCACACGCGCACACTTTACTGTACTCCAACCTGTAGATACATGGGGAAGAGCCACATTGGCGATGCCTCGACTTAAAAAAAGGAACTAGGAATGTTATTCGCTTAATTCATGGATGTCGTTCTTGGATTGACCCTCCCCCCCACGCTCTTGTCATTAATGTATCCGTTCATGTAGAGCTGCGTAGTTTGAATTGGATATTTAGCTCTGTGATAAAAGAGCTGAATTGTACCAAAGAATGGGTAAGTGTATGTGACGCATCCCAAAGTGAGAGTGTTGATGTAGAATTTGACCTGATCAGCACTTTTACCCAACGGTGTGTTTCTGCACTGGGCCTTTATTTTGAAATTGTACCCCTTCACAATCCCCCATCCTATTTCATCTACTGTTGGGAGGGAGAACAGTGTGTGCGCCTTCTATCAAAAAACACAATAAAACTCAACTTTCATAAGAGGAAACTCCACCCAGAGCATCTGTCATGAGGTCAGGTTTCTGTGATTAAACGTCACAAATAGATTTAGGTACTGTGTTAGCTCCAGTTGTTTTCTTCACTCTTTCAGAATAGGGAAAACTGCAGTATTGTGAAGCTCAATAAGTGTTTGGTGTTCTCCACTCAGCTCCCACACGTTCTCTCGCTCAACATGCTGGACTCAAATGCACTGGAGATGCTCTGTAACCCTCGTATAACCTTCCACTGTCTGTCTAGCAGTTTCCGAACCCTTCGTGTGGACTCCAAGTAATACAGCACAAACCTACCTTCCTCTCTTTAAGCGCACAGCAGCCATGTCCCATGCCCTTGACTTTTTAGAGAATATACACACCAATATATATATATTTGTGTGTGTGTATATATGTGTTCATATACACACACACACACATTGTATATTGAAATGTCTGTACATGTTTGGAAATCAGAAGTTACTGAATAAAACGGGCAGTCCAGTATTGTAGTGTGCACACCTCTTTGTGTTCTGTTAGTGGCATCAGTCGTGGCACAGGTCTTATTATCAGCTCATATGAAAGAACGTTTCATTCCATCGACGAGGACCGAATCGGAAAACGTGTCATTTTTAAAAAAAAATATCTCAATACTGCACAATAGGCATCGTGTCTGGCGAAATATGTTTTAAATAAAAATGGAAACAAAACTAGTTTTGTGACTTGTTTTTGACTCACAGAGGGCTTAAATCTTGAAATCAAGTGTTATTTGAAGTGTTTTAGTGAGTTTATGCGGTTATGTTTGACATTTAAAAGAGTGTTATGTTGAGTGTTCTGTGGTTAGCATTGGGTTAAAGTGTATTGCTGTGGTTCGCTTGTGGGTGGCTACATGAACACATGCTTGTATGGGAAAAGATTTTGCTGCTGCCAGTAATGCATACAATTACATGCTAGTTCATTTACTCTCGGCATGTGCAATGTTAGCTATTTAACTGAAATAACAAAAAAAGAATTGGTTTCAGAGCCACAACACAAATGTCCTACAATAACATTTTAACTAACAATCTTCGCTTATATGGACATGTACTGTTTTAATAATAATACAAAATATATATATTTTATGAAGGCATACACTAATGTTAGAATGCTAGAAATAAAAAGCCACATGAGAGACTGTTATATTACTTATCCATTTATTATCTTATCTCTAGTTAGCACACATATTTGATTGGACAAGCAGTGTTCCAAAGAGTAATGATAGTTTTAAACGATACCATTACATATTACATACATTCACAGTTTCACTAAATATGTAAAGCATATCTAACACTTCACTGAAGAAAAAAAGTGGTGTAGATACAATTTTCATTCAGAAATTACTAGTATTTGTTTATTTATTTGTCAAACAGTGTAGAGGTAAAAATATATAAAGAAATAATCTTTCATGTCTCAGAGCACACACCGTAGAAGTGCAGGGGAAAATAAGAGAGATTTCACTTTGATATTGACTTCCTACATAGTCTGCTGCTGCACTGATAAACACTCTGTCTCTGACATTTCATTGACCACAATGGAGGCTGGAGTCCACTTGTTTGTGAATCTGAACACTTCTAGGAAGGATGTAACTTACAGTTGCCTGCAGGCAGCTGTGCAAAATGGGCGGAGACTGGAAAAGTGAGCGGTCACATTGAGAGGAAGCCCCGCCCCCTTTGGAGTCCCCCCCCCCCCCATCGCTTTGTTTCACAACTGGAAAACTATTTATTTATTTTTTTGCTAATCTTTTAGCTCACTTTGTTTATTTTTTTGTGAATCCGTTTCACTTTTCTGAAATATATTACATTTATTTATTTAGCTGCTTGTGAAACTTTCTGTTTTGCAACAATAACAACCCCATACCTTCATGTTTTTGAGAAAAAAAAGGAAAAATGAAATACGCCATCAAAACTATCTTATTATTGTATCACACTTTTAAATTATTGCAATACATTTGTTTAAAAAAATAGGTTTAAAGAGACGAGTCACCTGAAACTTCACAAGCCCCGCCCACTCGAGTTCCTTTCCATCATCTGTATGCAAACAAACTCATGATGAGTGTCGAGCAGAGTCTCCTCGCGCCGCGGCTCGGTGACACGGTGACGGCGACATGAGTCTGGGAGCAGAGCTGTGTTCTAAAGCACAGAAGATGCACGTGGAGGAAGACTTTTACTCGTATGAAGACAGCGAGGAGCTGTTCGCAGCGCTTCGGCAGAAGGAGGATGAGCTTCTTCTGGCTGCTCAGCTGGGAAACGCTCTGCTGCTGGAGAACAGACAGCTGAAGGAGGAGAGAGACGCGCTTCACGACAAATACACGCCGCAGCTGGAGGTCAGCGACTCCACAGACACCGCCGTTCTTGTTTTACAGAACGCGTGATATTGATTTCTCTATGTTAGTACATGTCTAATACTTTATGTAATGTGGTCCTAAAAAGTTTTCGGACACTTGAGGCCAGACAATAATTACAATTATTGTATTAGGCTACATGTGAAATAGTGAAATCCCGTAGAATTTTCCTCAAAAGTAATTGTACTTTTATGTAACAGGTGTCTTGGTATTTTTAGTGGCGTAGTCAGTTTCCATCAGGTTTACAGGTGTCTCCATTCTCAGCTCTATATCTGTTGATTTATATGCTTACTAGAATAGTTTTATTTGAACAGTGAGCTTTCTATAAAGTCAATGGCACTTGCTTTGATTCTTTATCTAATGTAGGCTAATCAGACAGTTTTACTTTTCAAATGATTTTAATGCCACTGTATAAATATGAAAGGCAGGTATTCAACATTTAACGTAGCAGTACATTTGATTTCTCTTTTGAAGAGAAGCATTTTCAAATAAGATCTGAAATGAGAACAGGGCCAGATCAGATTTCATGCTTTCATGTTTTCTCATTTAATGATTGCAAATCTGATTCAGTTTAAAAAAGCTGTATGACTTTGAATATCAAATATGTTACCATAAAGGATAAGTTCTCCCGGAAATTACAATTCTGTTGTTATTGATTCACCCTTACGTTGTTTCATACACTATGCCTTTTCTGACATCTGTGGAAATCAGGGGTCATTTGCATAAACAGCCTAGTTATGTCTTAATTAGCCCTAGTTTGACTTACTTAACAAAGTGGTAATCAGTCGTAATGTTCTACTTCAAATTAGATTAATCTACCTTTTAATGTAATTTACTTAAAAAGTTAGGACCACTTTTGAAAAAGAATATCTCTTAACTAGTTGCTTATTAGCATGCATATTACTAGAATATTATCCATGTATTAGCAGTAATTACACATATTAATGCCTTATTCTACATGATCTTATTCTGCATCCCTAATCCTACCCAACACCTAAACTTAATAACTATCTTACTAACTATTAATAAGCAGCAATTAGGAGTTTATTGAAGGAAAAGTTAGTTAATAGTGAATAAGTGTTCCCTATTCTAAAGTGTTACCAAAAATATTCATTTATATTAGTTGGACATGACGATGTGTATGACATAATATTTATTGATTTATTGATTTATTGTCATTGGAAGTTCACTAAATGTCTACTAAAAAAGCAAAATAAATGTAATCGATTCTACTAATAAGTAACATTGCAACTACATGTTATCTAAACTAACAGTCTACTAGTACTCTGATGCTTCTAGTTAGTCTGCAGTGGACTGTGGAGTGATATGTGAGGTGTGTCCTCAGGAGCTGGAGCAGGGCAGGTACGAGCTGCGGGTCAAACTGGACGACTGCCAGGCGCAGTGGGAGAGTCAGGTGTCCGAGCTGGAGCGAGACGTGCAGGAGCTGCAGACGCAGGTCCAGAGGCTGAGCCAGAGTCTGAGCGAGGCGGAGAGAGAGAAGAGCAGACTGAAGCATGAGCACAGCGAACAGAGCCAGAGACTCGGAGAACAGCTGCAGAGGGTCAGTGACACCTACTGTACATCACATCAACCGCTCTTTTCCAGCATCGCTTTTATCATGACACAACACGGACCATGAGTATTAATCCCTCGAGTAACACACACTGCAGGCATAAAATAACAGCTCAATGCAGCATCAGGCCAACAACCTCCACACTCACGCACATCCTGATTTTGCTGAGTTAGATGTGTTCCTGGGTCAACCTATTTTGTAGACCCTGGAACAACATTTTAATCCAAAAATTGAATCTTGACAATTTCCCTACACCTAAACCTAACCTAAAGCATGAGTAATCCCTAAAATCAGAGGAAATGATAGATGAATGACACTGATGTACAAGCACCAAGCACTGATTGTAAGCTTAAACTTCCCAAAAATTATAAACTTGTTCTTCAAATCTGATTGGTTAATAACAAGGTTGTTCCAGGGTCAACAAAGATGTTGATCCAGGAACATGTTGCACTTGGTAAAATCAGGTTCTGCCCACACTCACTCACATTCGATTAGTAAATACATGTTTACATGATATCATGTTGAATTGTATTAAATCACGATTTCTGTGTCTCACGATTTATACGTGCTCTCGTCTGCAATATTTGCATTGGTAACGCCTCCACAAGCTTTCGGTCGCCAGATTTCAAGAGTTTAAATCTCCCAGTTAGAGCGTTTTTCAAAAATCTGTAGTTGTAATTTAATTTTTTTATTTTATTAAATTTTTTATTTTATTTTATTTAAATAATTGAATAATGTATATAATAATGTAATCATTTATTTTATTTAAATAATTTAATTTAATTTTTATTTTATTTTATTTTATTTTATTTTATTTTATTTTATTTTATTTTGGCCCAGTGGTTTATTAATCTTCCCAACCTGGCAACTATGCGCTTGCGTGCGTTCTCTTTACTCTACAGAAAAACACTGCTGCGCTGAAAGCAGTTGGAGTTTATTGATCTATATTCTGCTTAAATGAAATTTTACTTCAGCCAGTCTGTTTTCTTTCATGCAGTCATTTGCATTGTTTGCTCTGACTAAATCTGCAAAATATAAATCAAATGTAAAAAAGCCTATAATCGTGATTATATTTTTTAGGAAAATAATCATGATAAATCGTTAAACCATTATCATATGAAAATCATTGTGCACTTTTCCCACACTCATATCCGCAGTGATCAAAGTGACAAGCCAGTGTTGATGATGCAATCATTAATATGCATGTGTTGGTTTGGTTGTGTAATGAATTTGTCTTTTATTAGCCAGACAGCAAAACCCAACCACACACTTTACTGCAGACATACGCATACACAAGACTCATAAAAGACTTTAACGATTATAAAGGCCAATAATGCGTCTGATACTGTGTCTTGCTCAGATAAAGATGAAGTCACAATGTTCCTGGGCTCAGCGTAGCAGATACGATATGGAAAAATGAGCTGACATCCAAATATTATGAGGAAGAAAGTCCATATAGTACATGCTATTAGCAAATCTATGAGTAACACTTTACAGTATCAGTAAACATGAATGATAAATAATAGTTCTATAGCATTTATTAATCTCAGTTATTCATATTTACTGCATCAATGTATTTTAAAAATAAATAGAGATATGTTAAAATGAGTTAATGCACTAACATGCACAAACAATGAAGAACTGTGTTTTTATTTAGAAACATTAACAAAGAGTAATGAATGCTGTTAAAAGTATATTGCTCATTGTTGGTGAATGTTCGCTAATGCATGAACTAATGTTAACGAATAGTCAGGTATTGTAAAGTTTTACCGATCTATGAAATGACATGGTGGTCGCGTGTTGATTTTGGCTGTGTAAAGAGTGCATGATCTCAGTATTTGTGGCGGTGCTGTTTTGTGACATTCCTCATCCTTTCCAAGTTAAAGCCATGTGAGCGAAACCACAGCAACATCTGACTCAGATTCCAGAGATAACCGTATTTAATTCATAAAACATGTTACATTTTAGCCCAAAATCAACAGAGAAAAACAGGAAATTATATTTTGCATAAAGAAAATGAAACATATTTTATGTAGGAGTGTCAACGTTAACGCGTTAACACGTGTGATTAATCTAAAAATGTTAACGAGTCATTTTTTTTTAACGCAAATTAATCGCATTATAAGGTTTGCCACTAACTTCTTCGCCAGTGTTACCAGGCTAGCGGCACAACAAGCAGGCTATTTTGACAACACAGTCACGGGAAATATTACAGAGCCATGGGTTGTGCTTTTTTTGACTACTTTTATAATGTACCTTATTATAATTTAATAAAGTCTCTTATAATTATGTCTTATACCTGGCGGAGGTGTGAAAGGGTCTGTTTCCTTTAACTAGTTTCTCATGCATTTCTTTATTTTAACACATTCACAGGTAAATCCTAGTATTTTAAATTTGTGATTAATTATGATTAATCACAGTCCATGACTGATTAACGCGATTCATTTTTAATCGATTGACAGCACTACTTTTAGGATTTCAAGATGTTTTGGTAACACTTTAGATAAGTGAACATACATTCACTATTAACTAACAATTTCCCATCACTAAACTCCTAATATGCTGATTATTGATAGCAAGGTAGTTGTTGTGATAGTTATGTTTAGATATTGGGTCGGGTCGGGTTAGGGGATCTAGAATATGATCATGCATTATTATATTATTTATAAGTACTAATAAATAGTAGCATGTTAATAAGTAACTAATTATAGTGAATAGGGTTCTCAAACTGATTTTTTTCTTCCACATAGTTATTTTTATAATAATTGAAGTGTGAATGTTTGTTACATAATTCACATTATTCCTAATATGTATTCTAATTACATTCTCATTAGCATAAAACAGTAATGTTTGACATTATTACAGTAAAAATACTGAAATACATTTACTTTTTTCAATCAGGATAAAGTAACAAATGATGTATAAATACTTAACAAACAAACAAATAAATAAATAAATACAAATTGGGTCACTTTATTTTAAGGTCCAACGCGCTAATAACAAATCATTAACTATGACTTGCCTCAATAAACTCCTAATTTGTTGCTTATTAATAGTTAGTAAGATAGTTTGTAAGGATGTAGCATATACTCATGCAGAACATGTGCTTTATAAGCACTAATAAACAGCTAATATGTTAATAATAATGAGCAACTACAAAAAATCAAAACAAAGAAGAACCTGTCATTAAATGGAATAATGTTATTATACATATATTTGTTAGGCTAAACATAAACCGACTCACCTCATTAATATAGCATTGGATTATAATCGACTATTAGAGTCAGAACAATGTATTTTATAACAGCAATTTGACTGATTTATTTATTAATTGATTTAAATTGATTGGAAATGTTTTATAAATTCCAATGATTTTGAAATTAATCCATTCTGTTTTGAGTCCTTAAAAGCTTGTGTCTGTTATTGTTTTAATTTTAATTCTGTCAAATGTAATTTAATTTAATTTAAATTTAATTTAATTTAATTTAATTTAATTTTATTTTATTTTATTTTTTTATTTTGTATTTTTTTTCTGTGGCAGAAAATAAATAAAACAACAGAATTGTTGTAAACTTCCTTTTGTGAAAGAAAGTCATAATTCAGAGTTTGTACCTTGTTTATATTTCCATGGTGGAAACAAGCTTCCATAAGTCACCTCTGTGTCTTGTTTTATGAGACGAGAAACCTAAATTTAGATCCACCTGCTCCTGTTGACTCATTCTGTGTGGAAACCACTGTCAGGCTCGACTCGTATCTAATCTAACAGATCTGTTATGCTCAAGGTCAAGGTTTGCAGATGTGTTTCTGTTTGCACACTCGCCAGGACTCCCAGTTAAACTCATGAGGTACTTTAATAAAGCTGTTACTAACAGTTAATCCCAGTTTGGTATGACAGACAGGCTGTAGTTTAGAGTAATGGCTCACTCATACCGTCCCTCTCCCTCTCATCAACACATGACACACGTCACTACACTGAAATCAAAGATCAGGAAACACTGATGTTTATGAATCCCATCCTTCTCCGAAGGAAGAGGAAGTATGTCTTACTCATTACACCACGGCTTCCACCATGCATATGTTTTTATTATAACTGCTCTCAGACGGGGAGTTACAGAGCGCCTTCTTGTGCTTTTGTCTGTTATGGTAAACAGCTCTTTTCGAGGTGTATGAAGCCTTGAATGGTGAGTATTTGTGTGTGAGTGTCTGAGTTTTGATATACTTTTGGGGCAAACGTAAACTTGTGTATGTGTGGACCGGTGTTCCCAGTGAAACCAGCGGAATAAACCTGCTAAATACTGAATGTTTTCATAAAAATGCAGAAAGCTTTATGTGAGGTTTAGGATTAGGTTAGGTTATATATGTGTATTTGTGAGTGTTTCGTTCAGCCTGGTGTTACTGTTTGAGACGTACTCGTAGTACCTAACAGTCTGTACTGAACATAGTCGCACAAAAGCACAAAGCGAGTCTATCGGGAGAATTCAGGGTAATTTAGAGGAGATCAGCCTCCCATGTTGTGTACAGAGACGTCTTAAACAAGCATTTGTTATTGCAGGAAAGCTGTGCCTTCCTGTTCCAGGCTGTAAACCTCTCGGGATGCTACAAACACGCTTGTACAGGATTTGACAAAAAAACACAATAAACAAGAGCCTTATTAATATGCTTTGTTGTACATTTGTATAGTTATTATTGTAATCTACAACATTCTGACACAGTTTCAGGAGTATATTCAGGAGTATCTCTTTGAATGGTTTACTTTAAGAAGTATCCTGGAAGTGTCGAGCTGCTGAGGTCATGCGACTCTGATTCAGCAAATCGGTCACAGTTTAATTGCATGGCTTGGTAAATCATTCACACTTGTGCTGTTCTCCAGTCACCTGATGTGAGGTGGACCAGTCTTACGTAATGCCACACCTGTCCTCAGCAAACCGCACGATCTGAGATATCATCCGAGCCATTTTCAAAAGTCTAATAGCTGTACGAGCAACAGCAATAGTGATGCTTCATAGCATGCAAACAAATTCCACACATGGAATTACACTACTTGTTAAATAGCTTTTATTTCTTTCCGTTGTCTATACTCTCTAGGTTGTTTATCAGTGTGGTGTAATTAGCAGTGTTTAGCACAAGCACTATGTCAGATGTCCAAAAAGAACAAATGGGAGCCCGTTTAGCAGAGCGTCTGTAACCTTCACAGCCCGGTTGTTTGGTGTTTTAGAAGCAACATTCTTTACTATTATGACTGCATGCACAAAGCATGACAAGACTTCTTCAGTAAGAGGTGAAACAGTAGGTAAAATCCGGACCATGAAAGATTAAGACGGGTTGTGTCCAAACAACACAGAACTACTGCAAAACCATGACACCAAACCTAAATATTCACTTTTACACAAAACCGACCACACAGCCAACATCCACGGAAACCACTAAAACTTAAAAATACGGACACCAGTGCTAATGTGCATAAAATATGATGTCATGACATCAAATCACCTGACTTCAGTATTATCAAACCATTGTGGGCAGTTTTGGAGAGAAGAAAGGAATCGGTTCCCTGCTTCAGCATCTCTAAAGCAGCTAGCAGATGCTCTGATAGACAACATTCAGCTGAAGACGATTCAAAAGGTGTACGAATCTGTCCTAAGACAGCTGACAGCTGTAATAAAGGCAAATGGTGGTAACCACCTTCATAAAAATATCTTCCAGGTATTTTGTTCAAACCCTGTAAGTCTAAAGTAGGGAATCTCCAAATGATGTAAAAAAGTTTAACTATAATTACCTGTACATACAGTTGTTTCCATAGTATTGTGTGCAACAATTATTTGTTTGTTGTATATTTTCTTATTAATCTTTTGAATTTTCTTCCTTGAGCAAATTCACTATTTTGAAAGCTTTAGTGCCATCTAAAAATATATAATTTTAGCTTCTACTGCTAATAATGCCGTCCCTTCAGTGATACAATCTGACTCATTAATAAATTGAGATTTATTAGTTTGGAGATGCCAGGTTAATATGCTTCCTCAAGCCTGCCTTGGGGCATCAGCTCAGGTATTAAAACACTTGAATCTGAACAATGTTTCTCATAATAGTAGTTTTGCTGTTTTATTCGATGTTTTTGGAGTTAATTCGTCCTGTTTTTTAATCATCTCTATGTCTTCTTTTATGATCGAAACCTAAATGTAGATCAACATTTGTGTGTACAACACGTTCTCACACCTTTGCCTCACATTGGACTGGTATCTAATCAGATTTGTTACGCCAAGGCCAAAGTAACACATTATTTATCTGTGTTTGCACACTTGCAAAAACTCCCAGTTCTAGCTCATGAGATCATTTGTAGTTTCTTGTTGCTTTTTCTTCTGAATTTTGAGTCAGTTCACTATTTTGACAGTTGTGTGTCATGCAAAAAAAACAAATATTATGCTATTAATTCAGCAAACCTTGTGATACAAACTGACAAGATTGTATCAGAAATGAGATCGTCAGAAATAAATTGAGGTTCATTAGTTTGGAGATGCTTTGGCTTGGGGCATCAGCTGGCAGGAGCATTACTAAATGCAACAATGCACTGGTTAACGTAGCCAGTCCTGAATAGCCCTTCCCTCATGGGACCAATAACCTTGTGCTGGTTGGAAGTTGAATCTAATTGAACCAGGACCTCTAGCCACCCCTCCATATGCTGTTGAGCGTGGTGGGGTCATTCCCGCCCCCGTCCCATAAACGCTCACATCTGGCATGATGATGCCTCTGCCAAGACTATGATGCCAAGCTGCATCTGTCACGCGGCTCTTTGATCAGGTTCTGAACGCGTGTGATGCACGCTGACGTCTGCTGATTCAGGTTCATCACCAGAGGCCCTCAATTGGCCAAAGCGAGCTTTTGTTCCGCTCTTATCAAGCGAACTTAACTCCTTTTCATTGTGAAAATGGGACACATTCCTTACTGGAAAAACACGTCTTTTTGTTGTTGTTACTTTTTCGTCTCGATGTTGCTGCGTCCGGATATCACCCGTTTGATTTGTGTATATATTTGAAAGCTGAAAAAGCATTCGGACATGCAGTGGTTTGATTAGTGAGCTGTGTTGTGTATGTTTAGGGAATGGAAGTGGAGCGAGCCATGACCAGCGAGCTTCAAAGACTGAAACAGGAAATGAGAGAAAGAGGGCAAGCCAGACCCCAGGACGAAGAAATCATCAACGCTCTCAGAGAACAGGTGGGAAGCTGTTCATACTTACACACTGCATTGTATTTTATGCTACTACATGGTATATACAGGAATTACAGTGAAACTATGTCCTATTCTGAATCTCCTGCGGTCCATGCATGCTTGTGTATTAAATGTTATGCAACAGTACGTTCCAGATCGCAAATGTGATTGGCTGACTAACTTTCAAAAAGTGCTTTCACTGTTGTATCATTACAGTTGACTTTGTTTGTGGCATTCTAGACTAGACAATAGCTGTGTTCCAATACAGAGGCTGCATCCTTGGAAGCACACAGACTTCAAAGACCACACCCTCACCTTAAAGGTCGATCTGAGCGAAAGCAAAACAGGGCTCACAACCTGCCTAATATGTTCACCTTGGTCCACATATGTACATAAAAGTCTAAATCTATAAAATAGCATCTTAGTAAGACGTACACCACTTGAAAGTCAGTGTAATGTTTTGATTAGGTTGAAACCCAGTACTTAAAGGGATAGTGCACCCAAAAACGGAAACTTCTATTATCATTTACTCACTCTTAGATTGTTCTAAATCTGTTTTCAGAAGAAACCGAGTTTATTTCTTTTCCTTAACACTAAAGAAGATATTTTGAAGAATGTTGGTAACCAAACAGTTTCTGATCCCCATTGACTACCATAGTATAGTATCCCCCCCCCCCCCATACTATGGAAGTCAATGGGGACCAACAACAGTTTGGTTACCAACATTCTTCAAAATCCATTCCTTTGAACAAATAGAACAATCCATCATTTTAGAACATTGTAAAATTGTTGTTCCATAGAACAATAAAGATTGTAGGGGTTTGGAACGATATGAGGGTGAATAAATAATTGAACTATCCCTTTAGATTTAAAATCTTAAACGTTTTCTCAATAAATATCCTGTCGTCACTGGTGTGCAATGAATCTTGGGCCGGGATGCGAAGGATCCATCTGTAGTAGCCTTCATGGCCTGGGAAATGATGTTGCATTTAAAGGACTCTTTGAATTGGGACAGCCTTCATTGTGCCGCTGTGATGCATTTGGTCTTCAAATGCAGCCTTCAAAGGATGCAGCCTCTGAATAGAGACGCAGCTACAGAATGCAGTTCTTTGAAGAAGTTCACCCTTCATCATGGACAGTACGCAAAATCTGTTCACCTTCTCTTCCATTCAAGGATTATAATAGCATGCAAACATAACTATTTTACTGTAACTAGAACCACATGATAAAGTGAACGTGAACGATTGGAGAATTTGCTCACCTACTGTAGGGTAAAAGCTATAATAATGTGTGTGTGTTTGTGTATTTTCAGGTGGCACGGCTCACACAGCGGGAGCAAACACTCGAGCAGCGCTTGAAGATGACTTGTCAGGAAAATGAGGAACTAAAAGACACTGTGTCCACACTACACGCTCGCCTGGATCTACAGGAACAACAGAGTCACACACACATACAACAGGTTAGGCAGCTCTTTCTCACTCACACACAGACACACACACACACACACACACACACGCATGCAAGCACACACACACACACACACACACACACACACACACACACACACACACATCCTGAATACAAAGCCAGGACACTCTGTGGTCTGTAGTTTAAGGGAAACTGGAATCTTAAAATTTCAACACAGTCCCTATGAACAGTAAAAATGTAGCCATATGATCCAGAGATTAATGACACACATTTTCAAATGCTCATGTTCAGTACAAGACGTCTGTGTGCAGTAGGGGTGGGAATATTTAGGCACCTTGCAATCCAATCCGATTCTTAATCTACACTTTTTTCTTTATAATGAGTTAATCGACTTTCAGTATAAATACTGACTTTCAGAGTGCTTTTACTATCTGAGAGTGCTGTTAATATGAGGTTATCCAGACAAGTGCAGTTATGGATTGTTCTGTTTTTCTCTGCATTATTGCGGCAGCTCCAATAGACTAATGCACAAATCTATTTCAACATATCAGATGTTTTATCCTGCCTTTAAGACATAACCGATTGTGTTTGCATTATAAAATCATTTTGAGATGCAAGTGCATTTACCGCTCACACAGAGTCACATGCCATGCCTTCTGAATGATCACACAAAGTGCACGTGAGCATTTGAAAGCAGCCGTCTGTCAGTAAGTGAGCTTCAAGGATCCAGTAAGTGCTGCATTCCGAGCGGCATACATGATGCGTACGGAAGCATTTGGAAGGGAAAACAGAAATTCTGGCGGATGTTTCTCAGTGCATATTCTGTGCAATGAATCCGCAATCATGAAACAAGTTTATATACTTAATTGGCAGAAAGCAGAATACGACTGTCTCTAGCGTGCACAAATAGAATTGATTCTGAAATGTTCAGGTTTGATTCAGAATTGTTAAAGAGATTCATGATGCATGAGAGAATCAGAGTCTGAATTAAACCAGGGCTCGGGGCAAAAATTGACAAAATTGGCAAAACACCAAAACTGGCTAAATATTTTTGAAAAAATATGTCCCTCATAAATGTAAAAAAAAGTTGAATTTCAGGGTAAATATATTGGCTCTTGTATGTATGTGTACATAACTTACATTTGTTCTCTCCGTCCCAGCTGACCCAGGCCTGGCAGGAAGTGGACGGGGCTCGTTCCCGGGCTCAAGAGCTGCAGTCTCAGGTGGAGGAGCTGCAGGAGGAGGTGGCCCTCCAGGAGAAGAGTCACAACGACTCGTCTTTACTGTCTGAGCTTGAAAACAATCTGGACACTGCAGACTGGAGCCTGGACAAAGAACAGGTGATGCACTGTAACCTGATAATGCCCGACTGGAACACATTCTACTTCAAATGAATGTGTTACGGAAGAAGAGTTCTGTGTGCATGTGGTAATTCATCTCTATTGAATGGATTTTTAGATACACTATATGAATCCAGAGTCCTGCCATTGAAAAATACATACAGGGGTTTTAGTCAACTGTGCTGATTTGCTTTTTGCACAGTTCACATTCTCTGTCCAACTGCACTGGAGACACAAGGTGTAAAAAAATATCCAGATACCAAACGCATGTTAATGCTAGTAGTACAGTGTGTCGATCTGTTTGTGTCATCCCCTAGATGTGTGTGTGACCTTCTTAAGATTTAAAAACTGATTATCTTGCACAATGCAGTATACTAGGATATGCGGAAGTGCAATCCCAAAATGCATTGCAACAAGAAATATACGTGAGACATTTCATTTAGACCTGAAAAGTGTTTAAATTAGTGGTGGGCCGTTATCGGCGTTAACGTGCTGCGTTAACGCGAGACTCTTATCGGCGATAAAAAAAATATCGCCGTTAATCTATTCTCAAAGTTGGGTTGGGAGCTGGGTCTATACTACGCAAGCTATGATGACTTCACCCTGATATTTTAGCGCGGATGTATACCTAGCCGAATTGCACTGTAGGGGGCGAGAACGAGTCTTCGAACTAGAGGCTCGCAGTCCGTGATGGACAGATTGTTAACGGCTGGTCTATGTGGTAATACAATCGGGCAGGACATCCAAACGCTCACCTATCATTCATCAACCTCAAATATGGCTTTTCATCTGAAAGATGTATGTAGTAGCAACTTTACATGGCCGCTCAATATGATGTTAACCTAGAGAAACGTGCGCTATTGAAGTGTTTGTGTGGAAGCGCGTTTGCTGCAGGACAGGCTCCGGTGCGCTCACTTGCTCTTAAAATCTCCGTCATTCTTGGTCATACAGATAAAAGTAGCCTAATACATCTTTCGAATCTGTAAAGACTCTACGTTTATTTGTGTGCACTCAGAATAACAACGAAACGTTGCGCTTTTAAGCAAACAGGATGCGCTTTAGGTCTCATGTGAACTTGAGTGAGAAACTCCGTCTTTGAAAAATATATCTATAGAGAGTGAAATGTCTAAAAAATAAAAATAGAAGACGTGTGTGTTAGCATGGATGATTTACATGAAATTTAATCTGTGCAACACTGTGCATAAGATGGCTTTCAGTTCAATATAATAACAAAAAACGACATTTTGGGTTTTTATTCAACTAATAAGGTGGGCACGCTGTGATCTGTACTATATTTTTACTGTAATTGACAGTTATCAAAAAAAAACATTTGGATTGGGACGGGAAGAGATTAAAGTTTGTGATGCATTTTGGAAACAGGAGATGAGCCCCTGGTCTAATGCGCCACCTGGCTTGAGAAACCCGTTCTCAAAGACTTACTTTTAGTCATTATTTGGGTAGCACACATATTCTGAATGCCTTCGGCAGAATTCAAATGAGCCATTTTAATCTAGATTAATCTAGATTAAAAAAATTAATCTATGCCCACCCCTAGTTTAAAGACAATTTCAGTACAAATTATGCATTTTATTACAATTTACAATGTTATTAGTGCTGTCAATCAAAAACATTCACACATTTTCCTTTAATCAATCATAATTAATCACACCTAAAATGATGTAATCCTAAATATTTGAGCAGATTGAATCTCAAAAATGATTTGGAAACAACATAAAGATAGTATATTTTAAATATTTGTTTAATGGCATGTTTTTACTTAGTGCTGTGAATGAAAGCAAATATATCTGATACTAATGCTGATGATGCTTCTGCTAAATTGATTTTTTTTATTGATTTCTTAAGATAAATTTTGATTAATATAAGCAATTTAACATTACTGTAAAACGTACCTTTACAACTCTTACAGAACATTAAAAACTATGATCAGATTTGACATAAACCCATTATAATGTCACATTTTACTGTGCCTTTATGTAGTGTGTTGTATATAGTGTATATAATAATAATATAGTGATGATCCTCTCTGTTTGACTGAGCTGTCACTTCATATTTTCCATACTATGTTTATTTATTTTATTCAATAAATACATTAATAAATAAAATACTAGTTAAAACATTTAGTATCAATATTTTTTGTGATCATATACTACAATGCTAGTCAAACGATGTGGGGAAAAAACATGAATAAAAGCTACATCAGGAAGGGGGAAAATGTTACTTATTATAATGCATTTAATATTAAAATATGAATCACATAATTTAGCACGCTATCTTTGACAGCCCTAGTTGTAATGCGTATACTGTAGGATTCGTTACTCTGTTGAAATCAGATTGAGTCAAGTCTCTTGTGCACACTGTTATGTGAAGTGCTCTGTTTGTGATACAATGAGTTGCTGCATATGCAAAGCATTGTAAAAGCCTATGTCAGCTTCTCGATCAGGATGATGCAGCAGACAGCACAGCTCTCAAAGCTAAATACATGATTTACATTCATGTCTGTTAGTGTGATATTTGTGCACAACTAGAACATGTGTCTCGTCCAGCATGTCTGTCGGGAGCTGCACTGCATGCTGGAACTGCTGCAGCCTGTGGCCTACAGATCAGAAGCTGAGCAGGACTCAGACAGCCTGCAGGGCATGCTGGGACAACTGAAACACGCAGCACAATGGATAGCACACAGTGAGACGCTACAGGTACAGCTCTTTTCTATGGATATATATATGGGATATATGTAATGTATCTTCTTGCCTGGAGTATTTGGACATCTCACACTGTCTCACACATTCATCACAAGCATCTTCATACTGTGTGTCTTCATTCAGACTATATCGGTTTGTGTTCTCATGGCTTTTGTTCTGTCATCGGGTAAATCTCACATAACCTTCCTGGATCATATTCCAATCTGGCATCAAAATATTATGATGTGATTAAAGAAAGCAATTTGGTTTCCAATGCAAAAGCAATGCACAAGTAAAAAATGAAAAATAAACAAACTGTTGTAGTACTGTATTTTTTACTGTACTGTATCAAACTCACATATTCTGATGCATTACACAAAATGGACAGACAAATAACACATTTTTTTTTGCTTTTATAAAAATGCTCTATTTGCTTATGCAAAAAGGCTGTATTTGCTTAATGCAACTTTATTTATTTACTTGTTTGTTTGTTTGTTTGTTTGTAAGTAAAATGCCAACTCGATGTGTTTTTGAGATTCACCCGATTATGAATGAGAGAGTGAATGAGAGAGTGGATCAGAATATATGTTAATATATATTAATTATCTTCAATTTGCATCAGTAATTGCTGAAACTGACATGCTATTTCTGTGTGCTCAAACAGTACATGACATGAAATTAGGATTTAATAATGTACAGTATGTCTAATACTCAAAAGGTTTGGATATTAAACTTACTTCCCACTATGCTACGGATGTATTATTGACCTGGTTTGGGTAGTTGTGTACTGAAGTGGGAATTGCGTCAGAGGTTTTGTTCAGGTTGAGGTGTGTTCAGTGAGGATCAATGAAGCCACAAATGTAGCCGGAGGTAGAGACTGAGAGAGAGATTGAACAGAGGGTTATTTATGCTCGTTACATGACACTGATGCTGTAGAGATACTGATACTCCCTGCAGTCACAGTCTAACAAAGACCACGCTTGACAAGTCCTCCCAGCCTAACCAGCACGCAGTGCTGAACGCTCCTGTATCATTTGTGTCTGCAGGAGAAGAAGAAGTCCATTGTGGGATCGGTGAGCGATCCGTGTGAGAATGCCGTCCGGATACAGGAGCTGCAGGATCAGGTAACAGTTCTTCATGTGTTAAAGCTTTCAGCCACAGCTAACAGCAGCCCAATACCACTGCCGCTGACCTGGGCTCAGTTCCTTACAGAATGCCTCCATTGTTTGAGGAGTTTCTGTTCAAAGATTCAGTGCTTTTCTGACTGAGATTCACAGCTGTATGAAGACAGTCAACAGATGCAGTCAAGTGGTGAATTTATGGCTTCCAGGAAGGAAATAATAATTAGTCATGGTTTCTTAAAAAGTCTTAATTTGTGCTTCCACAAATTACAGCCTTAAAAAGTTCTTAAATCAAAGCAGAAAGTCTTAAAACCATGAAGTCCTTGCATTAAATAATAATAAAATAAAATACCTCAGTAATTTTGTCTTGTTTTCCAATATAAATAACCAAACACCATTAAATCAAGATATATTTAGAATATGAAATGCAAAATAAAGTCTTGAGATATAGATTGTCGATTTATGCTTAAAACAAGAACAATTATCTGTCAACAGGGATTGAAAATTATTGAATTCGAATTTGTGGGTTTGAATTAAGTTGATTTTTCTAAACACATTATACTTGTTTTCTTAAATGTAATTTTGCTTTTCAAGTAAATGGATCTTGATTTAATATGAATATAAGACAAAAGCACTGAGGAACAGCCTTGTGTAGACGGAAGGAAGAAACCAGCAGTGAAACTAGTCCTCATTGACTCTCCTTTGGGCTTCACACTTTCATTTGGTAAATGTGAAGTGCTTCATTTCTGAAAAATGACCATTTGCAAAACTAATGACACTTTCACTTCACCCCATACACACCGCTTCACCTTTAAACTCACCATTCACATCATCCTGGCGTATCTTGTTCTGTGTTTTACACTGTTTAGACTTCGCCCTGGGTTTAGTGTCAGTCCTGGATGGGCAGGTTTTGAGTTTTCATGCCATAAATCTGGGTTAACATTCTTTATTTGCCTATTCACAAGGATATTAACATTGATTGGACAACTATAGAAAGCTCATAAATATTTAATGAAATGCAATTATACAGAAGTTTTAGTGTAACATTTGCATCTTCCTGTACAAATATTTTTAAAATTTCACGGAAATGTGTGTACAGTATTAAAAAATACTTAAAGTGTTGAGCTTATGCTTAAATGCATAAAATTAGTTTCTCAAACAAAACACACCCTTAAGATTACAAGCAGAGTGAATGCAGAGTATTCGTGTGCAGTGGTGGACAAAGTACACAGATCAAGTACTTGAGTAAAAGTACAGATACGTATAGTAAAATATTACTCCAGTAAAAGTAAAAGTACTGCTTTTTAAATTTTACTCGAGTGAAAGTACAAAAGTACTCAATTTTTTATGTACTTAAGTAAAAAAGTACCGATAGACAGATTTATTTTGCAATTTTATATAGACTACTTTATTTAATTTTATATTAGCACATATTTTTATAATCCTACTGCCCAAAATACCTGGGTTTTTCCCAAAATAACCACTATATAGAGTCAAGATATATATTTTGTTGATATGGACTACGTTGATGAGAGTGATGTAGTAGTTCACTGTGAAGCTTACACTGCCATGTACCTGAGAGAAAACAGATTTCACCATCTAATTTTCACCAGGAAGAAAAAAGTGTTTTAGAAGTTTTAGTTTTTGCAGAACGTCAGTTATATATGACATGAGAATTAGGCCTGAAATTAGGAAGAACATTTTAAGGAAAATCGAATTATATTTTCATAATGAATTTTTTTCTTCTCAAACCTTGTCTGTGGTGTAAAAACACCCCTGGCCCAATGCCCCCAGAGGGCATCACTTCCCACTCTGATAATTACTGTATTACTATGTTCTGAACATCACATCCTTTCTTTTTCCCTCAGATGGAATCTATCTAGGTGGCTGAATAAAGATATTTGGACTTTATATCTAAAAATTTCCTCAACTTAGCACCAGCAAGCTTGTTAGCTAGACAGCTAGCATTCGCTAACAATATTTACTTATTTTCAGTATGGTTATGAATAAACATTCATATCTGTCTACTCGGCTAACGTTAGTTGATCTGAACAATATAAAAATGTATACTGTTGATAAACAATACAAAAACAGACGTCACATAGGTCTAAATGCATAGCATTTTAATAAAACTGCTAACGTTACAGCAGCGGGGAATATGAACGTGCATGAGTTATTGTATTTAATCGGTGTTATTTTAATGTTTTGTTTTTTGACCTAAAACATAACGTTAGAGACACTGATGTCGATCTGTCTGCATTCAAGCATTTCAGTGGGCTTAATAGATCACCCTTTACAGCAGATTTAGTTCACTGACAGTTTTGACCTAAATATTATTTTCAGTTACAATAATTAATCCTAAAAAACGACATTAGTAACTTACTTTTCACAGCATCAGTAGCGCGTGCTCACGAGATCTCCCGGTTCTTTACTTGTGAGTTCAGTTCACTGAAGAAGACTCGCTCTAAACGGATCATTTGAATCAGTGAGTTTTCGACTCAAGAACAGCTGCAATCGGATCATTGCAATTTGTAAATGAATCGTTTGTTGCGATTTGCTAACCGATTGAACAGGTTCATTGAAAATAATCAGTTTGTTCATGAATCAGACACCGCGTCTGCGTCTCGGACCACGTGATGTATCACGTGAGTAACGATATGTTTTATGAAATGTAGTTAAGTAAAAAGTACGATCTTATGCTTTGGAATGTAGTGAAGTAAAAGTAAAAGTTACTCAAAATAAAACTACTCCAGTAAAGTACAGATACTTGAAAAATGTACTTAAGTACAGTAACGAAGTAGTTGTACTTCGTTACTGACCACCACTGTTCGTGTGTGACCTTTGCCTTTAGCATTTAATGTGCTATTAATATGATTGTTATCTTTTTAATCATCACTTTGGTCTTCTGTCTCAGAATGAGCGTCTCGTAGCAGAAAACACGGAGCTGAAGCTGCGAGCTGAGAGACTTGTGGAGCAGGAAGTACTTCAGCAGGTCATAAAGGACCGCGATGATGCCATCACTAAGTAAATATTGACCATTTACTTGCTATTATGATTCTATAAATGTTTATGAGAAACTAAATTCATTATCAGTTATGAGTGATATTCTTTGGAACAGTTTTGTCTAACAGAAAAGTAGTTATTTGTATGGTTTCTTAAGAAAATGTTATATTATTGTAAATGATGTATTGAAACGATACTGTTAATGTTGCCATGAATGCAGCCATTGTTGCTGATATGGCACTAACACTTAAATAGTATAATAGAAAAGTTGGTTTTCTGTCATGCAGGAAGACGGCGATGGAAGCAGAGCTGCTGAGGACTAAACATGAGATGATGTATTTGAACAACCAGCTCCTGGAAGCCATACAGCGCAAACTACAGCTGTCCCAGGAACTGGAGGCCTGGCAGGTAACAACTGTTTATAATTACAACAGTTCAATCACCAAACCTCCCAGGCCTCACTTACTGAACTGAGTAATTAGGGTTAGTGTCTTGCTCCTGGCTGGGTTTAGGTGTATTTTGTCTGTTAATGGTGTTTTGGATACTCTGTCACTCTCTGCTGTTTCTGCTGTGTAACTGCTTCGAGAGCGTTAAACGAGAGCAGATCAGATTTAATTAATAATGTATAATGCTCTTTTGTAAGTGAATGTGTTCATGTTCCCAAAACGTCCTGTTCTTATTCAGTAGTAAAAAAAGTTCAAATATAAGGTCATTTTGAAATCAATACCTTATCAGTGTTATTTTAGCATCATTGAGATACTGTTACATATTTTATTAATATTTAGAATCATTTGTTTTAATCTTATCTATTTTCACTATTCAATTTAAAGTTTTAGTAATTTTATGTTTTTGTTGTTTTTAGTATTTTGTTTTATTTTTGTCTATATTTGTATTATGTCAGTTTCAGTTATTTTAGTATCATTACATTCAAAATAAATTGGCATATGTTGCCTTGGCAACTGGCTGAAATATTAAATTTATTTATTTTGGTTAACGTTTATGGTGACACTTTAGTATAGGGACCACTTTCACTATTAACTATTTGCTTATTAGCATGCCTATTACTAACATATTGGCTATTTATTAATATGTATAAAGGATTTTTTTTCTACATGACCATATCCTAACCAATACCTAAACTTAATAACGACCTTACTAACTATTAATACGCAGCATATTAGCAGTTTATTGAAACAAAAGCTGTAGTTAATGGTTTGTTAATATTGAGAATGGGACCTTAAAATAAAGTGTGACAACGTTTATTTTATTTCAAGGAACAATCATGTATTTTTATGGTTTTATTTTTAGGTAAGAATACTAAGTCTGTAACCTATGCTCCTAAATGTTGAAGACACATTATTTATTTGCTGTAAAAAAGTGATTGTTTCACATTTCTGCATTGCTATCAACAAGCACATACACACAAATACAAATAATAATGTGCAGAAGAATGCATTTATAATGATTTATTGCACTTGTACCGAATTCTTAGCATAGATATATTGAAGGAGATTTCTTTTTTAATGTTGTAATTTATGATTTTTATGAACTATTCATGTGTCCCCGCAGGACGATATCCAGGTTATCATTAATCAGCAGCTGAGGAGCCAGCAGCAGACAGAACAGCCTCAGAAGAGACCAGCGAGGCGTCTTTCTTTCCTGCAGAAGTCCAGACGGCCGTCCTCTTCCCCCTCCACGATATCAGAGATCAGCCCAGAGCAGAACCAGACGCCCTGGAGAGACTGGCTCAAACGCAGCAGATAAACACTCCGCTGCCAATACCAAAGACACTGACCATGTTAGAAAACGAGGCTTTGAAGAGAGAGAGTGAGAGAGAGATGTTCTTAGAAAGAAAAAAAAACCCCATCTTATTCAAGAACAAAATGTAGCTGAATCTCATAAAACTTTTCACATTTACCCTCCCTCCAAAAAAAAGAAAAAAGAAAAAGGAGAAATAATATTTTTTATAAAGATAATAAAACATTTTAGAACGTAATGGAATGTAATTTTAGAAATGGTAATGGAATGTGCTGTAATTATCTTATTGCAAAATATCATATCTTCTTTCTGTTGACTTTGGAGTGAAATGTGTTCTGAAAAGATTTTGTGAGATTCAGTTGTATAATATTAATATTTATACTTAATGGAAGTAATGAAAGAATGAATACATTGACATCATGCTGGTCATGATCTTGTTGATTTTAATGACATTTAAGATAGTAAAATTATGTAATAACTTTAATAGAACAACACATTTACCTGAACTGCACATAAAAACTATGTGCATATGAAGGGACGTCTCAGAGTGAAATACTCCAGATGGTGCTTACGAGTTGACTGACATTGTTCAGTTCATTAATGCTCTGTATCATATGAAGGATCTATAGTGCTCAGACTTGTGACACTGAAATTATTTACAGAATCATTCAATGAATGAACGAATGACTGATGCATTTATATAGCGCTTTATTGTGTATTGCTGTATACCCAAAGCGCTTTACAATCATGTGGGGGGGGAGGGGTGTTCTCCTCAACCACCACCAGTGTGCAGCATCCACTTGGATGATGCGACGGCTGCCACAGGACAACGGCGCCAGTGCGCTCACCACACACCAGCTACAGGTGGAGAGGAGTGAGAGTCATAGAGCCAATCAAGTGTATGCGCTCACCACACACCAGCTACAGGTGGAGAGGAGAGAGAGTCATATAGACAATCAAGTGGATGGGGATTATTAGGAGGACATGGTTGACGAGGGCCAGTTGGTCGAATTTGTCCAGGACACCGGGGTTACACCCCTACTCTTTACGAGAATTGCCATGGGATTTTTAATGACCACAGAGAGTCAGGACTTTGGTTTAACTTCTTTTAAAGGACAAGATTCAAATGTTCCTGGCTGAAACCCTTTACGTACTCTTCTGTGTATCACTAATGCAGTTTTGTTTTGCAAGTTTGTATGTAATTTATGTCTTTGTCAATGTGACATTTGTACAATAAATTTTTATGTAAAGCAGTGTCTTTAGGATGTTTATTAAGGAATGCTTTTGCACAGCAGGCTTCAGTAAAAGTATAAAAGAAAAGCAATTGTATCATTTAAGTAGATCTGTCAGAACATGCAAGCCAAGTGGGCAACTGATGTTGAAAACACATCAAATTGACATCAAACATTGGTCAGAAATGTAAATCAAACTGATGTCAAAAATTTTAAAGGATGTTGATTTGGTCTAGATTGAATGTCGGACATATTGGCCTGCACATAATTAAAACAATTTCAGTGTGGGATTAACTTCCTATTTTCACCCAATTACCACTGGAAGAAACTTGCATGTTTGACCTGCTCTTTTCAACATCGAGTGCCCACAGGGAAGGCAGTCTAACTTTTCCATCTGATTTTTTTACATGCGTAAATTATTCTGCCATTCATTTTGATAAAGCTACTGTTTCAAATATTTTTTTTTCAAATTTGTCCCCAAAATCTACATTCCCTGAAGATACAAAGCTATCAAAAGGATTTGGATTCATCAAATGTTTAGAAGATATCATTTAATAAGTGTGTTGAGTCACGGCCACAAAATCTGTCAAAAATGTAGAATATATAAGCCAACTTATTAAAATGGCTACATTTAAATTACATTTCTGTCATTAGTGTCTATAGATGACAACGTTTTGTGTGAATCAGTGAAGGGTTAAGGAGGAGATCAAAAAAGTGGTTCCTCTTTATATTAAGTGGCCTTGACTACTCTGTATTTACATTTAAATTAATAATTTGGTATAATGCACTTATTGTGTACATACATGTTTTTACATTGTACTTGCATAAAAAATACCTGCATTTAATTACATCAGGTACTTAATTTATATAATTACCTTTGTAATTACACTGTTGGCCCATCCCTTACACCTTAACCCACCCTTAAACCTACCCATACCACCAAACCTGTCCCTAACCTCACCCATATCCCAGCAGAAGCAGCAGAAGTGTTTTAAAATACAATATGAACATGATAAGTACATTGTACTTATTTGTTTATGTACGTTCAAAGTAATTAAGGCCACTTAATATAAAGTGGGACCAAAAAAGTTTTTGGCAACTCAAAAAAACAAATTTTATACTAAGGTTGTCCACTAGAGGGGATATAATAGGATTCCCTTTAGAATAGGAACTCTACACTGCGTCCCCAAGAGGGTGATTATGGGGAAATCATATATAGAGTATAAAGAGTATAAAAGAGAGAGTATAAAAGGGAACCTGTACAAAAACGTAGTTCCTTAAAGGCAAGAAAGAGGATTATGGCAAGCACTAGCACTGCGAACTTTAGAAAGTGTGTTCATCCATGTCAGTGTTTCTTGACACCTGATGATATGCATGTAATGTGTGTTATGTGCATGGGTGAGGAGCATGCACGCTTAGTCCTTGAGGGGCCTGTTTGCTTGCATTGTTAAAGCTTTTCATTGAGGAAACTTCACTCTCATCTGTTCCTTTTTTGAAGGGGATCCGGACAGCCATCTCTAACCCGTAGTTCAGGACCTGCTGCAGCCGAGGCGAGTAGGATACTGCAATCATGGGGTTCGCAGGTGGCGCTTGCAGATGAGTTTGAGAACGGTATGAATATTTCTTACTCATCGGCGGCGGGCGAGAGCGAGTGCATCTCCTCGATGTATCGGTTCCACCTTTCCAAACTTTTTGGTGCATCCGTTGAGACGGTTATTGGGATGTTTCGGGGGGTGAAGGTGGCCTTTGCTGCTTTTAAAAACGTAATGCCGTGCCGGTCCATTTTCAAGCCTCAAGCCATGAAGGGGGTTGGCTCGTCCCAGTCTGAGGACCGGAGGCAAGACCAGAAGGCTAGCACCGCTTCTCGTGCTCCTCCTCCTTTGAAGGGTAGAGCACGGAGAATTCCCGAAGCTAAAGGGAGAAAGAAAGATCTCAGGGAAGTGTTTCAGAGTAATTGCTCTGAGCGCTATAGAATCCAAGAGGCTAGTTGACAGAGGCTAATTAACATCTGCCTCCTTCCGGGTTTTATAATTTACTCTGAGCGTCATTAGGCCTGCTCTTGCTAGAGAGTTATTTTCTTTGAGGTCTCAGCTTGCCAGAGCTCTGCTAAGACAGCATCTGTGAGTTTTAGGCTCTCTGTGAGCTTCTTTACACGATGTCCCGAGTGTTGATCGTAGTTAGGCCCCTTCTTGTTTTTGGAAATCATCATTTGAGGCCTCCGCTCCTAGAGCTCGGCCATTTACTGTGAGTGTCGGCAGGCCTCCTTTCACTTCAGAAATGTATTTCCTTTGATGTTTTGTTTGCCTAGGAATCCACTAATACAGTATATGTGAGCTGTAGGCTCTCTGTGAGCCTCCTTACAAGATGTCCTGAGCACGGGGTGTAGGTTTAGAGAGTTGTCATGCTGAGGCCTCGAGAAAGTAACATCTACTGCAAGAATAGTCAGGCCTCCTCTCTCTATGCAGAGTTTTACGTTGAGGCCTTTGTTCGTCAGACAGCCTTTGTGAGTTGTAGGCTCTCTTGAGCATCCTTACAAGTCCTGAGTGTGGAGTATAGTTAGGGTTAGGTCTCCTCTTGTTTTAAAGTGGTCATATAATGCTTTTTACATTTTTTTACATTATTTTTCAAATACTGTACAATATTGTAGTTCCTCTATGCCCGCCTCTCAAACGCTTCATTTTCTACAATGCCCCTCCTTCCGACAAGCACATTCTGCTCTGATTGGCAAGCTGACGCAGTGCATATTGTAATTGGCCGATCACCAAACGTCAGAAATGTAACGTCCCTTACCATAATTGCGAGCTTCAGCTTTCAAGTTAAAGGCAGGATAAGTGATTTTTTAAAAACATTTTAGTAAACTGAGTCGGGCCGAGTACCAAAACAAACTTTTAGCCAATCAGCAGTAAGGGGTGTGTCTACTCATAATGTGGAGGAGAGAGCGTTCAGTGAACAGCCGAGCCTAGCGACAGAAAGATAATTAAACTAATAACAAAACATACTTACAGTCACTGATTCAGAAGCACCAGATTGTCCTAGCAAAAAAAAATTGGAATTTTACTTCTTTTTTTTTTTAACTAGCCTTTGTGCACAGCCAGCCTTGTACTCTCCTAGGTTCACTGAACTGTCCTACATAAAATGCGTTGCGCAAATTCTAACATTTGGATTGTCTTTTTTAGATAGAAAAAATCCTTTTGTGGGAGACTTTGAGTTTATAAATCAGCAGATCGTACACATGCACAAACAGCTACATAACACACTAAAGAAAAGGGAAACAAAAAATTGCATCATATGACCCCTTTAAAGAGTCGTCATGCTGAGGCCTCCAATCCTAGAGCTTGGTCGTTTACTGTGAGCATCGTCAGGCCTCCTCTCACTACAGAGAGTTATCTATTGAGGCCTCTACATGCCAGAGCTCTGTTAATTTAGAGTAATTTTAATCATTTTAGAGTGTTTTCATGCTGAGGCCTCCGCTCCTAGAGCTCAGCCATCATTTACGATCATCGTCTGGCCTCCTCTTGCTATAGATAATTATTAAATTTAGGCCAGAGCTCCGCTAGGACAACATATGTCAATTCCACTCGTTCTCAACTACAATTCCACTCATTCTCTACTATAGGAGAGGAATAATTGTATAATAAACTTGTTAAATCAGCTAAACCAACAACATGTATGTTAGACCCTATTCCATCTAAACTACTAAAATAGCTGCTTCCAGAAGTCATAGATCCTCTTTTGGCTATTATTAATTCGTCATTGTCATTAGGGTATGTCCCCAAAACCTTTAAATTGGCAGTTATTAAGCCTCTCATTAAAAAACCACAACTTGACCCCAAAGATCTAGTTAATTACAGACTGATCTTGAATCTCCCTTTTATGTCAAAGATACTAGAAAAGGTAACATCCTCACAATTATATTCCTTCTTAGAGAAAAATGGTATCTGTGAGGAATTCCAGTCAGGATTTAGACCATCTCATAATACTGAGACTGCTCTCTTTAGAGGGACAAATGACGTGATCTTATCATCTGATCATGGTTGTATCTCTCTATTAGGTGGTGGTGGTGGATGAGGAGATAGCCCCCTTACTATGTAAAGCGCTTTGAGTGTCTAGAAAAGTGCTATATAAATGTAACAAATTATTATTATTATTATTATTAGTGCTCCTGGATCTTAGCGCTGCGTTCGACACTATCGATCACTACATTCTTTTGAGTAGACTTGAAAACTCTGTTGGCATTAGTGGAAGTGCATTAGCATGGTTCAAATTGTACTTATCTGACCACCATCAATTCGTGGCAGTGAATGAAGAGGTATAATATCGATCACAAGTGCAGTATGGAGTACCTCAAGGCTCATTACTAGGGCCGTTACTTTTCACGCTTTACATGTTACCCTTGGGAAATATCATCAGGAAACATGGGGTTAGCTTTCACTGTTATGTTGATGATACTATTTCTTCACGGCCCGGTGAAACACACCAAATTGAGAAACTTCGATTTAAAGTTGATATAAAAAACTGGATGACAAATAATTTCTTACTATTCAATTCTGAAAAAAATTCTGAGTTGTTAATTATCGGACCTAAAAACCACAAAAGTAATAACCTAGAACAATGTCTAACATTTGATGGCTGCTCTCGCGATTCTTCATCAGTTAGGAACCTAGGTGTGCTATTTGATAGCAATCTCTCCTTTGACAGCCACGTTTCTAGCATTTGTAAAACTGCATTTTTTCATCTTTTCATCATTTAGGGCTCACTTTAGTATTGGTTAGGTAGTATGGAGTGTTGCTATGCCACCTCTCTTTTGAGAAGTGCTTTATTTAGGTCTCCAATCTCTAGAGGTTGGCGGACTACTCTGTGACCTTTCTTCTTTGCTGGCCTAAATATGCATACAGTCAGGCTTCCTGTGGAGACCTCCGTTCTTGAGACGGTCCGGTCTATGGCGTTGCTGGTGAAGGGATAAGGACTCCTCTGAGTCTTTGACTTGGTTCAGCCATTTAGGCACGTATCCCTGCAGCATGGCAGCAAGGGTAATCCCTTCCCCAAAAGCGCCCTCTAGTCGATGCAGCATGGAATTCCCTTTTGAAAGGGAATGTCTCAGGTTACGCATGTATTCATGGTTCCCTGAGAAGGGCAACGAGACGCTGCATCTCTCTGCCATGCTTCAGAAATTCCTGCACATCTCTTACAGACAAGAAGTGGATGTTTTTTTTACAGGTGCCCTTTTATACTCTCGGGCACACATGTAATGATGTCATGGGCTACCACCTGCCAATGTCAAGTTCACTGTCGTGTTCAGACTCATGCTTCAGACAGTAGTCATGCCGCAGTCATTTCCCCAAAAGCGCCCTCTAGAGGATGCAGCGTCTCGTTCCCCTTCTCAGAAAACCATGGTTCCCTATCTGTCGGTCACTACGAGTTATGTCGTGACGACATAGGGGATTTACCTGGAAGCCCCGAACATCTCTGACTAAGAGAAAACGCCAATGAAATTGGCTAGTGGATTTTGCATACCTGAGCCACTCCCCGTGCATACGGGTATAAAAGGGCGACAGGTGCATCCACTCATTAGATTTTTGCTTCGGAGCCGAGTGGATGAGAAGAGTGCTGATCTCCACAAAGCCGTTCATCTTTGTTTTGTTCCCGGTTGGCGTAACGGTGCGATCAGCGGAGTCCCTCTCATCAGCGATTCCCCTGGGCACTTCAACTGAGAGAGCAAATTCTAAAAGAGCAAATCACGGACGATCGCGTCTTTTTCAAGATGCCGTTTCGTCCATGTCCTTCTGGTTGCGGTCGTTTTCTGTCTGCGGATGACGGACACGATCGTTGTCTTGCATCATCCACCGCTGCCCCCGGGGCCAGGCCTCAGTCTGCCCGTCGCCGTGGGCGCCCTCCTGCGTCCTCCAGAGCTGCTCCGCCCCAGGCCGAATCGACACATAGGCCGGTGCGTCGAGCCTCTCGCAGGAGAGTGGCGCCCCCCACGTCCCAGCCAGGCCCCAAGTCGTCCAGGAAGTCGACGAAGCGGCCCTGACGCGGGCAACCCGGAGATGTTGGAGTTTGCTCTTTCTCAGGAGACGGCGAGAACAGCGCCGCTCCTTCCCCCGGTGGAGGGCCGGGAAGAGAATCTTCTGTTTCGTTTTGTTTCTGTTCCGCCGCTGGTCCAAGGGCCAGCGGTACCCACCTTCTCAAAGAAAGAGCAATTTCCTTTTCCTCCGGGTTCTCAGGTCCATGGGACGACAGTGTGCGACGCCCTGCCTCCTCACTCTCGCCCACGACCCATTTTGCCAGTAGCCAAGAGAGTATGGTTCGGGGACGACATTCCTCCCCACGCACCTCTGGCCAGTCCCGTTCGGGACCCAGGGAGTTCGGTGAGGATGCCTCAGAACGCACCACCTTCTGTGCCATCCACCCCTACTCCCTTTCGCTGCACCACCACAGGTACGTCGATTGTGCCGTTGGAGCCGCTTGCACAGCATCTGGAGGCGTGGCTCACGCTGCCCAGCCTGTCTCGCTGGCTCACGCGCACAATTCGACTCGGCTACGCGATTCAGTTCGCCAGGCGACCTCCCAAGTTCAACGCGTTCTCGAGACGTCGGTGGCAGTCCGGAACGCCCCTGTCTTGCGCGAGGAGATTGCTGTCCTCCTGGCAAAGGATGCAATCGAGCCGGTCCCTCCAGCCGAGATGAGGCAGGGGTTTTACAGCCCTTACTTCATCGTACCCAAGAAAGGTGGTGGCCTTCGGCCAATCCTGGATCTGCGAGTCTTAAACCGGGCTTTGCACAAGCTCCCGTTCAAGATGCTGATGCACAGGCGCATGATCAAATGCATTCAGCCCCAGGATTGGTTTGCAGCGATCGACCTGAAGGACGCTTACTTTCACGTTTCGATCCTTCCGCGACACAAACCGTTTCTACGGTTTGCGTTCGAAGGTCGGGCATGGCAGTACAGGGTCCTCCCCTTCGGGCTCTCCCTGTCTCCCCGTGTGTTCACGAAGGTTGTAGAGGGCGCTCTTACCCCGTTACGGGAAGTGGGCGTCAGGATCCTCAACTACCTCGACGATTGGCTTATTCTAGCCCAATCCAGAGAGCAGTTGGGCGATCACAGGGACTTGGTGCTCCGGCACCTCAGCCAGTTGGGGCTTCGGGTCAACTGGGAAAAGAGCAAGCTCTCCCCTGTGCAGAGAATCTCTTTTCTCGGTGTGGAGTTAGACTCGGTGAGTATGATGGCACGCCTCACTGAGGAACGTGCCCAAGCAGTGCTGAACTGCCTGAGTTCCTTCAGAGGCAGGAATGTGGTACCACTGAAACAGTTTCAGAACGATGAATCCCTCCAGGCCTCCCCTTGTGCCCTCTTGGGACCTCTCTATCATCCTGGCTGGACTTCAGAGGGGCCCCTTTGAGCCTCTGGACTCAGTCGAGCTGAAGTTCCTGTCTCTTAAGACAACGCTCCTGACCGCGCTCACTTCCATCAAACGGGTCGGGGACCTCCAGGCGTTTTCGGTAAGCGAAGAGTGCCTTGTGTTCGGGCCGGTCTACTCTCAGGTTGTCTTGAGACCCCGGCCTGGATACGTGCCCAAGGTTCCCACCACGCCCTTCCGCGATCAGGTGGTGAACCTGCAAGCACTGCCCTCGGAGGAGGCAGATCCAGCCTTAGCGTTGCTGTGTCCCGTAAGAGCATTGCGCATATACGTGACCCGCACCCGGAGCGTCAGAAGCTCCGAGCAGCTCTTTGTCTGCCACGGAGGGCAGCAGAAAGGGAAGGCTGTCTCCAAACAGAGGTTGGCCCACTGGATAGTGGAGGCCGTCGCCTTGGCGTACCAGTCGCAAGGCGAGCCGTGCTCCCTGGGGGTGAGGGCTCACTCCACCAGGAGTGTTGCCTCCTTCCATGCGTTGGCGCACGGTGCCTCTTTGGCAGACATCTGCAGAGCTGCGGGCTGGGCGACACCGAACACCTTCGCAAGATTCTACAATCTTCGCGTTGAGCCAGTTTCTTCCCATGTATTGGGTAAGTAATGGGCGAGAAGAACTGGCCGGTGTCACGCTTGCTGCGCCATTCCCCCTCACCCGGGGATACGAGCGCCTTTTTCTCCCCCAGTTCAGTTCCCCGGACGGTGAACCCTGGTGGAATCCTCCAAGAACCCCCGGCAGTCACACTGGGCAGAGCAGTCTGACGCCAGGCCCAGTACTGGTGTTAGCTCGCCCGGGTCTCCGGTCAGCCCCTGTACTGGGCTAGGTGTCCGTATGGCCTGATTCCCCTTCAGGTAATCCCATATGTGTATTCTTCCACGGTAAGGTTTCCCTCATGGTAAACCCGTGTCTTCCCTGTGTCAGAGCTTCTGTCAGGTTCTGCTGGCAGCCCTCCTCCCTACTCCTAGGTAGGATCTGCCCCAGAGTCCAGTCGTATGTAGTACTGCCCCAAGCCTGGGCCAGTCCATATCAGTGTCTCCACATGTTACCTCCCTTCGGGCAGGATGTGGCCTCCGTAGCGCCCTTCTATGGAAGGCTCGCTTTCCCTGCCGTTACAATAAGCTGTAACAACAAATAGGAAAGACCTGAAGCTGTCTTTCACTGAAGGTCGAAATCCCTTCCGATTCCGTGGGGAAAGGAACAGCAGCTTGGCTATCTCCAGCAGCGATGTACTCAGTGGTCCCGGTGGGCACCAAGGTTAGCGAAATTGCACTGGAGCGGTAGGAAGGTTGCAACCTCTTGCATGGCATTTGTCTGTCACGCACTCGCTTGTCAACATCTGCATGCCACAAGGTTGTGACGGGGTTCAGCTTGCGGCACCTTCCATAGGACCCCTATGTCGTCACGACATAACTCGTAGTGACCTAGACAGATAGGGAACGTCTAGGTTACGAATGTAACCCCCATTCCCTGATGGAGGGAACGGAGACGTTATGTCCCCATGCCACAATCTTGAACCATCGCTGGTTGCCAGGGACTCGTCTCTGCTCCTCAGCGTAAAACCTAATGAGTGGATGCACCTGTCGCCCTTTTATACCCGTATGCACGGGGAGTGGCTCAGGTATGCAAAATCCACAAGCCAATTTCAATGGCGTTTCTCTTAGTCAGAGATGTTCGGGGCTTCCAGGTAAATCCCCTATGTCGTCACGACATAACGTCTCCGTTCCCTCCATCAGGGAACGGGGGTTACGTACGTAACCTAGACGTTATGCATAACCTGAGACATTTTTTTTATTATTTATTTATTTCCATACACATGAGCAACAAAACATTCTGGGTAAACATGTCAAGTTTAATGTACTTCTGATACTTAAGGCCCTAACAGTATTTATTTGTTTGTTTTAAATGCCAGCCATTTATATCAGTGAGATTCAGATGAATGCTGTAACACTAATATTGTCCTCCATGAGGATAATGAATCCTATTAGATCTCAAAGTTTTAAAGTCTGCCTTCATGATAACATGACAATAATCAGGTTTAAATAAATGATAAATGATCTGAGTAGACTATTATGAATTCTCTCCATATTTATTGAGTTTTCAAAACAAAACATTGCACAAATATATTGGTGCATTAATAGTCTCAAATATAAACAATAAAGATGTAATAAACATGTTAATTTAAATATGTTTAAATTGCACATTCAGTTTGATTGAGATGCTGTTTGTTATATACATGAATGTCACCTAGTGTCGTTTCTATGACGACCAATCTTCACACTCATACTGCACTCTAGCAACCTAAGGATTACACCTGTCTGGAATGAAAGGATACATTCTGAAATGACAATAACACATAACTAAGAATATTCAGAATGTTTGATATCATTTATTGGTAACACTTTAGACTATTACTTTTCCCTCAATAATTTCCTAATTGGCTGCTTATTAATAGTTAGAAAGGTAGTTGTGTAGTTTAGGTGTTGGGAAAGATTAGGGATGTAGAATAAGGTCATGTAGAATAAAGCATTAATATGTGCTTAATTAGTACTAATAAATGGATAATAATCTAGTAATATCCATGCTAATAAGTAACTAGTTAGGAAACCCTAAAATAAAATGTTTTAAAGAATATTTAAATCACAAAAATAATAGTTTATAACCATTAAAATGTTTGGGGTCAGCAAGGTATGGATGTACGCACAGTGCCTCTCTCCACTAATATTGGCACCATTGGTAAATATGTGCAAAGGTGGCTGTGAAAATAAATCTGCATTGTTTATCGCTTTTATCTTTCATTCAAAAAAAAAAATCACATAATGCCAACCTATCAAAAAAATTGAAAGTGGGGAGAAAATCTCATGATGAAATAAATGCTTTCTCTAGTTTATGTTGGCCACAATTATCGGCACCCAATTATTGCAGCGTCCTTTTCCAAAGATAACAGCTTCTCCTATAATGCCTGAAGAGTTTGGAGAACACCTGATAAGAGATCAGAGACCATTTTCTTTATACAGAATCTCTCCAGATCCTTCAGATTCATAGCTCTATGTTAGTACTTATTCTCTCCAGTTCACCCCACACATCTTCTGTATGGTTCAGGTCAGAGGACAGGGACAGCCATGGTTAAAGATAAATTTTGTGCTCAGTGACCCATTTTTGTATTTTTGATGTATTTTGATGGTTGTTTTGGATTGTTGACCTGGTGGAAGATCCAAAAATGGCCCATTATACGATTTCTAACAGAGGCAGTACGGTGTTCATTTTTTATATGTTGGCATTTGATAGAATCCATGATGCCATGCATCTGAACAAGATGTTCAGGACCTCTGGCAGAAAAACAGGCCAACAACATTAAAGATCCAGCAGTATATTTATCCGTGGACATGGGGCACTTTTTTTTATCCCTGTTTGTACTAAATTCATCTGGTGGGTTTGCTGCCAAAAAGCTTTTTTCCAGTTTGATCTGACCATAGAAGCCAGTGCCATTTGAAGTTCCAGTCGTGTCTGACAACTGAATTTGCTGGAGTTTGTTTTGGGATGAATGAGGATAATTTCCTTGAAACCCTCCCGAAAAACATGGGGATAGGTAGGGGATGTTTGATTATATATATGTATATATATATAAGGTTTCTGACCCCAAGACTCAACTAATCTCTACAATACTACAGCTGTGGTCCTTGGAGAATCTTTGGCCACTCAAACTCTCCTCCTCACCATGCATTAGGACGATATAGAAACGTCCTCTTCCAGGCAGATCTGTCACATCTTTAATTGATTGGAACCTCTTAATTATTACCCTGATGGTGGAAATAGGAATTTTCAATGCTTTAACTCTTTTCTTACAGCCACTTTCTATTTTCACTTTCTATTTTGTGATGCTCAACAATCTTGTTTCTTCTTAGGTTTTACTCCATTGTGGTGGATGGTTAAGGGAATTTGGCCTGTGTTCCACATATTTATTATCCTGTGGAACAGGTTGTCATGACTGGACCATTTTATGCTCCTAGTCACCCTGGTGAGCTAAAAAATTTTTTAAATATGAATGGGAAAATACTTCCCATGGGAGAGTGGGAGATATTTTACTCATAAGAATTTCTAGGGGTGTCAATAATTGTGGCCAACATTCATTGGGAGAAAAACATTTATTTCATCATGAGATTTTCTCCCCACTTTCAATTGTTTTACTTCAATGATAGGTTAGAATTTTGTGATTTTTTTTGGAGTGAAAGATCAAAAGGATAAACAATGCAGATTTATTTTCATAGCCGCCTTTGCTCATATTTATCAAGGGTGCCACTGTATGTATGTATGTATGTATGTATTTTTAAGGCAGTCTCTTCTGCTTAGCAAGGCAGTATTTATATGACTAAACTAGTAAAAAAGTAATATTGTGAAATATTTCAAAAAATGTAAAATAATGGAAAGAAAATATAAACTGGCAAATCAAACAAGCAGGCAAGCTATACACCTTTTTGTTTTTAGATTATTATTACTGGATAAGGAAATCTGGAAGACTTTATACTCAAAGAGCTAAGGCTTTCTATCCAATAAAATATTTTATGTTTAACGTGCTGTAGCTAGATACATATTTTCATGTAAATATATATATACATTTTCCAAACCTGGTAATCAATCACAATTTTACAATTTCTTAAAGAGTTAGTTTACCCAAAAATGAAAATTAGCCCTGAACATTATGACTTTCTTCTTTCAGATGAATCCAGTTGGAGTTATATAAAAAATTATCCTTGCTCTTCCAAGCTTTAGAATAACAGTAGGCGGGTGTTTTTTTCAACAGTCCAAAAGTAGTCAATAAAGCACATCCATCCGTAGTAAAACGTGCCTCACATGGCTCTGGGGGTAAATAAAGGTAAAGGCTTCCTGTAGTGAATAGATGTAAGAAAAATATCAATATGTAAAACATTATAAACACTATTCTCTCAGTTCCGCTAATTGTCATTTATTCAAACCATCCCGGATGGATGACGTTGGACGTATGCGCCGGTGAGATATGCTAGTCTTGCGATTTTGTTTACAGGAGCAAAGGAAGCAAAGTTTCCTCACTTTAGCAAAGGAAAACCAGTCTCCTCTTGGCTTATATCGAATTTGTGCTTCAAATTCCTTGACCGTCGTTTTGTTTTGCTATCGCTCTGCTGTATACTTTTGGATTGTTGAAAAAAAAATGCTTGGAAGAGCACAGATCATTTTTTTATATAACTTCGATTGGATTCATCTGAAAGAAGAAAGTCATATACATTTAGGATGCTTTGAGGGTGAGTAAAACATGGGCTAAATTTAATTTTGGGTGAACTATCCCTTTAATATTTCCAGGTTTTCCAGGATAAGGAAACTTGTTTACTTACTCAATAGTTAGAAAATAAATGGCCTTACATTTAATATTCTATTCTCTCAATTGTCAAATAATAATCTACTGCCTTTGCTATCAACCAATAAGCCAATACACACTGCGTTACTAAACCATAGGGTTATCATTCTTATTGTTCCCTCCAATGTATAATCAAAGATTAGCATGCAAACTGTCTGAAGCACCTGATGGTTTGAATCACTAATATTAAGTACTGATAACTCCATTGTCATCAGGTGCTCAATAAAGCATATTATTGATCATTGATGATCCTGTCATTTTCAGCCCTTCTCAGCAGAATCTCATCAGTATCCTGGGATTGAAAGTTTCTCCTCATGGCATATTTTTATTTAACTTGAACATATGTTATTTCACTACATCCAGCACCTGGAAATATATAGATTCATTATTTATATACAGTATTTCATTTTATTCTTCAATTATTGATTGTGGTTTGTAGATGTAGTTTTCTTGTGGTTTGTGATGCTTTTAGTCTGACTCACCTTGATCTGTTTGCAGTGTGAGTTTAGAGTAAAAACAGTCAGAACTCTCCGTTTCATTCTCTAAAATATAAATATATACATGTTCATAAATTCATAAGAGCAGAGACATCTATGAGGGACCGTTCAAGCCATAAATCATTCTAACGCTTTCACATAATTTCATTCTCCTTTTACATATAGTTTTGCTCTCATAGTCACATTTTTAA
The DNA here is from genome assembly GCA_003573665.1 of Oxygymnocypris stewartii. Taxonomy (NCBI): domain Eukaryota; kingdom Metazoa; phylum Chordata; class Actinopteri; order Cypriniformes; family Cyprinidae; genus Oxygymnocypris; species Oxygymnocypris stewartii. The sequence goes on from QVTF01018974.1 coordinate 619,981, forward strand.
CGAACGTACTCAGTTACTATCGTAACCTCGGTTCCCTGAGATAAGGGAACGAGTACTGCGTCGAATATCGACGCTTAGTATGGGAAACATTTTTTTTTTCCTTTTCAACTGAAGCCTATTTCAATCACGCAGTTAAAACTGCACATGATTGGTTCGTGTAGGATAAAAAAAAAATGAACCAATGAACTGCGGTGGCGGACGAGCCAATGGCTATGCAGCCCGCCATCACCCGCCAAAATGGGAGGGTCGTCTGACTATATAATCCGCTGCCTGCCACCGCATCTCAGATTTCTTCGAAGAAAGCAACCAAGCGTGCAGCTCATAGCACAGCCAGGAACGCAGTACTTGTTCCCATATCTCAGGGAACCGAGGTTACGATAGTAACCGAGTATGTCCCCTTTCGATATTTCACTCGTACTGCATCGAGTTTCGATACTTAGTGTGAGAACCAGTCCAATCACGGCGTGCAATGATGCGGAACGACTCGAAACCAAGACTCACGTGGGATTAGGCCCAGGGGAGTCAATATAATACACCAAGTACAGGGTGAGTCTTGAGGGTCATCCGTGGCCTGGGTGTCGTCCCATAAGTGATACCTGGTGTCCATATAGTTATGGACAGACCAAGCAAAAGACGGGCTTGAACAATGTTGGTCAAGTGAACCCGAAAGATTGCTACTTAAGCAGAAAGGACTCTGACCTGCAAGGTGGGGATATCCAGGTTGTAAAACCTTGCAAATGTGGACGGCGAGGACCAGCCAGCCGCCTCACAAATGTCTGAAATGGACACCCCGCTGGACCATGCCCAGGAATAGAAGATGCCTCTGGTGGAATGGGCTCTGACTCCGATGGAGCACTGCAACCACAAGGAGGAGTATGCTAATGTGATAGCATCCACTAACCACCTAGAAATTCTCTGCTTCGTAACAGGGATCGTACTTATCTGACCGCCAATCAATTCGTAGCAGTGAATGAAGAGGTATCATATCGATCACAAGTGCAGTATGGAGTACCTCAAGGCTCAGTACTAGGACCGTTACTTTTCACGCTTTACATGTTACCCTTGGGAAATATCATCAGGAAACATGGGGTTAGCTTTTACTGTTATGTTGATGATACTCAGCTCTATATTTATTCACGGCCCGGTGAAACACACCAAATTGAGAAACTTATGGAATGCATAGTCGATATAAAAAACTGGATTAAGAATAATTTCTTACTACTAAATTATTGGACCTAAAAACCACAAAAGTAATAACCTAGAACACTGTCTAACACTTGATGGCTGCTCTGTCAATTCTTCATCATCAGTCAGGAACCTAGGTGTGCTATTTGATAGCAATCTCTCCTTTGACAGCCACATTTCTAACATTTGTAAAACTGCCTTTTTTCATCATAAAATATATATATATATCTAAACTGGGACCTATGCTCCCAATGTCAAATGCAGAAATGTTAATTAATGCGTTTATGACCTCAAGGTTAGATTATTGTAATTGGTTAATGATTATTGTAATTGGCTTTATTGGGTGGTTGTTCTGCACGCTTAATAAATAAACTACAAATGGTCCAAAATGCAGCAGCTAGAGCTCTTACTAGAACCAGGAAGTAAAACCACATTAGCCCGGTTCTGTCTACACTGCACAGGCTCCCTATTAAACATCGTATAGATTTGAAAATCTTGTTAATTAATTTTAAAGACCTGAATGGCTTAGGTCCTCAGTACTTGAGCGAGGTCTTATCGCATTATAGTCCTCCACGTCCGCTACGATCTCAAAACTCTGGCCATTTGATAATACCTAGAATATCAAAATCAACTGCTGGCGCCCACACTCTGGAACAATCTACCTAATTCTGTTCGGGAAGCAGACACACTCTGTCAGTTTAAATCTAGATTAAAGATCCATCTCTTTAACCTGGCGTACACTTAACACACTAATACGCGTCTAATATTCAAATCTGTTAAAGGATTATTAGGCTGCATTAATTAGGTCAACCGGAACTGGGAACACTTCCCATAAAACACGATGTACTTGTTACATCGTAAGAAGATTGATATCTACACTAATATTAGTATTTTTATTTCTTATTCCGAGGTCACCGTAGCCACCCGATCCGGTCCTTATCCGGCCCAGATGATCCCTGCAGTCACCAGATCCAGTCCGTATACAGATCAGATGATCACTGCAGTCACAAGATCCAGTCCGTATCCAGATCAGATGATCACTGCTGTCACCAGATCCAGTCAGTATACAGATCAGATGATCACTGCAGTCACCAGATCCAGTCCGTATCCAGATCAGATGATCACTGCAGTCACCAGATCCAGTCCGTATACAGATCAGATGATCACTGCAGTCAACAGATCCAGTCCGTATCCAGATCAGATGGTGGATCATCACCTAGAGACAACCTCTACAGCTCTGAACATCAGCGGAGACCAGGACACCTAGATGAGCCCCAGAGACAGATCTCCAGTGAGGACCTCGTCACCTAGACAGCCATCGAGAAAAGACCACTGGAACCAGTGGAGCCCTTAAAATCTGACTCTGCTGCAGTTGGAACAAACTACTGGTTCGTCTGGCCAGAGAGAAACTGTCCCCCCGACTGAGCCTGGTTTCTCCCAAGGTTTTTTCTCCGTTCTGTCACTGATTGAGTTTTGGTTCCTTGCCGTTGTCGCCTCTGGCTTGCTTAGTTGGGGCACTTCATTTTCAGTGATATGAGCTGGACTATGACATCACTGAATTCAATAATGAAATGCCTTTAACTGAAAAATAGGCGTTTAATCTTATCATTTTACATTAGTGATACACTATCTTCCTATTTTGATATTGTGCAGTTGCTTTGACACAATTTGTATTGTTAAAAGCGCTATATAAATAAAGGTGACTTGACCAGAATGAATTATGGCTTGTATGGCCCCTCATATACATCTGTTTTAGTTTACCTTTGCTTTCTTTGTTTTTCTTCGTTGTAGATTTCAGTTCAATCTCAGCATACGTGTGTTCAGAAGACTCACTTACACTGTCTACAATGAGGAAAAAGACACTTACTTGCAAATATCTCAGTGATAAAGATGGTTTCAATTTCCAATTCTTTAGACAAACCACTGTTCTTACCATTATTAACAGTTGCACAAACAGTGTCATAAAACTGAGGAGTTCCTGTAACAAAATAAAATAAAACAACACACACATTATATATATATATATATATATATACTGTATGTATATATATATATATATATATACATACATATATATATATATACACACACTCACTGGCCACTTTTACACCTTGCTAGTACCGGGTTGGACCCCCTTTTGCCTTCAGAACTGTCTTAATTCTTCATGGCATGGATTCAACAAGGTGTTGGAAACATTCCTCAGAGATTTTGGTCCATATTGACATGATAGCATCACGCGGTTGCTGCAGATTTGTCAGCTGCACATCCATGATGTGAATCTCTCGTTCCACCACATCCCAAAGGTGCTCTATTGAATTGAGATCTGGTGACTGTGGAGGCCATTTGAGAAAAGTGAACTCATTGTCATGTTCAAGAAACCAGTCTGAGATGATTTGAGCTTTGTGACATGGAGCATTATCCTGCTGGAAGTAGCCATCAGAAGATGGTACATAAAGGGATGGACATGGTCAGCAACAATACTCAGGTAGGCTGTGGTGTTTAAACGATGCTCAATTGGTACAAAGGGGCCCAAAGTGTACCAAGAATATATTCCCCACACCATTACACCACCACCACCAGCCTGAACCGTTGAGACAAGGCAGGATGGATCCATGCTTTCATGTTCTTTACGCCAATTCTGACCCTACCATCTGAATCTCGCAACAAATATTAATAATTATTTTTTCATGCCATGAAATTGGAGCACATAAATTTGTTAGCAAATTTTAAAGCCATTGATTAGGAGTGAACAGACACTCCTTGTCTAAAACTTTGCTCCTACTACTGTTTTACTTTACCTTGTCCAAAACACACACATTCTTATCTCCGCACCATTTTCCTTCTTTTTCGTTTTCTCCAAAGTGGCCCCCAGCGTGAGGCTGCCTCCGCAACAAGAAACTGCTCTGGCTGCTCCTTTGCATATCTCTCTCTTTTCTTCCTATAACCTTTCTCTCAGAAGTGCCCTAGCGTGAATCTGCCTACGCAGGGGTGTCTGCCTCTTCTATACCCTTACTAGCTATCCACCACATATCTCAGCTGTGAACGTCCATCTTGCACCCTCTTTACAGCCACCCAAATAGCAACCCCAACCCACACCACCGCTATGAAACTTATTCTGGTCTGGGTGTTTTCACACATAGTCATGTTAAGGTATGGAGTGAAATTTGTCCCAATATTCATCAAACAAATCCAGTGTTTTGCTAATAAACACAATCTGCTTTGCAAAGAAAAACTCGACTCACAAACAAACGCAAAGTGATTTGCAAATACAAAACTCTATTTGAGAGAAAAGGCAGAGGTATGGACAAATATATGTATTGTGTGTTACAACTGTGAGACACATTTGCCTTTTTATGAGGAAACTTGGCTTGATTTTCTCACAAATGCGTGCCATCTGATTTTCTCACATGTGCAATTGAGCAACTTTCTTTTCCAAAAACAGCAGATGGCCTTGTCGGTCAATTTACGCTAGTCTCCTGAGACCCGAAACACCTCTTTACCTTTTCAGACCAATATGGTTCAGACCAAAAGGGAAACAGGCGAGTTTCTGTCTTACTATCTCTATAATTAACCATTTAGATGTTTTCACAAAATGACCCTACTACAGTGTCAGTGAAATTCACAACAAGTGCTGTAAAGTTGTTAACATGATTGATTAGTACAAAAATCAGGAGTGACATGGCTAAACATTTAACTAGGCAGTCTTTCCCTATAAAAACTGATCGATTCTCCGTACCTCTTATGGATCGCGGGATCGCGGGATATAGAATATACATAGAAGCTAGAAGCTCCCACTAGAAGCTCCAAAGATATATTTGACATACCATGATGTAGAAAAAGTTCAATTGATTTACACTTTTTTTTAATCATCTCCGACATTTATATTGTCATATCGCCATAGCAAGCAGTAATGATTAAAGGTTAATGAACACATTTGACTAGCTAGTCCTAAAAACAAAATCTGACCAAAACAAAAATAAACTAACAAGACTGACTAGTGCTAATGCTATGCTCCCCTTGTTAGTTTTTTTTTTTTTTTACCTGCAGAGACAGGTATATTTTTTTTCCCACAAAAGCATGATCACCTTGTTTTAATGTTAAATTCATGCACGTAGTAGTGCAATAACCATTTCAAGCATTTTGTATGGTTCATACAAAGCAAAACAGAGTATATTTAACTGAAAATCCAGAATCATCAACAAGCTAACTGTAAAGAAAGCAGTGTGAATGATGATGTAGTTGTCAACAAATTTGCTTACAATGGCAGTGTCATGGCTGTAAACATGGGTAGGTTTGGTCGATGGGTGCGGCTTTGGCTTAAAACCACCCATATGGCTTCTCATGCGCAACAATTTCTGTGCACTCCTGTCTTCCCTGGTTCTGATGGAATGCAATAAGTCTTGGAATTCAATAGGGTCGTTTCTATGAGTATCAAGATGGAGTTCAGAAATAAGGATATCATCCCAACAACCTCTGCAAAACTGCCGTAGAAGTTGGTGGTTAGTCTCCGTGGACTTAATCCCACCTCCCCGGACTGCCTTGCTCAGAGCAACTTGAAGTCTCTGGAGATAGCTAGATGCTTTCTCTCCATCATTCTGAAATGTGTTCATGAACTTTGAGAACAACTCATCCCCATCTTCAATTGCACCATAAGCTGAATCAAGTATGTTGAGGTAAGCTCTTGGAGAAGCACGGAGTTCTAGTGACTTAACAATGTCAGTGGCGGGAGGTAAAACACTCTCCATGATTCTCCTTACTCTTTGCAAGTCAGAAACAGAAGGGTCATCAAGAAGTAATTCGACATTACAGCGCCAAGTGTCATAATCAGATTCGTTACTGGGCTGGGGAATACTCCCTGAGAAAGGGCGGAGCTTAATCACAGTGGTGGATGGAATTGCTAAAGCAACTTCACTTTTGACTATATGCTCAACGATGACTTTCTGTATCTCAGCCGGATTGATTTGAACCTGACTCATGGTACGTGACAACTGTCTGTCAGAACTGGGTAAGTCCTCACGATCAAGTGCTGGCTTGCTGTGAACTGAAGTAAGAATCTGGGCATTCACCTTAGAAGTATGTTGCTCCTTAGGGGAACTGAGTTTGACGAGTACAGCCTCCTCTTCATCTGCCCAATTTGGACTTAAGGAGCTTGAGATTTGAGAGAGCTCTTCTCGTAGTAAGGCGTTAAACGACTTTCCAGTTAGCTTAGCGATATGTTTCAGGTTGGACAAGTAAGAGGTGGTAGCATCTGAATTTTCTTGCCCAGAATAGACACTGCTCAGGGTCCTTATCTGGTAAGTCAAATCTGGATTTTCTTTACTGGTGTAGCTAAGAGGTAGAAAGGGTCTTATTGACTCAATAGCTAGTCCAGAGTTGTACTCCACAATGGTATGGTCATGATAATCGGACTCCGTATTGTTAATGGGAATAACTCTTGCGATGGAACCATGATGATTTAGAAGATTAAGGATTCCTTCATTCTCAATAGTGCTTACTGGCCCATTAACTAAAAGAGAGGTTGAAATTTTTACGTTTTCCCTTCGTACTACTTCCATGGTCCTATTGTAAAATTATCTTGTCATGTAAATTATCTGAATATCTCTTCATTCAATTAATATTTTATTTTAAATAAAGTAATTAAAGCAATTAATTAATCTCCTGGCTGGCTCGCCACTTTGTGTAACACCTGTGTCAATTAATTTACACTTGCTGCTAATCTTAACCTTAGGCCAGTAGGTTCGACTCGGGATAAATAATTAAACCACTTCAATTAAATAAAATAACTCTCTGTACTAAAATTACTTTGGTACTGATTAATATGGGTTTATTTTATAGAAACAAAGGTAAATAATAATCAATAATTATCACATTCACATGATATGTTACCCTCAATTGAATAAATTGAACAGCTTCACCTGAGTATGATAATAGGGTGCACCCTTTTAAGCTATGCAATCTCCTATAATACACACCTTAAAGATCACCACCAACATTCACAATGTTCACATCAGTAAACTCGTTGACATTTCACAATTAAAATCAAAATAATAATTGGTATTAAACACAAGATTAGATAAACAGTTCAAAAGAAAATAGTTCAAACTAAACTCAAAAAGATTAGCTTCCGAAAGATTCGTTGGAATGTTCGGTTCAAAAAGATTCAGTTCAAAAATATTCAGTTCAAAGAGATTCAGTTCAAAAATATTCAGTTCAACCCCCCCTGTTTCAGTTCGGAGTCCAAGATGGCGACCGAGTAACATCCAGGTGCTGAAGCTCTGCACTTGTTTTGTAATTTATAGGCCTAAGTTACTTGATATGTAAAAGGGAATATAATAATAATTTAGTTACCGATCGGAGTAGGTCTTTTTTCGTTCTTTTGTCTTTCTAACGATTTTTAAACTTTTCAACGAGCACGATGGATGACGATAGGCCTGTTCGAGCTGCTATGTATTCGTATGCAAAGAAATCTCTGGATGGAATCCAGAGTTCAAGAGGAATGACGCAGCAAACACTGCTGGATCGAAAATCCCCCTGCCTGAAACTAAACCACCTTCCAAAAAAATCGAAAATGGTCGACACAGTGGCGTCGGAAAATCAGAGGGTCTCCAATCTACACCTGTTGGAAGTTTTGGAGCGAGTTGAAACAATGCAAGTGGAATTTCTGACTCGCATGCAATCCCTCGAGACAACCGTGAATGATAATACAAATTCGTTAAACAGTGTGACTGAGGCGCTTGAGTTTATGAACAATCAAGTGGAAGAGATGACAAGCAAGGTGAACTCATTACAGAACCGGGTGGAATCGCTCGAAAAGGAGAACTGTGTGCTGCGTGAGACATGCGACGAACTGGACGCTTACAAGAGGAGGTGGAATCTACGAGTGAGCGGTATTCAGGAGCAGCGAGGATAAGATGTCCGGAAGATCCTGATCGACTTATTCAGCAAAGTTTCTCCTGAGATAGCAGACCAGCTCCTCTACACGCTTGACGTAGCCCATAGACTGGGTCCTCGCGCTGAGGAAGCGCGCTTCAACCGCCGCATCATCGTGCAGTTTCTTTCACGCAACGTCCGAGATCAGATCTGGAGGGATGCCAGAACCGCCGCCGTCCTCAAAGAAAATTAGGATCTTCGAAGACCTGACGCAAAGCACCAAAGACACCAGGAACAAACTGTGGCCACTTGTGGAACGAGCGAGAAAGGGGGGGAAGAGAGCAGGCTTCAGAGGGCCCTTCGCTTATATTGATGGTAAAAGGATCACAGCGAAAGAACAGTTGGGCTGAATGTTGCTATGTCATCCTCACAAGTTGAAGTTTCAGCGCACCAAATGACCTTTCTTGATACTCACGGGTAAGCACGACCTGCAGTGTTTTTTTTTGTTTGTTTTTTCTCTTCCTCTCTCATTTCGGAACAGGATGGACAGACTGTAGATTGTGTTGTATATCATAATTGGAATCTGGAACAAGAAGATTTAAAGGACTTTGGCCATAAATTTGGAATATTTACTTTTGGAATCCATCCTTTGCTGTCTGTGAGACTGAGTGCCCGTTTTGAAGAAGATATTACATTTCAATGACTGAAAGATGAATGAAAGAACACAGAAGGGGAAGGGAAAGGAAAAGAAAACGAAGAAAGACTTTTTACTCAAGCCCTTATACTCTTTATATTCCTTGTGTTGCAGAGGCGAACTATCACTTTCTTTGTTTTATTCTAGTGAAGGTTCTTCTATTCTCATTGATATATTTTTCTTTACCTAGTTCTTCAGGTAGTATTCTCTTGTTTCATTTTTATGTCTTTATCTTTGTTTTCTTTAAATGCCAGGGATTTGAAAAATAACGTCAAAAGGAAGGCTTTGTTTTTGTTTTCTAAGAGGCACAAGGTAGATTTTAGCTTTTTCCAGGAAAGTCACTCAACATCTGGGGATGCCAGGTTTTGGAGGTCACAGTGGGGCAATGAGGTATGGCTATCGCATGGGTCAGAATATTTTGCTGGAGTAGGGATTATGAAGCATAATTTTGGTGGTAGTTGTTGTTAATCAATTTATAGTAATTATTGTCAACATCTATGGATACAACTCTGTTGCAGAAAACTGCACTTTCTTGAACATGCTAGATCAAAAACTTTCATCTGCATTAAGGAAATATCCTACTGCCTTTCTGATTTTAGGAGGTGATTTTAACATAGTAATGAGTAACATGCTAGATCGACACCCTCCAAGGAAAGCAGCTTCTCCAAACTCTAATCTTATAGCATTTATGGATGAATTCGATTTAGTTGACATCTGGAGAGAAAGGTTTCCGAATGTAATACAGTACACTTGGTGTAACAAAGACAGGTCAAGGCAATCCAGAATTGATTACTGGTTGATCTCTAAAACATTAAAAAATTATAATATCTCTATTAATATTAGCAACAGTCCACTGACTGACCATAATGCCATTCATATTTCAGTTAATTTATCACAAAATACTACAATTTATACTGCTAAAGCATTACTTTGGAAATTAAATAATTCCCTTCTTAAATATGAGAAGGTGAAGCAAGAGATTAATGAGTTAATCCGGGTTTACTGGAAAATGGCTGAATCAGAGAAAGCTTACGGATGGAATTGGGAGCTTCTAAAATATGAATTAGGGAAATTCTTCAGGAAATTTGGAAGTGATATAGCAAAACAAAATAGATTAATAGAAGATGGGATTCTGTCACAGCTGTCTGCTTTATCTTTTAAGGAACCCTTGACACATACACAAAACACTGAATACTCTGAACTACAGAATAAATTAGATGAATTGTATAGAGCCAAAGCTAAGGGAGCCTATGTTAGATCCAGACGGAAATGGCTGGAAGAAGGAGAACAAAATTCAGCACATTTCTTCAGGTTGGAAAGATTCAGTGCTATGAATGATTCTATTGATCGTCTCCAAACAGACGATGGAGTTCTTGATAATCCTAAAGAAATAGCTGGTTTTTGCTCCAAATTTTATAATAACTTGTATACATCAATATATTCTGATAATTCAGCCAAATTCTTTTTTGATTCTATTAATCAAAACAAAATTATTTCATTTGAAGATAAAGAAGCTTGTGATGGTGATATATCTCAATCAGAAATGTTGCTGGCAATTAAGAATTAAAAAAATAATAAAAGTCCGGGTAGTGATGGTCTAACCGCTGAGCTATATACGATGTTTGACGAAAATCTATCTCCTTTCTTACTCAAAGTATTTGAGGAAAGTTTTGAATTGGAAGCACTTCCATCAACCATGACACAAGGGATCATCACCCTGATACCCAAACCCAATAAAGATAAAGAATGTCTAGAAAACTGGAGGCCAATCACCCTCTTAAATAATGATTATAAAATTTTAGCTTCAGTCTTAGTGAGAAGAATGAAAGATGTCCTTAACATTATTATTGATGAATCACAATCGGTTTTATGGAGAAACGCCACATTACAAATAATATAAGATTAATCTTAGATCTCCTAGATTACGAAGATCTCGTCACTAATGACAGTTTCCTGCTTTTCTTAGACTTCTACAAAGCCTTTGACTCACTTGAGCACAAGTTTAAATTTCAAGCTCTTGCCAAATTTGGATTTGGAGATTATTTTTGTAGAGCCATCAGGACATTATAAAGAAACAATAATAGTGCTATTAAATTAAAATGTGGAACCTCACCGAGATTCAATTTGTCACGCGGAGTAAGACAAGGCTGTCCTATATCTCCATACTTATTTTTACTTGCCCCTCAATTTTTAGCTCTTCAAATTTCCAGTAGTAATTTGCAAGGTATCACAATTGATGACAGACAAATTATTATTAGCCAGCTGGCTGACGACACTACTTTATTTCTGAATGATGCCTCCCAAGTCCCTTTGGCTTTGAGATTGATTGAGTCCTTTTCCAGAGCTTCGGGGCTTTGTCTAAATATCAACAAATGTGAATTAATGTCAATTAAACACTGTGGAGTTTCCTCTATATGCAACATTCCTGTTAAAGATCAAGTTACATATTTAGGAATTGTAATTAATAAAGACCAAAAAACAAGATGTAAACTAAATGTTGACCCTTTAATAGTGAAATCTCAAAAGAAGTTCAACTCTTGGTTGCAGAGAGACTTATCAGTAAGAGGAAGAATTCTGCTCTCTAAAGCCGAAGGTTTGTCTCGATTGACTTATGCAGCTCTTTCCTTGGAGGTTGATAAAGGAACATTAAAAAAGGTTGGTAGCATGTCAAACAAGTTTGTTTGGAAAAAATAAAATTCATTATATTAGGAAATCAGTTTTAATGAATCCAACAAAACAGGGGGGGTTGGATTTTCTAAATTTTACTACCTTAAACAATACTTTTAAAATTAATTGGCTGAAGAATTTTCTTAAAAATCCCTTTTCACTCTGGAATATTATCCCCAATTATATTTTCTCTAAAGGTGGTGGCCTGAATTTTCTCCTGCTTTGTAATTATAATGTTTCGAAGATCCCTGTCAAACTTTCTAATTTTCATAAGCAGATGCTCTTAGCCTGGCCCCTCATATACAAACACAACTTTTCTCCGCACCGATATTATTTATGAAATAATAAGGATATTCTTTATAAGAATAAATCCCTTTTCTTTAACAGCTGGTTTGAAAACAACCTTCTGTTAGTTGGACAGCTTTTTAACTCACAAGGCAGACTTTATAACTATTCAGATTTCTTACAGACATAATATTTCTTGTCTGCTAATGAATATGCTGTTGTTTCCAATGCCATTCCTTCTGGTGTGTCTTTTCTTTTGCAAGGTACCACATTTCCATGGCCATGTACTTACTCTCTATCTTTAACCGACACAATGATCGGAAGTGTGTGCTTTTCTGTAGACCAACAAAGAAATAACTATAAAATCAGAGCTCTCCAGAAAGAGATAACAACAATTCCTTATGTAATACCATATTGGAATAATATTGTGGAGAATATACCTTGAGAGAAAGTATGGACTTTGCCTCATAAGTATCTGCTTACCAATAAAAGAAATAACATTTAAACTGATTCACAAATGTTACCCAACTAAAATCTTTCTTAGGAAATATAAGTCAGACATTGAAGTGAACTGCAGTTCCCTGTCGATACTCCACTCGTACTGCGTCTTGTAAAGACGCGTATGGGAAAAAGCCTTTTTTCTCCTGAACTGAAGTCTTATTCAATCACGCAGTGAAACTTCACGACTATTGGTTCGTGCAGTGGTAAAAAAAACGGACCAATGGGTCAGCAGCGGAGCTGCACAAACCTATGGCGACGATACCCACCAGATCCCGCCAAAATGGGCGGGGGATCTGGCTATATAAGCAGTCGTTTCGCCATAGGATCCTCAGATTTTCTTCTCCTTCAGCGACGACGACTTCGTCTACACTGACCCAGAAGCCTACTCGCCGTTGACACGCCTCGCAGCTGGACCCAGCGACCTCGATCTGCTCGGCTGATCCGCCTTTCTACGCGCCCCAGCATTGCAGCAGTTCCGGTCCCGTTCGCTGCCGCCATCCGGCCATTATCACGTAAGTCTCTAAAAGAGCAAATCGGCGTTCTATTGCCGCGCCGTTACTCCTGCAGGTCTCCCCTGCACGCCGATGACGGTCACAGCGAGTGTGTTTCCTGCCTGGGGAAATCCCATGCAGATGCCGGGCCCGCTGGCTCTGATTGTTCTCACTGCGAGAGCATCAGTCTCGCCTCTCTGCGCTCGCACATCGCTTTCTTTTCAGAGAGCAATCCCGCCCCTCGCGCCCTCCCGTTTTCTTCCTCCCAGGGACCTGTGAGGAAAAAACAGCAGGGCAGAGGTTCACAGCGCCCGGTTGAGAGCGAGCTCACGCCGGCTCAGATCCCGCGTGCCTCCCGTGTGTCACTTTTGCCACACAGAGAGGTGTCTCCCGTCCTTTTTTCCCAACCTGACCAGCGTCCCTCTGCAAGCGTGAGCGATCTGGTCTCGTTCAACAACGACCATCGCCGTTCTTCCCTGAAGTTCACGACGAGCTCACGAGATCTTGGCGCTCCCCTTACTCTGCCCGCCTCCGTACTTCCGCTTCATCCGCCCTCACTACGATTGACGGCGCTGAAGAAAAGGGATATGAGAGGATGCCTCAACTGGATGAGTCAGTGGCTGCACATCTCTGCCCACCCACTGCCATCGGCTGGAAGGTGAAGACCAGTCACCCGTCCAAGCCATGCAGCACCACTTCAGCGCTCGCTGGACACTCCTACGCTTCAGCTGGACAGGCGGCTTCGGCGCTCCACTCAATGACGGTTCTCCAGGTCTATCAGGCCAAGCTCCTCTCTGCCGTAGATGAGTCTGAGCCTGATCCTGCGACTCTCAGGGAGCTGAGAAGCGCAATGGACCTGGCTTTGCGAGCCACCAAAACTACCGCCCAAGCCATAGGAAGGTCTATGGCCAGCCTGGTAGTGCTCGAGCGCCACCTGTGGCTCACGCTGACGGAGATCAAGGACGCGGACAGGGTCTCCTTCCTTGATGCTCCAATTTCCCCCAGCGGCCTCTTAGGACCTGCGGTGGAAGGATTCGCTGAGCGCTTCACAGAAGCACAGAAGGCGTCACAGGCTATGCGACACTTCCTGCCCAAGCGCTCCAGCCCAGCAGCTGCTCAGAGTCGCCCCAGGACTGCGCCGACTCAGCAGCCCGTGAGACCTGCACCTGCCGTTTCCGCCCCTCAGCCTGCTAGGACTCAGCAGCTGCGAGGGCGTTCACGCTCAGCCAGACGCCACCCCCCTCCGAAGCGCCAGGGCCCCCGACCCAAGATAGCGTTGGACCCTGCGCCTCCGGCGTCCTCCTGATCTGCAGGACAGGAAGAGAAGAGGGTCGAGTCCCGCCACGGCCGGACCGCCCACCAAAAGGCCTCTCGTGAGAAACCTCTTGGCACCCCGTTTTCTTCCGGGTGCAGAGGGAATTGTGTCTGTTGCTACAGGGTCCGTACAAGCGACCATGCAACTGTCCGCTGTGATAGTGGAAAAAATAAAACACAAACATTCTCAAAAAGAGAGCAATTCTCCGTGCAGCCGGCCACTCGAGTTTATCCAACCCCTTGCCACACGGGCCGAGGCCTGGCAGGCCATCCCCGGAGTGTCAGAGTGGGTTATGGGGATAATAAAACGAGGTAATTCACTCCAATTCGCTCGGAGACCCCCGCGTTTCAGCGGCGTGGTCTCCACCTCGGTGCAGGGCGAGAACGCTTGCATTCTGCGCTCAGAGGTGATGACGTTGCTGGAAAAAGGAGCCATAGAAATGGTTCCTCCAGCTTTGAGCGAGTCAGGCTTTTACAGCCGTTATTCTGACTCATTCTGGCCCAGTCAGAGGTAGAACTACTTTCACACAGAACCCTCATCCTCAGCCACTTAGAGCGCCTGGGGCTCAGGGTCAATTTCGCCAAAAGCGCACTGTCTCCCAGCCAACGAGTATCGTTTCTGGGTACAGTTCTGGACTCAGCTCACATGAGAGCGGTGAAGCGGCTGAGAGCATTCAGAAACTCGCGGCCACCTTCAAGAGCGACACCGTTCGCCCACTCAAAGTGTTTCAGAGAATGCTGGGCCTTATGGCCGCAGCATCGCCAGTGTTACAGCTGGGCCTGCTCCGCATGCGCCCCCTTCAACGCTGGTTGAAACCACGGGTTCCACACAATACATGGCGTCACGGACGCTTGCATATCAGGGTGAATCAGGCCTGTGTAACAGTCCTGACCCCCTGGAAGAACCCACGGTGGATGAAGAAGGGCGTGGCCATGGGGTTGGTCCACACCAGGAAAGTTGTCACGACAGACGCCTCCAACCGACCTTCGGCCATTGGTCGAAGGCGGAGAGCGGCTTCCACATCAACTGCTTGGAAATGCTAGCAGTTTGTCGAGCCTGCCAGTTTTTCCTGCCGGACCAAATAGGACGCCATGTGCTGATTCGCTCAGACAGCATGTCCGTGGTGTCCTATATAAATCACCAGGGAGGTGTCTCCTCGAAGTGCCTCTTTATTCTGGCAGAGCGCCTTCTGGAATGGGCTCAGCTCAACCTGCGCTCGCTGAGGGCAGCACACCTGCCGGGCAGACTGAACCAAGGAGCGGATATGTTATCTCGGAGCAATGTCCCCTCAGAGGAGTGGATGCTCCATCCGCAGGTGGTTCAGAAGATCTGGAAGACCTTTGGCAAGGCAGAAGTAGACCTTTTCGCCTCCAAAGACAACTCTCACTGCCCAACTTATTATTCGAAGGACAGGGACGCGTTGGCCCATGACTGGCCCAACCTCCTCCTTTATGCATTCCCCCCGATCGCCCTGCTTCCACAGGTTGTCAGGCGTATCAGGGAACAGGGTCACAAGGTGCTATTGGTGGCCCCCTTGTGGAGGAACCAACCTTGGTTGTCAGAGCTGACTCAGCTACTGACAGCAGCCCCCTGGCCCGTGCCCCTGAGACGGGATCTCCTCTCTCAGGCGAACGGAACAATATGGCACCCTCGACCCGAGCTATGGGCTCTCTACATTTGGCCGCTCAACGGGAGCCTACTGGCCTCCCAGAGCGAGTGTTAAACACCATTTCTGAGGCTAGAGCCCCGTCTACGCCCTTAAGTGGTCTGTTTTCTCCACTTGGTGCCTCAACCGTGGTGAAAACCCCTCTACCTCTGAGTTAGCGGTGGTTCTGTCCTTTCTGCAAGAACTGCTAGATAAAGGACGTTCTCACTCTACACTCAAGGTGTTCGTGGCAGCTATAGCGGCCTTTCATGCCCCTATAGCGGGCCAGTCGGTAGGCAGAGACAACTCAGTTGTCCGTTTTCTGAAGGGAGCCAGGAGGTTGAATCCACCTTGGCCCCTTACTGTCCCTAAATGGGATCTGCCCACTGTACTGAGGGCCTTGAAAGGCCCTCCCTTTGAGCCGCTACAGTCTACGAACCTCCGGTCACTTTCGCTTACTGCTCTGCTACTAGCACTAGCGTCGGTTAAGTGAGTTGGAGACCTGCAGGCGCTCTCTATTAGCCCTGCCTACCTGGAATTCGGGCCTAACGACTCCAACGTCGTCCTGAAACCAAGGCATGGTTACGTACCTAAGGTACTTTCAACCCCGTTCAGAGCTCAGGTCATCACACTCTCCGCGCTTCCTCCATCTGAGGAGGACCGGGAGTTATCCTTGTTATGCCCTGTCAGAGTTCTGAGAATCTACTTTGAGCGTTCCGCCCCTTTTAGGCGTACGGAACAGCTCTTTGTTAGCTTCGGTAACCGCGCCAAAGGGCATTCGGTCACGAAGCAGAGACTCTCTAAGTGGATAGTGGATGCTGTCATACTCTTCTTTGGGCCTGCAATGCGCCATTGGAGTACGAGCCCATTCGACTAGAGGCATCGCCTCGTCATGGGCGTGGTCTAGCGGTGTGTCCATTACAGAGATTTGTGCGGCGGCTGGCTGGGCCACTCCGTCCACATTTGCTAGGTTTTATAACCTGGACATACCGGCCTTACAGGCCAGAGTGCTCTCTGCTTAGATGAGCTTGTATACATACGCTGTGGGAACAATCCTGTCAGAGATTTCTTGACCGCAATGCGCTCAGGCTCCCTGATTGGCACCCTGCATACTCCGGTTAACAGGAGTATACAGGAGTCATATGGAACGATCATCCAGGCCGAGCATGACCTCTATGAGTTTAGCTCGCTGTAGCCTGAAGTATACTACATACTTCCCTATGGGCATTTATGCTTATGGAGGTATATACAGTTGTTCATCTACCCTAGCACGGCGTGATTAAATTCAGTTCCCATATGCATCTTTACAAGACGCAGTACGTGTGGAGTATCGACAGGGAACGTACTCGGTTACTATCGTAACCTCGGTTCCCTGAGATACGGAACGAGTACTGCGTACTTTGCCGTGCCAGGTAGCTGCACGACTCAGTCGTCACTTCAGTCGAAGTAAACCTGAGGATCCTATGGCGAAACGACCGCTTAAATAGCCAGATCCTCCGCCCATTTTGGCGGGATCTGGCGGGTATCGTTGCCATAGGTTCGTGCAGCTCCGCTGCCGACCCATTGGTTCGTTTTTTTACCACTGCACGAACCAATAGTCTTGCAGTTTCACTGCGTGATTGAATAAGACTTCAGTTCAGGAGAAAAAAGGCTTTTTCCCATATGCGTCTTTACAAGAAATCAAATCAAATCAAACCACAGCACAGCACAATTGCCTTGGTGAGTGAAATTCTTACGAGCGTGCTCCAGACAGTGCAAAAAACAACAATTTACATATGGACAGTACATATTTACAGACTGTACAGAAGACAATGTGCAAAATACACATACATATACTCAGTACACATAGTGTACTATAAAGACATACTTAGTTATCAACTACACATTATACACCGTATGTACACTATCTATACATTATGTAATCTATACATAGTAATAATGTGAAGGTGCAACAGATTATAAATTTACAGCAGATTGGTTGAGCAGCAGATATTTGTGCAAAGGTGCAACAGATTATGCATATGCAGTGTCGTGGATGTGCTTTTGTATGGTGTCCAGTGATAGCAGATGTGTTAGTGCAGTGTGTGCGTGTAGTCCAGTGGAACTGTGTTAAAGTGCAGTACATGGCATGTTGTGTGAGAGGGAGTGTGATGTAGGTGAGTTATTTCTGACTGTTCATTAGCCTGAGAGCCTGAGGGAAAAAGCTGTCCCTCAGTCGGTTAGTGCGCGATCAGATGCTGCGGAGACGTCTTCCTGAGGGCAGCAGAGAGAGCAGTCTGTGGGACGGGTGGCTGGAGTCTTTGATAATCCTCCGGGCTTTCCTTGTACACCGCCTGGTGTAGATGTCCTGGAGGGAGGGAAGCTTACCTCCAACAATGTGGCGGGCAGTTCGCACGACCCTTTGCAGAGCCCTGCGGTTGCCAGCGGTGCTATTTCCAAACCAGGCGGTGATGCAGCCGGTCAGGATGCTCTCCACAGTGCAGGTGTAGAAGGATCTGAGGATGCTGGGGCTCGTTCCAAACTTCCTCAGCCATCTCAGGAAGAAGAGACGCTGATGTGCCTTCTTCAGCACTGCATCTGTGTGAGCAGACCATGTGAGATCCTCAGTGATGTGAACGCCGAGGAACTTAAAGCTGCTCACCCGCTCCACAGGTGTCTTGTCGATGGTGATGGGTGGGTGTTCTCTGCTCTGTCTCCTGTAATCCACCACCAGCTCCTTGGTCTTGTCGATGTTGAGTGAGAGGTGGTTCTCCTGACACCATTTAGTCAGGTTACTCACCTCCTCTCTGTAGGCCGTCTCATCGTTGTCGGTGATCAGGCCTATCACCGTAGTGTCATCAGCAAATTTGACGATGACATTGGAGCTGTGTGTAGCTGTACAGTCATGTGTGTACAGGGAGTACAGGAGTGGGCTGAGGACGCAGCCCTGCGGTGCACCAGTGTTGGGGGTCAGGGGAGATGATGTGTTGTTGCCCATTCTGACCACCTGACTTCTGCCTGTCAGGAAGTCCAGGATCCAGCTGCACAGAGATCTGTTCAGTCCCAGAGTCTGGAGCTTCGCAACCAGTGTAGCAGGCAATTATGGTGTTAAATGCCGAACTATAATCCACGAACAGCATCCTCACATAGGTGTTCTTATTTTCCAGGTGGGAGATAGCAGTGTGCAGGGTGAAGGCAATAGCATCGTCTGTGGAACGGTTACTGCGGTATGCAAATTGTAGTGGGTCCAGTGAAGCAGGCAGCACAGAGCAGATGTGTTCTCTGACGAGCTTCTCAAAACACTTGCTGAAGATGGGGGTCAGAGCAATGGGCCTCCAGTCGTTCAAGCATGTGATTTTATTTTTCTTTGGTATGGGCACAATGGTGGATTTTTTGAAGCATGCGGGAACCACAGACAGAGAGAGGGACAGATTGAAAATATCTGTAAAAACCCCGGCTAGCTGGAAAGCGTATGTTTTGAGCACACGGCCTGGTATACCATCCGGGCCCACAGCTTTACGGATGTTCACCCGTTTGAAGGATCGAGTTACATCCGCGACAGAAAGCATGAGTGGACTCACCTCTTCTGCAGCAGTCGTGTGAGCACTCTCTGTGTGGGCGGTGTTATCAGCCTCGAAACGAGCATAAAAGGTGTTGAGCTCATCCGGTAGAGAGGCGGCAATGTTCACAGTAGCTGGTTTATTCCCTTTAAAGCCTGTGATGTTGTTGATGCCCTGCCACATGCTTCTTGAATTATTGTTGTTGAAATGTTCTTCAACTTTATATTGTTTTTACTGTTTTTATATTGTCATTTGGCTGCTTTGATGGATCTCCTGAGATCGTAACTGGCTTGTTTCCGATCGTCAGTGTTTCCGGATTTAAAGGCAGATGTCCGCGCTGACAAGGCTGATCGAACATCGCTGTTAATCCACGGTTTTTGGTTGGGGTAGATACGAATTGTTTTGGTCGGAACTACATCATCTATACACTTCCTGATGAAACATGTTACAGAATCTGAATACGCCTCTATGTCGTCATCAGACGCTGCCCGGAACATGTCCCAGTCCACGTGATCAAAACAGTCCTGTAGTGTAGCGTCCGATTGGTCCGACCAGCATTGTATTGTCCTGAGGGCGGGTGCCTCACGTTTCAGTTTCTGCCTATAAGCAGGCAGGAGCAGAACGGAAGAGTGATCCGATTTGCCGAAAGGTGGGCGGGGGAGGGATTTGTATGCGTCCCGGTAAGAAGTGTAACAATGGTCGAGTGTACGATCTCCACGCGTGTTGATGGTGACGTGTTGAAAGTATTTTGGAGCTATTGTTCTGAAGTTGGCTTTATTAAAGTCCCCCATGATAATAAAAGCTGCGTCTGGGTGCGTGGTTTCCTGTTTACTTATATTCCTGTACAGTTCCCTGAGTGCCTGGTCTGTATTGGCTTGAGGGGGAATGTAGACAGCTGTGATTATGATTGCTGTAAATTCCCTCGGTAGCCAGAATGGTCGGCACAGAAGCGTATAAAATTCCAGATCAGGGGAGCAGAAGGATTTAATAGAGTGTATGTTCCTTTCATCGCACCACAAGTTGTTAATATAGAAACAAACACCCCCACCTCTGCTTTTCCCTGTGACCTCTTTCGTCCTATCCGAGCAGTGCACGGAGAAGCCCGTGAGCTCGATGGCTGAGTCTGGAACCATAGCAGACATCCAGGTTTCTGTGAGGCAAATAACACAGCAGTCCCTTGTTTCTCGTTGGTATGAGATGCGCGCCCGCAGTTCACAGAGTTTGTTATCCAGTGACTGAACGTTGGCCAGTAAAATGGTTGGAAGAGGATGTCGGAAAGCACGGCGTCTCAGTCTGACGAGAACGCCAGCTCTTTTTCCTCTTTTTCGGCGTCGACGGCGTTTCCTCGATTGCGCGACCCAGACAAAGGGCTCTGATGCGGTGTCTGTGAACAATCCACCGGCATTCAAAAACTCAAAGTCCGGTTTGCGTTGCGCGACGGAGGAACCAATGTTTAAACCAATGAAAAAAATCAATGAAAATCAAATCAATGAAAATCAATAAATAAAAAAAACTATTAAAATCATTGTTTTAAATCAATGTTTAAAACCAACCAATGATTTTAAGACGCAGTACTCGTTCTGTATCTCAGGGAACCGAGGTTACGACAGTAACCGAGTACGTTTTTATCATTCATCTGAAGAAGACTTCATTCATTTGTTTTGGCAATGCACCTACAGTGGAAAATTTTGGCCAGACTTTTTAGTGTTTATCCAATCTTATTTTGTAAGTGACTTTTCTTTCTGTTTTAAGGATGCTTTCTTTGGATTGTTTAACTACTCAAAAGAAAATACAGGAAAATATTATGTAATTAATTTATGTTTTCTGTTAGCTAAATTTCATATTTATAAACAAGAGTTTACTGGCTCTAAACCTCTATTTTCTTTGTTCAAAGTTGATTTAGATAAGTATGTGGAAACTATCCAAAATTCTGCTAACTTGAAAGCTATGAAAACTGTATCTCTGTACTCATCCTTTGTCTGCTTAAAATGTAATTTTATTACCTTATTGTTATTTTTATTTTTTTATTATTATTTTTTTTTTTTATCTTTCTGTATAATTGTAACTGTTAATGTTTGTACTGTTTAATAAAACATAAAAAGATTCAGTTCAAAAAGATTCGGTTCAAAAAGATTCCATCAGAGGAACAAAAATACTCGTGGAGATTTTTTTCTCTATCACAGCTCTGTCGGATTATATGATACCTAGTAGGCAATCAGAGCATTCCTACCCATCTCCTCGGATTTTGGTTGGAATTTATCTCTCTCTCTGTCAACAGTCAGTATTCATCTCGCTGGGAAGGCTCGCCATCTTGCATCATCTCGAACTAAACGGTGTTCCATTATAAGACAAAAAAACCTGACCAAATTAAAACATGAAAATCCTTTTTATCCTTTCTGACGTTATTGTCCTGGCTCTATGTTATTCGACTGTTCACTTCTCAGTCTCGAAAAAGAAAGAAAATGGCTACTCTCATCCAGCAACTAGCGTGGTGAGGCGGGACTTCAAGTTAGCCTTCTTGTAATTGGACAATCATTAACTGTCAATCAAGGTTCAAGGTTTCTTTATTTGTCACATAATAGTTATACAGGGTATAATTAGAAGTGAAATGTAATCGAATCAGGTCCGCTCAGTGGACAGTGCAAAATAATAAGAATACAAATTATATAAGTAACATAACACAAGGGCATACATATGGTAAGAAAAGGAGAAATAAGAGTAAAATGTGCAATGAAATAAAAAAGTGCAAAACAATAAGATGTGCAAAAAACAATAAGATGTGCAAAAGACAATGAGATGTGCAAAAAAACAACAAGATGTGCAAAAAAACAATAAGATGTACAAAAAAAGAAAAAACAGTGTACTGGGACTTAATAAATAGTAATGTGAATAAGAGGGATGTGCAGACGGGTTGTTCATGGTATTGTACATAGAGCAGCAATGATGAGAATGTGATGATATTTACAGTTGACAATGGGTCTTGTGAGTGTTTATGAAACAGAGTTTGTGTTTAGGAGCCTGATGGCCTGAGGGAAGAAGCTCTTCCTCAGTCTTTCAGTCTTTGCCATCATGCTCCTGAAGCGCCTGCCAGATGGCAGTAAACAGAAAAGATGGTTACCGGGGTGAGTAGAATCTTTGAGGATTTTAGCAGCTCTGCTTCTGCAGCGTTTGAGGTAGATGTGCTGCAGAGAGGGGAGAGCAGACCCTGAGATGTGCTCAGCTAAGCGCACGACTCTCTGTAGAGCTTTGCAGTCCTGGTTTGTGACATTATTATACCATACTGAGATGCACTGAGTCAGAACACTTTCTATGGCCCCTGAATAGAAAGTTTTCAGGATAGCTGGTGAGACCCTGAATTTCCTCAGCTGTCGCAGATGGTACAGTCTTTGCCTGGCTTTCTTAACCTGTGTTTGAATGTGTGTAGTCCAAGTCAGGTCCTCGGAGATGTTTACACCGAGGTACTTGAAGCTACTCACCCTCTCCACAGGGGTCCCACTGATCATAAGAGGAGTGTAGGGCTGCCGCTGTCTCTTCCTGAAGTCCACGATCAGCTCCTTAGTTTTGCTCACGTTCAGAGAGAGACAGTTGTCCTGGCACCATGATGTAAGTCTCTCCACCTCATCCAAGTATGCGGCCTCGTCATCGTTGTTGATGAGGCCCAGAACCACAGTATCATCCGCAAATTTGACAATAGAGGTGGAGCTGTGTGAGGACACGCAGTCGTGGGTGTATAGAGAGTATAGCAGGGGGCTCAGGACACAGCCCTGTGGGGCTCCTATGTTCAGGGTGATGGAGTTGGAGGTGAACTGGCCGACTTTCACCACTTGTGGTCTGGCGGTGAGGAAATCTTGAATCCAGTCACAAAGTGAAGTGTTTAGGCCAAGGTCTGAGAGTTTAACAGTCATCTTGGTGGGGACTATAGTGTTGAAAGCCGAGCTGTAGTCTATGAATAGCAGCCTGACATAGTTGCCATTTTTGCTGTCGATGTGAGTGAGGGAGGAGTGCAGTACCTGGGAGATGGCATCGTCAGTAGATCTATTTGGCCGGTAGGCAAACTGAAGAGGGTCCAAGGTAGCAGGGATGGAGGAGCAAATGTGTTTCTTTAAAAGTCTCTCAAAAACCTTCATGACCGTCGATGTGAGGGCAACTGGACGATAGTCATTCAGGCAAGAGGGTTTACTGTTCTTAGGCACAGGGATTATGACAGATTTTTTAAAGGAGGTGGGAACAACAGAGGTAGCAAGGGACTCATTAAATATGGAAGTAAACAATCCAGCAAGCTGATCAGCACAGGACCTCAGAACGCGGCCAGTAATCCCATCAGGTCCTGCTGCTTTCCTTACGTTCACTCTCTTTAGTTCCCTCCGAACGTCATCCTCTGAAAAGGTGATTACATGATCATTGCTGCTCTGTCTGCTGCTTCCTGACGGGCTGTTCGGCAGATTTGCGCCGCCATTGCAGTCAAAGCGACCGTAGAAGGTGTTTAGCTCTTCAGCCAGCAGCGGATCTGCTCTCACCTCTGCGGAGGATTTATTTCCAGAGGAACAGATGGTCTTCAGTCCCTGCCACATGCGTCGAGAGTCATTGAGCTGGAAATGTGACTCAATTTTCTCACTGTACCGGCGCTTAGCGGCTCGTATTGCACGCCGGAGAGCGTAGCACGATGTTTTGTACTCGCTCATGTTTCCTGACAACAGACCGTCATTGTATGCGGCAGTGCGATGGTTAACCGCATCACGGATTGATCTGTCCACCCACGGTTTCTGATTAGTAAATGTCCTTATTGTTACCGTTTCAGTGGCTTGCTCGGTTAGCGTGTTTACGAAGCTTACTGCTACATCCGTGAATTCGCTGATGTCAGATGAACTCGCCCGGAACATGTCCCAGTCGACGTCATCAAGAGACGCCTGTAGCATAGCTTCAGAGTGGGGGGACCAACGCGTCACTTCCCTCTCCACCGGCGGTTCGCGAGCGATCCTTTGTTTGTATTCCGGCGTGAGAAAGATGGCGACATGATCTGATTTGCCAAAAGCCGGCAGTGAGTGGGCTTTGTAGGCGTTATTGAGCGGAGTGTAGCAATGATCCAGTGTATTCAGTCCTCTGGTTGGACAGGATATGTGTTGATGAAAGTTCGGCAGGACTTTCTTGAGGTTGGCCTTGTTAAAGTCCCCAGCGATGATACAAGCAGCGTCGGGATGTTTGTTGACATATCCGCTGATTTCATCGTGGAGATTGGACAAAGCCACGCTAGTGTCTGCTTGTGGAGGAATATAAACGGCAGACACGAGGATCGATGTAAATTCCCAGGGCAGATAGAAGGGGCGGCAGATAATGGAGAGATGCTCCAGATGAGGCGAACAGGAACGCGACAGAATGGAGATATTCCTGGGGTCACACCATTTCTTGTTAATAAAGAAACACACTCCACCACCTTTGTTTTTTCCGGCCTCGGCTGATCTGTCCATCCGTAAAACAGAGAAGTTGTCAGACGGCGTTACAGCGGTGTCCGGGACCAAGGGCGTGAGCCACGTTTCAGTCAAACAAAAGATGTTGCAGTCTCTAATGTCCCGTTGGAAACTAATCCTGGCTCTAAGATCGTCCATCTTATTCTCCAAGGATTGGACATTAGCGAGCAGAATACTTGGTAGAGGAGGACTGTGAGCCTTTTTCCTCAGTCTGTTGCGTATTCCAGCACGTCTCCCGCGGTGTTTCCTACGCCTCCTGCGGTTGTTCAGGTGGTCATTGTTCAACTCGGTGCTCCGAAGTATCTCCAATGGCCACGCTGGGTCCGTGGATAAAGTATCCTTAATCAGGTTAGTGTAGCGATGTCCAATGTCCAAAAGTGTTCTTCTGTCGTACATAATCATTGCAGACATACACGTATCAAAAGAGAAGTAAAAAAATAGGTAAAGAAACACACATAAAAGCACAATTCTGAGCGGAGCTAATTCACAGGCGACTGAACTCAGCAGCGCCACCGGAAGTCTTTTACGCGGAAATGCTTTTCACTGATTCTTATACAACTTTTTCTCTTAGATTATTTAGCTCATTTCCAGTTACTTTAATATTAACAGACTCATTCATTAATTATTTATTATTTATAATTAACTTTTAAATTATACAGGGTTACGCCGGCTTCACACTGCAAGCGTAAGCAGGGCGTAAGCAGCGCAGAAGCAGTGCGTATGCAGAGCAGGAGCAGCGCGCGCCCATTGCCCTTTCACACCGGTAGCGTTTGCAGCGCGCGGCTGAACAGCGTCTTCTGTACAGAATGGGCAAATTCGAATCTAATTTTAAACACAATTGGTCTTGATTTATTATTAGAATAGTTTATATTACTGTATTTGTTTTATTTACACCGTACATGTGCATCTGTGTTTATGTGCAGTGCGTATTGTAGATATAAGAAAGGCAATTGCGCTGTATTTGTTACTACGGAGATTACGAAGAAGGATACGACGTAGATTTTGGGCAACGGAACAGCAAAAAACAATAACTGACCATAGCAGAAATGTTAGTTATTTTATACATTGTGTTTATATTGAATATGGTCAATATCTTAAAGGTTTATAGCCTACTTGTAACCAGAAGTTTCTTTTTGCACATATAGGTATACTGTAAGACGCAAAATAGTCCTTTGTAAAAAAAAACACATTAATTATAGGAGAATGACATGCCTTTGAAGTTTTGGTCAAAAGATTACATCTACAATGTTGACATATTTTGCATCTTTATTCAACATTTATTAGCAAACCTCTTCATAATGCCTGCTGACGAACGCTTCTTTAATAATGAAGCAATATCTGATAAACATACTCATAAACAGCAGATTTACAAGCAATCTCATGCTAACATCTTCAACATGCATCGTAAATATCTTTATTAACACGTAAAATGTAACCGTTGTAATAGGGATATTAGCAAAAACACGAAAAACACACCTTCAAACAAGTCACCCACATCATAGACTTATTTGGTGTAGCTACATGTGTAATATTTATGTGACGTATTTGAATATGTATTTGTTCGTTTGTCACTTCGTGTATTATCAAATAATCAATCCACTGCATCCCATGCCTTTTCTTTGGCTTGTAAGTCCTTATACATTAAATTTTGTGGGTCATAACTTTTTGTTTTTCCACTTCTATGATGAGACGAGTGTCGTCCATTAGGTCATCTTCCAGGTGTACTCTGAAGACCCCCGTCTGGCTACACCGGGCGCTGTCACGTGCGTTTGTTGATGATGCCTGTTGTCAGCATGACATCTGCTTCTATGCCAACATATAGGCCTATAAACTACACAATATATATTACAACTTGCTACGAAATTGTTGAACTTCATGGTAACTGTTTAAAATACATTACATCCCATTTTTTTTGAGTGTCGATCATGAATAATGTCCTGTCACTTTAATTGAGCATAAGCAGCGCGGCAAAAATAGACTCTGCGCCGAAACGATCGCGGCACTGCCGCTCCTGCTCTGCTCCTGCTACGCGCTGCCGCCCCTGCGTGCTGTGTGAACGCTCTCATCCGTTAACATGGGCGCCGAAAAAAATACGCGCTGCTTACGCCCTGCTTACGCTTGCAGTGTGAATCCGGCGTTACGCTTGCAGTGTGAAGCCGGCGTTACGGCTAATATTGTCCACAACACATTGCGCGGTGAACAGGGATTCGATTAGAACTACAAACACGCATAACAAGTGTTAAAAAACTACAAACATGGCGGATATGCAGACCAACGGACAGGTAGAGAAAGGGATTTGAGTGATAAATAATCAATGTCTAACCGGATGAAAACATTTATTTAATGTTCTCCACGTTATATTTAATCTGCAGAAACACTGTGAACTTGTATAATGACGCGTTTGGTGTTTAACTTTGAAATGCATCATTATGCAAACATTTGAGCAGAGATCTTGGCATGAAAGACCCACGATATTTTTCTTTATTTCTCTCCAATACGGTAGGAAATTAAATTAAACAAAATATGGATGTTGTTAATTGTGTCAAGATGAGAGACAGGGCAGTTTAAACAGTTACAGGATTCACGTAACTAAGCAACAGAGTGTCCATTAATGACGCAGCTATGACGAAGTAGTATGTCCCAAAGCTTGCCTACTATTCTAATACATACTCAAAAGTATGTACTTTTTCTTCACAAAGAGAGTATATACTTTTAGGGCACAGTATATGTAACGGATGTGTATGCCCGTGGTGTCAATGTAAACCTCACTCCCCTGACCTCAAATAGAGGCGCTCTAGCAACTAACGCTAGATGCTGTAGCCTTTGGCGTTACTTGTTAGAGCGCCGGCCTCGTGCGTGGGAATCCCGAGTTGGGACGGTGTGGACCCGAGAGAGGGTGTTGCATATATGTAGGCGAATTGGGATGCAGCAATTGTGATTTTCTTCTTTGGTGAATCTGCTTGTTAACATCAGTTTATTTTTTTTTTGTACTTTATTTTTTTTTTTTTTTTTATGCCTTGAACAACACATACATAATACAACACACAATATATCACCAGAAAAAGAAAAAAAAAGTAAAATAAATAATATTAATTAAATACCTTAAATAAATATACACTTTAAAAACAAGCATGACCTTTACATTACTCAAATATTTTGAAGACAGAACACAAACGGACAGTTTTGATAGCTTTTCTATTAGTGCTACTTTGAATGGTACAAAAATAGCTTTCCAATTCTTTATAAAAGACTGTGAAGCAGGGTTTCCTGTTTGAAAATTTACACCGATGAATGAGAAACTTAACTAATAAAACAAGTAGATTAATGACAAACGCTTTGTTATTCACATTATCTTGAATAAAATATCCAAAAACGACATTTTCAAAATGCAATATAAAGTTAGAGAGTACCTTTTCTGAGATAAATACTGAGACATCATACCATAACTTTTTAACAAAGCTACAGTGCCAGAAGATGTGAGGTACAGTTTCCAAGTGTAAAGAGCAAAAAGAGCAGTTAACGTCAATATCCTTCTTAAACTTACTAAGAAAATGTTTAACAGGATAGAATAAATGAATCATTTTGAAATAAATTTATTTTACCTTGTTTGTAACAAAAAACTTATGAGGTAATAACCAAACACTTTCCCACTTAGGGATTCTAACAAATTTAGACCAATAAGATATAGAGCGAGGCTTAGTAGCAACCTCCTTTAAAAATAGAGAGCGAATAGTTTTGTTGTTTTTAGTCTGTGAAAAACAAATTTTACCACATATTGTATCCGTTAGATTGACTATGGGCATATCAACCAATTTCACATCTCTAAATAAGGAAACAATACACAAATTAATTGCAGAGAAAACAAGAGAGAATTCCTTGGGAGTCACAGGAAAATTAAAGTGCACAAGAAACTCCTCATAAGTCATAAGATACCCCTGATTGTTAAACAAATGAGACACTAAAACAATACCCTTATCAAACCAGTTTTTCAAAAAAATACTTTTGTGTTTATACAGAATACAACGATTGTTCCAAATAAAGTAACGCTGCGGAGAGAAGTTGTGCTTGTAAATCAATTTCCAAGCCAACAAGGCTTGAGCGTGAAAGGTAGATAGTTTTACAGGCAATTTCTCAATCTTATAATCACACATTAGCAGAAAAGAAAGACCCCCAAGTTGGTTAAAAATAAAATTAGGAATAAAATTCCACAAAGAAGGTTTAGTCAGACAAAATTAAAATTAATTTAGTTTAACCAATTGATTTTGAGTGTGTTATTTAAAGTAGAGAAATCCAAAAAAATCAAGTCCACCACTTTTAAGAGAATTTACGACAACAGATTTACAAATATAGTGCACCCGATTCTTCCATAAAAAATTAAATAATGTCTGATCAATAGTATTAACACTTTTATTGTCTAAATGTATAGTTGAAGCAATATAGGTCAGTCTTGAAATTCCTTCAGCTTTTGACAGAAGAACTCTACCTCTAAGGGACAAGTCCCTTAATAACCAAATATTACATTTTCTTTTTATCTTTTCAAAGGCAGGGTTAAAATTAAGGGAAACTCTATCTCGTTCATTTTGTGAAATGACAACGCCTAAGTAATTAACATCTTTTTTAACAGGAATACCATCCAAGGATAAAAGGGAAGAATTTTTTAAAACTAAAATGTCACATTTTTTTATATTAAGGTACAAACCTGAAGCATTAGAAAACAACTGAATAGTTTTAATTGCCTGATGGACCTGGGTCGGATTTTTTAAAAACAGGGCTGTATCATCTGCTAGTTGACTAATTAAAATACTTCTACCAGCAATATTAATTCCTTCGAGCTTACTATCCTTAATAAAATGACAGAAGACTTGAGCTACAATAAGAAAGAGGTATACCGATGCTGGACAGCCTTGCCGAATACCTCTCTCTAAAATAAATCTCTGTGTAGTGCCGTGTCCTAATTTCACTGAGCTATTTCCCCCAGCATACAACGTTTTCATCGCATTACAAAAAAAAGGCCCGAACCCAAGACGCTCTAAACAAAAGAAGATGAAAGGATGCTCAATAGTGTCAAAAGCTTTGAAGAAGTCCAAAAACAGAATTAAACTATCATCCTCAATAAGTTCAGAGTAATCAATGAGGTCAAAAACAAGTCTAATATTATTAAAGATATGACGATTTTTCATGAAACCTGACTGATTTTCATCAATAATGGAGTTCAAAACAAACTTTTAGCGAAAATAAGAGCAAACAATTTATAATCATTATTAAGAAGGCTAACAGGTCTCCAATTGTCTAAAAGAAGAGTGTCCTTTTTAGGTTTAGGTATTAAACAAATGACACCTTGCTTCATACTAACAGAAAGCTCAGAGCAATTTAAACTCTCTGTATACACTTGCAGGAGAAATGGAGATAACAGCTCAGAATATAACTTATAAAATTCAGCCGTTATTCCATCACTACCAGGAGACTTGTTATTTTTTAACTGTAAAATTGAATCTTTAACCTCATCGATAGAAATTGGCGAGTCGCATACAATTTTTTCATCATGACTAATAGTATGAACAATACCAAGATGTTTACTGAAAGTGTCCAGATCGGCTTGATTAAATTTAGATTTATACAAACTTGAGTAAAACTTATAGCAAAATTGGGAAATTTCTTTAGGATTTTCTGAGAGAACCCCTCCAATATGTAATTGACAAATAGAATTATGTTTAGCCCTATTTTTCTCAAGCTTAAAAAAATAGGAAGACATTTGCTCTCCATGTTCAAGCCACCTTTGCCTTGATCTTATAAAAGCACCTTCTGCTCTTAATTTATACAAGTCATCCAACTTAATTTGTAAATCAACTAAACAAGTTCTTTGACTATCGGACAGATTTTCAGGCAAGATCTTGGTAATAAAGGAGATTTCACTAACAATATTAGCTTCTTCAAGACGTTTTAATTTAGCCAAATTACCACAAAATTTTCTGAGGTATTTCCCAATTTCATATTTTAACAATTCCCAGTTTAAACCAAAAGAATCTTCTTGTTTTGCTTTGTTACAATAAAAACGAATAAGTCTTTCCAGCTCTGACTTAACCTCATTATGTTTAAGTAACGAACTATTCATTTTCCAGTAAGAAGAGCCCTTGTTAAATCTAGCTTCAGGAGAAAACATAATTTTAATAGAAACAGCCTTATGATCTGTTAATGGCGTTGTAGAAATATCAACATGAATATAGTCTTTATCTAAATTTCTAGAGACTAACCAAAAGTCAATTCGTGAAAGACTAGATAACTTTTTATTGCTCCACGTGAATTATTGGTCATTGGTATTTTTAACCCTCCAGATATCTACAAGTTCTAATCTATGCATAAAATCTTTCAAAGCGGTGTTTGAGTTTGATCGGCGACCAGGTGGCCACCTATCAAGAGATTCATTTAGGACAGTATTAAAATCACCACCAATCACTAAGTAAGCATTTGGAAATTTTGACTGCCAATAAGTAAGCTTATCTTCCAAAACGAATAATAACTGATCATTTTCAGATCTAGAGTTATACCCATAATAATTAACAACAATAAGATTTATATTATAGCATTTTAGAATTAACAAAATAAAGTGCCCATACTCATCACAGTATGTGTGCAACACATCACCCGCAAAATTATTTTTTAAACAGGAAACGCCTGCAGAGTGCTCTGAACCATGAGAAAACCATATCTCACTACCCCACTGTGACTTCCAAAAATTAACATCTTTATCATTAGAATGAGACTCTTGAAAAAAAAACTAAGTCAGAACCAAACTGTCTAGAAAATAAAAATAAGGCCTTGCGTTTAACAAGATCTCTTAAACCCCTGGCATTTAAAGTCAAAACAGAAAAAGACATTTAAAGAACTCACATAAACTGGAACAATTAACCTGCTTTAAGAAAGTTCTATGAACTTAGATTTTTGAAAATAGGTCACAAAGTAGAAAATGCTGAAAAAAGAGCAGCACCATATTAAATATAAAAAATTACAAAAATAACTGGAATGAAAAAATGGAGGCAGCTTCTTAAATGTATAAGACATACCCGTATCAATGTCTGTAAAGTGCACCTGACAGATCAGTCAAAGTCAAAAAAGGCTAAGCCTGTTATTAAGATGAAAGCACTTTAAGTAGGCAGGATGATTTCACCCTGCCCTTGAATGAAAGCTCTGCCTCCGACGAAGTATGCTGTCTTCCCCTCTGCACATGCTTTTTGGACCTCTGGCCACAGCTTCCTTCTCCTTTCACGATCACCGGCTGAAAAATCCTCCATAAAGCGCAGACCGTTCTCTTTTAGAAAGGAAGAATTCTTCGCGGCCTTCCAGACTGCGTAAGAGCGAACGGAGAACTGCATAATGGTCACCCTGGGACGATCCGTGCCACCTTGTTGTATCTTTCCGAGACGATGGACCACGTCAATAACATCTGAGACTTTGTCCTTTGCACTAGGAAGAATATTTTGGCAGATTTTGACCACCTCAAGCCGAATATCTCCGTGCGCAGATTCAGGAATCCCGGCTATCCTCAAATTACGTCTTCTCAAATATGTATCCATATCATCCATCCTCCGCTGCAACTGAGCCACAGGCCGTTCAACACCATCCATTCGCCGCTCGAGACTAGTAACCTTCTCAACAACGGCCTTCAATTCAGCTGACATGTCCGATATCTTTTTTTCGATTCCATCTGAGCGACTGTTGATCAGCTGTGTTATACCTAACAGCTGCGACGAGACATCAGCTCGAGTGTCATCACTTGCTCTTTTCTTTATTACCGGTGGTTTACTCGGGGTAATAGGCAATGCAGGGAACTCCTCTTCAGCTAAACAGAACGCATCTTGCTCACTCGCGCAATAAACAACGTAATCATGGCCACTACTGGCTGGTGAGCATGCATTTGCACTAACGCTAGCCACATTAGCATCAGCCGAAGAGTTGCTCGAATGTCCACGTTTACGCCCCATGTCGACGCTAAATAGGGGAAATCTTCAAATCGAAGATCTAACAGAACAACACACGTAGCATACAATGAATTAAAAGTCCCTTTTGCACTGTCTAAGCACAGATGGTGCAGGAGCTCGTACTGTTACGTCTGATTAGGTAGCCATCTTGGACCTCCCCCCGTCTTGTTAACATCAGGTGTGTTCAATAGAGAATGAGGAGTTACGTCACAATCTTTTCACTCCGCGATGCATTTTGGGAAGGCGCCGCCATCTTAGCAGGATACACTATCCGTTCCCATGGTTACTTCTCATTCTCTATACATATAACCGCTTATCTTTTGTTTTATTTTTGCCTTTAAGTTAAACAATCATTCATTCTTCATTGTATCGTCTGTAGGGAAGAAATGCAAATGTATTGCATTGCATGATAATTAGATTTTTGTTCCTCTTAGGTTTTGTAGAATTTAATTTACAATGTTGATCTGATTACCGTGAAAATAGTGTCCCTGTACGCTCGCTGATGCTTCAGCCATCATATTCAATTATCCAAATAAAAGTGTTCAACAAGCTGACAGAAGTCGATCTATTTCTTTGTTGGAAACTTTTAAATGACAAAGTATAATCGCATATGGATTAAGACAGTGATATTTAATGTTCATATTTTGGGCATCTGTTTTTCTGCACATATTATGATTTATTAGTAAGGCGTGTACAGAATGTGGTCTTTTATTATCACTGTCTCGGTGCATTAAGCGTGTTTGTTATGAGAGGAAAATGCTTAATGTAAATAAACGCGTTACCAGACACCAGCGTGAGGCTGCCTCCGATAACAGATCAGGCTACACAAGTTCTTCAGGACTCCCTTCCTGTGGCCTACAGCTACAGCAGGCGAAGCAAGCGCATCTCTTGCTTCTACTCCTTTTTCTCTCACGCTTCTATCAGTGTCCCACCCAAGCCCCTGAGGCCGATATAAAGCGCGAGGCTGCCTCCGCTGAAAATTGTTTTCCGTTCATTATAGGTCATGGAAACTCAGCTATTTATTCAGTGAAAGTCATGGAAAAGTCAGGGAATTTGACATTTGACTTAGACTGGGAACCCTGCTTGGTGCTGTTTGCATCCGAGAATTAAGCGTACGAAAAATAATTTTGACTGCTAGCGTACTCCAAATAAGTTCCATGGATCTGTATAGCTTTGAAAGCTGGGGTGATGTCGACTTGTTCCAGCCAATTGCATGATTAATCTACTACTATTGAGAGAGAGAGAGTTCATCAAGAGGAATCGAGGTGTTTATGTTTGAAGACAGGGAGTTATGCGGAGCTGACAGATCGATCAGAAGGCGTTTTTTACCCGATAATTTTTCTAGTAGCCATTCCAATGGGCTAAAGCGAAACTGAGAAGGCATTTGATTCACGCCGCCTATGGGGGAAAAGCTGAACTGATTATTTCTGTGAAACGCCTTAACTCAGAAAAATGCCAACTAACACCTTGATCAATCTGTCAGCTCCGCATAACTCCCTGTCTTCAAACATAAACACATCGATTCCTCTCTCTCTCTCTCTCTCTCTCTCTCTCTCTCTCTCTCTCTCTCTCTCTCTCTCTCTCTCTCTCTCTCTCTCTCTCTCTCTCTCAATAGTAGTAGATTAATCATGTAATTGGCTGGAACAAGTCGACATCACCTCAGCTTTCAAAGCTATCCAGATTCATGGCACTTATTTGGAGTACGCTGGCACTCAAAATTATATTTCGTACGCTTAACTTTGGGATGCAAACTGCACCAAGCAGGGTTCCCAGTCTAAGTCAAATGTCAAATTCCCTGACTTTTCCATGACTTTCACTGAATAAATAGCTGAGTTTCCATGACCTATAATGAGCGGAAAACTTTGTTGTGCCGCTGAGGACCATTAAATGCGCTTTGATATGTTTTTACACTTTTTTTTAACTCAGTCTTTGAAGAGGTAATTTTGTAGCCAAACAAATTCAATATCCTATATTTCGTGCATTATGAATCTTGTTCTGCCTGTTAAAGTTTTTTTCTCTTCTTTGCGTCCGTCTTCAGCATCTTTGGCCTCTTTTAATGGCCGTTTACAGACTAATTATAATAACGTAATTTTCCACACAAATGCATTTGGGAACATGATTGCAGTGCAGTTTGTGTGCACGGAACAAAATATGCTATAAAATAAAACAAAAAAGTGCTGGTTGAACGAGTGCATGTACTCCACTGTAAAAATTTAATATAAATTTAACTAATTTAACTAACTCTAACTCTAGCACTCTCTATTCTAATTTTATTTAATCTAATCTGTCTTCTTTTTATTTAAAAAAACACACACACACACACATTTGACCCTCTATCAGTTGCATATTTATTCAATAACTGCTAGCTCTAGGTTAACTAGGTTTATTTTTTCTATATTCTATATACTCTATATTCTATAAAATAAAAACACCTTCCTACGTGTACTGTGTTAGGCTAATCAGGACTTGTAATAGCACTTGCATGTTGTTGTTTCTTTTGTTGGTTTTGATTGCTTCTAAAATGTCCTTATTTGTAAGTCGCTTTGGATAAAAGCGTCTGCTAAATGACTAAATAAATCAATAAATTAATCATTGTTAAAGCTACAAAGTTACTTGCCAAGGCGGGCATTTTTATACTTTTGTAAGTATGTACCCATTCAGGCACAATAAGACGCTGAGTGAAACTCAATTCAGTTTGCACAGAACACAGCGTGTGAGTACTGAATGGAGTTGACGAACAAAAATACCTGATATTCCATGACTTGGACAAAAAATATATAAAATTCCCTGACTTTCAATGTCTGGAATAGACCGTTTAAAATTCCATGATATTCCAGAAATTCCATGACCCGTGGGAACCCTGACCAAAATTTTCTGACATGTCATCAGAAGCAGCTTATTGGATTTGTCAAACAATTACGCAAAGTAATCCTCTTATTTTCAACCTTTAAGACAATTCAATTGTTCTGAGTATTGAACTCCCTGTCAGATGCTGCAAGAGCGCTCCCGGTGGAGCACATATGTTTATCTTTCGACTACCGGCGAGGTTCACCCATCTGATGCTGTTAGTATTAAATTCTAGTTGGATGCAGCGAGAGCCTCCCGATCGAGCAAACCTTATCTTTTCCGTCCGACTACCAGCAAAGCTTATCCGATCTCCTGAACTCTTGTTGAATGCAGCAAGAGCCTTCTAAATACGTTTTCTCTCAACTACCGGTGATGCTTACCCGCCCGTGCCATGAGTATTGAACTCCCTTTGAATGCTACAACAGCTTTTCGGTCAAACAAATCTTGGCTTTCAGTCCATCTACCGACGAGGCTAACATGTCTGGCACAGTAAGTATTGAGCTCCCGTCAGAAGCTACAAGGGCCTCCCGGTTCAGGAAAAAATTGGCTTTTCCGTCCGTCTACCGACAAAGCTCACAAGTCCAATGCAACGAGTATTGAACTCCCATCGGACTCCACCAAGCTCTTACGGCCGGCTTTCCAAAATCAGTTCAACCGTCCATCGGCCGTTAAGATCCACCCACCAGATGCTGCGAGCTGCTCCCGTCAAAGCTACGCGGACCTTCCCAGTCAGTCGATTCAAGCCCGTTCACCCTGCCATCGACCAGTAGGGCTCACCCGTCCGACACTGCGAGCTGCTCCCATCAGTATGAGCCATCCTGATCGGGTTTCCCAAACCATGTTGCTCCTCATCTATCGGCTAGCGGGCCAATCTTCCCAGTGCCGTGAGCTGCTCCCATTAGAGGCAGTATGGGTCCCCGGTCTGACAACCCAAACACATTGCTTCTCCGTTCATCGATTGATAGGGCTTGCTGATTTGACGCCGCAAGCTGCTCCCGTCAAAAAGCGGTTCGAGCCTTCCCGACCGATCATCCCAAATCACTCTGTTCCTCGTCAATAGGCCGGTAGAGCCCGTTCACCCGATGCCATGAGCTGCTCCTGTCAGAGTTTTCGTGGGCCCCTCCGGTCAAGAGACTAAGTTTCTTCCCAAAATGCCAGCCCGCAAAAGTTTGGAGATCATTTTGGGGGGTTAATCGTTGGGCGGCTGTCCTTTACTATGTTGCTTTTGGGGGGGTACACTGGGTTCGGGCCAAAGTTCCGAGCTCGAAGCCCTCCCCTCGGGCAGCACGCCAAATACGCATAATATCTATTCTATTTATTATATGTAAGTGTGAACTCATGAACATCTAATAATGGCCAATCATAACTCAATGAGTCTCTTAATTACCTCATAAACTTCAACAATTCTTCAGTGTTAGTTTTAACACTCTGTAGTGTGGACACATATAGACACCCGGCAGTGTTAATTTGACACCGCTTCATTATTACCTTTAACACTCTGTAGTGTGGACACGTGTAAACACCTGCCAGTGTTAATTTGACACCGATTCAGTGTTACATTTTCACATTCTGTAGTGTGAACCCATATAGACACCGAGCGATGTTAATTTGACATCGTGTAGCGGGGCAAATTTTTTGTTGAGCATGTTGCATTGGTTTGATTTGTATCATGTCTCCATATTTTCCATTCAAATAAATCAAAAGCAAATAAAAAAATTGTAGAAGTTCTCTTTGATCATGACCAAGTCACGGAGGATTCCACTATCTTGACTTTAAGTGGCAACTGAACGCTGCTTTACACACACATGTGAAATATCTTTCAGAAATATTTTTGTTGGTTAAAAGTTATCCCTCAGTGTCTTCCATTTCAGCTTGTAAAGATTTATGGTTATGTATTTCTGGGTAATAAGTAAAGACTGACCAGACAGCAGTGTTTTGTATCCGGCTTCACTCTGGTTCTGGTCTGATGTCTGACTGCTGATCTGATGTTGACTGACAGTAGAGGGAGACTGAGATCTGCCACCTAGTCAAACATAAAATGTCTTTATTGGCATCTATGGATCCAGGAATAATCTTTAACTTTCATGGAACCTTTACATTTCACAAAAAAAAAACATGTCATAGTGGAAATGGTTCTTTAGATTTTTAAATGTTCTTCCCACTAAGAAAAAAAGTGGTTCTTCTTTGGCATTTGTGAAAAAAACATTCTGGGAAATTGTTTTGAAGAATGCAGCTGAACACTGCCCAGAATCTTATAAAATCAGCAGACAAAACATCTTTACCAGGTTTGAGAGACCAGATAAGACCAGAAAACCATCTTAGGCTGTTGTGAGAGGAAGCCAACCATCAGCGATTATACCAAATTCTGCCATAAATGGTGGATCAGCACCTAGAGACAACCTCTACAGCCCTGAACGTCCGCGGAGTCTACGACACATAGATGAGCCCCAGAGACAGATCTCCAGTGAGGAACTCGTCACCTAGACATCCATCGGGGAAAGACCACTGGAACCAGTGGACCACTTACACTCTGACTCTGCTGCAGTCGGAACAAACTACTGGTTCGTTGTCGCGGTCGCCTCTGGCTTGCTTAGTTGGAGACACTTCATTTCCAGCAATATCATCGACTTGATTGCACAGATATTATTTAAACTGAACTGAGCTGGACAATGCCATTACTAAATTCAATAATGAAATGCATTCAGCTGAAAATTGAGTGTTAAATCCTGTCATTTTACATTATTGACACAATTTGCCTATTTTGATATTGTGCAGTGCTTTGTAAAAATTTGTGTCGTTAAAAGCGCTATATAAATAAAGGTCACTTGACTTGACTTGTGGAATAGAAGCTCACAATGTTTAGGAACAGATTTAGTGTCTGAAAATATGTCATGGAAAATTAATTTAACCTTTGTTGTTTCTGTAGCGCCACAGCAGGAGCAAGACAATGATGAAAACTGTGACAGTCAGTCCTGCAGTCACTCCAATTATCATGAGTTTATGACCATCAGATCTTGAGTCTGTGAGAGCTGAGATATATTTTAACATTTAGATTAGTGCTGAAAAGTGCACAGAAATATTTGAATAGTGTTTATAGTTTTATTCTCACCTCTGACTGAGATCCAGCTCTTGGGTGACTCTCCTCTCGTTGGGTGTTTGCAGGAGTAGAAACCCTCATGTGACTTTGAGACAGTAGTGATGTTCATCTCTGTAGTTTGATTCTGGATGAGTGATCCATCTTTACAGAAATCAGCTCTGAGGTTTGGTGGGGTTGTGTATCGATATAAACAGCGTAGAGTCAGATGATCTCCTTCAGTCACAGGATGAACAGGACTCTCCAGAATCACATCAGCTGCTGAAACAGAGCAAACACTGACTGCATAATTATATAAACAATATGATAACCTTACATGTTTTTGTCCACTGATGCTTAATGATTGTTTAATCAACCTGCTTCATGCATTGGTTGTAAACTGTCAGATAAATGAATAAACACAGACTCACAGTGTACAGTGATATTAACAGGATGATGTTTCTCTCCAGATTCAGACTGACACCAGTACACTCCAGTGTCTGATGTGCTGGTGTAGCTGATTGTACATGTAGATCCTGTTTGTGATCCTCGATGTAATGAAGAACAATCTTCCAGCCGTCCACTGTCTGTGTATCTTCTCACTGTCCATCCAGCTGAGTTACTCTGGTCCTCACAGCTCAGAGAGAGAGAGACAGATGTGAAGTGTTGAGTTCTGCTGGGACTGACGATCAGAGAGACTGGAGGAGAAACACCTGAGAAGACAATTACAGCTGCAGAGTTTCAGATCTGAGCATGAAAACTGTCTTTATTCAAGATGAACCTGTAGTTTAAGCTCTGTTTGAACTCACCAGTGACCCACAGCAGCTGTGTGTTGCTGTGCTGTGTTTTATATATTGATTTCTCTCTCTCTGCTCTGCACACATAAACTCCTGTGTGATTTACAGCAGAAGTGACGGTGTATTTTCCTCCTGCTCCTCTGCTGCTGTCTGAGAGCCGATGATACTGATCTGTAAAACCAGATAATGTATTCAATATGGTATTCTGGATGTGAATAAAATCAGTTAATTCAGATGAAGCACATTATAAGTTACCTGGTGATTCAGTTAAAGTGAACCAGCTGAATGTCCAGCCTGTAGAGAAACCGTGAACCTCACAGATCAGAGTCACTGGATCTCCTTCAGTCAACCACTTCTGTGGAGAAACACTTAAAACTGCTCTGGGATCTGAAACAAAGAAATCACTCATTAATAACACATTAAACATGTGTTTGTGTGAGTTTATGAAGAGATGATGAAACTCACCTGATACTGTCAGTGTAACTTTATCACTCGTATGTGACCAGCGTGATCCTTCGGTCTCTGATCCATAACAGCAGTATTTACCTGTATCAGACTCAGTAACAGAACTGAAAGTGTGTTCCTGTAGTTCACTGAAAACTCTGGTTGATCCTTCTTTATACCATCTGTATCTCCAGCTAGTGACTCCTTCAGCATATATGTCACATCTGAGAGTGACTGTCTCTCCTCTGAACACATGTTGAGCAGGTTTAATGGTCACTTTGGGTTTTGGTCTTTCTGTACAATGACAACAATTTGAAATGTAAATTAATATAATAAATAAAAGTAATAAAATATTTACCATAATACTTACCGTATACTGTTACTGCTGCTGGTTTACTGTACTCTGTGTAATATCTTCCTCGTCGTGCTCTGCAGCTGTACTCTCCTCCATCAGAGACTGTCACAGGATTGATTATTTTAGTTTCAGTTCCAGTAGATTCAGGGTTTGAGTCTTTTCTCCAGAGAAACTCCCATCCATTCTGTGACTGAATCCCCTCACATCTCAGAGTAACTGAGTCTCCAGTGAACACTGAACTCTGAGGCTCAACAGTCAGAGCTGGTTTAGAAAGACCTGTCAATATAAAGTTAGTGGGAGCATGAGTTATGCAATATAAAGTTTTATAAAACTTGATATATATTAATCTATTTAGGTCTCATAATTGTATCATTTATTGTGGGAATATAGTGCACATACCAGCTACTTTATTATCTACACCTGTTCAATTGTTTGGTAACACAAATTGCTGATCAGCCAATCACATGCAGCAACTCAATGCATTTAGGTATCTAGATGTGATGAAGACTTGCTGAGGTTCAAACCGAGCATCAGAATGGGGAAGAAAGGGGATTTAAGTGACTTTGAACGTGGAACGGTTGTTGGTGTCAGATGTATTTCAAAAACTGCTGATCTACTGGGATTTTCACACACAACCATCTCTAGGGTTTACAGAGAATGGTCCGAAAAAGAGAAAATATCCAGTGAGCGGCAGTTGTGTGGATGAAAATGCCTTGTTGAGGTCAGAGGTCAGAGGAGACTCAAATAACCACTCGTTACAAGCAAGGTATGCAGAATACCATCTCTGAACACACAACACGTCAAGCAGATGGGCTCCAGCAGCAGAAGACCACACCGGGTGCCGCTCCTGTCAGCTATAAGAACAGCACACGGAGGATACAATTCACACAGACTCACCAAAATTGGACAATAGACAATTGGAACAATGTTGCCTGGTCTGATGAGTCTCGATTTCTGCTGTACATTCAGATGAAAATATATAAACCGATGAGCTGTTACATTAAGACCAACCTGATTGCAAACAGCCATTGAAATACATGTTAAAAATGGTTTATTTATCAGTGTTAATTACACTGAATTAACATCACTTTTGCACCTGCAGTTAATGTTGAAAAAAGGTTGACATTTCATCAAACCACCACTATTGTGATCAGTGTTTGTTTTAGTTGGGCTCTTGACTCTTTGTACTTTAAGGTTAGGTTTTTATTGTCACCTGTAACAATGTGCTAAAGTGCATTTGTTGAAGAAAAAGCAAAGCAAAGCAAAGCAAACCAAAACTTTAGCTACATTAGGAACAGATGATATGATTGTGAACATTGTGAATTCATTTCAATTGTTTCCACCACTTTCTATTTACTTTACCACCGTAAAGTTTACATTCGTGAAACAAAACATTTACATTAGTAAAGAAAGATCTTCAGAATTGTTTTGTATTATTTCTCAATTTTATCACAGCTTGACACCCATCATAAAAAGTAATCTACTCAAACTTAACTATTAAACATATTTGTCTTTAATAATCATGTTTATATTGAAACACTATTGTAAGTACTGAAAGATAATTAATTTAAAGAAAAGCAAGAGTTAAGGGCCCAACTAAAGTAAACACTGATCACAATAATGGTGGTTTGTTGAAATATTAATCAACATTAATTGTGGGTGTAAAAATGATATTAATTCAATGCCATTAACATTGACAAATCAAATATTTTTTCACATTGATTCAATGGTTTTCATCTGGTTTCTTGCTATCTGGGTTGACATGAATGGTTGCACTTGGTCCACAACAATGTTCAGATACCTGTCAGCTATCAGGGATTGTGCTGTTAGGATAATGGTGTCTAAAGTGTCCCAAGAAAACATTGCACACGACACAACAATGTCCTGATTCCACCCAACAGTGCATCCACAGTCTCTGTTGGTAATCAGTGTATCTGCACTCGGCCATCGATGTGATGCACCAGGAGTCTTGATTCATCAGACCAGGCCACTTTCTTCCAATCAGCCACTGTCCAATCTCCATGATTTTGGGCCTAATTCATGTGTTGTTAGTGATGGCATTCAGTTAGCATGGTGACCCGTCTGGGTGGTCGATTAAATAGAGTCATAAGCAGAAAACTACACTGTGTAGTTCTTTCTACTGTGGTCCACTACTGTTTAGCTGTTAATGATCTGTCACACTGTGGCCCTGTGGTTACTGTGAACAATGCACGACAGTTTCCACTCCCCTCTGGCCTCATTGAGCTGCAGAAGACACACGGGTGGTTTGTTGTTTAGACACCACTTTTGATAGATACTCATTATAGCAGCATGTGAATAACACACAAAGGGCGTTGTTTCCATGATCAAAGTGCCAAGCGCTGTGTCTTCACAGTTTGTCATTTCTCAAATTATGAATAATTGGTAGCTTTTTCCATTCCGACACTGAGCACTCTACTAACCAAAAGCCGGTCCTCGGGTATATAATATTGCTCTGTGAACTGCACCTGTAGCACTATTCGTTTGCAGTCACGCTCATTGCTCTAGGCTGGGGTTGCTCATAGTGTAATGCCTCCTCTATATAATGTACATTTAAAAACACAATAAATATATTTTATTATATATTTATGTGTGTGTCTGCATGAGTAAAAATATGTTCAATATATTTATACACATATAGTACCATCTCTTATCACATGTGCATCTACAGTATATGTTTTAAAGTCTGTTACCTAATATAAAAACATACATTATGATATTTAAGTGAATGTACTGTCACTTGTTTTTCAGTAAATGAATAGAGGTAAATCCTTATGTGTTATTAAATAGATTGTAATATGTTACCACAATATACTATTCTGTATACCCATAAAGCATTTAATATATTGAAAATTCTAATATATATGGGAAAATATTTCTTTGTTCAAGGGAAGTTGGGACAACATTCACCTGTGTCAGACATTTACATTCACAGTTCAAGGACAACAGAGGTACAAAACCACCCTAGATTGGTTTCAAACCCACAACCTTTAAGTTCATAGCAAAGCGCTTGACCTACTGTGCCACACCACCTACATCTATAGCAGCAGTCAATGAGACACATCAGTTACCAAAGTTTCGTGCTGTACAGCAGTTTACAACAGAATCCAAAATAGAAAAGAGGTCAACAATGAGAAAAACATGGTATTATAATTAGAAACAAAAACAGTTGACAATATATTTTACAATATCCGATTATCAAGATTTCAGAAACTAAATTTTTCTTCATTTGAGATCAGTATAATAATACTATTTTTCAAAGTAAAAAAAAAGGTAACAAGTTTGGCCTTTACAAATCTTATCACATTTTAACCTTTAAATTCAGGGGCCATAGAAAGTGTTCTGACTCAGTGCATCTCAGTGTGGTATAATAATGCCACAAACCAGGACTGCAAAGCTCTACAGAGAGTCGTGCGCTTAGCTGAGCGCATCTCAGGGTCTGTTCTCCCCTCTCTGCAGCACATCTACCTCAAACGCTGTAAAAGCAGAGCTGCTAAAATCATCAAGGACTCGAATCACCCCGGTAACCATCTTTTCTGTTTACTGCCATCTGGCAAGCACTTCAGGAGCATGATGGCAAAGACTGAATGACTGCGGAGGAGTTTCTTCCCCCAGGCCATCAGGCTCCTAAACTCAGTCTCATAACATCATCCCATCCACAGGACTCAATTTAATAAACTGTAACACATCCATTATTCTCCATCATCCACACTGCTGCTATGTGTACATACCCGGTACAACCTATTTGCACATTCTCTTGCACATCCGTGTTTTTTTTATTTTTTTATTAATATTTATTATTCACAGTATACTGTATTGCATATTTTATCTCATTGCACATCTTACTATTTTTATTTTATTATTTGTTCCCTTTTTCATTCTCACCTATATTTATATATATATTCTCTTGTGTTATGTTTCATTGTTTTTATTGCTTATGTTTTTTTATTTTATTTTCTATCTTATTATTATTATTATTATTCTTTTTTTTTATTTTTTGCACTTTCCATTGAGCGGACCTGTCCTGTCCTACATTTCACTACTGATTATACCCTGTATGATTGTGTATGTGACAAATAATAAAGAACCTTGAACCTTGACCTCTAAATAAACACTTAAGAAACCTGCTCTGTGAGCTGAAAGAGAGAAACGTATGTTTGTTTGTGTATGAAGAGATGATTAAACTCACCTGATACTGTCAGTGTAACTGTATCACTGCGGT
The DNA here is from genome assembly GCA_003573665.1 of Oxygymnocypris stewartii. Classification (NCBI taxonomy): domain Eukaryota; kingdom Metazoa; phylum Chordata; class Actinopteri; order Cypriniformes; family Cyprinidae; genus Oxygymnocypris; species Oxygymnocypris stewartii. The sequence continues at coordinate 664,370 of QVTF01018974.1, forward strand.
GAGACCTGTGTGATCCTTTAAATCCATAACAGTAGTATTTACCTTCGTCAGACTCAGTAACAGGACTGAAAGTGTGTTCCTGTCCATAGCTGAAAACACTTGTTGATCCTTCTTTATACCATCTGTATCTCCAGCTAGTGACTCCTTCATCATATATGTCACATCTGAGAGTGACTGTCTCTCTCTGAACACATGTTGAGCAGGTTTAATGGTAACCCTGGGTTTTGGTCTTTCTGCACAATGACAACAATTCACAACAAAAAATTATGTGATCATATAATGAAAAATAATAATAAAATGAGCTGTTTACTGTATAAACACGGTTGATTGCAAAACACACGTTAAATCAGGTTAGACTCTGTTCTTCTCTATAGCTGTTATATTCATGTATTTATTGTCTTATGAAACATTTTCACTAATTCCTTATAGATGTTCACTGTAAAATAAATGTAAAACAACAAACAAACAGTGAAATGTGTGGCAGCACAGGGTGACAAACATTTACCATCAATGGAAACAATGGTTAAAGATCGTTTAAAAAATGGTCAATGACTGCCAGAAGCAGCTAATAAACAACAACAGTAAAATTAAGATTGAATATCATAATTCATGCCCAATTTTTTCTTTAAATTCCCCCGGTAGTCAAATATTTTATCCCTTATAACTCATATTTGATCATCAAAATGACATTTAAATGTATTTTCTTGTGAAAAATAATTTCCTCATGCCTTAAAATAGCTCAAATGTAACTCTACACCCTTGCCTCATTTACTATGCACTGTAAAAAATGATTGTGATTTTAACAGTAAAAGGCTATTAAATGATTAACAGTAAGTTTCCTTACTATATACAGTGAATAACTGTAATAGATCTAACCTTTGTTTTCGAGAAAGTAGCCTCAGAGTCGACACTCATAGACTGTGTCTGAAACCACACCCTACACCCTCATTCACTAGTTCCTACATTAGTTCACTATACAGTCCACTAGACAGAGTGATTGAGAACATATGAGTGAATTCAGACACTGATGAACACCTGACAACTGTTAAATTTACGGTAAAATACCGGCAGCTGTGGTTGCCAGAATGTTACCGTGAAAAATACGGTAGCAATATTTTAGGATTTACAGAACTGTTTAAATTTACAGTGAAAAAACATATTTCTTTAACTGATACAATGTTAATATACAAACTTTTCAGTTAACTCATTTTATTTGCAGAAACCGACTGTACTTAAATTGTCCAACTGCCATTTGTTTATAAACTAATAATTATAATGTTTAAGTAAAGTGAGCATAAGGTTCAAGGTTCTTTATTATTCGTCACATACACAATCATACAAGTATAATCAGTAGTGAAATGCAAGTAGAATTAAAGAAAAATACAGCATAACATGAGGAAAGTGAGGAGAAAAAAAATAACCCCCAGACTATGCTCCTTGGGGAGTACAGTGTGAGAACAGGAAAAACACCTCAGCACACAAAAGCACATACACCATAGACACACGACTTGAACCTGGGGAAGTAATCCAGCTCCGGCAAGCAGCCATCCGGACCCGCAGCCACTTATTCTGGCGCTGGTCACAGACCCGCTTGTCAGGCTGGCGGTTCAAAGCGACAGAGGCGAGGGGCAAGAGCGTCTCACTGCAGTGTTCTTTCCCAGGAATGAATTTCCAACAGCGACCTTGGCCAGGGTCAGTGCTGGTACGGGGAGCCAAAAAAGATAAGATTGCGATTGTTTTGTCTTGGGGCGAGTAACCGCATTCCAATTCCACGGCTACTCTCTTTGTCCATTCTGGTCTCCAACACCATCAATTTTCCTTTGCAAAGCCGTGAGCTTCTCCATGATAGAATCCATATTGCGGTTAATAGTCTCAGTCTCAATGCTGACCACTCTTCCCACTGCTTCGGTCATGACGGGCAGCCTTGTGAGGCTTTGGACAGCTGTTCCCGTTTTCTGAATTCTTTGATAACCCAGGGCAAAGCCTAATCCAATCAGCAGAAGACCTGTTATCATGGTTCCGAATAGGTAGATATCTTCAATGTCCTCCACGGAAAGAGCTGCTAGACACACGATTCGCCACCTCTCCCACGCGCCATCGTATAGCCAGCTGCGAACGTTCCGTCAGGGCAGACAGGTTCCCCGGAACCCGCTTCTTGTCGAGAAGATGGTGTTAATAGCGTTGAGAGACCAGTTGATCAAATCCATAATTTCTCAGTTTGAAGAGCAGTGCAGAGAGAGTCTCTCAATAGATCAGACAATACTGGAGAGCAAGCAGGGAAAATAAGGGAGGACGGGGAGTGAAAAATGCGACCGCCTCCGTTGAGTGCCAGAGAAGAAGCGTATAGCGTATAAGAGTATTGAAAACTATTTTGCTTAAGTATATGAAGAAAAACCTACTGATTTATACAAAGTCATTAAAAGTATCAATTTAAATCTCTTGTAGATAACAGCAGCACACATTTACATTTAGCAGACGCTTTTATCCAAAGTGACTTACAATTGCATTCAGGTTCTACATTTTTAATCAGTATTTGTGTTCCCTGGGAATCGAACCCACAACCTTTTGCGCTGCTGACGCAATGCTCTACCACTGAGCCACACAGGAGCACACACGTGTTTAAAATTAGAGAAGAGATTCTCACTGCATCAGTAACTACACAGTTACTGTCTTTAATTAAAGCAATATACAGCATGACGTTAATGATTCTCTGTCCGTGCTTGACTTAAACACAGGCTCTACTATCCAGCAAAATGATTACCTACAAAACACAACCGGAAGTTGGCTGTTAGGTTTTACAGTATTTTGCTGCTTTTTTTCTTGATGTTACGGTGAAATACCGGCAGCTGTGGTTGCCAGTAATCTACAGTTTTTTTAATTGACGGTGTATTTCTGTTAAAATTACATTTGTGTATTTTTTTTTCATCTCACACATTTAACCCCTTTAATCCCACAGCAAAATCTTTGGTATTAAAGAACACTTGTATGTCCACACTACAGAGTGTTGAAGTAATACTGAAGTTAATGAGAGAATGAAGCAACTAATTAAATGAGGATTGAGCTTTAGTGATGAACACCTGCTGTTAACAAGTAGAATCACCGAAGGAAAGAGAAGCAAGAGCAGAGAAACAAAATTTACAGCCAACGCCAAAGTTTAAATCAACTGAAATAAAACACATTCAATCTCTGAAGATCTCAGCAGAGGCTGATTAAACAACTCCACAAACAGCATCAACAGCTTCTTATTACAAAACACTGACTTTATTTCTGTCATATGTGTACAAAAGCTCTTTTGAGATTGAGATTTGAAAATTGAGATTTTATGCTTTCATTTGAAGTCACCATATTTGCGATCAGTGGTTGCTTTAGTTGGGCTCTTGAACCTTGACTTTATAAAACTTATATGTTTGCTTCAAGTAGCTGTGTTTATTGAGTACAAGTTTATAAAGCAAGAAAAAACAAAATAATCTGTGATCAGTTAAAACTTATGTTTATGATTTCAAATCCACCGTGATTTATTTAATTGATTTTAACCAATGTTTAAACTTTTGTTAACTGTGTGATATGTTAATTCGCTTATATTGCACCACTGATACTATAACAATCATGTGTCGTGAAACAGTACTTAGCACAATGCATATAGATAAATGTTTTTAACTGCAGCTGAATTCAAACACACTCAGACATCAACAATCAGCGTATGAATCTCAAAAATGGTGACAATCAAAATTATAACAAATAAAAAATCGGTTCAACTCTGAACATCACGAAACAGTCTACTAGAAAGTCACAACCAAAACACCAAAATAAAAGCTAATAAAGAAAATAGTAAGAACATTTAGCTGCATAATTTATTAATGCCGCAACGTTACACCTCTCTTTGTCTCCTTGAACTGGCTACCAGTTGCAGCTCGCATCCAGCTCAAGACACTGATGCTTGCATATAGAACAACCACAGGCTCAGCACCCTCCTACTCACTATTCCACTCACTATTACGAATCTACATCCCCTTCAGAAGTCTGAGATCTGCTAGTGAGCGACGCCTCGTGGTACCATCACAGAGAGGCTCAAAATCACTCCCCAGAACATTCTCGTTCACCATTCCTGGCCGGTGGAATGATCCCCCCCCCCCCCCCATCCGGACCGCTGAATCCCTGTCAATCTTCAAGCAACAACTGAAAACTTATCTCTTTCAACTCTACTTGACTACTTGAAAAAAAAAAATCTTTTCAAACTCTTCATCTTTCTCTCCTTCCCTTGCTAGCTTGTATTTATTTGAACAATGCCTGAGACTTGGTGTTATTGGCACTTCCTCTGTATGTTTGCCTCTTCAAGATTAATCGCTTTATGTACTCCCAATTGTAAGTCGCTTTGGATAAAAGCGTCTGCTAAATGACAATGTAAATGCATGCTGGGAGGTGTGTACTGGCACCCAGCATGCTTTGCGGCATGAATTGCTTTCTTGTATGAAAAAAAATATTATTGATTGTCACCATTGTTGAGGTTCATGTGCTTTTTTTGTGTCTGTGTGACTAATTAATGCTATAGCCGAAAGGTTTTGTGATTTTTTATATTTAAATTAATTAATAATAGCTTGTCATCTAATATTGTATAGTAATTTTACAACCATTAGTACATTTACTGACTGAAACCAGATAAGCAGACCATTAGTTGATGATGATCATCAGTGAAACAATACTACATAGTCGTAATTTCTTTTCATAATTGCTGTGCGTTCTAAGCATAGTTACAACAACCAAAGGAAAAACTACCATTATATAAGTCAAGGGTCAAGAGGATAACTAAATCAAACACCGATCACCAAAATGGTGAGGTCAGACAAATCATTTGAAAAAAAATATAAACCTCTGTTAATTCATAGATATATGACAGAAATGAAGTCAAACTGGTTAGTAATAAGTGGAGATGGTATGCTGTTTGTGGAGTTGTTTAATCATCCTCAGCTGTTTTATTTCAGTTGATTTCATTTAAGGCTGTGGCTGTATGTCAGTTGTAGTTTTGTTTCTGGTTCTTTCCTTCAGTGATTGTCTTTGTTAACAGCAGGTGTTCATCAGTGTCTGAATTCACTCATATGTTCTCAATCACTCTAGTGGATTATATAGTGAACTAATGTAGGAACTAGTGAATGAGGGTGTAGGGTGTGGTTTCAGACACAGTCTATGAGTGTCGACTCTGAGGCTAAATTCTCGAAAACAAAGGTTAGATCTATTACAGTTAATTAATTTATTAATTATTGTAGGCTTATGATAAAGGTGCGTATAGCATGAATTTCTGCTTTTGTTTGGCGTGATATTCATATGTAGAAATTGACTTTGGCGTGCAAAAGACTGATAAATTCATAATTAATGGCTGTTCAGTCAGAGATACGGGACACATATCTACTAACTGCTGAAATGTTTGCGAGGCAAGTCTCGGGTCTGAGCGCTCATGATACACACAGTGCTTACATCCGTACACCTGCAGGCGCCATTGACGTAACAAACCGAGCGCTGTTTAAATTATTAAAATTTATCAAATTGATCAGAGGAAGCATGGCAATGGTTTAATGATTATTGTAGTGGCCTGATCTCATCCAGAGTCTAAACTGTGAGCATATTACCTAGACTTATTAATTTCACATCACTGTATAAAATCCAAATATGTTTTCTCTCTCACTCACAAATACACACACACACACTGTATTGACTGTATTGCAATCACGGATTAAAAAAAGCATGAAACCAAAATTTTAATACGCAAGTAAAGTTATTTTGCTCAAAATGTTTAAATGAAAGCAAAGTTTTAAGAAAAGCAACTCTAACTGCAACATTTGGAAAAGAAAGAGGAGCGTGGAAACAAGAGCGAAGGGAAAAACAACATAAGCAACAAAATAACATAAGGATACAAAAAACTAAACTATGAGCAGAAAATGTCTGAGATGACCAAACTCACCTGATACTGTCAGTGTAACTTTATCACTCGTATGTGACCAGCGTGATCCTTCTGTGTCTGATCCATAACAGGAGTATTTACCTGCGTCAGACTCAGTAACAGAACTGAAAGTGTGTTCCTGTAGTTTACTGAAAACACTGCTTGAACCATCTTTATACCATCTGTATCTCCAGCTAGTGACTCCTTCATCATATATGTCACATCTGAGAGTGACTGTCTCTCCTCTGAACACATGTTGAGCAGGTTTAATGGTCACTGTGGGTTTTGGTCTTTCTGTACAATGAAAAAAAATCACTATGAAAATAATATTATAAATTATTTAATGAATAAAAATTCAATGCGTTTTACGGTAAAGAACACTTGATTGTAAAACATGACAAATCAAGTTTGACTGAAAAGTTGTTCTATTATAATCACTTATTATCTTTTTCATTGTGTTCTCAGAGAAAACTGAAATACTTGCCATATACTGTTACTGCTGCTGGTTTACTGTAATCTGTGTAATATCTTCCTCTTCGTGCTCTGCAGCTGTACTCTCCTCCATCAGAGACTGTCACAGGTTTGATTATTTTAGTTTCAGTTCCAGTAGATTCAGGGTTTGAGTCTTTTCTCCAGAGAAACACCCATCCATTCTGTGACTGAATCCCGTCACATCTCAGAGTAACTGAGTCTCCAGTGAACACTGAACTCTGAGACGCAACAGTCAGAGCTGGTTTAGAAAGACCTGTCAATATAAAGTTAGTCGGAGCATGAGTTATGTAACAAAGTTTTATATATTCATATATTTCTGTCTCATAATTGTATCATTTCTCGTGTGCACATATTAGCTACTTTATTATGTACACCTGTTAATTTGCTTGGTAACACAAATTGCTAATCAGCCAATCACATGGCAGCAACTCAATACATTTAGGCATCTAGATGTGGTGAAGACGACTTGCTGAAGTTCAAACCGAGCATCAGAACGGGGAAGAAAGTGGATTTAAGTGACTGAACGTGGAATGGTTGTTGGTGCCAGACGGGCTGGTCTGAGTATTTCAAAAACTGCTGATCTACTGGGATTTTCACACACAACCATCTCTAGGGTTTACAGAGAATGGTCTGAAAAAGAGAAAATATCCAGTGAGCGGCAGTTGTGTGGATGACCGCGGTATAATAACCTTTTTCAAACCCGTCTAACAAATCACTATTTGCCTTCAGCTGAACACACTTTCCTGTTTATCACAACAAATGGCCAAGCAAGCGCAGACACTGACAAGAGAAGTGATACAGTACGAGACCAAACGTGATTAAGACCACACCGGGTGCCGCTCCTGTCAGCTAAGAACAGGACACGGAGGATACAATTCAAACAGACTCACCAAAATTGGACAATAGAAGATTGGAAAAATGTTGCCTGGTCTGATGAGTCTCGATTTCTGCTGCGACATTCAGATGGTAGGGTCAGTATTTGGCATAAAGTACATGAAAGCATGGATCCATCTTTGCCAATGGATCCATCTCAACAGTTCAGCCTGGTGGTGGTGGTGTAATGGTGTGGGGGATATTTACTTGGCACACTTTGGGCCCTTAGTATCAATTGAGCATCGTTTAAACACCACAGTCTACCTGAGTATTGTTGCTGACAACAATGTCCATCCCTTTATGACTACAGTGTACCATCTTCTGATGTACTTCCAGCAGGATAATACATCATGTCACAAAACTCAAATCATCTCAGACTGGTTTCTTGAACATGACAATGAGTTCACTTTACTCAAATGGCCTCCACAGTCACCAGATCTCAATCCAATAGAGCACCTTTGGGATGTGGTGGAACGAGAGATTCACATCATGGATGTGCAGCCGACAAATCTGCAGCAACTCGTGATGCTATCATGTCAATATGGACCAAAATCTCTGAGGAATGTTTCCAACACCTTGTTGAATCTATGCCACGAAGAATTAAGACAGTTCTGAAGGCAAAAGGGGGACAAACCCGGTACTAGCAAGGTGTACCTAATAAAGTGACCAGTGAGTGCACATGTTCCCATATAAATATGAATGTATACACACATATATATATATATATATTCAGTTACAGCTGTTTTATAATTCCCAGCATGCTTTGCTTGTGACTGTTAAAGAAATGTAAATGTTAAAAAGAAATGTTAATGCGTTTTTGCTCAATTTGAATATAGGGGAGATCTGTTAGTGTTTAATGTTGTATTATTTGGGGATTTCAGAGGGTTCTGGTGTGTTTGAGGTTTTGGGGGTTGCTGTTGTGCTGAAAAGTAGAGCCTGTGGTTAGGTTGATGATTGGCCAAACACCATTAATGCTATATGTTATTTCATTAAAAACATGAATAGCTGTTCAGTCTTCTGCACAGTGATAGTCTCTTTGTTAAATACTTTAGTACATACAAGTGCACTTTTGCTATTGTTGACTAGAAATATATGAACCGATGAGCTGTTACATTAAGACCAACCTGATTGCAAACAACCATTGAAATACATGTTAAAAATGGTTTATTTGTCAGTGTTAATTACATTGAATTAACATCACTTTTGCACCTGCAGTTAATGTTGAAAAAAGGTTGACATTTCATCAAACCACCACTATTGTGATCAGTGTTTGTTTTAGTTGGGCTCTTGACTCTTTGTACTTTAAGGTTAGGTTTTTATTGTCACCTGTAACAATCTGCTAAAGTGCATTTGTTGAAGAAAAAGCAAAACAAAACTTTAGCTACATTAGGAACAGATGATATGATTGTGAACATTGTGAACTCAATTTAATTGTTTCCACTACTTTCTATTTACTTTACCACCGTAAAGTTTACATTCGTGAAACAGAATATTTACATCAGTTATGTATTATTTCACAACTTTATTACAGCTTACACCCATCATAAAAAGTAATCTACTTCAACTTAACTTTAATAAATATTTGTCTTTAAGTCAAGAGCCCAACTAAAGTAAACACTGATCACAATAATAGTGGTTTGTTGAAATATTAAATCAACATTAATTGTGGGTGTAAAAATGATATTAATTCAATGCCATTAACATTGACAAATCAAATATTTTTTCACATTGATTCAATGGTTTTCATCTGGTTTCTTGCTATCTGGGTTGACATGAATGGTTGCACTTGGTCCACAGCAATGTTCAGATACCTGTCAGCTATCAGGGATTGTGCTGTTAGGATAATGGTGTCTAAAGTGTCCCAAGAAAACATTGCACACGACACAACAATGTCCTGATTCCACCCAACAGTGCATCCACAGTCTCTGTTAGTAATCAGTGTATCTGCACTCGGCCATCGATGTGATGCACCAGGAGTCTTGATTCATCAGACCAGGCCACTTTCTTCCAATCAGCCACTGTCCAATCTCCATGATTTTGGGCCTAATTCATGTGTTGTTAGTGATGACATTCAGTTAGCATGGTGACCCGTCTGGGTGGTCGATTAAATAGAGTCATAAACAGAAAACTGCACTGTGTAGTTCTTTCTACTGTGCTTCCCTACTGTTTAGCTGTTGATGGTCTGTCACACTGTGGCCCTGTGGTTACTGTGAACAATGCACGACAGTTTCCGCTCCCCTCTGGCCTCATTGAGCTGCAGAAGACACACGGGTGGTTTGTTGTTTAGACACCACTTTTGATAGATACTCATTATAGCAGCATGTGAATAACACACAAAGGGCGTTGTTTCCATGATCAAAGTGCCAAGCGCTGTGTCTTCACAGTTTGTCATTTCTCAAATTATGAATAATTGGTAGCTTTTTCCATTCCGACACTGAGCACTCTACTAACCAAAAGCCGGTCCTCGGGTATATAATATTGCTCTGTGAACTGCACCTGTAGCACTATTCGTTTGCAGTCACGCTCATTGCTCTAGGCTGGGGTTGCTCATAGTGTAATGCCTCATCTGTATAATGTACATTTAAAAATACAAGAAATATATTTATGTGTGTGTCTGAATGAGTGAAAATATGTTCAATATATTTATACACATGCAGTACCATCTCTTATCACATGTGCATCTACAGTATATGTTTTACAGTCTGTTACCTAATATAAAAACATACATTATGATATTTAAGTGAATGTACTGTCACTTGTTTTTCAGTAAATGAATAGAGGCAAATCCGTATGTATTATTAAACCGATTGTAATATATTACCGCAATATAATATTCTGTAGATTTTCTATATACCGATAAATCATTTAATATATTGAAAATTCAAACATATAAAGGAAATATATTTCTTTGTTCAAGGGAAGTTGGGAGAACATTCATCTGTGTCAGACATTTACATTCACAGTTCAAGGACAACAGAGGTACAAATCCACCCTAGATTGGTTTCAAACCCACAACCTTTCAGTTCATAGCAAAGCGCTTGACCTACTGTGCCTACTTATAATTAGAAACAAAAACAGTTGACAATATATTTTACAATATCCGATTATCAAGATTTCAGAAACTAAATTTTTCTTCATTTGAGATCAGTATAAGAATACTATTTTTCAAAGTAAAAAAAAAGGTAACAAGTTTGGCCTTTACAAATCTTATCACATTTTAACCTCTAAATAAACACTTAAGAAAACTGCTCTGTGAGCTGAAAGAGAGAAACATGTGTTTGTATGTGAATGAAGAGATGATGAAACTCACCTGATACTGTCAGTGTAACTGTGTCACTGCGGTGAGACCAGCGTGATCCTTTATATCCATAACAGTAGTATTTACCTTCATCTGTAACAGTAACTGAACTGAAAGTGTGTTCATGTCGATCACTGAAAACAGTGACTGATCCTTCTTTATACCATCTGTATCTCCAGCTAGTGACTCCTTCATCATATATGTCACATCTGAGAGTGACTGTGTCTCCTCTGAACACATGTTGAGCAGGTTTAATGGTCGCTGTGGGTTTTGGTCTTTCTGTACAATGACAACAATTCACAATAAAAAAATAATGTGATAATATAATGAAAAATAATAATAAAATGAGCTGTTTACTGTATAAACACAGTTGAATGCAAAACACACGTTAAATCAGGTTAGACTCTGTTCTTCTCTATAGCGGTTATATTCACGTATTTATTGTCTCATGAAACATTTTCACTAATTCCTTATAGATGTTCACTGTAAAATAAATAAATGTAAAACAACAAACAAACATTTACCATCAATGGAAACAATGGTTAAAGATCGTTTAAAAAACGGTCAATGACTGCCAGAAGCAGCTAATAAACAACAACAGTAAAATTAAGGTTGAATATCATAATTCATGCCCACATTTTTCTTTAAAGTCCCCCGCTAGTCAAATATTGTATCCTTTATAACTCATATTTGATCATCAAAATGACTTAGTTAAAAGTTTTTTTTTGTGATTTTTTTTTCTCATGTCTTAAAAGAGCTTGAATGTAACTCTACACCCTTGAAACATTCGTTTGTATAAATTGTTCATATAAAAAAAAAAAAAAATATTCATATTTACTATTCACCGGTGTGGGAGAGGGGGGGCTGACTCCGGCCTACTTTTACACTGTTGCCGTGGGTTAGAATACAAGTTAGCGGTTCTAAACCAAGCCGTCACGGGTTTTTTGCTCTAATTTATTTTTGGTTTTGTGTTTGTATTATATCTCTAAATGTACAGAAAGATGAGACTTTGTGTTATAATAAAAAACACACAAAGATTATTGCGATTATTGGGTGTCTTGTGTGCAATGAATGGACTTGAAAACATAATTTCCAAGCATTTACACCATAATTAAAAAAGCTTGTGAATAGTCACGTGACGGTATTTACTTTATAAAAATCTAAAAGTTAAGCCTATAATTATATTGCTGCTTATATTTTCAGATTTTATTAATCTGTTCTGAATAGCTTCAAATGTAAAATATTTGCTGCAACGTAATTTTGTCTGATGTAAATATTTATAGCCTATAATTTTTTTTATCCATGCAGAAAACGCTTTAAAAATTGCTTTATTGCATTCCAGATGCTTTTAAAGAACTTTTAATTATCAATTTTATGGGTAGCCTAGCTTGAATGTTAAATATTGTTGTGAATTTGTTGTATTCCCATTAAAATATCTAGCCTAATTAATTATTGTAGGCTAACTAGATCTTATGATAAAGGTGCGTATAGCATGCATTTCTGCTTTTGTTTAGCATGATATTCATATGTAGAAATTGACTTTGGCATGCAAAGACTGATAAATTCATAATTAATGACATGGCTGTTCAGTCAGAGATACGGGACACATATCTACCAACTGCTGAAATGTTTGAGAGGTAAGTCTCGGGTCCGAGCGCTCATGGTACACACAGTGCTTACATCCGTACACCTGCAGGAGCCACTGACGTAACAAACCGAGGGCGGTTTAAATGATTAAAATTGATCAGAGGAAGCATGGCAATGGTTTAATGATTATTGTAGTGGCCTGATCTCATCCAGAGTCTAAACTGTGAGCACATTATCTAGACTTAATAATAACACATCACTGTATAAAATCCAAATATGTTTTCTCTCTCTCTCTCACACACACACACACACACACTTGACTGTATTGCAGTCACGGATTAAAAAAAAAGCATGAAACCAAAATCCAAACCCAAATCCACGCTCGTAAAGTTGTTTTGCTCAAAATGTTTAAATGAAAGCAAAGTTTTAAGAAAAGCAACTCTAACTGCAACATTTAGAAAAGAAAGTGGAGCGTGGAAACAAGAGCGAAGGGAAAAACAACATAAGCATACATAAGCAACAAAATAACATAAGCATACAAAAAACTAAACTATGATCAGAAAATGTCTGAGAGCACAAAAACAGAGAAATATAACCAAGGAAAACTATTTTCTGTACAATTTGGATAATTTGGGATTAATATTCCCGTTATATAGTTTCTTTTATAGTAAAATATGATTTCAAATGTGTTTAAAGTTTTGACTTTTTATGCATCGTTCAATTTTCGATTCATACTTTTCACTTTTTGATATGCGACCATTGTTTGATATTCTGAAAACTTTGCGTTAATTTTTTTTACTTTGTGCAATATAAATTTACTTGCAATTTGTAATTTTGGTTCTATGATTTTTGTTATTTTTTTAAATATATAAAAAATATGGCATAAAAATGAAGTAATTGTTTTGCATTAAAATGTGAATTACTGTAATTGATCATTAATAATTAAACTAACAGCCGAGTAGTTAATTTAGAGATCATTTTATAGAGTTTTGACTACAATTTACAATAAAAGGGGGGACAATCTGTTATTTTAGTTTTTTTTACAGTGTTATTATGTGATGAAATATATTCACTGTGTATTGTTACTGCTATGGGTCTACTGTAATTTCTGTCTCTAGTCACAAAACACAAATAACATTTATAATCAATTCAAACCATAACTCTTTTTACAGCTAGTTTGTAACAGTGTAGAATCACTCGTGTGAATATGTGATGAAATTCACTTACCTTCGGTTTGTTGAGAGTTGATGTTTGAAATCAGCACTAAAATGCAAAAACAAAATGTCAGCATTGAGCTAATACTGTGTATATCACATTACAAAATATGAAAAAAACTGCAAACAAAACCTGTGATTTAAAAAAACTGAAAACAAAACCTGTGATTTGCATGGCATCAAACGGTACCAAAACATTTACCATTAATGGTAAAATTTATAAAATAATCAAAATTAACCGTAAAAATTGCCATAATTTATACATCTTAAAGACAAAAGTTTAGCAGTCAAACAAAAACCAATAGTCATAAGTCAAGGGTCAGGAGCCCAACTAAAGCCAACTCTGATCTCCACAATGGTAACGTCAAACGAAACAATAAAACATCATCATCTACACCTCTGTTCATTCTCAATAAGATCTTCTGTAGACATCTGACAGAAATAAAGGCAGTCTGGTTAGTAAAGCGTGAAGCTGGTAAAGCTGTTTGTTGAGTTGTGAAGCTGGTAAAGCGGTTTGTTGAGTTGTGAAGCTGGTAAAGCTGTTTGTTGAGTTGTGAAGCTGGTAAAGCTGTTTGTTGAGTTGTGAAGCTGGTAAAGCTGTTTGTTGAGTTGTGAAGCTGGTAAAGCGGTTTGTTGAGTTGTGAAGCTGGTAAAGCTGTTTGTTGAGTTGTGAAGCTGGTAAAGCTGTTTGTTGAGTTGTGAAGCTGGTAAAGCTGTTTGTTGAGTTGTGAAGCTGGTAAAGCTCGTTGTTGAGTTGTGAAGCTGGTAAAGCTGTTTGTTGAGTTGTGAAGCTGGTAAAGCTGTTTGTTGAGTTGTGAAGCTGGTAAAGCTGTTTGTTGAGTTGTGAAGCTGGTAAAGCTGTTTGTTGAGTTGTGAAGCTGGTAAAGCTGTTTGTTGAGTTGTGAAGCTGGTAAAGCTGTTTGTTGAGTTGTGAAGCTGGTAAAGCTGTTTGTTGAGTTGTGAAGCTGGTAAAGCTGTTTGTTGAGTTGTTTAAATCTTCGGTTGATATCATCTAAGGCTGTGGCTGAAGTCAGTTGTAGTTCTTGTGTTTGTCTTGTTTCTCTTTTCATCAGTGATTCTGCTCATTAACAGAAGCTGTTCATCAGTGTCTGAATTCACTCATTAGTTTTCATTCTCTCTGTCAGGTGGACTATATTAGTAAACTCATGTATTGAATAGTGAATGAGGGTGTAGGGTTTGATTTGAAACACAGCCTCTGAGTGTCGACTGAACGCTGTTAATTCATGATATATAGCAGCAGGCTACTTTCTCGAAAATGACAAATATTACCCAGAATGCACTGTTTTAATAGAAAACAGCATGTTACTGTCAAAATATGGCCGTTTTCTACAGAGATTTGTAACAATGTTGTAGAAGTGGCCAAGTACTCTGTCAAATTAATGTAAATATCAATTTAAATCCATTTTTTTTCTTAAACGTTTAAAAAAACAAAAACAATTACTGCCTTTACATAAAGCAACATGCAGCATAACATCAATGTTTCTTGGTCTTCTCCTGGACTGAAGCAAAGACACTAATGATAACCCACAAAACTCACAGAAACCCTTCAATCCCAACAGAACACTGATGTCATAATACTGAAAATAACAGCCAAGTAGTTCATTCAGAGATAGTTCTACAGAGTTTTGACTACAATTTAAAATAAAAAAACAACCTGAAAAAAATCAGTTCCATTTCCTGTAAAATTATTTTTTTACAGTGTATAGTGAATATATAGTTAAAGAAAAATTAAATAACTGATTCAACAAACACCATTACAAAGCACAAAAAACTGACTGAACAAACATTTCTCTTTCACAAATCGCACTAACTGCACACCTGCTTACTCAAGATCAGTTTTTACTCACATATGGCAGAATTTGAAAATCTGATATCAGAATGAAGAAAAAAATCCATGTACACTAAATCACTCGATATTATTCAACATATAAGAGCAATTAACATCCACTGAAATACACCCAGAGAAAGCAATACTCACAGAGCACAAGAGGAAGTTGACTGAGCTCCATACTGACCGAATAATGACAGACGGTTAAACACACAGACTGTGTTAAAGCCTCGAGACTTCCTGATACAACACGACACATTATAGAGATACAAAAGCCTCATGTGTTTAGAAAATATTTATAATGTCAATAATCTTGTAACATTTTCAGAAAATGTTAAACTGACTAACGAGCACGTTTTTGACAGAACTATTGTTGTGATTTAGTATCAAACAGAACAGCATCAATTTCCCATCGAGAAGTAATATTTTTGTATGAACAAGGAAAATGAAATAATACTTTGATGGATCTTTATTTTAATTATGGTATTAACTTCATTCATAACTCTTTAAAGTAAAGAAATGATCATCTGCTGCTCTCACACCGTTTAACATCACCAAGCACAAAACAGAGCACACAAAACACAACTATGAGCTCATCTCTATCTGTTTCTGTTTCTGAGTTTGGCTCTGATATATTTGTACTGTACCTGTGAATACAGTTTATTAGTCATACACCAAGACAAGGGACTAACATAACCTTGGTTCCCTGAAATAAGGGAACAAGCATTGCGTAGAAATGCATGTGTGGAAACTCCTGTTTACTCAGATACTGAAGCCTGATTTGTTCACGTTAGTGTCCCTGCACAAACAAATGGAGGTTTTAACTCATCAAAAGGGGTGGAGACGACTGCTATATAATTTGGGTCAGAGTGCCATCCGTCACAATCCTCCGACTGTCAGCGACAGCCATCGACTCACGTGTAGATTATGACACGGCAACTTAAACATCTCTCGTTCTCTTATCTCAGGGAACCAATGTTACGTTAGTAACTAGAGCGTTCCCCATCGAGCGGTCTATCCCGTTGTGTAGAATCGCACCTTAGGCTCATAGCCATGTCTTTGTTTGAGGACGACTTTGCAGTCGTTAGGCCCAAACTCAAGGCATGAAGCGCTGACTGACAGTTGAATGTACCCTATTCATTAGACTGATGCTAAAGCCAAAAGGAGGGTGATCTTAAGTGACTGGAGCGGCTCAAAAGGAGGACACCGTACAACCATAAGGATTATAGATATGTCCCAAATTGGCACAGAGTGAGGACGAAGAGGGTTCAATCTCCCAACTCCCCTCAGAAATTTAACAATCAAGTTGTTTTTGCCGACTGACCGGTCAGCCACAGGAGCGTGATTAGCTGCCACATAAACTTTGATCATGGAGGGAGTACGCCCCTTAACCAACGACTCTTGTAAGAAGTTTAGCTCATGTGTCACGTCACAAGAGGATGGGTCCAGACTGTGTCCAGTGCAGAAAAGACTGACCATTTAAGGGAGCAGAAGTCTCTCATAGATGGTGTCCTAGCCTCCAAAAGAGTATTAGTTACACTCACTGGGAACTGTAAAGGTTCCCGTCAAGCAGCCAGAAATGCAGGCTCCACAGCTCCGGCCGGCGATGCTAAATCGTTCCTCTCGTTTGAGATAGCATGTCTCTCCTTAATGGTGTTGGCCAAGGGGCTGCTGAAAGCAGCTGAATCGTCCCGGGAAACAACATCTGATTTATCCAGAGTGGGTCCACCAGGAGTACTGAGCATCTGACTTCCTTGACCCGTCTGATGACCTGATGAAGCAGGGTAACGGAGTAAAGGCAGTAACTGTGTATCTGCTAATTTTGTGATAGTTATGCTGCATTCACACCATATCTTAATTACTGTAATTCCAAGATGACAACACGTGACCTTCAACTCGGTGCTGTTCACGTCCTCGGGCTGGGGATTATCTGTTTCTATAGCGACAGTCAAAAAAATGAACCAGCGGAAAGATGTATAATAAACATAAATGTATAAACGTAAATGTTTTATAGTACACTATAGTATATATATATATATATATATATTGTATCTATTTCCCCCTTTTTAGAGCAGTAGTAAAAGCTTTCTTTGAAAGTGCCACCATTTTTCACCATTTAAAAAAATATATATTTGTAATTATGAGTTCTGCGAGGACATGAACGCTTTTTACAAGTTGGTTTCTCGTAATTACGGTTGTCATGATATTGCGTTAATGCACCTTTACATTAGCTCATGCAAATGTGTTGTTATTGGCTAATGTTTAAGATGAAAAAAGATTGACATTTTCCAGAGAATATTTCACAAAAACAATCCAGGAAATGCCTGTAATTTTATTTATTTTTTGCAAGAAAAATTATAATAGGCCTATAAATTACACTATTTTACCTTAATTTGATAGTTTTTTGTTTGGCAGCCACATCTACCAGTCAATGAAACAATCTTTAACATTTTCAGGTTTTCTTTTCTTTTCTTTATTGTACAGTGTATTTGTCTGAGATTACAATATCCATTAATGGGTAACATTATTTTTGTTAAGGAACTTGTTAGAAAATACATCATGGACAAGACAGAAATTGTGTGAAAGAGGAAGTATTATAAAAAGATAAAACGGTGTAAAGAGAAGCTCACATTAGTGGTTTTCAATCTTGCTCTTTTCTTACAACACAAGAATCGTATTTAGTGTTGCCTGCTAAGCATCACTTTTACTCACACTTGAGGTTAAAGGTTTTTCATAAATCTCTAACCTTATTACAGTTTTTTGTACTTCAACTCTAAACATATTCAGCTCTTCACACCATCTCAATGTCACCACTACCAGCTGTTATCACCATGTGAACAATAGTGTGCAACATTTCTACAGTACACACCTGTCAGAACCACAGTGTGTGTTAAAATAGCCATGTGTAAATTCAATGGCTGCTGTGGGTTTAAAAAAAACCTGCATGTTCAGAAATTGTTTAAAACTTGATAGTGTTATTTTGATCTAGATACTTCAGGAGAGTTAAAGAAGATGCAGAATACCTCTCTCGTTACAGGACTCTGTTGATGCCCTGCTTACTCCATGTGTCTTTCTGGTGCCACGTGTCCCGCCGGCTGCTCTGCATCATCCAGCAGGAAATTGTAAAGAATGCATGCAGCCATCACAAGTGTGTCAATATGTTTTGGTTGCAGGTTGATTCTGTTACAGTTTTTTTAATGACTTAGACACTAAAAGCGATATTTAAGGCCCACTTAGTGAAACTATTCCCTCACATACCTAATCTTTAGACCAAGTCTACAAAACTACAAGCACATAACATGCTTTAAACTTAGTTTTTTTTTAAACTCCACACACAGTTCTCTACATTACACACATAATTTGAAATTAACAGCTCTTTTGTTTAATTTGGGAAACACTGCCATTTTAACGCTGCACTCATTTACTGATGACCTACTCACAGTGAACGTGTGAAAACACTTACAGTACATCTAAAAAAATAGAATATGGTGAAAAGAGACACTTTTTTATTGTAACCTATTTCAAAAAGTTAAATTTTCTTATATTTTAGATTCATTACATGTAAAGTAAAACACTTCAGTTTCGAAAACACTTTAATTTTGATGATTAGAGCTAACTGTAAAGCTAATTAAAGTAAAAATCACTATCTCAAAATATTAGAATATTTACATTTGAGTTTCAATTAATGTCCATCGATATAAATTGTGGGTCTCTCTTGTTCTTTGAAACCACAATGATGGGGAACACTGCTGACTTGGCAATGGTCCAGAAGATGATCATTGACACCCTCCACAAAGAGGGTCAGTCACAGAGGGTCATTACTGAAAGGGGGGGCTGTTCAAGGAGTGCTGTATCAAAGCATATTAAATGCAAAGTTGACTGGAAGGAAGAGATTGGGTAGGAAAATGTGCACAAGCAACAGGGATGAGCGCAAGCTTGAGAATACTGTCAAGCAAAGCCGATTCAAACACTTGGGAGAGCTTCACAAGGAGTGAACTGAAGCTGGAGTCAGTGCATCAAGAGTCACCACGCTCAGACATCTTCAGGAAAAGAGCTCCCAAGCCACTTCTGAACCAGAAACATCATCAGAAGCATCTTACCTGGGCTAAGGAGAAAAAGAACAGGACTGTTGCTCAGTGGTCCAAGGTCCTCTTTTCAGATGAAAGTAAATGTTGTATTTCATTTGGAAATCAGGGTCCCAGAGTCTGGAGGAAGAGAGGAGAGGCACAGAATCCATGTTGCTTGAATGTCAGTGTGTAGTTTCCACAGTCAGTGATGGTTTGGGCTGCCATGTCATCTGCTGGTGTTGGTCCACTGTGTTTTCTGAAGTCCACAGTAAACGCAGCCATCTACCAGGACATTTTAGAGCACTTCATGCTTCCTTCTGCTGACAAGCTTTATGGAGATGCAGATTTAGTTTTCCAACAGGACTTGTCACCTGTCACACACTGCCAAAGGTACCGGAAGCTGGTTCAATGAGCATGGTGTTACTGTGCTTGATTGGCCAGCAAACTCGCCTGACCTGAACCACATAGATAATCTATGATGAGAGACACCAGACCCAACAATGCAGATGACCTGAAGGCCGATATAAAAGCAACCTGGGCTTCATTACACCTGAGCAGTGCCACGGGCTGATCACCTTCATGCCACGCCGCATTGATGCAGTAATTCATGCAAAAGGAGGCCCGACCAAGTATTGAGTGCATAGAAATGAACATACT
Organism: Oxygymnocypris stewartii; assembly: GCA_003573665.1. Lineage (NCBI taxonomy): Eukaryota > Metazoa > Chordata > Actinopteri > Cypriniformes > Cyprinidae > Oxygymnocypris > Oxygymnocypris stewartii. The sequence goes on from QVTF01018974.1 coordinate 684,339, forward strand.
TCTCGGAAGCCTGACATTTATGTTTAAAATATCTATTTTATATTGATTTTATGTAATATTCAAATTTTTGGGTTACAACTTAGGGTTGTCATTATCTGTAAGCCATAATTTCAAAATGTATAACAAAATAAGTTATATTCAAAAGATACCTTCAAAATTTCAAGAAATAAAGGCTTAAAATATTTATCTCTATGTGTAATGGATATATAGAAAATATGGGTTTCACTTTCTGAAACAAGTGACAAAAAATATTATGACTTTTATTATGATTTTGTCGTAGTTACCATGATGTTAACACTTGATTTCATCTTTCTCTGTTTCTACATTGGTGCTTTAACAAACACACAGTTACAGCAGCCTAAACAAAGTTTAAAAATGAAGTAAAAGGACCAAGATCCCAACTAAAGCTAACACTGTCCTCCACAATGGTTAGTTCAAATGAAACAAATACCAACATTTAAAACTCTGGTAATTATCAATTAAAAGCTATATATGTCTGACAGAAATAAAGTCAATCTAATGAGTGAAGCTGGTGATGCTGTTTGTGGAGATGTTTGATCCTCTTCTGATGAGATCTTGAGAGATTAATAGTCTTTGGTTTGAAGTTGACTTTACAAAATGCTTAATAATCAGTTATTTTATAATTTAATTAAACACTGTTTCAGTGAATATTCTTTTATTTTCATGATTTTTGGACAGTGTCTGTGAGTTGCTTTAAAATTATAATTGTAAATTACTTTGAAAAAACATGAGTTTCAATATAATGCATCCTGAGAGTTTATATTTGGTCCAGAGACAGAATGAATTAAGTCTAATAAACCTCAAATGATGTTAAAATGATGGCCATTAACCACATTTGAACTAGTTTTTAACCTTGTATGGAGGTTTCATGAATGTCTATATCAGACGTGCAGAACACGTCAAAAAAAGACGTCATAAAAACTTTCATTCTGGCTCCTCAGTGGACGTCTTTTCAACGTCCAAGGCATACAAGTTCTTTTACAATTCTTAGAAAAATAAATGAGGTCACATTATAGCTGGAGCTTCCTGCTAACTATTGCATCTCTCCTTCCTTTCATGTTTCCCTCCTCAAACCAGTCCACCTGGATGATCATCCCAGAGCCGAGGTCGAAAAACCACCACTACCTTTGGATATCGAAGGTACTTGAAATGGTTGTGTAATGCCAAACCAGCAGAGGGAGCCCTCACCCGAGTACTGACCATGTTCCACTCCCTCTGCTTCCTTACAACTCATTTCCTGTTTGGTGGCTTTATATCCAGAGACTGTGCACACACACTTTGTGAAGTATTGCCTGCTCGCCTGCCTTACCGAGTCTTACTCTAGTTATCTTGCTTGCCTGTTCTGAGAATGATTCTGTCTGTTTATTTGACTACTGATTAGTCCCCTCTGTTTTGACTGCCTTGATGTTTGTGTTTGGACCTTTTGCATGTCTACTCACCCTCATCTTTTGGATTAACCCTGTGTATGTCGATGGATTGGACTGTTACTCTGGTTTTGACCCTCTGCCTGTCTTCATGTTTCTGTCTGCTGAAACCCTGAATAAACTTCTGCTTATGGATTATAAATCAGCCTCAGCGCCCTCCTTACAATGACACAGACAAAATCTTGTGTGAATCAGTGAACCTGGTTTAGGAGATCAAATAAATTTTTAGGCAACCCCCCCCCCCCCCAAAAAAAAAAAAACTGACTGTGACATGTTATACTAATGTTGTCCACTAGAACACATGATAAGATATTATTTTTCATACATATGAGCAACAAGACATTCGGAGTAAACAAGCCGAGGTTCATGTACTTCTGATGCTCAAGGTGTTAACAGTGTTTATGTATTTATCAGACATTAATATCAGTGGGATTCAGATTAAAGACATAATACTTATATTGTCCACCAGAAGAAGCCACATGATCACAAATTATTTTACATTTCAACATTTTAAAGTCTGCAGGCTGTAATCACAGGCTGCCTTCATGATAACATGACAATTATCAGTTTTAAATAAATGATACAAGATCTGAGTTGACTATTATTATTTCTTTCCATATTTATTGAGTTTTCAAAATGAAGCATTGCACAAATATGTTGGCACATTAATATTCTCAAATATAGTAAAATACAGAAGTATTGTTCATGAAAAAAACATTTGTTAGTTTAAATATGTTTAAATTCCACATTATATTTGTTCAGAGATGTTGTTTGTCGAACAGTAAACATGAACGTCACCTAGCATTTTTATATGAAGTCTTCAGGCTCATATTACACTCTAGCAACATAATTACATCTGTCTGGAATACAATTATACATTTAGAAATTATAATACATAACTGAGAATATTTGGAATGTTTGATATTTATCTTAGCAAAGAATATTTAATAACATTTTCAAAAAGTTTGGGGTCATTAATGTTTTATGCAGTCTCTCCTGCTCAATAAGGCTGTATTTATTTTTCTTCAAATATACATTAAAATAGTAATATTGTATGAATGTAATTCATTCCTGTGATAAAAGCTGAATTTTCAGTCTTCAGTGTCACATGATCCTTCATGTAGAAATCATTATAATATGTTGAATATCATTGTAATATTTCTGAATAAGAAACATTTATTGTTATTATCACTATGGGAACAGTTGTGCTGCTTCATATTTCTGTGGAAACCATGATACTTTTTGTTCAGGATTCATTTATTTGAAACATTACAAATGTCCCTTCTGATCAATATAATGCTTTCTTGCTCAACAAAAGTGTTATTTTCTTTCAAAATAATAATAATAATAATAAATGCATTGTTAAAATTCTTATTGACCTCAAACTTTGTGTATAGTAATGCATATAAAACAGTTTTCTAATACACTCAAACACTTTTTTATTATTAAAACATAAATAGGATAAGACAAAAAAGCAATCTATAACTAATCTATTTTCATGGCTTTACAAAGTTTTTGTTTTTGATTTTTAGTTGTATGTTATTGATAAGTATTTTTCAAATCTAAAAGACTTCATACTCAAAGAGCTGAGGCTTTCTATCCGATAAAATATTATATAGTTGAAAATAGCTACATATATATTTTCCAAATAAATGTAAAAAATCTATTTCTTATATATTCATTTACAGTTAAAGACAAATTTCCAGAACTGCTAATCACAATATTATAATCCCTTAATATTTCCAGGTGTTCACTTACAATACACACTGCAGTACTAAATTAAAATCATTCTCGCTTTCTTTCATAATCAAAGATTATCATGCAAACTGTCTGAAGCACATGACGGGTTGAATCACTGATATTAAGTACTGATAACTCTATTGTCATCAGGTGCTCAGTAAAGCGTATTATTGATCATTGATGATCCTGTCATTTTCAGCCCTTCTCAACAGAATCTCATCAGTATCCTGGGATTGAAAGTTTCTCCTCATGACATATTTTTATTTAACTTGAGCATACGTCACATCACCAGACCCAGCACCTGGAAATATATAAAGTCATTTTAATATATGTGATTTGATGTTATTCTTCAATTCTTGATTGTGGTTTGTAGATGTATTTTTCTTGTGGTTTGTGATGTTTTTAGTTTGACTCACCTTGATCTGTTTGCAGTGTGAGTTCAGAGTAAAAACAGTCAGAACTCTCCGTTTCATTCTCTGAAAGAAGACAACAGTTAATATCATTAGTGCATACTGTATGTCCAAAAGTGATATGAAATAGCAATATATTTATAAAATCTCTACAGCTAAGGTTTGTTGCAGCTGCTTATTTAAATTCTACATATATAGGTACATCTCAACAAATTGGAATATCATGAAAAGTCAATATTTTTTGTCACTCATTTCAGAAAGTGAAACCCATATATTATATAGATTCATAAGACATAGAGTGAAATATTTCAAGCCTTTATTTCTTGACATTTTGAAGATTATGGCTTACAGATAATGAAAACCAAAAATTCAGTGTCTAAGAAAATTTGAATATTACATACAATCAATAAAGGCTTCTGAAAAGTATGTTCATTCCATCCACTCAATACTTGGTCGGGCCTCTTTTTGCATGAATTACTGCATCAATGCGGCGTGGCATGAAGGTGATCAGTCTGTGTCACTGCTCAGATGTAATGAAACCCAGGTTTCTTTTATATCAGCCTTCAGGTCATCTGCATTGTTGAGTCTGGTGTCTCTCATCATAGATTATCTATCGGGTTCAAGTCAGGCGAGTTTGCTGGCCAATCAAGCACAGTAACACCATGGTCATTGAACCAGCTTCCGGTACCTTTGGCAGTGTGTGCAGGTGCCAAATCCTGCTGGAAAATGAAATCTGCATCTCCATAAAGCTGGTCAGCAGAAGGAAGCATGAAGTGCTCTAAAATGTCCTGGTAGATGGCTGCATTGACTGTGGACCTCAGAAAACAGTGGACCAACACCAGCAGATGACATGGCAGCCCAAATCATCACTGACTGTGGAAACTTCACACTGGACTTCAAGCAACATGGATTCTGTGTCTCTCCTCTCTTCCTCCAGACTCTGGGACCCTGATTCCCAAATGAAATACAACATTGACTTTCATCTGAAAAGAGGACTTTGGACCACTGAGCAACAGTCCTGTTCTTTTTCTCCTTAGCCCAGGTAAGATGATTCTGATGATGTTTCTGTTTCAGAAGTGGCTGGTAGCTCTTTTCCTGAAGATGTCTGAGCGTGGTGACTCTTGATTCACTGACTCCAGCTTCAGTTCACTCCTTGTGAAGCTCTCCCAAGTGTTTGAATCGGCGTTGCTTGACAGTATTCTCAAGCTTGTGGTCATCCCTGTTGCTTGTGCACATTTTCCTACCCAATCTCTTCCTTCCAGTCAACTTTGTATTTAATATGCTTCGATACAGCACTCCTTGAACAGCAACCCCTTTCAGTAATGACCCTCTGTGACTGACCCTCTTTGTGGAGGGTGTCAATGATCGTTTTCTGGACCATTGCCAGTCAGCAGTGTTCCCCATTATTGGAGTAGCTCCAGACTGCAGTCTGGACGATGGGGCGGGGCGACACATTAAGGTGGGGCGACACGTGTCGCTCCGCCCACCCCCAAATTCATTGGTTTATATTATAATACAGCAGAGCGTATTGGTGTAGACGTTTGTGCATAAGTTCCTATCAAACGCTTGGTGACGGTATCTCCGAGTACTTCGGCAGAACAGAGCTGTGTAATATGAGCGGTTCACAAATTAAGTCTGGGGAACAATTTCTTAATTTGTGGCCATTATATAGTCCTACCTATGCTATAAATAGCCTCACCTATGAGAAATATTAATTATGTTTCTGTGTGATGAACGTAAATAGTGGTCCTCAATCTCAACAGGTGGGTTGCACGTTAAATGAAGTCAGATATTATTGCACTTTTCACTGTACACGAAGCAGATTGAGCAGTTTTAGCTGAGCGATGTTGATAAAAATGACCAACTGTTTGAGATTTAGCTGTTTTGTATAATGTATATTTATCATGTAGCCTATAGGCCTATTGTTTATTTTAGGATCGTGGATAAGCAAAAACTTAGGATATGGTGATAATTCATTGTAGTTCAGGAAGACATGGGATAAACCCGCAAATGTTTTTATTTTAAAGAACAACTGCGGTGACAAATAAGACAATTATAAATAGCCCAATATTGTGAACTGAGGTATTATGTGTGGATAATGGGATATTTTTTTTGCATATAGGCTTATTTTAAATGTTTTTGTTTACTAAAACAGCTGTTATTAAATCTGACCTACAGCGAATGTTATTATTAATGTGCTTTACTGTTTATATAAGCAATACATGTTCATATATTTTCTCTGCAAAATTTGTATTTATACTTTATATAGGCTATATGCACAAATTAAATGACTGGTTTTGTGGCTCAATCCTTTAAAAAGAACCAGGAATCACTGTATTATATTAGGCCTACTGGTTTTAGATTTGTATTATAGTCTTTAATAAATAAAATATATTAATCACAGAGAGGGTCTTTTATTAAAAGTGCTCACGTACCTGTTGCTCAGATTTACAGCTCCGAGTGATTTTAATATTCGACATTGAGCGAGTGTTAATAACTAAATCTAAATTCATCCCGTACACAGATTAGAGCACGCACGCACAATGAGGGGGTGGATACATAAATCCATATAGATTTGTAATATTTGATGTCACGGACACTTATTTGCTATAAGATAGAAGCCTTTAAAAACTGTAAGAGAATCAATATATGCTCAAATATTTTATTAAGATATAAACAAGGAAACATGGAGCTTCTCATGAAAACATTTATTTGCACTTTATAACCTACAAGTTTGACACATTGAGAAACTTAACTCATCTCTTTAAACAACAACAAAAAACGGTTGTGCTTTAAAATGCAAAATCATCCACTTATGTTCATGTTTGTCCCTTTCTAAAATACAGCAAATTATCATTATTTGCGTATAAAATCCCAAATTTAGTGCTGATTCACGGCCTGCCGATCCTCAAGGAAATATGAATGAAGAAACCCGGAGGTGATGTCATCAAGAGTTTATTTGTAAACAATGACTTCATCTGACTAAAATTACAATTTGCCGTATAAACCAATGGAATTGGGGGTGGGTGGAGCGACACGTGTCGCCCCGCCCCATCGTCCAGACTGCAGTCTGGAGTACTTGGATTATTGTGGTTTCAATGAACAAGAGATACCCACAATTTATACTCTATGGATGGTCATTAATTGAAACTCAAATGTAAATAATAAATTTTTTGGGATACTGATTTTTGACTTTCATTAGCTGTTAGCTCTAATCATCAAAATTAAAACATAAAAATAATTTATTTTTCACAATATTCTATTTTTTTTAGATGTACCTGTATATTATATTTTAAAATGATAACCACAAACAGATGTTTAGGAAAATATTGTGGTGATTTTGCTACTGTTATGATCCTGAATTCATAAGAGCAGAGAATTGTGTTTTAGTTTACCTTTATTTTCTTTCTTTTTCTTCTGTTTTGTTGAAGGTTTCAGTTCAATCTGAGCATAGGTGAGTTCAGTATGCCCACTAACACTGTCTACAATGAGGAAAAAGACACTTGACTTAACTCCATTTGTTCTGCAAATATCACACTGATAAAAAATATGATTTTCATAAATTACTAAACTACTGTTCTTACCATTATTAACAGAGTCATAAATATGATCAGTTCCTGTAATACATACATTAAACAAGTTAAATATTTGTGTTAATTAAAATGTACCTGTCTTCCATCTCAGCTTGTGCAGATTTATGGTTATGTATTTCTGGGTAAAGACTGACCAGACAGCTGTGTGTTGTTTCCGGCTTCACTCTGGTTCTGGTCTGACGTCTGACTGCTGATCTGATGTTGACTGACAGTAGAGGGAGACTGAGATCTGCCACCTAGTCAAACATAACATGTCTTTATTGGCATCTATGGATCCAGGAACAATCTTCAATGGAAACTTTTCAATCCACAAAAAGCTCTTCATAGTTGGCACTGCTGTGAAAAACACCTTTGGATCCTTTATTTTGAAGAATGCAGCTGAAAACTGCCTAAAAAAACCTTCTAAACACATCTTTTCCAGGTTTGAGAGACCAGTTAAGACCAGAAAACCATATGAGGCTGTTGTGGAATAGAAGCTCCCAATATTTAGGAACAGAGTTAGTGTCTGTAAATATGTCATGGAAAATTAATTTAACCTTTGTTGTTTCTGTAGCGCCACAGCAGGAGCAAGACAATGATGAAAACTGTGACAGTCAGTCCTGCTGTCACTCCAATTATCATGAGTTTATGACCATCAGATCTTGAGTCTGTGAGAGCTGAGATATATTTTAACATTTAGATTAGTGCTGTAAAGTGCACAGAAATATTTGAATAGTGTTTATAGTTTTATTCTCACCTCTGACTGAGATCCAGCTCTTGGGTGACTCTCCTCTCGTTGGGTGTTTGCAGGAGTAGAAACCCTCATGTGACTTTGAGACAGTAGTGATGTTCATCTCTGTAGTTTGATTCTGGATGAGTGATCCATCTTTATAGAAATCAGCTCTGAGGTTTGGTGGGGTTGTGTATCGATATAAACAGCGTAGAGTCAGATGATCTCCTTCAGTCACAGGATGAACAGGACTCTCCAGAATCACATCAGCTACTGAAACAGAGCAAACACTGACTGCATAATTATATAAACAATATGATAACCTTGCATGTTTTTGTCCACTGATGCTTAATGCACTTGTTTAATCAACCTGCTTCATGCATTGGTTGTAAACTGTCAGATAAATGAATAAACACAGAAACACAGACTCACAGTGTACAGTGATATTAACAGGATGATGTTTCTCTCCAGATTCAGACTGACACCAGTACACTCCAGTGTCTGATGTGATGGTGGAGCTGATTGTACATGTAGATCCTGTTTGTGATCCTCGATGTAATGAAGAACAATCTTCCAGCCGTCCACTGTCTGTGTATCTTCTCACTGTCCATCCAGAAGAGTTACTCTGGTCCTCACAGCTCAGAGAGAGAGAGACAGATGTGAAGTGTTGAGTTCTGTTGGGACTGACGATCAGAGAGACTGGAGGAGAAACACCTGAGAAGACAATTACAGCTGCAGAGTTTCAGATCTGATCTTTATTCAAGATGAACCAGTAGATTAAGTTCTGTTTGAACTCACCAGTGACCCACAGCAGCTGTGTGTTGCTGTACTGTGTTTTATAGATTGATTTCTCTCTCTCTGCTCTGCACACATAAACTCCTGTGTGATTTACAGCAGAAGTGACGGTGTATTTTCCTCCTGCTCCTCTGCTGCTGTCTGAGAGCCGATGATACTGATCTGTAAAACCAGACAATGTATTCAATATGGTATCCTGGATGTGAATAAAATCAGTTAATTCAGATGAAGCACATTATAACTTACCTGGTGATTCAGTTAAAGTGAACCAGCTGAATGTCCAGCCTGTAGAGAAACCGTGAACCTCACAGATCAGAGTCACTGGATCTCCTTCAGTCAACCACTTCTGTGGAGAAACACTTAAAACTGCTCTGGGATCTGAAATAGAGAAATCACTCATTAATAACATGATATTTGTGTGTTTGTGAGTATGAATGATAATCAAACACACCTGATACTGTCAGTGTAACTTTATCACTCGTATGTGACCAGCGTGATCCTTTAAATCCATTACAGCAGTATTTACCTGCGTCAGACTCAATAACAGAACTGAAAGTGTGTTCCTGTCGATCACTGAAAACAGGGAGTGAACCTTCTTTATACCATCTGTAGCTCCAGATAGTGACTCCTTCATCATATATGTCACATCTGAGAGTGACTGTCTCTCCTCTGAACACAGGTTGAGCAGGTTTAATGGTCACTGTGGGTTTTGGTCTTTCTGCACAATGACAGCAATTCACAATCAAAGTAATGAACGTTATTTGTTTTATGAACACAGTTACTTGATTGTAAAACTAAATCTAAATCAGATTAGACTGAAATGTCCTCTAGCTGTTATTGCACTTACTGAGTGTCTCATTAAATTATATGTGCATTATGTAAAAATACTTGCCGTATACTGTTACTGCTGCTGGTTTACTGTAATCTGTGTAATATCTTCCTCGTCGTGCTCTGCAGCTGTATTCTCCTCCATCAGAGACTGTCACAGGTTTGATTATTTTAGTTTCAGTTCCAGTAGATTCAGGGTTTGAGTCTTTTCTCCAGAGAAACACCCATCCATTCTGTGACTGAATCCCCTCACATCTCAGAGTAACTGAGTCTCCAGTGAACACTGAACTCTGAGACGCAACAGTCAGAGCTGGTTTAGAAAGACCTGTCAATATAAAGTTAGTGGGATTATGAGTTATTCAAGTTTTCCAGCAGATCTCAGTAAGGAATCCATGAGGATAAGCAAATCTGTGGTTGGTAAATGTGGCGCTGGACAGGAGGAAAAACAGTGGACCTCATTCATGAAACATTCGTAAATATAGGAGTAAATTCACAATTAGCATAATTCCCGCCTATTAATTACAGCTACGCAAATTTAGTGTCCAGGAACGCAGTGGAATATTCTGTCTACTTTCTCAAGTTTGGCTCCAGTATATTCCATAAATACAAAAAAGACTAATACATATTAAATAACCACCAAGGCATTTTTAGCCACCTGAAAAATGACTTCTGAAAACGGCCAGTTGGTGGCGCTTGAGCACTCTTTGGTGGCACTGCATTTTTCACATAGACTGTCAAAAAAAGTTTTTCCAGCTGTCGATTTGGTTGCTATGAAGTGGAATATCCACGGCAGTAGCGTATTACTAATATCTAGTTTTGAAGAATATTACGTTTAGCCCCGCCCACCCTCAATTCCATTGGTTTATAACACGGCAAATCTTATTGGTGTAGACCCGCGTGCGCATTCCTTTGTGTATGATCTTGGAATTGATTTGGCCATATTGCATAAATATTATGTGCTAACTCTAGAATCATAGGTCTATCTTAATTATTGTCTGTTTAGTAACCATGGTAATTTTAGTCAGATGAAGTCATTGTTTACAAATAAACTCTTGATGACATCACCTCCGGGTTCTTCAGGAATTGCGAGGATCGGCAGGCCACGGATCAGCACTAAGTTGGGATTTTATGCGCAAATTATGTCAATTTACTGTATTTTAGAGATGGACGAACACGAACATAAGCGGCTGTTGTTTTATGAGTTACATTGCTCAATGCGTCACAAACTTGTAGGTTATAAAGTGCTAATAAAATGTTTTCATGACATGCTTAATGTTTCCTTGTTTATATCTTAATAAAATATTTGAGCTCCGGCGGTTGACGTCAAGCAATCTACACTCCGCCATTTTGTCAGACAACCAGGAGAGCGCTAGAGCGGCGGTAGCATTAGTATCGACAGTTGTGGAGCAATACTTTAAAACCAGATTATTTAGACCTTACAAAACTTACACTATTTTAACATGGTGGACAGCTGCTGTGCGCCAGGATGCCAAAGCATGCAGGGGAAAGCCGTATTAGCCGGGACGTCCCATATATTGGGCTTAATTGATGTGTCCCGTACGTGACCTCCCTTGGCCAGTTTCTCGCCCCCTCACGCAGTATTCGTTAAGTAAATCAGAAAGTCCTGAATATAACTGTTCAAGGAAGGCTCATCTGCCGGCTGGCCGCTCCCGCTTCACAATAAGCAGCGATCTCGATAATAATGCCAATCCAGTCTGTGTTTTGACTACAGTACATTTATATTTTGGCAAATACAAACAACGTGATTATTTCTCATGAGTCCAACATCCAGCTGCGCAAGAAAACACGCAATCTAGCCGAGACGTGATCAATATGAGAAACCATCTTTCACTACAAAATAGAGATTTTTTTTTTCCATTTACGTAAGCTTCTTAACATTGTAGCCAACCTTATTCGTAAAACACACAAAATGACCAATAAAAAAAAAGAGTCCAGCACCAAAAGCAGCCCATTTTCAATCTATAAGTTATCTTTCATTGAAAATATGCATTTTCCTTTATACACACTTGTCCCATAAAGCAAAAGGGATATAATTTCACCATATTCAATAGATGATTAAATGGTTCACTGCAGTAAAACATGCTAACACACAACATTTGGGATTAAACGGGTAAAATGTCATGATATTTTTAATGTCTACTGTACTTACAGTGATATAATTATGCTGACTACCTAGGACAGCTACCCAGCCGGCATTTCAACGTTGTTTCACCGTTGAAACAACGTCAGGTACCATGGTTGAATCAACGGTGAATTACCTTTCGATTTTGCAAAACGGATCAACGTTGATATTGTGACGTCGTTTCACCTCGGAAGCAACAACGTTGATTCACCGTTGAAATCGCGACGTTGTTTCACTCTTACCTCTCGGGTTATTGAATCAACGTTGATATTGTGACCGTTTCACCGGCGTACCTTTCAAAGGTCGATCGTCGTTAAACGTCCAAGCAAGCATTCACTTTTGAAATTGTTAATATTGCAATTTAGCTTAAACGTCAACACCGAGATGTAAACTATGATTTTCGGTGCATATTTCGTGTTTTCAGTAACTAATAAATCTTGCTGTACATGATTTGCAATCAGACGGCATTAAAAAAAAAAAAAAAAATGGAAAAAACCCATTCTAACAACTAGATGTCCATAAATCTGCAGTGCAGGGATGAGATGCTTCATTTTCTAAAGAAAAACATTTGAACAATTATGCCAAATGGAAAAAAAATCTTAGAATTTAAATATACAGTATATCTATATTGTACATTTACACTTTCACAGACTTTCTTGAGAAATTTTCACTCAACAACAAAGCACTTTCTTAAGGGTTTAATGATATATCATAATGCAGAGGAAAAAGCTTTCATTCTAGTGTCATACACACTGCAAAGATTCACACAACATAAATAAATAAATAATTATAAATATAGTTTGGAAACTTGCTCAAGTCTGTTTGACCAAAAATACATAAACCATAACACTAACAAACACTAAAATCTTACAATTTCCAAACTTCTGACCAACATATGTACACATTTCTTAACATTCAAAAATATCAACAATTAAGTGAAAAGGAATCCAAGTAAAAGTAAGGAAAGTTTGTAGAACTAGTAAGAAGTGATGTGTACAGTCAGTTGATGAGAGAGTGTGTGTGAGAGAGGATGAGTGTGTGAGTGAGTTGATGAGTGAGTGTGAGCATGTGTGTGAGAGAGGATGAGTGTGTGTGTGTGTGTGTGTGTGTGTGTGTGTGTGTGTGAGAGAGAGAGAGAATGAGTGTGTGAGAGAGTGTGTGTGTGAGTTGATGAGTGAGTGTGTGAGTTGATGAGTGTGTTTGTGTGAGAGAGTGAGTTGGTGAGTGAGTGTGTGAGCATGTGTGTGTGAGAGGATGAGTGTGAGAGTGAGTTGGTGAGTGTGTGTGCATGTGTGTGTGTGAGAGGATGAGTGTGTGTGTGTGTGTGTGTGTGAAAGAGAGTGAGTTACTAGAACTAGTAAGAAGTCATTTGTAGAACTTTACATTTCTCTAGCAACAGTCAATTAAAAAAAAAATAGGTATCTTCAAGGAAGAGTCTTCTTACGGCCACCACCACCCATCCTCTCTGGTGCAAAAAAGAAAAGAAAAAAGAAGGTGTCTTCAAGGAAGAGTCTTCTTACGGCCACCACCACCCATCCTCTCTGGTGCAAAAAAGAAAAGAAAAAAGAAGGTGTCTTCAAGGAAGAGTCTTCTTACGGCCACCACCACCCATCCTCTCTGGTGCAAAAAAGAAAAGAAAAAAGAAGGTGTCTTCAAGGAAGAGTCTTCTTACGGCCACCACCACCCATCCTCTCTGGTGCATATTTTAAATATTTGGACATGGTCTCCATTACTTTTGTACTTGTTGTGTTGTGTGCATTGATGACTGCATATAAAGAGAAAAATCAAAACAGCCCAGATCAAAAACAATTCTATAAATTTATGGAAAAGCTTTTAAGGATGTAAAAGTTATTAGGATCACAATTGACCTTATGCACAGTAGCTTCCCTGTTTTCGATAAGCCAGCTCAGTCATTCTCGCACATTATACATCATACATGTCTGTGCAGTGCTGCTTCAAGTCAAACACCTATTGTGTTTTGTTGGGAGACGCACAACAGTTCTTCTGTGGCTTTAGAGGTAATATTTTTGTTTACACAATTTTGCTAAATCAGACAATATTGTGTCTAATACCACAATATTAACTTTTTATTATTGCAACTGGTCAGTGTTAAAAAAATGCAGGGAAAATCACTTTATGTAACTGGATTAGTGTGATTGATATCTTTAAAAAATATATATATAAAAAAAAAAATTCACCCATTAACTTTCAAAGCTGCTACATAAGAATGACTTTCTACTTTGATAGAAATGTAGTGGAGTGAAAAGTACAATATTTGTCTTTCAGATGTAGTGAAGTTAGTCATACGTTTCCAGAAAAAAATATACTCAAGTAAAGTACAGATCCTCAAAGTGTACTTAAGTACAATACTCAAGTAAATGTACTTTACTACTATCCGCCTTTGCTCACTGCCTTCAGGATCTGCCTCAGGTCAACAATGATGTGATCCAGATACACTCAAAGGCTTCATCAAGCAAACAGGAGAAAGGACTTAAGTTGTACATTTCTAGTTAGATCCAGGAATATGAAAGTAAGTAATGAGGTTTTTGAGCTGGCTTATATTACTGCAGAACTAAATCAGAACGTTCTGTGCATAAGGTCAATTAGGTGACAAAAAGAAATGTGCACAAATATCTTGCATAGAAAAAAAAAACACTACGAGAGGCATAAAACTAAATTTAACTTCCATTAAAACTTGTTACATGACCAATAAAATGACTTGATGAAATTGTTAATGATAATTTGTGTTAGTGGTAATCCAAATGACACTCCAACACAAATATCAATGGGTTGTTCAACTCTTATTTGAGGAAGAGTTCAGGAAAATAATGTGTTAAAATTGGGTTTTCACTACGTTATTCTTTTATAACGTTTATCATCTCTAAACATCTTTTATAGCTTTTCACTACATTATTCTTTTATAACGTTTATCATCTCTGTAAATATCTTGGCAAAATGATTGTGTTTAGTACAGAAAAATACCGATTTGCGCAACATTAGTCTCGTTAAACTATTATTTGCTCAGACAACTTGCAAAACTAACATGGAAAAAAATCGTGATAATATTGTTATTGTTAAAAAAACCTCCATAGGATATGTTTTTCCATATCGCCCATCCCCAATTTCTTTCGTGCTCTTTCCCTTGGCTAGTCTCGCTTCCAATCTCGCGATATTACCCTGAATGGACAGTAATGACTGTTAAACGGAAAAATTATCTTACGTACACTTTTGCTTGCTGAAATTTTGAATCTGTGTGCACACGTATAATGTCTGAAAATCGTCGCAGCAACTGCAAAAGCACAAAACGACACTGAAGCGGCACGAGTAACGTTAAGTTAAGCCTCAATCGACAACTGTAAAAGTAAGTTAGGCCTCCGCGACACACATGTGGAAAAGCATTCCCTGAATTAGTTCAACAAACTGTGCAATTACAATTCTCCAAGCACTCACATAATGCGTTTAACTCATGACCTTGCGTATATTTGTGAAATCAGACTTACCTTTTTGATCCCGCGCCCTCGCAGACCACTTCTTTCGCGCTCTCCCTCTTTCTCTGGCTAGTCTCACCTCCAGTCTCGTGATATAACATTAACGTTACCTGAATCGACAGAAATAATGACAACGACGGTTGAACAGTTAAACAGGAACAAATGAGCTTATGTAATTTAGTTTTTTTGAAATGATGAATTTGTTTAAAATATTCTAACGTTTTTCTCTGAAAATCGCCGTATTGCGCAGCAGCTCTCTCACTTACAGGCTCAGCGACCTCACTCAGAAAGACGGTCAGGATAACGGTCATATTTTCAAACTTAAAATGGCGCGCACAGTTTCATTGGCCAGTTTCATGAATGACAGACAGATTAACCAATCATGATCAAAGCAAATAAGGTTAAATAACCAATAGGAATTGTTTCAGCGTGGTAAGCAGCGCAATGTGTTTAGTTTTGTTGTTGATAATATTTATACCAGAAGGTTTCATGATAAAAATGTAAAATGATGATAAAATAATAATAATGATCTTAATAATAATTTAAAAGGCAGAAATTATTTATTCTGTACATACATTAAGTGATTCAACCTATAGATCTTGTAAAAAAAATCAAAGTTGTTTTATAAGTGTTTTTATTACCCTTTTTCAACCATTAAGCATTAAACATTATTTCAACGTAGTTTCAACATTGAAACAACAACTGTCATTTTTTCAACCATATTTCAACGTTGAAGGTTGGTCATGTAACGTTACCGGTTGGTTTTCAACCGTTAAGCATTAAACATTGTTTCAACGTTGTTTCAACGTTGAAACAAGAACTGACCTTATTTCAACCATATTTCAACGTTGAAGGTCGGTCATGTGCCGGCTGGGTAGGGTTGATTACTTTAGCTAACAACACATACCCTTCCAGTGACGACATTTTTACAATCTGTGGTTTTAGCAGACTCCTGAATATTCATCAAAAAATTAGATTGCGTCCAGGCTTTTGTAGGCTTTTAAAGAGTCTCCGGAGTAACGTTAGGAGGGAAAGCTGATGAGGTAGTTGTATATATCAGGATACTACAGGTCAGGAAATCTATCCGTTCATATATTAAATGAAGTTTAGACACGTAGTTTTTAAACTAAGTTCGGGAGGAGCACGTCAGATACTCAGGCTAATTAGCACAGGTGGTACACAATCTAGGTAATCAGCCTTGGACATAAATACAGCTGTCTTACCTCCATCCAGTCGACGGTTAAGCAGCATACAGTGGCACCATTTACCATTGCATCACAGACTCAACATTTCCGTCCAAACAACGAGACCCATGTTGGGGTTTTCGTATCCTCCGGTCAATCTGCCGGCCCCAGGATCGTCTATTGTTATTTTTCACCAGACACGGCCGCCGAGCTCCGGGCTTCGTCACGACCGCTGCTCTCTGCTCAACCAGCCACACGCTCTTCTCCGCCGGCCGGAGGACGCAACAGCAGGCTTTCAACGAGCGCTCTCCTCCGCCGGCTTCCAACGAGCCTGGGCCACGCCCCAGGTTTCACCGCAGCAAAGCTTCACTCGCTTCCCGCTTCGACTCCTCAGCATTCACCGCGGCTCTCCCAGCTGCAGCGCAAGTATACAGCCGGGCCTCTAGCTCCTAGTTTCAGATGCTAACGCGAGGCGGCCTCCGTTAGCACGCATCCACTATTGTTGCCAATAATTCTCAGGGGAAATCTCCAAAAGCAGGTATTTGTTGATAAAATCGTTAAAAGACCTCGCGAAGACATTGAATGTTAACGTCACTATGTAACCATGACACCATGCCCAGAATATACACCGGACGTGCTTAAACCTCCGTATTTTTACCAGTATTTAATTGGCATAGCATTCCTTAGACATTTAAGCTGGATGAGATAAATGCGTTTTGCGAATACACTCTTGATCACCGCGGACCAACAGTAAAATGAACGTGCACGAGGTATTCTCATTCAACCTGTGCTATATTTACGTTTTGTTTTTGACCTAAATCATAGAGACACGGACCTTGATTTGCATATGCATTTCAGAGGGCTAAATAGAGCCCCTTCACAACAGATTTAGTTCCCAAACAACTGTCAGGTTTGACCCAAATATGAATTTCAGTTACATAATTAATCCAAATTTCGACAGTAATAAATTATGTTGCAGCATCAGTTGCGCATGTATCCCCAAAATCTCCCGGTTCTCTCGTGCATTTAATTTCACCATAAACATCACTCTAAACAGATCATTTGAATCCGTGAATCGTCGACTAGAGAACAGCTGCTATCGGATCATTCCAACTTGTGAAGGAAGCGTCGGAGCAATTAGCAAACTAATTTTACAGGTTCATTCTGTTTACGAATCAGACACTGCTCCTACGTCCCAGAGCACATTATATACATTATAAGGAGTGACGGTATGTTTCATGATACGTAGCAAAGGAAAAGTGCAATCTTTGGAACGCAGTAAAGTTACTAAATAAACGACTCCAGAAACTACAGGTATTAGACTGTACGGTAACGAAATAAGCTACTTCGTTACTGACCATCAGCGGCCCTGCTAAACGTCACAACCATTTTTCTGTGGCATATACAGCTACAGCCGCTTGCAACACAGCCCCACACATCTCAGTTTTTTTTCCTTCCGCTATGAATAACTCTCTTTTTCCTTTACAGTGGCCTCCAGCTCCCGTAGCAGACACTAGCGTGAGGCTACCTCCATTAGCAGAGCAGGCTACGATAGCTCTTCAGGACCTCCTCCCTGTGGCCTACAGCTACGGCAGTCAAAGCAAGCGCGACAAAGCATGCCGGCATTTTTACCACAACACCATAGACAGTGGGTGATCTATTAAGCCGCATCTACGCACGGATCTCTGTTGAAATGGAAGTTACGTGGTTTATCACGTCCGTATTTAAGACGTAACTGCTCGTGTTTACATTAATTTTGCATCATAACCATTTTTGAGACGCAAGAACATGAAGCCCTTACACGGAATCGTGCACAGCCGCATGCGCAAGCAGTCTACACAATCAAGCGCGCATCAGCGTTTAAAATAAGAGCAGCCTTCTGTAGTGAGGTTTACATCTTACATTTATAGATCCACTGCATCCCAAACCATAGGCATAGTGACTCCACAGAGCATTTGTAAGAAAAACTCAGACTGGCGAGACCGCACACTTCAAGTGTGTATCAAACAAACGCGTGTCTCTCTCAGCGCTCCCACGCAATGAAGCCAGCGAATCTCCTTGTAACTTGCTCCAACCTTTCCAAACCTTATGAAAGATTATTTTTCAGAAGGTTCAAGTGGCGCATGCTCGTGAGGGACAGGAAGCAAGCAGCATACGGATGTTTCTAAAGCAACTCGGCGTCATCGCTCATCTGGTTGAAATCTAAGCCCAGAATTGATTCTGAAATTCTCATAATCGTTTGAGAGAGACTTGGTCATTTCTCCGTGACAGAAGCGCTGCAACAATCGTAATCATCGAATATGGACATCAAAGTTGCTATTTGCCAAATTCTCCATCGAGTTCAGCCATATTCATCCTGAAATAACCTGTGCAACTTTCCCCTATAGGCGGCGCAATTTAAACGAGGGTTCGAGACCAAGGCCACGCCCCCGATTTTGCAGATGTAAGGCCCGCACAGGGTCCGGCTGCAGCTCAGCTGTCCGGCACGAAAAAGCGATAGGAGGACCTAATTTCTCTATCCCAAGAATGCCGCGACGAACTCAGGTTATGGACCTTGTTCCTTAAACAGTGGAACGGCCTTTCCCTCTTCCGTAACAACCTCGTTTCGTCACCTATTGACATCAATCTATTCACAGACGCGGCTCCTTCAATCGGTTTCGGAGGTTTTTACCAAGGTCGCTGGTTCGCGTCTCCATGGCCCGCTCAGCTACAGGATTTGCTCTCGCCGAACTTTACCCCCTCGTAGTAGCAGCCTTCTTATGGGGGAACGAATGGTCCTCAAAATGTATGTGCACTGCGACAACGAAGCAGTCGTTCAATGTGTCAACAAAGGCCGTTCCTATTCTCCCGCTCTCTCGCCTTTCCTAAGACGATTAAAATGGATCGTGGCATGCGACCAATTCGTAATAGTTGCAAGACATGTCGCAGGTTCAGAAAACCAAATCACTGACTCACTGTCTCGCTTTCTGTTTCAGAAATTCAGGAGGTTGGCTCCAGAGGCGGACGAAGTCCCAAGCCCAGTACCTCCATATTCAGAACTAACATTTCCATAAACCACCCACTAAAACCCCTCCTCGACAAGTCGCTCGACACCATCCTCCAGGCTGTCTCCCCTAGAACACTCCAAACATACGTGACAGCATGGAAATGCTTCAAGTCGTTCCATCTGTCTCAAAATATTCCGTTCCCTGAATTTTCTTTACTCTCAATAACCTCTTTTATTTTCTTTACTCAACAGCATTAAAAGCCTCCAAGTCAGCTCCATCAAAAGCTACATAAGCGGTATCCAATTTTTCCACAAGCTATTGTACGGAGCTCCGTCGCCCGAAATTAACAATTCCCAAACCGCGATGTTGATAAGAGGAATCCAGTGATCCCGACCTACTCGTCCCGACTCCAGACTACCCCTTACTCTAGACATCCTTACCAAGTGCATCCACGCCCTCCGCACGTGTTACCAGCCCCCCAGTACCGCCCGTATGCCCGACACCATGTTTATTTTAGCCTTCTTTGGGTTTTTAAGATGCGCCGAACTAACTACCTCCTCTAAATTCGACCCAGCCATCAACCCCACCATCTCAGATCTAACCGTCCTCGATAGCGAAACCATCTCCTTTTTGATCAAACAAAGCAAAACAGACCAAGTCAAGAAAGGTCATCTTGTTTACATTTTCAATCTCTCGTCACCTATCCAACCTTACCAAGCCGTCCGTGAGTACCTCCACCCCAGGATTTCCCAGGCCAAATCCCCCCTCGAACCCTTATTCTTAGACCACGCCGGAAAACCAGTCAGTCGTACCTGGTTTCAAAAACAGCTCAAGTCCGTCCTGCTATTAGCAGGTATCTCGGCAGCAAATTTTTCCAGCCACTCCTTTCGCATCGGGGCAGCGACGTCAGCGGCCCAAAAAGGCCTCACTAAACACCAAATCCAAACCTTAGGTAGATGGTCTTCAGAAGCTTTTCAAAGCTACATCCGAACGGACCAGTTCCACATCAAATCAGCCCACCAAACTCTCGTTTCATAAACCCGGTGCGAGCTTTCCTGGCTTTTATTTACCTGTCCAAATCACACGCTTGGCGAGGCTCCCCCTTCTGACACCGCGAACCACCTCTTCTGGCCAGAGCCTCCCAGCCAAAAAACTTGCCTTTTCAACCCTGCGGCCGGAGAGTCTCACCCATCCAGGCTGCGAGCTTCCATCTCCAGTCAGGTGACGGCGAGTGCCTCCCGGCTACCCAGCTTTACCTTTCCGTCTTTACCTGTCCGACAGTGAGTCTTAATCTCCCATCGGACGCCGGTGCGAGCACCCCGGCCAGGCGACCTTACCTCTTCCACCCCACGGCCGTCGAGGCTTACCCATCCAGATCGCGAGTATTTTCCTCCAGTCGGATGTTGGCGAGAGCCTCCCGGCCACACAGCTTGTTTTCTGTCTTTACCTGTCCAACACAGCGAGTCTTGATCTCCCGTTGGACGCCGGCGCGAGCTCCCCGGCCAGACAACCCTACCTTTCAAACCTGTTGCTCGACGAGGCTTACCCGTCCGACACGGTGATTCCGAAACCAGTCGGACGTCGGCGAGAGCCTCCGGGACAAACAGCCTTACCTTTTCAAACCTACTGCTCGACCAGGCTTACCCGTCCGGCACGGCGATATCGAAACCAGTCGGACGTCGGCGAGAGCCTCCGGGACAGACAACTTTCCTTTTCCATCCTGTGGCTGGCAAGGCCTACCCAACCACGCTGCCGGTTGACTGTGAGGCCTTCCAACCCCCTAAACTTCGCCCTTCTGTCTAAACCATCCGACTCGGCGAGCCCCGATCTCCCGACGGACGCCGGCGAGAGCACTCCCGGTCAGACAATCTTATCTTTTCAAGTCCACGCACGACGAGGCTTACCCGTCCGACACGGCAGTTCCGAAACCACAGTCGGACGTCGGCGAGAGCCTCCCGGCCAGACAATCTTACTATTTCAAGTCCTAAGCTCGGCGAGGCTTACCCGTCCGACACGGCGATTGCTGAAGCCACCGTCGGACGTCGGCGAGAGCCTCCCAGCCAGACAATCTTACCTTTCAAGTCTCACGCTCGGCGAGGCTTACCCGTCCAACACAGCGGGTATTGTGCCCCCGTTGGACGTCGGCGAGAGCCTCCCAGCCAGACAAACTCATCCTTTCCGTCTGCTCGCACCACGACGTCGAACGCTACGTGCCCGGCCGTTCAGGCAATCTTAGCTTTCAGTCCACTACCGGCGAGGTTCAACCATCCGACTCACGAGTATTGATCTCACGTCGGACGCCGCAAGAGCCTCCCAGCTGGACAACCTCACCTTTTCCTCCTACGTCAGCGAAGCTAACCCATCAAACAGGCGGGCTCGCCCGCCAGTGGGATGTCGGCTAAGCATCCCGACCAAAACTTTACCTTTCCGTCTTCACCTGTCCGACACAGTGAGTCTTGATCTCCCGTCGGTCGCCGGCGAGAGCACTCCCGGCCAGACAACCTTGCCTTTTCTAGTCCCACGCTGGCGACGCTTACCCGTCCAACACAGCGGGTATTGTGCCCCCGTTGGGCGTCGGCGAGAGCCTCACAGCGAGACGACTTACCGCTTCCCACTTGGCAGACGAGACTAACCCGCAGAGGTGGAAAGTAACGAATTACATTTACTCGCGTTACTGTAATTGAGTAGCTTTTTTGTGTACTTGTACTTTTTTAAGTAATTTTTTTAATCTGTAATTTTACTTTTACTTAAGTATATTTTGTGTGAAGTATTGTACTTTGCTACATTTTAAAACACATGCGTTACTGAGTAAAAAAAAAATCGCTCCGTGGAAACTACAGCAGTAAATAATGGGCAGAAGAAGAAACTGGCGCTAAAATCACAAGAAAGATGCAGACGGACAAGACAGGCGTTAATGGTGCAGACCCAGCTGAAAACCAGACCCTGTCGTACTCTGCTGAAGTTGAACTCGAAGGAATGAAGTGAACCCCTGGCCATATATTCATGCTCTATTATGCAGTGTTAGCTGTGTTTGCCTCGGGAGACCGAACTAGCAGCTTATAAATATATCGACATCGCCCTTCGCAAGCATGTAGAGGTAACGTAAATAACGTTACTTGCATCGTTGCATTGGTGGTTAAAATGAAGCTTTGACAGTTAACAAAAGGTTTTGCACAAATGAGCCAAAAAGACAGTGGTGCAGGGTGTGCAATATCGTCTGTGATAATATAATAATTGTTGTTTTAACGATGTGCGATTTGACATTATCAGTATTTTGCCAAAAACCAAACAAATCACTCTAAACAGTGTGCCGTGAAATCTAGTAGATTAGACTAGTGCGTGCGCGAGCATTTAGGGACCGCTCACATATCGCGTCTTTTGCGCGCTCAAATTCGTTATTTCAAATGTAGACGCGCGGTATGCGCGCTCATAATGGAAGTGACGCGCTCGTTTTTTCCAGGCGCGTCCGCGCCGCATCGATATAAAAACATCTCAACTTTTCAGAATGCCGCAAGCGCACCGCAGGTCATGTGACGAAATTTCCTTCTTGTGTAACGGAGAGCGCAGCTGATGGTTGCTTAGCAGCGACAAACGTTTTCCACGCGTTTTTAGGCGCGATATGTGATATGCGATATGTTGAACTGCGTGATTCAGTCTGTTAAAATGCGTTTAGAATGATCACAAAATTGAAGATATAGAAGCAGAAAATGTATATATTTATATAATTTAATATAGTAAGTCAACATCACATGAAGAATGCCGTTTTTCTCAAAAAAATCACCATGATTACATAGGCCTGTAGTTTTTCTTTTTACACAGTTAAAAAAACAAGAAGTTAATTAAGAGACTTAAGTTTTAGACACCATATTACCTGTTTTTGCTCTATTTTGACAACAAAAATAATTCCAAACACAGTTTTGCGTCTCTGACTCTGAGCGATGACGTGTTTCATTCCTTGAATTAACCGTTTAAATGATTTGTTCAACCGCAATGACTCACTTATCAGTGACTTGCTGACACCTACTGGTGGTTCTAATTTAACATTTCAAGTATCTTTTGATTTATTTATTTTTTTAATTTCAAATGACTATTTAACATTCGTGACCCTGGCATGGACCACAAAACCAGTCTTAAGTCGCTGGGTTATATTTGTAGCAATAGCCAACAATACATTGTATGGGTTACAATTATACATTTTTCTTTTATGCCAAAAAGCATTAGCATATTAAGTAAAGATCATGTTCCATTAATATATTTTGTAAAGTTCCTACTGTAAATATATCAAAACTAAGAGCTTAATTTGAACAACTTTAAAGGAGATTTTCTCAATATTTTGATTTTTTGCACCCTCAGATTCCAGATTTTCAAATATTGTCCGATCATAACATACCATACATCAATGGAAATATGATTTATTCAGCTTTCAGATGATGTATAAATCGCAATTTAGGAAAATGGACCCTTATGGTTTTGTGGTTCAGGGTCACATTTTATGTCTTATTTATCAAAACATTATTTCTTCATTTGTAACTGCAGGCTAAATGCATTCATGTCAGTGTGTAATACATCTATGCCACTTCAGATGAAGCTTCTGCGTTTCCTCTGCATTGCAAAGATTAATTTTGTTGATACTGATTTAATTTTCCTGGCAACAGCCTAAATGTGTTATTATTCTAAATAACTGATTCCTTTAATTAAAAACACCTAGTTTGAGATTTATAGGCCCATATCCCAGGTGTGTCAAACTCAGTTCCTGGAGGGCCACAGCCCTAAAGAGTTTAGTTCCAACCCTGCTCCAACACACACACCATGTAGTTTTCAAATAAGCCTAAATGATTAGTTTAGCTGTATCAGGTGTGTTTAATTAGGGTAATATCTACACTGTGTAGGGCTTTGGCCATCCAGGAACTGAGTTTGACATCTTTGGTCTATCCCATTTTTCCCTCCCATTGTTAAAATGTAACTAAGTACTTTTTACTCAGAGTAAATTTTAAATGAGCTACTTTTTACTTTTACTTGAGTATATTTTTAGACTGGTACTTTTACTTGTACTTAAGTAAAATTTCAGTAATGTAATGGTACTTTTACTTGAGTACAATATTTTTGTACTCTTTCCACCTCTGCTAACCCGTTAGACTCAGTGAGTATTGGCCTCACCGTAGAGCGTCGGCGTCAGTCTCAGTCACCCATCTATTTTTTAGGATTTTAGGCCACTCCTCGGAACTAGCTCCCGCCAGATGTCAAACGCGTATTTGGGGGGTAAACCTTAGTCTGGCGGCTGTCCTACATTCTATTGCTTTTTGGGGGGTTCACTGGGTTCGGGCCATTCCCGGCTAGGAGCCCTCCCCCAGGACAGCACGCCTACAACGTATTACCATGCACGCCAAATACGCATTACGTTATCGTGCTAGTAGATGTAAGTGTGAAATCGTGAAATGAAGTTTAGACACGTAGTTTTTAAACTAAGTTCGGGAGGAGCACGTCAGATACTCAGGCTAATTAGCACAGGTGGTACACAATCTAGGTAATCAGCCTTGGACATAAATACAGCTGTCTTACCTCCATCCAGTCGACGGTTAAGCAGCATCCCTCCACCACCCCTTCTCCACCAATATCACTAGATTTCTAATCACACGGGGGGGTTCACTGGGTTCGGGCCATTCCCGGCTAGGAGCCCTCCCCCAGGACAGCACGCCTACAACGTATTACCATACACGCCAAATACGCATTACGTTATCGTGCTAGTAGATGTGTGAAATCGTGAATACACGTTAAAAGCACCTCGAGGGCATTATAGGGATCTGTTATGTTTAATCTATTATGTATTGCTATGTACAGGTCTATGTCTTTTGAATTAAAGTTCTCAGTGAACTCTGTTGCCTTGACACTTATGCTGGCGTCATTCATTTCATATTCGCTCCGGGCTGTTTTTGCCTGCCAGCATGGAGGTGTAAACAGAATGAGTCACGTGACTGCAGGAGCTCTGTATTGATTCTCTTTCAGTTTTTAAAGGTTCCTTTGCAGTGATTCCTAGTTCTTTTTAAAGGATTGAGCCACAAAACCAGTCATTTAATTTGTGCATATAGCCTGTATATAAAAGTATAAATAAAAATGTTGCAGAGAAATTTAACATTTATTGCCTAAATACGCACTAAAGGACATTAATAATAATATGTGCTGTTGGTCAGATTTAATAGCTGTTTTAGTAAAAAAATAAAAAAACATTAAAATAGGCCTATATGCAAAGAAATGCAAAATAAATAAAAAATATTAATATATATCAGTTTCAGCAAGGTTTTTATTCCCATTACCAACACATAAAACCCCAGTTCACGCTGATGAACTATTTGGTATTATTGTCTTATTTGTCACCGCAATTGTTCTTTAAAATAAAACCATTTGTGGGTTTGTCTATGTTTTACTGAAGTATAATGAATTATCATATTCTTTTTGCTTATCCACAATCCTAAAATAAAGAATATAGGCTACATATAAATATACATCACACAAAACAACTAAATCTCAGACAGTGGATCATTTTTATCAACATCACCAGCTAAAACTGCTCAGTCTGCTTCGTGTACAGTGAAAAGTGCAATAATATCTGAATTAATTTAATGTGCACCCACCTGTTAAGATTGAGGACCACTATTTATTTTCATCACACATAATTAATATTTCTCATAGGTGAGGCTATTTATAGCATAGTTAGGACTATATCATGGCCACAAATTAAGAATTTGTTCCCTAGACTTAATTCGTGAACCGCTCATATTACACAGCTCTGTTCTGCCGAAGTACTCGGAGATGACCAAGCGTTTGATAGGAACTTAATCTAACTCATTCGTCATAAGTTTAAAAAAACAAACATTTACTAATTTATTCTAACTAAAATCGCTGTTGTTAGCACTTACTTTTTCTGTAGTACAGCAATACAGCGTAGATCATTCATAAAAACTTATATATAAAATAATGCTTATGCGCAAACGCCTACACCAATAAGTTCTGCTGTATTATAATATAACCAATGAAATTGCCCCAAGTGTCGCCCCGCCCCATCGTCCAGACTGCACTCTGGAGTACTTGTATATTTGCGGCGCTGCATGAAATCGAACAATCAGATGTGTGGAATAAACATATGGCAAGATTTTACTGTCTGACCCCTGGACTTTACAGCTCTGCTGATTTTAGTTTTAAAAACACTGCATAAAGTGAAAGAAAAGAAGCAAATTTCTAATTAACTCACCTGATACTGTCAGTGTAACTTTATCACTCGTATGTGACGAGCGTGATCCTTCGGTCTCTGATCCATCACAGGAGTATTTACCTGCATCAGACTCAGTAACAGAACTGAAAGTGTGTTCCTGTAGTTCACTGAAAACAGTGACTGAACCTTCTTTATACCATCTGTATCTCCAGCTAGTGACTCCTTCATCATATATGTCACATCTGAGAGTGACTGTCTCTCCTCTGAACACATGCTGAGCAGGTTTAATGGTCACTGTGGGTTTTGGTCTTTCTGTACAATGACAACAATTCACAATGAAAGTAATATATTAATGTAATGAATAAAAATATGTGTTTATTCTGTATACTTAATTGTAGAACACACCAAATCAATATATTTATATTATATATAAATGTTCCCATATGTATACACATATATACACATTCACGGAATGAATAATATATATATATATATATATATATATATATATATATATATATATATATATATATATATATATATATATATATATATATATATATATATATACACAGTCAGGTCCATAAATATTGGGACATCGACACAATTCTAACATTTTTGGCTCTATACACCACCACAATGGATTTCAAATGAAACAAACAAGATGTGCTTTAACTGCAGACTGTCAGCTTTAATTTGAGGGTATTTACATCCAAATCAGGTGAACAGTGTAGGAATTACAACAGCTGTTCCATGGCCAGGTGTGTGTTATTCCCTCACTATCCCAATTACATTGAGCAGATAAAAGGTCCAGAGTTCATTTCAAGTGTGCTATTTGCATTTGGAATCTGTTGCTGTCAACTGTCAAGATGAGATCCAAAGAGCTGTTACTATCAGTGAAGCAAGCCATCATTAGGCTGAAAAAACAAAACAAACCCATCAGAGAGATAGCAAAAACATTAGGCGTGGCCAAAACAACTGTTTGGAACATTCTTAAAAAGAAGGAACGCACCGGTGAGCTCAGAAACACCAAAAGACCCGGAAGACCACGGAAAACAACTGTGGTGGATGACCGAAGAATTCTTTCCCTGGTGAAGAAAACACCCTTCACAACAGTTGGCCAGATCAAGAACACTCTCCAGGAGGTAGGTGTATGTGTGTCAAAGTCAACAATCAAGAGAAGACTTCACCAGAGGGAATACAGAGGGTTCACCACAAGATGTAAACCATTGGTGAGCCTCAAAAACAGGAAGGCCAGATTAGAGTTTGCCAAATGACATCTAAAAAAGCCTTCACAGTTCTGGAACAACATCCTATGGACAGATGAGACCAAGATCAACTTGTACCAGAGTGATGAGAAGAGAAGAGTATGGAGAAGGAAAAGAACTGCTCATGATCCTAAGCATACCACCTCATCAGTGAATCATGGTGGTGGTAGTGTCATGGCGTGGGCATGTATGGCTGCCAGTGGAACTGGTTCTCTTGTATTTATTGATGATGTGACTGCTGACAAAAGCAGCAGGATGAATTCTGAAGTGTTTCGGGCAATATTATCTGCTCATATTCAGCCAAATGCTTCAGAACTCATTGGACGGCGCTTCACAGTGCAGATGGACAATGACCCAAAGCATACTGCAAAAGCAACCAAAGAGTTTTTGAAGGGAAAGAAGTGGACTGTTATGCAATGGCCAAGTCAATCACCTGACCTGAATCCGATTGAGCATGCATTTCACTTGCTGAAGACAAAACTGAAGGGAAAATGCCCCAAGAACAAGCAGGAACTGAAGACGGTTGCAGTAGAGGCCTGGCAGAGCATCACCAGGGATGAAACCCAGCGTCTGCTGATGTCTATGCGTTCCAGACTTCAGACTGTAATTAACTGCAAAGGATTTGCAACCAAATATTAAAAAGTGAAAGTTTGATTTATGATTATTATTCTGTCCCATTACTTTTGGTCCCTTAACAAGTGGGAGGCACATATACAAACTGTTGTAATTCCTACACCGTTCACCTGATTTGGATGCAAATACCCTCAAATTAAAGCTGACAGTCTGCAGTTAAAGCACATCTTGTTCGTTTCATTTGAAATCCATTGTGGTGGTGTATAGAGCCAAAAATGTTAGAACTGTGTCGATGTCCCAATATTTATGGACCTGACTGTATATATATATATATATATATATCAGAGGTCTCATTAACCAAAACATGTTTTATCAGTGATGTAAAAATCTGAAGGCTGTACGTCACTTTGACAGATTACACTGAGAGTGATATATTGTAGTTTATATCTGTTATTTACAGCCCTGTCCAGTTGGTGGCGAGTGCGCTTCAGTGTGGCATCAGACCGCGAGATCATCAGCTTCAGAACAAAAATAAAACAAGATTCTACTCACTAGTAAAGTGAAAGAAAAGATCAGTTCACTGCGCTGCCGCTTCGCTTGATCTGAGGTACTACAGCAATCTATCACACCACATTAAAGAGCGCCAAAATTGTATTTATTGCTCAAATTTCCTAATAAAATGGACAGAATTTGAAATCTGAGAAAGTTTTTCATATCAGAAGTAACAAAGCACAATGCTTAGCCCATTGTGACTTAGATGTAGCTTCTGTTCATTCATCAACTGAAAACAGAATTGTTTGAGATTTAATAATCGATACTGGTTCATAAAAATGAGAATCTATTAAAATGGAGAAATCGATTTTTCTTCCAAGATGGTGTTGTTTTTAGTGGCCTCCGCTGTAACTGCAGCGTGTTGAACATGCAACCTATATTGATGAGCCATTATGTTATAACTACCTATCTAATAACCTGTAGGACCTCCTTTAGCCCACAAAACAGCAGCCACACAGCGATGCGTTGATTCAATGAGGTGGAAATACATCTCCTGAGGTATCTGGTACCATATTTTCAACAGCAGGTCCTCTAGTTCCTGTACATTGCAGGGTGGTGGTGATGAAGGGCAAACCCACGTTTTGCTCCATGTCATGTGTTGCTGGTGATGGCGTGTAGTTAGCATGGGGGTGTTAACCGTGTAGTTAACACGGCTGGGTGCTGTGACACATTTCTCTGATCACTACTGTTTAACTGCTGGTGATTTGTCACACTGTGGACCTGCAGTCGCTGTGAACAATGTGCGACAGTCTCAGCTGGACGATGGTTTGATGTTTGGACATCTGTGCACCACTTTTGATATGTGCTCACTACAGCGGCACGTGAACAAACCACAAGGACCGCCGTTTACCATCACTTATCACATATAAAGCTACAGTATTTATGTTATGAAGTATATAATTGAACAAAGAGTTAAAGGATAATAAAGGTGCAAAAACCACCTTAGACAAGGTTCAAACCCCCAGCCTTTAGATTAACAGCCCAGAGCTTGAAATACTGTGCCACAACACTTACATCTATATAACAACAGCCAAAGAGACACATGAGTTACCAAAGTTTCGTGCAGGAACAGCAGTTTACAATACAATTAAAAATGGCTGAGTGGTCAACAATGAAAAAATTACCTTATTTCTGACCAGTATGTGGAGCTGTTACCAAACACAAGACCATGCCTACAAAGCTTATTTAAACAGAGAAGTGTTGCAGAGATACATCACAACTATTTTTTAGGGTGTCATTTGGTGATAGTTGAACAATCACAAAAAAAAAATCATAATTTGAAACCTAGCTTGACAATCATATGAGCCAATTTCGTTTAAAAAAAATAAAGAAAAGGAGAGAGAAAAACAGACAACAATATATTTTACAATGTCTGATTATTAACACTTCGTCTTCATTTTAAGATCAGGATAAGAATCCTATATTTAGCAAAAGATTCAAAGTTATAAAAAGGGCAACACAAGTTTGGTGCTCAGCCCCAAAACACAACAGTTTTTAACCTCTTAAGAAACAAACAAAAAAACTGCTCTGGGAGCTGAAATAGAGAAATCACTCATCAATAAACGTGTGTTTGTGTATGAAGAGATGATGAAACTCACCTGATACTGTCAGTGTAACTGCATCACTGCGGTGAGACCCGTGTGATCCTTTAAATCCATCACAGCAGTATTTACCTGCGTCAGACTCAGTAACAGAACTGAAAGTGTGTTCCTGTATTTCCCTGAAAACACTGTTTAAACCCTCTTTATACCAGTAGTATCTCCAGCTAGTGACTCCTTCATCATATATGTCACATCTGAGAGTGACTGTCTCTCCTCTGAACACATGTTGAGCAGGTTTAATGGTCACTGTGGGTTTTGGTTTTTCTGTACAATGACAGCAATTCACAATGAAAATAATGTGAATAATAAAATTAGCTGTTTTTACTGCATAAACATTTTATTGCAAAACACACATTATATCGGGTTAGACTGAAGTGTTGTTATTTATAGCTCTTAGAGTCACTTATTTAGTGTCTTATGAAACATTTTCACTAATTTCTCAGAGCAGTTCATTATGTGATGAAATATATTTGCTGTTTATTGTCACTGCTATTGGTTCACTGAAATATCTTCCTCTAGTCACAACACAAAATAACTTCAGAAGGTGTATTTATAATAATGTAAAATCATAACACTCTTTTTACAGCTAGTTTGTAACAGTGTAGAATCACTCATGTGTGAATATGTGATGAAATTCATTCACCTTCAGTCTGTCCAGAGTGGATGCTTGAAATCAGCACTAAAACACAAAAAGAAAATGTCAGCATTGAGCTGATACTGTGTACATTACATTAGCCATATGAAGATATATTCTTCCTCTTTGCTTGTAAAACACCATCATTTTACTCTTAAATGTTTCTCAGCTTCACAACAGGTTTCTGTTAAATCTTTTTGGTAACACTTTATTTTGATGGTCCCTTTTGAGTATTCTGTTGACGACAAGTATCTTTGCACCTATATGTTAACTATCTCTCATTAAAGTACTAGTAGACTGTCTGAATAATATCTACAATCTCTTTATTGTTATTGTGTCCCAACAGACACTCAGACTAAGTAATTTTGTAAGTACATGTGAACTTATTCTAACCATAACCTAACCAGTCTACTAATACTCTACTAACACTCGAATGAGAGTCAGTAGATATGTAGGTGCAATGTTACTCATAGTCAACAGAGTGTGTTAAAGGGACCATCAAAATAAAGTGAAACCTCTTTTTGGCTATTTTGTCTATAGACCTTTTCATCTAAATGTCTACACTTTCAAGGGTCTGAAAACTGTGACAGCAATAAAGATGAACTCATGGTAAAATATTATGTAGAGGACTGCATATGTCTCAAGATGAACAGTGAAACACCGGTTTGATATTTTACAGATTTCATCATCATAGCAAAGCAACCTGTTTAGGGAACTGAGAGTCTGATCGCAAGCAGAGGAATAAAAAAACTCTTACAAAGTGCACACTGGTGAATATCTAAGTTACACACCTTACATTAAGCATCTGAGCAAAAAACTAAAATCAGGAACACTAATTCACTTGATCCCATTTCTAATATAAGAGCAATTAACATCCACTGAAATACACCCAGAGAAAGCAATACTCACAGAGCACAAGAGGAAGTTGACTGAGCTCCATACTGACCGAATAATGACAGACGGTTAAACGCAGACTCTGCTACAAATTAATCTCTACTGCGCAGACTCTGGCTCCAAATGCATCTCTACTGTGCAGACTCTGGCTCCAAACTAATCTCTACTGCATAGACTCTGCTACAAATTAATCTCTACTGCGCAGACTCTGGCTCCAAATGCATCTCTACTGCGCAGACTCTGGCTCCAAACTAATCTCTACTGCGCAGACTCTGCTACAAATGAATCTCTACTGCACAGACTCTGCTACAAATTAATCTCTACTGCGCAGACTCTGCTACAAATTAATCTCTACTGCGCAGACTCTGGCTCCAAATGAATCTCTACTGCGCAGACTCTGGCTCCAAATGAATCTCTACTGCGCAGACTCTGGCTCCAAACTAATCTCTACTGTGCAGACTCTGGCTTCAAATGAATCTCTACTGCGCAGACTCTGGCTCCAAACTAATCTCTACTGTGCAGACTCTGGCTTCAAATGAATCTCTACTGCGCAGACTCTGGCTTCAAATGAATCTCTACTGCGCAGACTCTGGTTCCTAATGACGTAATTTACTCACGATGGCAGCGGCCATACTCAGATCCTTTGGCTTCACTTTTCTATAGTGGAAGGATGTGGAGACACTTCCGCCTTCTTTTTTTACAGTCTATGGACAAAACCAGGAAACAAGCAAAATCCAAACAAGACACTGGAGTCAGGAAGAGCAGACACAAAGAAGGAGTGTGAAAACAACAGGAAGGCTAAACAATAAATGAGTGAAAACAAAACAGGCTTTTAAATAGGGTGAGACTGATGCGGTAACAAGACACATGTGAATGCAATCAATGATCAAGAGTCCACACAAAGGATTATGGCTAATGCAGTTTTGAGGGAGTGACAGCAGTGTGATGTGAAGTGCTCTCTGGAGGAGCTCATGGGCAATCCAGCCAGCGATCATAACAATTACACTGAACAGGAAACATTTTCCATTGAGTAATATTCCACTATGAACAAGGAAAATTAAACAACACTTTGATGGATATTTAATGTAATTATAGCATTAGCTGTATTTACAACTGTACGGAAGTAAATAAGCAGAAACTAGTGACAACTGCTACTTTAACACTGGTTAATATAAACAAGATCAAACTGAACAAACCGAACCACAACTAAAGCTAATCTTTATCTGTTTCTCTTCTCTGACACAGACGGTGTTGAGTTTGGCTCTGATATTTTTCTACCTGTGAACACATTTTAATATTCATACAAGACAAAGATACAAATCAAGGGATTTAAAGTATTTTAAGGCTATTTATCTTAATCAATCTGGATAAATGTTTGGGGAAGAAATTAATTAAATCTTCCTCAGAAGTCTGTTCGGCTCTTTAAAAAGGTAATTAGTCTCATTTACAGTTGTTAGCTATTGCACACATTATTAGTTCTCTCTCTCTCACACACACACACACACACACACACACACGCACACACACACACACACACACACACACACACACACACACACACACACACACACACACACACACACACACGTCTCTTCTGACACACAAAAGGGTTAATTATTAAAACTTAATATATGGTAAACAATTCTTTATCATCTGTGGACAGTCACACAGTAGAGACATGTTGAATGTAACTTATTGTTGGGTAACATTGACAATTTAAAGAAAATTACTTTTAGACTCAGTTCAAAGAACCTTCTGTTATTTAAATTGTATAAATATATTTAAGATAGATAATGATGACTTAGTGTGACTTGACTTGAAACATGGGGTGCACAAAGTATTTGTCTGAGATTATAATATACAGTACCTTAATGGGTAAAATATTATTTTTTGTGAAGAAAATTTACAAAACATACATTCATTAATGGACATGACATGTACCCTAAATTGTAGAGACTGATGCCTTGTCCAAATACTCACACTTGTGGTCTTGGCCACTTGAGAGTACGTGCATGTGACAGGAAGTAAGTGTGCAAGACTGAGTGCAGGGCACTTAAAGCACACTAATTGCATTCATCTTGAATACCACTCCAGAGCGCTATTCCAGTCTTAGTGTATCCCATCATGCAATCATGCTCTGTAAATAAACTGTGAGACTTTTTCTGAGATCTCACGAGAGGTTACGGAAACCTTTCCAATGTAAGTTAAATATTAATATTATAGTTAAATATTGTTACATATCATTTGGTAGAGAAACAAAGTGTTGCACATTTTATTGGTGTAAAGATGAGCAGTGGTGATATTTATTTTGTACAACATTTGCAACTGCTTTTATCACTTAATTAGAAGCAGCACACATTAAACTGTGTCATGTTATAGAGACTACCGAACAGACATTTAGAAGTTGATTTTAAAATGAAAAAAATTCAATTTAAAATAAAGCTATGTTAACTCTTGCATTTTTGAAGCACTATAAGTTCTACACACACTTTTGGTCTTCATCCTCACTTGAACACTTGGCCCAAATACAGGAGATTTGTCATATAAGTAGTCAAGTATAGTCAAGTGTAAAGACTGCAAGAGTGGGTATTTGAGGAAGGGGTGAGTGTGAAAGAGGAAGAGACAAATAAAAGAGTGTGAAGAGAAGCTGACAGCAGAGTTTTTCAGATCTTGTTTTATTGCTTCATGCAGAACGACACTCAACACATAAGAATATTATTTACTGTTGCTGGCTAAGCAACTTTATTATAGTGTTCATTCCATTGCTTTAAACAATACAAATCATTATATTAGCCACTTACCATTAACCTCAGACCATTGTCTTAATGATTTATCAAAACTATTAACACTGTATTCTTGTGTTTCAACTCTAAACACATATTCAGCTCTTCACACATCGCAATGTCACCACAACCGGCAGTTCCCTATCAGTCAGTCACGTTCGACGTAACGTCAGAGTGACTGACTAATGGGATCTCACCGGAGAGCCCAATCACCTTCGAGTGTTAACAAAACAAGCCAATGGCGGTTGGCGTGCGTGTTTCGCCACGCACACCCCGCCCCACGGTGCGGGTATAAAGGGAGAGCGCGTGCAAACGCACAACAGCTTTTCGCTTCCGAGCCGAGCCTTGCAAATCTCCAGAGTGTCTGCAAAGCAAGACTTACAGCGTTGGTGTTACGGCGCGTCAGCGGAGGTTGCTGTCCAGTGCTGCATTCTTCAGCGATCACGCTGCTACCTGCCCTCGGCGCTTCAGCGCTGCTAAAAGAGATAATTTCAAATAAAAAGAGCAATCTAAAAGAGCTCCACGAGCGACGGGCGTCTTTTTAAAGATGGCTTCCTGCTCGTGCGTTTCTGGATGTGGTCGTTTCCTGACTTCATCTGATGGTCACGATCGCTGCCCCTCGTGCTTGGGCTTTAGGCACGCTGAGGCAGCGCTCGTGGATGAGTCATGTTCTCACTGCGGGAACATGACCATGGCGATGTTGCGCTCCAGATACCTCCTCGCTAGACGTGGGGGTATCCCCCTTGCCCTGCCCCGTTCTAGTTCCTCCGGCCGGAGGACTACTTCGGCTCAGGGCCAGGGTGATTTGAGGATCACAGTGAGAGCTTCCCCGTCGAGTACGTCTCCGCGGGCCTCTCACTCCTCGAGCACATCGCACCGTCTGGGGTTCCCGGATGAGTATGCGGGGTCCTCGGACAGGGCGGGGCCCAGCATCTCATTCGGTGCCCCAGCAGATGACGGGATATCGATCACTGCATCGGGGGATGAGCTAGGTTCTGGAGAGGATGATTCGGCTGCGCTGCCTCCGTCAGATCCAGAACTGACCGCTATGCTTTCCCGGGCCGCTGAGAGCATCGGGCTGCACTATAGGCCTCCGCCTTCTCCCGAGCGCTCAAGGCTGGATGATTGGTTCCTGGGGTTGCAGGCCGAACGTCGGCAACCGCCCCCGGTTCCGTTCTTCCCGGAAGTGCATGAGGAGGTGACTAGGTCTTGGAAGGCACCTTTTTCTGCCCGAAACAGGCCTAGTGCCTCCTCCGTCCTCACCACCTTCGACGATGGAGCAGCCCAAGGGTATGTGGAGGTCCCCCCAGTCGAGCGCGCCATTGCCATGCAGCTCTGCCGCCTGGAGGGGTAATCCACGCCTTCCGTCCAGGGCCTGTAAGTTCTCGTCCGCTCTAACGGCCAAGGCTTACGGTGCTGCTGGACAGGCCACTTCTGCCCTGCACGCCATGGCCCTCCTGCAGGTCCACCAGGCCAAGGCATTAAAACAGTTGCACGAGGGTGATGCTGACCCAGGTGTGTTGCAGGAACTGCGCACAGTGACGGACCTCGCACTAAGGGCGACGAAAGTCACGGCACGGGCCCTGGGTCAGACGATGTCCACATTAGTGGTCCAGGAGCGCCACCTGTGGCTGACCTTGGCGGATATGAGGGAGTCTGACAAGCACCGCTTCCTGGACTCCCCGATGTCCCAGGCCGGCCTATTCGGCGAAGCGGTGGAGGACTTTGCCCAACAGTTCTCCGCCGCACAAAAGCAGACGGAGGCGTTTCGTCACACCCTCCCCCGGCGGTCCGCTGCTGTCTCCACCCCACCGCCGGCTGCAGCCCCTCCGTCTGCTCGTCGCCGAGGGCGCCCTCCTGCTGCCTCCACCTCCGCTCCAGCTCGGCCACAACAGCAGCCTTCACTACGGCCGCAGCGTGGAGCTGGCCGCAGGAGACCGGCGCAGCCCGCCTCCGCCCCTGCCAAGCCCGTGAAGCGCCAGGGCAGGCGGCGTCCCTGAGACGGGCGACCCGGAGCCTTTGGATCCTGCTCTTCAGGAGATGGTGACCGCACCACTCCTTCCCCCAGAGGAGGGCCGGGTGGAGAATCTTTTGTTTCCTTTTTGTTCTGTTCTGCCACTGACCCCCGGGTTCACCTCAGTGTTGAGCAAGGATGCCCCTGTCTTGCGTGCAGAAGTCGCGGTCCTACTGGCGAAGGACGCGATAGAGCCGGTCCCTCCAGCCGAGATGAAGTCAGGGTTCTACAGCTCCTACTTCATCGTACCCAAGAAAGACGGTGGGTTACGACCAATCCTGGACCTGCACGTTCTGAACCGGGCCCTTCACAAGCTCCCGTTCAGGATGTTGACGCAGAAACGCATCTTTCAATGCGTCCGTCCCTTCGATTGGTTTGCAGCAATCGACCTGAAGGACGCCTACTTCCATGTCTCGATCCTCCCTCGACACAGACCGCTTCTCCGCTTTGCGTTCGAGGGGCGAGCATACCAGTACACGGCCCTTCCCTTCGGGCTATCCCTGTCGCCTCGTGTCTTCACCAAGGTCGTAGAAGCAGCCCTTGTACCGTTAAGGGAAGCAGGCATTTGTATCCTCAACTACCTCGACGACTGGCTCATCCTGGCCCACTCTCGAGCACTGTTGTGCGAATACAGGGATATGGTGCTCAGTCACCTCAGCCGGTTGGGACTTCAGGTCAACCGGGAAAAGAGCAAACTCTCCCCTACGCAGAGGATCTCTTTTCTCGGCATGGAGTTGGACTCGGTCAACCTCACAGCACGTCTCTCAGAGGAGCGTGCTCAGTCAATGCTGAGATGCCTGGAGCTTCTCCAGCGCAAGAGGGCGGTTCCACTGAAACATTTTCAGAGGCTCCTGGGGCATATGGCATCCTCAGCCGCTATCACGCCGCTCGGATTGCTTCATATGAGACCGCTTCAGCGTTGGCTTCACGACCGAGTCCCGAGATGGGCATGGCGCCACGGCACATACCGGGTCTCACTCACCCCGTCCTGCCGTCGCACCTTCAGCCCGTGGTCGGACCTTGCCTTTCTTCGGGCAGGAGTTCCCCTAGAGCAAGTATCCAGGCAAGTTGTTGTTTCAACAGATGCCTCTGCCACGGGCTGGGGGGCCATGTGCAACGGGCACGCAGCCGCGGGGCTCTGGACAGGGCCCCAGCTGCAGTGGCATATCAATTGCCTCGAGTTGATGGCAGTATGGCTTGCTCTGCGCCGCTTCAGAACGCTGCTACACGAGAAGCATATACTGGTCCGCTCGGACAACACTGCGACCGTTGCGTACATCAACCACCAGGGCAGTCTACGCTCCCGTCGCATGTCGCAACTCGCCCGCCATCTCCTCCTTTGGAGTCAGAAGCATCTGAGGTCGCTTCACGCCGTTCATGTCCCAGGCGAGCTCAATCGTGCAACCGACGAGCTCTCATGTCAGCACGCCCTTCCGGGAGAATGGCGACTCCACCCCAAGGTACTCCAGCTGATTTGGAGACGCTTCGGGGATGCTCAGGTAGACCTGTTTGCCTCCCCGGACACGTTTCACTGCCAGTTGTTTTTCTCCCTGTCCGAGGGGACCCTCGGTACAGATGCGCTGGCATGCAGCTGGCCTCGGGGCTTACGCAAATATGCGTTTCCCCCAGTGAACCTTCTCGCACAGACCCTGTGCAAGGTCAGGGAGGACGAGGAGCAAGTCCTCTTGGTGGCGCCTTACTGGCCCAATCGGACTTGGTTCCCAGAACTGATGCTCCTTGCGACAGCCCCTCCTTGGCAAATTCCTCTGAGGAGGGATCTACTTTCTCAGAGAGGGGGCACCCTCTGGCACCCGCGCCCAGACTTGTGGAACCTCCACGTATGGTCCTTGGACGGGACGCGGAGGTTCTAAGTGGGCTACCTCCAGCGGTAGTAAACACTATCACTTCTGCCAGGGCTCTGTCTACGAGACAAGCTTACAGGCTAAAGTGGAACCTGTTCGTCAATTGGTGTTCTCCCCGCCGGGAGGACCCCCGTAGATGCCCGATCGCAGTCGTGCTTTCTTTCCTGCAGGATGGGTTGGAGCGAAGGCTGTCTCCCTCCACCCTCAAAGTGTATGTCGCCGCTATTGCCGCACATCACGATGCAGTAGACGGTAAGTCTCTGGGGAAACACGACCTGGTCATCAGGTTCCTCAGAGGGGCAAGGAGGCTAAATCCTACGCGCCCTCACCTGGTACCCTCTTGGGATCTTGGGGCCCCCTTTGAGCCTCTGCAGTCAGTAGAGCTTAAGTTTCTGTTTCTGAAGACAGTGCTCCTCTCGGCATTGGCCACAGTCAAGAGGGTAGGGGACCTGCAAGCATTTTCGGTCGACGATTCGTGCCTAGAATTCGGGCCGGCTGACTCTCACGTTGTCCTGAGACCCCGGCCTGGATATGTGCCCAAAGTTCCCACCATGCCCTTCAGGGACCAGGTGGTGAACTTGCAAGCGCTGCCCCGGGAGGAGGCAGACCCAGCCATTGCTCTGCTCTGTCCCGTTCGTGCCTTGCACATCTATGTGGACCGCACGCAGAGCTTCAGGACCTCAGACCAGCTCTTTGTCTGCTACGGAGGACAGCAGAAGGGAAGAGCTGTCTCCAAACAAAGACTCGCCCACTGGATAGTGGAGGCTATAGTCTTGGCCTACCAGGCCCGGCGCTTACCGTGCCCCCTTGGTGTGAAAGCACACTCTACGAGAGGCGTTGCTTCCTCTTGGGCTTTGGCGCGAGGCGCCTCAATAGCAGACATTTGTAAAGCTGCCGGCTGGGCGACACCTAATACGTTTGTGAGGTTTTACAATCTCCGTATAGAGCCAGTGTCCTCCCGTGTACTTGTCTCGGATGGCCAGTAACACTGGAACCCGCTCGGTGTCAATCACGCTTGCTGCGCCATTCCCCTCTACGGACCGGATACGTGCGCCTTGTTGCTTCTCAGTTCAGTTCCCCACGGCGAACCCTGTGGAAGTTCGTCCCGCACCCTCGGCAGTCAGGTGTGGCGGAGCACCAGACGCCAGGTCCAGTACTCGTACGTTGCCCAAGGTCAACCCTTGTGCTGGGCTAGGTGCCCGTGTGTAGTGATTCCCCCTTGGTGATCCCACATGTGTATTCTTCTACGGTACGGCTCCCCCCATGTTGAGCCCGTGTCTTCCCTGGCAGAACCCTCTGCCTTCTCTGCTGTGTAGCTATCTCACCCCAGGCGGGCTGGGTCTACCTCAGAGACTCCCGTATGTGGTACTGCCCTTGGCCAGTCCATACGTGTAATCTCCACATGATACCTCCTTATGCGGGATGTGGCTCCGTAGCGTTTCCCCCTACTTGGGGTACGCTTTCCCAGTGTTATTCTACCCACTGAGCGGAACAGCAGTGCGGTCATCTCTGCCTAAACCCTGTCCTATCGTCCATCCCAACTGGTGTGGGGGGACTTGCCGGCTTCTGCAGAGCACTGGAGGGGGTCAGCAATAGTGGCGTTTTCCAAGGGATCCCATTAGTCAGTCACTCTGACGTTACGTCGAACGTGACTGACTGATAGGGAACGTCTCGGTTACTTGCGTAACCCCCGTTCCCTGAAGGAGGGAACGGAGACGTAACGTCCCGTCGCCATAGTTGCTGTACCACCGCTGTACGGCCGGGGCACACAGTCTCGGCTCCTCAGCGAAAAACTGTTGTGCGTTTGCACGCGCTCTCCCTTTATACCCGCATCGCGGGGCGGGGTGCGCGTGGCGAAACATGCACGCCAACCGCCATTGGCTTGTTTTGTTAACACTCGAAGGTGATTGGGCTCTCCGGCGAGATCCCATTAGTCAGTCACTCTGACGTTACGTCGAACGTGACTGACTGATAGGGAATGTCTCGGTTACTTGCGTAACCCCCGTTCCCTGAAGGAGGGAACGGAGACGTAACGTCCCATTAGTCAGTCACTTTGACGTTACGTCTCCGTTCCCTCCTTCAGGGAACGGGGGTTATGCAAGTAACCGAGACGTTCTCAGCATGTGAACACTAGTGTGCAGCATTTTATACACACCAGTCAGAACCACAGTGTGTATAAAAATAATCATGTGTGAATTCATGTACTGTGGATAAAAAAATAAAATAACTACATGTCCAGGAATTGTTAAATACTTGGTAGTATTATTTTTTATCTGGATACTAACTGTAAGCAAACATGTAAATTAAAGTAATATCAAGCTGCAAATAATAAAAAATAGACATTTAGAGAATCAATTTTATTCATTAAAGTAAACGGTGGCTCTTCTGCATTTATTCACATGAAAATACTTTTTTTTAACAAAGCATCAGCTGCAGAAATAGTTTCATTATTTAAAATGGAAACAAACATACAAAAGCATGAAATATTGTAGCAGAATATATTGTTATAAAAGGTATTGAGAGGGCAGAGGGGTTTGTTCCATTACTAATAATACATTATTGAACAAAAAGAGCAAAAACCAATAGCATACATGTTTCTTGTTAAAGTTATATTAAATCAAGATAGACCGAAAACATTTAAATATGCATAAAAAATGGTAAAATGTATGGCAGCACATATTAATGTCAATAATGGTTAAAGATTGTTAAAACAAATTATACTTCAATGATTAGCCGAAGCGGCTGCCAAATACTAATAATACAATTAAAGAAAAATTGTCACAGAATCACACTGAAAACTTAGTAAAAGATGATCCATCAAAGAACATCTTTAATAATAATAATAAAAAAACAATAATCCACACAAGGCAAAGAGAAGAAGCACCAGCACAAGAATATCCAGAGAACACGATCCAGAAGAAACACAGAAGAACAGCGTGACAAAACAACACTTCAACAACAAAGATATGAGAACACGGTGTATTATCTGGAGAGGTAAATGTGTAAATTACAAACAGCAGAAGGCAATAAAAGTGATAAGGGATGATGGGAAATGAAGTCCACAAGCAATAAACAATGATCTGAGAGGAGTGTCCTCTGGTGGATGTCATGGTCACTCCAGGAGATGATTGTGACACAAAATATCAGAATTTACATCTAATTTTTCTTCAAAATCTTTAAAAGAAAAGCTGTTACTTTACAGATATTTTCTGGATAATTATTGTAAAATGTTTTCTGTAAAATGTAAATCTACATTAGCTAGCAGCAGCACACATGAGATAATGTAACTATCACTGCATCAGCAACTAAACAGTTACTGTCTTTAAATAAAGCAACATGCAGCATAACAATATTTCTTATTTTTCTCCTGGACTGAAGCACAGACTCTTCTCTTCAGCACAATGATAACCCACAAAACTCAAACAGAAACCCTTTCAATCCCAACAGAACATGAAACACTAACAGATCTCTAGATCTCAGCATCTTCACTTAGTGTGCAACATTTGTACTAGCGATGCAACGATACCATTATTTCAGATCCGATCCGATCCAGAAAAATCTGAGTATCGGCCAAATCTGATCCAATTGCAGTTAAAGTTGTTTTTTTATACAGAATTTCTATACTTCTGTTTCTTGACCTGATCATCTTTCTTGTGTGTGTTAAACACAATCTACTAAATATAGACAACTTCATTTGAATGAAAAATAACAAATGAAAAAATATACAATCATAAACTATGACAAAAATACTATTATAAACTAGGTTAGTGGATAATTTAGCAGCAAAGGTTATTCTAGAAAAATCAGGAGTGCACAATTTTATAAAATCCAAATATTTAGTGAAATAAAATGATTTAGAGAGGATCAAATAAAAGTGTAGGACTACATCTGGTCAAATGTTACACATTGTTCTTTGTATTGTTGTAAAATACATTAATGGAAACAAGTAAATGTATAAATAAATATAAACTATAAAATTAAAATACACTTTTTTATGGATTCCTATCTATCATATGTTGCTGTCTCCATTACTGTGCTACACATTAGATTACTATCATAGGACAGAACAAGAAACGCTATAAATAATATTTCATTACACAAAAGTATTATAATAAAAAAGCTCCAATACAGAGCGATACAGAGTGA
Organism: Oxygymnocypris stewartii; assembly: GCA_003573665.1. NCBI lineage: Eukaryota > Metazoa > Chordata > Actinopteri > Cypriniformes > Cyprinidae > Oxygymnocypris > Oxygymnocypris stewartii. The sequence goes on from QVTF01018974.1 coordinate 727,195, forward strand.
CACAAAGCGCTTATGAACATCCCGTGCACAGTTTGAGTCAACAGTCGTGCAATAGTTTGAGTATTTTCTTATAGCAGTGTTAAATCTCAGTTATTGAGCGCTCTTGAAGAGAGTTTCATCGTTTTGATTGTAGTAACCGAACGTGACACGCAGTTTGAATGCTGAATGAAGGATGACAGACAGACAGATGCAGAAGAGTTTACGTGAACTTGAGTTTAACGACTTAAATATTCATCTGTACCTCACATTAAACTATGAAACGGCTTCAGAACACTTGGACTTTGACTTTATGGTGATTTATAATATTTTTGTGCTTTCGTGGAGCTTCACAATAACATCGGTCTCGTCTGACCGATACCCGATCCGACAGAAAATACCAGTATCGGAGCCGATACCAAATATCGGATCGATGAATCCCTAATTTGTACACGCCAGTCAGAACCACATAATATGTCAAAATAAGGATGTCTGTAGATTACAGTAGTATTATGCTGCGAATAATACAAAAATAGGCATTTTGAGATTCAATCTTATCCTTTAACCTTTTAACCTGCAGGAGGACACAGGCGTCCTGAACGCTCTTTGTTTGCACGTCATCGTTAACAAATAGATTAAATGAAACGGGACAAAATTTATCTTGACATCGACTATATATCATTCTGAAGGTCTAAGCCTCAAGCATCGACGATAGATCACTGTTTTTCGATGGAAAGCTTATGAGGAATGTATTTGTTAAATTTGTGTAAGCAGTACACAACAAAACATCCATATTTAAAAAAGCATTTCTTACCAGCTTTGTGTAATATTGTGTCACAAACACATCCACTGCTGTAAATCCCGGTTTAGTTAGAGTTAATAGTCCATTGAACAACATCAGATTGGGAGAGTTATTGTTTGTATCCGTCTTGCAATAGCTAACGCTCCAAAATCTCCATCTTGGTTGTTAAAAACACATGGTTTTGTAGTATACAGTGTTACACACAGAGAACATCCCCTCCCAAAAAAAGTTAAAAGTTGTTTTTTAACATTCTTATTGAAGAAATATAAAATTCAAAGTCAGAACAAAACATATTTAACACAGGAGATGAATTAAGACATTTTTGTTTATGTATGTGAAATTTTGCTAATAAAATAAAAAGGTTAACAATAAATTCTAGATCATATTTTCTGTTATTTTCATAATACAAAATAACATCCTTTAAAGTAAAGCAATAATTAATATTCATTAAATTAAATATAAAATCTGCCAAATCAATCCAAAACTTTTTTACGACATTACAATCAAAAAATAAGTCAGTATCTCTTTATCATTATTACAAAAACAGCATATATCATCAATATCAGCGAATCTTGATATTAAAGATTTAGAAGGGTAAATAGTGTAGAATTTTTAAGTGTATTTATTTTATTTTATTATTTAATACAATATTTAAAAGGAATTAACCAAGCTCTTCTCCAGTCAATATTCTCAATTTTAGAATTACAAAAGAAATAACCTCTAGGAGAGATTTTATTTTGTTTTTGAAAAATATTACAAATATGTTTATTATTGCATTTTTTCTCTGTTAGCTCAACACCTTCTAAAATTAATTTTGGGTTTGTCACAGATAAAGAATTATAAAAAATATGACTTTGTCAAGCTGACGAAGTGTTAAAGGAATAGCTTTAATAACCGAATTAAAATCTCTAAACTGTAAAGGAAAACTGTAAGTTGACATGAATTGTTCGTAAGTTAAAAGGTTTACAGAATTGTCAAACATTTTGATAAGATGATTAATGTCTGTCAGGAGTCCAGCCCGGCATCCTCCCTCTCTCCGCCAGAGGGCGCCACCTCCCTTCCTCCTGGACTCATCACTTCACTCCACACACCTGTGCACCCACCCACTCATCACTTCACTCCACACACCTGTGCACCTACTCATCACTCTCAGCTGTTCCCAATGTGTGGACTATTTAAGCACCTCAGCCCCGTCCCTCTGCCTGCCGAGATTACTTCTACCAGCACTCACATGTGCATGTTTGTATTTCACTGTGTTTACGATCTGACTGATTACATTCGGTTTCGTGCACTCGGGACACCAGCACTACGTTGCCGTCTGGGGTGTCCCATTCTTGATTATTATTTTGTTTTTGCCTGTTGGCTTTTGATTTTATTATTAAAGTGACCTTACCTGCATTTGGACCCAGATCTCCATTTTTCCACGGACTTCCACGCTGCGTCGTGATGGAATCTCGGCAGCAAGCATGGGTCCAGCAAGTAAGCTTTGCAACATCCGTCAGGGTGACGGGAGTATGGAGGAGTATGCCAGACACTTCTGGGAAGTCGCTCATCGGTCGACGACAGATAAGACCTGCCTCCTGGTCTTCTTCTGGGGAGGCCTGGCCGAGCCCTTCAAGTCCCGGATGCCTTACTGGGTCCCAGAAGAGTCGCTGGCGGACTACATAAACCTGGCTCTTAGTCTGAGCGGTGCAACCTTCAGGGTGGAGTTAGCTGTGGAGCCCGCTCTGTTCCGTGAGCCCAGAGAGTCCGCTCCAGAGCCCGCTCTGTTCCGTGAGCCCAGAGGGTCCGCTCCAGAGCCCGCTCCATTCCGTGAGCCCAGAGAGTCCGCTCCAGAGCCCGCTCCGTTCCGGGAGCCGACAGAGTCCGCTCCAGAGCCTGCTCCATTCCGTGAGCCCAGAGGGTCCGCTCCAGAGCCCGCTCCATTCCGTGAGCCCAGAGAGTCCGCTCCAGAGCCCGCTCCGTTCCGGGAGCCGACAGAGTCCGCTCCAGAGCCCTCTCCGTTCCAGGAGCCGACAGAGTCCGCTCCAGAGCCTGCTCCGTTCCGGGAGCCGACAGAGTCCGCTCCAGAGTCCGCTCCAGAGCCCGCTCCATTCCGTGAGCCCAGAGGGTCCGCTCCAGAGCCCGCTCCGTTCCGTGAGCCCAGAGAGTCCGCTCCAGAGCCCGCTCCATTCCGTGAGCCCAGAGAGTCCGCTCCAGAGCCCGCTCCGTTCCGGGAGCCGACAGAGTCCGCTCCAGAGCCCGCTCCGTTCCGGGAGCCGACAGAGTCCGCTCCAGAGTCCGCTCCAGAGTCCGCTCCAGAGCCCGCTCCAGAGCCCGCTCCAGAGCCCGCTCCAGAGCCCGCTCCGTTCCAGGAGCCCAGAGGGTCCGCTCCAGAGCCCGCTCCGTTCCGTGAGCCCAGAGGGTCCGCAGCCCATCTAAAGGGTTAATTGTGCTACTTCGTGATCAACAGTAAAAATGACAAGTTTTATCTCTTCCCAACAGGGAAAACCACCAACAATCAAAAATGCATGATTATATGGTGTCATGGCGTTGCAATCAAAAAATGTCGTTATAATGGAAGTCAATGGGGCAAAAACAGCCACGAACAGTAAATGAGGGAGAAAAAATGTAAATCTGATGCTGCTCAAAAACTAACAATGCATCAAAGCCAATGTTTTTACTAATCTTGGACATGCCCAAGACTGTGATAAAAGTAAAAAAAAAATCCAGTCCACAATCACTTTTTATATTGAAAATAAGTAATTCTGTGTTTTTTTCACAAAATCAGTGACATCATTTATGAACTTGGCAATTAAGGAGTAAAAATCCTGGATTGTACAATTTTTTTTTTTTTTTTTTTTTTTTTTTGATCAGGACTGAGGTTGATTAACAGATTTATGCAAATAAAATTGTAAAAAAATATTTATCCGACAAATTTTTACAGCAGTTAATTTAGTGGATGTTTTCATCCCAAACATAACGAAAGGGTAGTGAATTTAAACAATGCACAAGGGTTAATACGTTAAGTGAAATTACATATTAGTAACGTAGCTTTTGTATCGTAGGGCAACTTGCTCCCCCAGGGACAATTTTGTACGTTTTTCTGAGAGTGTATGCCAGAGGTTCTCAACTCTGGCCCCTGAGATCCATTTTCCTGCAGAGTTTAGCTCCAACCTTGATCTAACTCACCTGCCTGTAACTTTCTAATGATCCTAAAGACTTTGATTAACTTGCTCAGGTGTGTTAGATTAGGGCCGGAGCTGAACTCTGATGGAAAATGGATAACGAGTGCCCGAGTTGAGAACCCCTGGTGTATAACGTTACGTATAGATTTTTTTTAATGGAGTTATATATATATATATATTAGTGGTGGGCCGTTATCGGCGTTAACGTGCTGCGTTAACGTGAGACTCTTATCGGCGATAAAAAAAATATCGCCGTTAATCTATTCTCAAAGTTGGGTTGGGAGCTGGGTCTATACTACGCAAGCTATGATGACTTTCACCCTGATATTTTAACGCGGATGTATACCTAGCCGAATTGCACTGTAGGGGCGAGAACGAGTCTTCGAACTAGAGGCTGGCATTTTTTCGGGAATCCCGCGGGATGGGAAACAAAATCGCTACGAATCACGTGATTGGGACGGGAGAGGAAAATATTTAATCGGGAGTGGGCGGGACCGGGAATAGTAATGATACCCAACTTTACACACAAATAGACCTTTTATATAAATAAACTATAAACTGTATATTTTAATTTTGAACTCAATTCTAGTCGCCCTGTCTCTTTATGCTCTCCTCCTGTTTGCTTTGGTGTGGCTGGTTAAGTGAATGACGCAGTCCGTGATGGACAGATTGTTAACGGCTGGTCTATGTGGTAATACACTCGGGCAGGACATCCAAACGCTCACCCGTTCTCAAAGACTTACTTTTAGTCATTATTTGGGTAGCACACATATTCTGAATGCCTTCGGCAGAATTCAAATGAGCCATTTTAATCTAGATTAATCTAGATTAATTCCAAGATTACAGTGAGATTAATCTAGATTAATTCCAAGATTACAGTGAGATTAATCTAGATTAAAAAAATTAATCTATGCCCACCACTAATATATATATATATATATAGTGTATGTGTGTAGTTTTTATTTTTATAATATGCTGTATGATACAGTTAAGTAGAGCTGGAACGATGCATCAACGTTTTTTAACAAATTTGTACACGAGATGAAGGAGGTGGTAACAATAACACTAGAACCAGTGCCAGCAGAATCCTGTCCACAAACTTCGACTTCAGAAATGTAAGTATATGCTGTGCTAAACATTCAAAATGTTCAAAAAGTTTTTATATTTATAATATACTGTATGATAGATTTAAGTAAGGCTGGAACGATGCATCAATGTAATCAAGTAAATTAGGCCAATTTTTTACACAGCACTAGAATACGATTGTCAGTCCCATATGTTGTGCTTCGGCTGCATTCATACAGCTCTCTGCGTTTTATGAGCTATGTAATATGCATGGCTCAAACAAACTGTCTGTATGAATGTATACATTTTTTCCCTAAAAAATGTATTGTTTGTATTTTAAAAAAATATTTAAAACAATATCAACATTATTTCTTGCAGTTTTAATTTTTTTAGTGTAAATTATTTACTTTTTTGGTAACAGTCCTATAGTGTCTTATTGTTCTAATTTCATTTATTGATCCGATATAAAATGAAAAATGAAGCATACATTTAATAAAATTAGGGGTGAAAATGACATTTATAAAGATAAAAATGCCCTTTGGGAAAATGTCACAAATATGCTGATTTAAATGTCAATGCTTATTGAACACCGATGAGAATATTGTATAAGTTATATTTACAACACAAGAAATTATGTTTTTTATTTTCCAGACAAGCAACTTATTTTACTCTGACAAGCGAATGACCAATTTACTTGTCCGATGAAGTTCTTCCGATATAAAGCTAATAAAAAAAACATCCATAATGATTGCTGCCTTAAAATTCAGTCAATTTTACATATACTGATTCAGTTTAAATTTATTTCTAATTTGAATTTGAATACTGAAAAAAATAAACCTGAAAAAAATATGTAAAATAAGATTTTATACATAACTTCTTGATTCTGTAATACTTTTATAGTATTTTCACAAATCAAGTAGTATATTATAAAGTATAGTGCTTGCCTTTCTAATACTAATAAATGAACTAAGCAAACATAATATATTTTTTTGTTTACCATTTGCGTTGGCCATTTAACAGTTCTGTCTAATAATTTGTTGACACCTATTCATGAAATTACATAATTGGGACACAGTCCAGTCTGATAACAGATTACTCTAAATTGTAATGTTGACATGCATTCTCTGTAAAGCTGCTTTGAAATGTTTTGTATTGTGAAAAGCGCTATACAAATAAATGTGAATTAAACTATTAAATTTAGACAGTAAACTAATGTAGACGTGGAATGGAAACTAAGGTGCTCACCGCTCGGGTATTGGCCTTCTCAGTGCTGTCAAAATAAGTAACATCGGCCAAACAGAAAAATTATAAGCTAATGCCAATATAAAAAAAATGCCAAATCTCTGACATTATGTCGGCTTTGGCAATATATCAGTCGACCACTACTTATCTTCATTGGTACACCGTATGCATATGTCAAGAGAAGGGGTGTGCGATATTGAAAAAAAATGATATCTCGATATTTTTTGGGATTTTGTCGATAACGATAATTAGATGATATTTTGCAGAGTTTGTTATTGTGCTGATATCTGAATACCGTGCACAGCTGCAGTTTATGATATTCTTCATATTCTGTGTGCTCAGTTCACATCAGTGATTAATCTTTTCATTTAAGTTTAAATTAGATTTTTACCTTTTAATAAAGTTTATTTTTTTCTAAAACTGTACATCTTTTGAGTCAAATTGTTACATTTAACCATTCAATTAATATAATACACATTTAGGTTGCTCCCAAACAAATGAAACCAGTATAATCAACATGAATCTCTGCAGAAGCTGCATCTGAAGGTGTTTAGATGTATTCACACACAGTTTAATGCAGCTCAGAGGGACATGGGATGCTTCAACCAGTTACAAATGCATATTTATTTTACATTTTAAACATAAAACATTGAATACTGCTATTTAAAATTATTTAAAAAATGAAAATAGACTTTAAAAGTAAATTAAACCGCCAGCAGGTGGCAACACGTCACTGTTAACAAGTGAGTCATTGCGACTGAACCGAATCATTTAAACGGTTCATTGATTCATTCAGGAACGAATCACTCTCAAGTTGCTCAGAGACGCAAAACAGTGCTGTAGCTGTTTAGAATATTTTTTTGTCTGCGAAATGCAGCAAAAACAGGCAATATGGTGTATACAATGTAAGTCTCTTGATATTAGCTTATTGTTTATTGAACTGCTGTATAAAATCAATATCACATTTATAATCATGCAATGTAAGTCAGCAACTTGTAAAGCAACATAAATACTATGAATGCATATCTATGAAGCAATGCTTTGTTGACATGCATTTGAACTATTTGTTACTTAAATGTAATACAAATTAAAGATATATATATATATATATATATATTAGTGGTGGGCATAGATTAATTTTTTTTAATCTAGATTAATCTCACTGTAATCTTGGAATTAATCTAGATTAAAATGGCTCAATTGAATTCTGCCGAAGGCATTCAGAATATGTGTGCTACCCAAATAATGACTAAAAGTAAGTCTTTGAGAACGGGTTTCTCAAGCCAGGTGGCGCATTAGACCAGGGGCTCATCTCCTGTTTCCAAAATGCATCACAAACTTTAATCTCTTCCCGTCCCAATCCCACGAAAAAAATGGGGGAAAATCCCGTCCCGTTCCACTCCCGGAAGAATGACTCCCATTCCCTCCCACTCCCGTGTTGTTGTTTTTTGTTGCCGATAACTGTCAATTACAGTAAAAATATAGTACAGATCACAGCGTGCCCACCTTATTAGTTGAATAAAAACCCAAAATGTCGTTTTTTGTTATTATATTGAACTGAAAGCCATCTTATGCACAGTGTTGCACAGATAAAATTTCATGTAAATCATCCATGCTAACACACACGTCTTCTATTTTTATTTTTTAGACATTTCACTCTCTATAGATATATTTTTCAAAGACGGAGTTTCGAAGTTTCTCGCTCAAGTTCACGTGAGACCTAAATCGCATCCTGTTTGCTTAAAAGCGCAACGTTTCGTTGTTATTCTGAGTGCACACAAATAAACGTAGAGTCTTTACAGATTCGAAAGATGTATTAGGCTACTTTTATCTGTATGACCAAGAATTACGGAGATTTTAAGAGCAAGTGACCGGAGCCTGTCCAGCAGCAAACGCGCTTCCACACAAACACTTCAATAACGCACGTTTCTCTAGGTTAACATCATATTGAGCGGCCATGTAAAGTTTCTACTACATACATCTTTCAGATGAAAAGCCATATTTGAGGTTGATGAATGATAGGTGAGCGTTTGGATGTCCTGCCCGAGTGTATTACCACATAGACCAGCCGTTAACAATCTGTCCATCACGGACTGCGTCATTCACTTAACCAGCCACACCAAAGCAAACAGGAGGAGAGCATAAAGAGACAGGGCAACTAGAATTGAGTTCAGAATTAAAATATACAGTTTATAGTTTATTTATATAAAAGGTCTATTTGTGTGTAAAGTTGGGTATCATTACTATTCCCGGTCCCGCCCACTCCCGATTAAATATTTTCCTCTCCCGTCCCAATCACGTGATTCGTAGCGATTTTGTTTCCCATCCCGTGGGATTCCCGAAAAATGCCAGCCTCTAGTTCGAAGACTCGTTCTCGCCCCCTACAGTGCAATTCGGCTAGGTATACATCCGCGCTAAAATATCAGGGTGAAAGTCATCATAGCTTGCGTAGTATAGACCCAGCTCCCAACCCAACTTTGAGAATAGATTAACGGCGATATTTTTTTTATCGCCCGATAAGAGTCTCACGTTAACGCAGCACGTTAACGCCGATAACGGCCCACCACTAATATATATATATATATATATATATATATATATTAAAGGAGTTTCTAATTGGCCAGCTGGTTTTAATTGAATCTTTCAGGTATCCAACCAATGCTGAATATGTACAGGTGGAAAAAGCACTTATCGTGAAATATCCTTTCCTAAAGGATCTTGAAGGCAATGGCTATGTAAGTTACAAGCAATGGTAGACTTTACATTATGTGAAATTACTTTACCAGTATAAATAATTTACATAAGGTCATTGTTCCATAAATTATATGGTCTTCGATATCGTTTACATCTTAGCAATTTTAATTGACAACAATTGGTGGTTCTGTTTATATACGTTTACAAAAATGACAAGTCATATGCCAGAATCTCTTGGCTGTATTCCCTGAACTATCCTATTTTCCCTTATGTGTTAGCACACTTGGGACCAGTCCCTCAAACTAAAATGTAAAGCTGAGTGTGCACCTCTGGTCCATGATGATGAAGTAAGAAAGTGTAAGGAGAAGTTTGGGCTCAAAAAAGTGAGACTGAACAATCTCCAGCAGCCTGTCGCAGACCAGAATCTAGGGTAAGTGATTCCTGTAGTTCAAACTGTTTATTAGTCAAGAGCCAAATAAGATTTGACAAATGAAGAGTAACTGAATTAGGGCTGCACAATTTGCAAATTATAATTGTCAGTTACTAAACAGTTAATCACTGAATAGGTTAAACGATAGGATCCATTTTTCTTGTGCACTGCCAAAAAATGGCAAAATGTTGCTATGGTCCTCCAATTAAATAGTCGCAATTTCGTCAGTGTCTTTTAGGTCTGCACGACAAACTAAAAACTAGCATTACAATATTTTTCATCACTATTTATGTTAATAAATATTTAAATAAACATATTAACAAAATTACAAATTTGAGCTGGGGAAGTTTCTGAAATTGGTTGATTTGACATGGAATGATCTATTTTCATTAGGGATGCACCGATACCATTTTTTTAAAGACCTAGTACGAGTACCGATATTTCTTTCCTGGTACTCGCCGATACTGATACCGATACCTGTTTTTTGGGATGTGGCAGTTTTCCAAGTAATGACACAGTGAGACTAATAATTTTAGGACAGCTTCTCTGTAATTATAAACAACTCTAACTTTTAAAAATATATATTCTGCTTGTCACAAGGTTGTGAAAGTACAAACAATTTTCACAGTATCTAATAACTTCCATAACCAAACCAAGGTCATAATATAATAATAATAATAATAATAACAATAATATATGAAAAAAAACATTTATCAACCTGTAACAAAGTTGTCAAAAATCTACAAACTAATTTCGCTGAACAAATGTTTATAACATAACACTGTGTAGCAATGTTCACTGTTGTGTAACAATCAAAAGTGCACAGTGAAATATAACAGTGAACTGTCTAACCATTGTGAGCAACACAATAAGAATAGAACTTTTGGGAATTGCCCAAGTCGCAAGCATTTCCTCAAATACGCTCGCTATCGCTAGACCCGAATGTGAGCCTCGAAATTGCTTTGCATGAAGCATGATTTGCTGTAGAGTGAAATCGCCATCTATCCATTGCGCCGTTAAGCTGATGAGAGACAATGGATTTACACTACAACTCCAAATGTCAGTGGTAAAGCTAATTGCTTTTATGTCATGCAACATGCACACGACATGCTTTTTCACTGCATCGTGTATTTGTGGCAAAACAATATCTGTGACATGGCGGCGACTGGGAATCTCGTACTTCGGCTCCAAAACATTAACAAAGCGACAAAATCCCACGATATCAACGACTGAAAGCGTTTGATCGTCAAGAACAATGAATTGGGTAAGCACCTCTGTTATTTGTTTGGCTCTCGGGTTATCTCTTGTCATTTTCTCTCGTCTTGCAAAGGTTTGCTGCAGGGTTGGTTGCTGAGTGCTAACGTTACTGCTAGCGGCAAATTCTCCGTGCTCACTTTTGTGTTTCAGTTTCAGATGTTTTATCATATTACTCGTATTATAAGTACTGCTTTTTGTACCTCCTCTTGATATTTTTGCGGAGCAAAGTTTGCAGTCTGCCATGCATGGGTTGTCATCATTAATGTTGAAATATTTTCACACTGCTGAGCCTGACATTCTGTTGCTGCTGCCGGAGTCTCTGTGCACTGAAAGTTCTGTCGATGACGTCACGGGGTATCAGTCTTTGGTATCGGAGTGTTTTTACGAGTACGAGTACGAGTACATGAGCTCAGTATCGGTGCATCCCTAATTTTCATAAAATATTTTAAAGGAATTAATTGTGCAGCCTTAAATTGAATATCTCTCATTGTCCAAAAAAAAAGTAAGCTAAGGAAACAGTGAATGACATGTGTTTTTGAGGTTTAACGTTTTTTATTAATATTATGGACTTTTAAATTTGATCCAATAGGCGATTGCTCTCACTGGCGAGGATGCATCATCTGTTGAGGGTCATGTGAATGTCCTGCATATCCAGTACAGCAAGGTGCGACCAGACACCTTGGTGCTCAAAGACCGAATGCAGCGAACTTTTGCATGGCGAAGAAGGGAGATAAGAGATGGAATGACTGTGGAGGATGTACTTAAGAAGTACCCTTTCTTAAAAACACCCTCAGGTGTCAGTGTTATCACAGATTTTAAATCAGTTCTCAGCTTAAAATAAATGTTGAATGACAATATAAACCAAACAGTATGCTAAAATGATAATTTACTGTTATAACTATTTTGTAAAAGCATTGTAAATTTCTAAACCTTCAGGTAAACAAATATATGTGCATTCAAGCTTATACATATTTGTACAGTGATATAACTAAAGGGAAATGGCAACGAAAGGGGCAACAAAAGCCACGTACACACTGCAGCTAAATTCGGTTGTCAGTTCACCTTTTACTCCTTAATCGCGTTCTGTACACACATAATTCACTAAAATACGGGAGTGACAACCGCATTAACTCTCGAAAAATACAGGTAGTGACAACCGCATTTACAGAAATTATACGCAGATTATACGCAGTGTGTACAGAACCAAACTGAACAACTAGTTGTTAATTACTCATTTGAATGTGCATCAGTGTGTTCGCATGTGAGATGCAAGAAAATAACACACAACAGTGAAAGAAGTCTTAACTTAGCACAGGGCTAGCTGTGCTCATGAGTCGTGTGGTAAAGTGTCAGTGTTGCCAGATCTTCACAGAAAAACAACAGCAAGGACAAGCACACAAAAAACACTAAAACACAAAAATGCTTTGTTTTATAACACCAAAATACATATATATATATATATATATATATATATATCTCCTATCCGCGACAGACCACTTTATTTGCTCCATAAAGTGCCTATCTTTATGAGCTAAGACCAAACAACATGCCTGAAAGCGCTTGAAAATATGAGGACATGGCAACACTGTAAGACAGAGCTCTCTAAAAAGCAGCCTCCTGAGCAGAACACTGCACATCTATTAGTGGTAGTGTAGTTCAAATCGACGGATAAAAACGGTCTTTAGTCAAAAAAATGACATAACGAACGGCTAAACGTTTATTCACTATTGCAAGACGACAGATGTTGCTGTGGTTACAAATGCGGGAGTGAGTTGTTCTGTACACACATGGAACAATAATTTACGGGACTCACTCCCGCATTTACAGCTACAGGTGGAGAGGAGAGAGAGTCATAGAGTCAATCAAGTGGATGCGCTCACCACACACCAGCTACAGTTGGAGAGGAGAGAGAGTCATTGAGCCAATCAAGTGTATGCGTTCACCACACACCAGCTACAGGTGGAGAGGAGAGAGAGTCATAGAGCCAATCAAGTGTATGCTCTCACCACACACCAGCTACAGGTGGAAAGGAGAGAGAGTCATAGAGACAATCAAGTGGATGGGGATTATTAAGAGGCCATGATTGACAAGGGCCAGTGGAGGGAACTTGACCAGTACACCGGTCATTTTTACAGCGGTTACATCCCTTTTGTTTTTTTAATGACCACAGAGAGCTAGAACCTCGGTTTAATGTCTTATACGAAGGACGGTGCTTTTTTACAGTATAGTGTCCCTGTCACTATAATGGGGCGTTAGGACCCACACAGACCACAGTGTGAGCCCCCCCCTGCTGGTCTCACTAACACCTCTTCCAGCAGAAACCTAGTTTTCCCAGGAGTCTCCCATCCAGGTACTGACCAGCTCAACCCTGCTTAGCTTCAGTGGGTGACCGGTCTTGGGCTGCTGAGTGATATGGCTGTGGCCATATGTTAGCCTGCTATGCATCATGCAATTGTACTTATTAGTTATGTCCATAATCACACAAGTGTACATTATGGGCTCCCGATTGGTCCAAGCTTCAAGGATGCACCCAAATTTTGGCCATTGAACATTTTCTGCTGAAATCCTAAGTTTCAGGATAAGAGCTGCAAACTAACCGGACATCTCTTGGTTTAGGGTGTGGGTTTGTTGGTAGCTAATTATCCAAATTTAGAAAGTAATTTTGAGGTCAATCACACGAATGGAAGGAAATTATTTTTTACAATTGAAAAGTATTTTAAGATTAATAGAATTTATAGTTAGTTTTTCAGACCAAAGCTCATTTTAAAATGTAGACTTACAATTTTAGCTCAGTATTTCCAGTATCTTCAGTTTTGCTTTGGCTAAGAATTTTCTTCTTCAGTGCATCACCAATTTCTAATGTCATGTTCTTTCACAGATCCTTAAGCCAAAGTCAAGGTAGATTTTATTTTTTGACTCCATGAACCCTGGAGACTTTGGAGATGGGAGTTGCATTCAGATCTTCAGGTTTTTACCTGAGGATAGCACATTTCAAGTTCTACTGTTCTGCGTTCATACTAATAACGTGCATGTGTTTGGAGTTCATACTAACACAAATTAATGTCTGTATTCTTATGTAAACCAGCTTGTTTTATTATGTAATAGTCTTTACCTCATTTTAAAGTAACTGGCTATAAAAATTTTTTTACAGGTGTGAAGAGTGATGGAATAGTACTTTCATTCGACTTCATGAAGTGAAATGTGTCATGCATTATGAAATATATGGTGGATTTGTTTGAGCTCATACTTTTATGTTTAGGCCAGTTAAGGTTTTCAAGATTATACAATTATAATTAAATCATAGTAAAACCAAAACCCTGGCTCTAACATAAAGTTAAAAAATTATTGCAACATGATCAATTACAGGCTAAAAAAGGTGGTTGGAAGGTTCTTCACAGCGATGCCATTTTTGGTTCCACAAAGAACCATTCAGTCAAAATTTATTTAAAGAACCATCTCTGTCTTACCTTTTTATAATCTGAAGAACCTTCTTTCACCACAAACAACCTTTTCTTTTATGCAACCATTTAGAAAAAAAAAATATTCTATGGCATCGTTATGTACCTTTTTTAAGAGTGTATGTCTTTGTTTGCATGTGTAAATAAAAAATGTTTTATTGTTGAATTACTTTAGAAAACTGGCAAATCACACTTCTCCCAGCCATTGGAACATGTCTGTAGTGACAGATTTTAAGGTACAGCTTTTTAACTTCCTTGCTTGTGAACTTTTCATATCTGTAGTGGAGTGTTAAGAAAGAATGTAGTACACAGTTGTCATGAATAACCCGCTTTGGGTGAATTGAGTAAACCAAGTGCACTTTTTTAACAAAATTATAATCAAACATAAAGACTTAAACCAACAAAAAAAATACCGGACATGACAGCTCTATACTGTATTTATTGTATATAGTCTATAATTAACAGGGTGCCCCTCTTCAGCTAGGAGGAATTGATTGTGGGGTATTCATGTTGATGGTAAGTGGTCTTATTATTGCTATACAGCTGTGTCTGTGTGCTAAACACCACATTTGTTAATATAGTTGTGTTTTTTAGTATGTACTCCATGTTGCACGGTCAAAGCCATTTGATTTTGCTGTGGTGAGTTTGCATCAATTTATGGTTATTTGTAATTTTGTAAAGGAATAATAGAACACTTTCAACAATAGCAATAAATGACTAAGATGTTTCAATTGCTATGATTTATGAGTCTGGTATTCCTATAATCAGGAAGTGGTGGTGCTATCAGTTAATTCAGACATTTTTCTCTGACAAGGTATGATATTGATAACTACACTTTTGATTAAAACTACTGTGTATTTCCAGTATGCAGGCAATATGTAAAAATAAAGCAATGCATGCCTAAAAACATTGTAATGTTTATCACTTCCCACAGTCAAGTCCAACAACTAGTCACCCAGGAACAAGAACTACCAAATCCAGATGACATGGAAGTCACTCCACCTGAGTCAGATATCATGGAGATCACCCCAACACCAGGAATCTATGTATGTAGAGGGAATATTTATGTATTGCTTGACTTATGTACTTACCTTTCCTGTTTCATAAAGGTGTTTATGAGCAGCACTTTATTAATTACATTATTTTTTAAATTCTTATATTGCACACAGGATTCAGCGGTGATGAAAACAATTCAGCTGGCCTGTAAGTGGGTGGAAGAGAACCAACACCACTTTGCTGGGAAGATTGAACTGCCAAAGATCTTCAGGATGAAGGAGGATGATGCCTTGTTGGCTATCACGATGCGAAACTTGTTCATAAACACCATGTTTTATGAAGGTGAAAGGGATGAAGAACAAATTCAGGCTCCCTTCCTTTTCACTTTTCTGAGAGTAGAGGACATGGAATATTTATTGCAGGAAATACGAGACAAAAAAGATACTATGAATGTAAATATTGATTTTTGTTTTGTAAAATATAAGTGTAAGAAAGTATAAGAAGTGTTGTTCTTGAAATATGTTTACATGTATTATTTTATAACTTCTTCTTATAATATTTTATCTTGATATATAATTTATTTTATGTTTTATGCACATTTATGTTAATAGAAACAAATAAACCCAGTGCAAACTTGTAGGAAAGTGTAGTATGTGACTATTAAATTACATCTGTCTTCTCCCAAATGTTGTTCCAGTGGATACCTCACTAATCTCAGAGCACATTTGTTATCTTGTTTTTCCTCTAGTGTGAGAAGTCACATGGCTGGTTTTAGACTACTGGACTGGTTTATTGTTTACATTAAAAATAGCATAATGCATAGCATATAAGATGAAGGCTGAGTCTGTCTAAAATTACAGTCAATATTCCATTTAAATTTAAAATATAATAAAAACAAATTACAACTAGCCTGTTAGAGTTTCTACATTAACATTTACATAAAAAAGTATATTATTATAATTACTATTATTATCATTTATTACATTCATTAATCAGATAATTTAGTTCATAAATAACCCACATGTTAATAAGGTGGCCAAAAGTTTAAGAGGGGTGCACGGAGAGTAAGCTTTCACATTGTTACTAATTTACATAATCATACTGCAAAACGATTTCAAAAGTGAGGAAATTATTCATCCTAATAAGGAGACAATAATATGACATGCTTACACATATACATAGTTTAAACAGGTGTTAGAAGCACACCCATATAGTTTGAGCGTTTTATAAGTATTTACTGTGAGAGAAACGTGTTATTTATTGACAAAGCATTATATATAAAAAAAAACGTATTTACGTAATGCCGTTTGTCACAGAAACGATACTGACCATGCTGAAAATAATCATAATCATTAAAATTATTAGAGAAAAATAACCCAATAATATATATGCTAGCATCTTGCGAATCAAAACAGTGGCGCTTGATAGCGCGTTAAGCCCCGCCCACTAGATCCAGCGAGGAGGAGCTGGAGCTCTAGCTCCTCCCATTTGTTTCTGCAGCGAGCACCACTTGTTTAAATGCGGTTGTCACTCCTGAGACGTGCGTACGTGGCCAAAGAATATTAGAATGTCTCTTTTTTTTTTCTTTTTTTTTTTTTAAGTGAATTATTAACTTTCTCTTTTTTGTCAATTTTCAGTTGTGTGATGAAGTTGACCGACTGCATTCATCAACTGTCAGTTTAAGCCAGCGCTTCAAGGACGGCTTTATCAGTATTGTGCCAAAGGAGCTTGAGCTTGTTCAAAGAAATGCTCCATTGTCCAAAGTCTACAAAGAAGCAAGAGAAGAGATGCTTGCAGAATATCTACCAGGTATTGACATAAAACATAGTGGTTTCGTGATAATCCATTTCTGAGCTTTTTTTAACGATTCCTGTAAAATTTGCCTAAAAAAGGCATACCCAAAGTAAATTGCATGCTGTTCTTGGGCCATTTGGACGATATGCATGGTGTTGGTCTCCTTTGAAAGGTGACACTCTGAAGTTTGTTTCTCAGCAGTCAGAATCACTGTAAGTCTTACTGATATTGAATAATAGTACTTTGAATACACTAAAAAAAAAAAAAAAAAAAATTCCGCCTGCATTTTTTGTGTAAATAGAAGCCTGCAGATGACTATATCTGGGAGGTATGAACTGGAAAATACATTGGGATCACAGAATGAAGCCTTTCCAAGCCAAATTTACCATTTGATAAACAATATATTAGAAAATTAGTGTTTTACACATGCTTATCTAATTTTATGTCTAGACGCTTCCAAAAAAATTACACTTGGGAGACTCCAAAGGACCCTTTGTAACCAACGACACATACAATGCTGTAATTCTTGAATGCTTTAATGTACAGTCATCATTTTGGGCTCTAATGAAAGGTTACACTTAGAGCTATTCAATGTCTCATCCAGATTCACCGTCAATAATTGCTGACACAGTAACTGAAGCATAAACACATTATAGTGACATTTATTTATAGAATCCAAAATGTGTACACTTTTAAAATTACATATATATTAATAATTTATAATCTAAATAAATTTTTTCCTATATTTCTATTTCTGTACACAGTACATTATTTAATTTGTGGGTTTTTTCTTATATTGGTGTTATATTGCATCCCTACTGTGTTATTCCTATGTATGTCTGTACTATCATGCATGTCTGCATTATGTCAACAAGAAGTGGTCTGATAAAGACACTGATTTTACATACTGTGTTTATTGTATCTTAAAATGGTACATAGTTGAAATCACAAGAATCTCAGCTTTCCATGGATATATGACATGTACAACTTTAATTTTTTTTATTTTTTTTTTGTGTCTGATGACTTTACCCTGTTACCACTAGGCATCCCACCAAGGGTTTTAAGGACTGATAGTTTTGTTAATTAAAAGTATGGGTGCTCAACAAGTATATTTGTTGAAAATTTGTGCTTGGGGTCCATACAATATCTCCATGTGAAACTGATCTTGCAGTGGGCGATATGACTATCTTATGACCATCTATTTTTTTTCACAATAATAATACGTCACAATATATTTATTATTGCAGGAAATCAGTTTAATTAAAGGAGAAGTTCACTTCCAGAACAAAATTTACATATAATTTACTTCTCCTTGTCATCCAAGATGTTCATGTCTTTCATGTTCATGTCGCAAAGAAATTATGCTTTTTGAGGAAAACATTTAAGGAATTTTCTCCATATAGTGGACAGTTCAAATCTGCATATAAGGAAGTTTAAATGACACGATTGCATCAACAAGTACGGTTTTATATCAGTTTTGCATTTGTTAACACTATCGGGTAGGTTAAGGGTTGGGTTTGGTGTAAGGCATATTTACAACACGATAGAGTATTAACTTTTAGGGACAGACCCCAGATATTTTAATTCTGAACCGCCGCTATATGTATCTGTAGCAACGTAATAAAAACAGCAATATGTACCTATATCTACGTAATAAAAACACAGTAATATATACCTATATCTACGTAATAAAAACACAGCTATATGTACCTATATCTATGTAATAAAAACATGCCGGGGTTCACATATTTAATCTGTGTTTTAGCGCCACTCAGTGGACATTTCTCTTTGAAACTGCGGTGAAAGGTGCAGTAAGGTACATAAACGGTGTCGCACAGAAAGTGCACAGAGGTATGTGTTTTTATGAGACCAGGTTGGTTTTTGGTGAACTACGCGATCTCTTTTCTCTCGCTCATTCCTGCGTCTCTCTCCCTCTCTCACCTCCTCCAGACAGATCCACGCGCTATCCTGATGGTGGATTACATTAACAAGCAAACGAAACATTAAATATGAAATCATGAAAGACAATAAAACATTATTTATATACTGTATACATTGCATGAAAACACTGTAAAGGCACAACACAAAATATACTTTCTAATATGAATAAACATACAGTTCACAGTATAATAACTCGCCGGGTTACACATGACTTTTACAGAAAGCATATTTACTCTGTCTGAGTTTGTGAATGAGATACTGAGAGATTTCAGGATGAAGCTGAAGTTTTCTCACCGTTGCGACAGATGAATCATTATCAGATTGAAGTTTCTCCTTCAACAGATGTAACTGTTAAATACACACAGAAAAAGTCGTCTCAGCATTTACTTATGAGTATAAATGTTTGTTTTCTCTCTCTCTCAACATTTATTGCTTTTGACAAACCACAATTATTTGAATAAATACATTTAAATAAAATTTGACTGGAAAACGATATATGTAATATATGCATACCCGAATATTAATATATATTTGTACAGACAAAGATATGCTACAGGACAGATTCAGTTCAATACATGATGTGTATAGTAGTTTTCACAATAAGCCCAGTGAGCAAAGAAAATACTTTGAATAATAAACCAGTCATGTTTTACCTCTCATTCTGCAGCATCTGAAAATCAGCACAACTGTCACTAGCAGATATGGACAAGCTGTCAGTACAGAACTGAGTACTTTGAAGACAGAGATCTGAGATTGTGAATGAAACGCTGAAAAAGAGATACACAAGCACTTTATAGTGCACTACATATGAATGAGGGCATATGAAGAAATAAATCAGCTCACACACACAGCAGTGTTCATTTGAGACTCGTCTGACTGTTTATTATAGTTTTATTCTCACCTCTGACTGAGATCCAGCTCTTGGGTGACTCTCCTCTCGTTGGGTGTTTGCAGGAGTAGAAACCCTCATGTGACTTTGAGACAGTAGTGATGTTCATCTCTGTAGTTTGATTCTGGATGAGTGATCCATCTTTATAGAAATCAGCTCTGAGGTTTGGTGGGGTTGTGTGTCGATATAAACAGCGTAGAGTCAGATGATCTCCTTCAGTCACAGGATGAACAGGACTCTCCAGAATCACATCAGCTACTGAAACAGAGCAAACACTGACTGCATAATTATATAAACAATATGATAACCTTGCATGTTTTTGTCCACTGATGCTTAATGATTGTTTAATCAACCTGCTTCATGCATTGGTTGTAAACTGTCAGATAAATGAATAAACACAGACTCACAGTGTACAGTGATATTAACAGGATGATGTTTCTCTCCAGATTCAGACTGACACCAGTACACTCCAGTGTCTGATGTGTTGGTGGAGCTGATTGTACATGTAGATCCTGTTTGTGATCCTCGACGTAATGAAGAACAATCTTCCAGCCGTCCACTGTCTGTGTATCTTCTCACTGTCCATCCAGAAGAGTTACTCTGGTCCTCACAGTTCAGAGAGAGAGAGACAGATGTGAAGTGTTGAGTTCTGTTGGGACTGACGATCAGAGAGACTGGAGGAGAAACACCTGAGAAGACAATTACAGCTGCAGAGTTTCAG
This sequence comes from Oxygymnocypris stewartii, assembly GCA_003573665.1. Taxonomy (NCBI): domain Eukaryota; kingdom Metazoa; phylum Chordata; class Actinopteri; order Cypriniformes; family Cyprinidae; genus Oxygymnocypris; species Oxygymnocypris stewartii. Next base: position 747,627 of record QVTF01018974.1, read on the forward strand.
ATCTGAGCATGAAAACTGTCTTTATTCAAGATGAACCAGTAGTTTAAGTTCTGTTTGAACTCACCAGTGACCCACAGCAGCTGTGTGTTGCTGTACTGTGTTTTATAGATTGATTTCTCTCTCTCTGCTCTGCACACATAAACTCCTGTGTGATTTACAGCAGAAGTGACGGTGTATTTTCCTCCTGCTCCTCTGCTGCTGTCTGAGAGCAGATTATACTGATCTGTAAAACCAGACAATGTATTCAATATGGTATTCTGGATGTGAATAAAATCAGTTAATTCAGATGAAGCACATTATAAGTTACCTGGTGAATCAGTTAAAGTGAACCAGCTGAATGTCCAGCCTGTAGAGAAACCGTGAACCTCACAGATCAGAGTCACTGGATCTCCTTCAGTCAACCACTTCTGTGGAGAAACACTTAAAACTGCTCTGGGATCTGAAATAGAGAAATCACTCATTAATAACATGATATATGTGTGTTTGTGAGTATGAATGATAATCAAACACACCTGATACTGTCAGTGTAACTTTATCACTCGTATGTGACCAGCGTGATCCTTCGGTCTCTGATCCATCACAGGAGTATTTACCTGCGTCAGACTTTCTAACAGAACTGAAAGTGTGTTCCTGTAGTTCACTGAAAACTCTGGTTGATCCTTTTTTATACCATCTGTATCTCCAGCTAGTGACTCCTTCAGCATATATGTCACATCTGAGAGTGACTGTCTCTCCTCTGAACACATGTTGAGCAGGTTTAATGGTCACTGTGGCTTTTGGTTTTTCTGTACAATGGCATCAAATCACAATGAAAATAAAATCATAAATAATTTAATAAATACAAATAAAATGTGTTAATTCTGAATGAACACTTAATTGTAGAACACACATCAAATCAAGTTAGACAGAATGCTGTTTCATTATAGTCACTTAATCTGTATCTTGCTAAATCATTTTCATTGTGTTCTCAGAGAAAACTGAAATAATTACTGTATACTGTTACTGCTGCTGGGTTACTGTAATCTGTGTAATATATTCCTCGTCGTGCTCTGCAGCTGTACTCTCCTGCATCAGAGACTGTCACAGGATTGATAATTTTAGTTTCAGTTCCAGTAGATTCAGGGTTTGAGTCTTTTCTCCAGAGAAACACCCATCCATTCTGTGACTGAATCCCCTCACATCTCAGAGTAACTGAGTCTCCAGTGAACACTGAACTCTGAGACGCAACAGTCAGAGCTGGTTTAGAAAGACCTGTCAATATAAAGTTAGTGGGATTATGAGTTATTAATAATAAGATCTTGTCCTCTTAATAGTAAATCAATATTGCATCATGATTTTAAACAAAAAGTAAGAAAACAATCTGATTAAATCAATTACAGGAACAACCCTTATGAAACAAAAATATATGGAAATATACTGGAAAGTATAATGTGACATATTACATAATACATTTGACCATGCAATTTCATTAATGCATTGACCATGTATGGCTATATATTGATACACAGTAAAATATTTAGAAATGAAGACAAAAATGCTGTCAAATGATTCATTGCGATTAATCGCATCCAAAATAAAAGTTATTGTTTACATTATATATGTACTGTGTATATTTATTATGTATATATAAATACACAAACATACAGCATATATTTTTTAAATATTTATGTTTTTACATTTATATATTCATATTCTTATATTTTTGTTATATATTTAATATATAAACATAACATGCAAGTGTTTGAATTTATATATACATAAGAAATATACACAGTATACACACATATATTATGTAAACAAAAACTGTTATTTTGGATATGATTAATCGCGATTAATCGTTTGGCAGTACATTTTATCAGTGATGGAAAAATCTGAGGACTGTCCATCACTTTGACAGATTACACTGAGAGTGATCTATTGTAGTTTATATCTGTAATTTCCACCCCTGTCCAGTTGGTGGCGAGTGCGCTTCAGTGTGGCATCACAGCTGGATCATCGAGTAGGCCCAGAGTGCACCCTGGACGATGGGGCAGGGTGACATATTAAGGTGGGGCGACACGTGTAGCTCTGCCCACCCACAATTTCGTTGGTTTATAAAACAGCAGAGCTTATTGGTAGGGGTGCGCTGATTCAATATTCAGGATCGGTCGATACTGCCATTTTCTGCTGAATCGGGGTATCGGTCTGACGAGACCGATCCAAATCAATATTCTGCATGGCTACTATTGTGTTCTTGTTAAGCCCCACAAAAGCCACAAACACATTATAAAGCACCATAAGTTTTTGTGCACTATATTTCAAGTGTTCTGAAGCCGTTATATAATTTAATGTGATGTATAGATTAATATTTAAGTCAAGTTCACATAAACACGTCTCTTCGCTGCAGCTCTCTGTCATCCTCCATTCAGCTTTCAAACTGCGTGTCACGTACGGTTACTAGAGTCAAGACGATAAACTCTCTCCACTGTTCCTATTATACTAGTCTTGATCTGTAAATAAAGTTTAATGGTTTTGCATAAAAACTCGTGCTGTTTCTAAATCGTGTTACTTTCTATCAGGTGTCTGTTAGATCACAACACTGTTGTAGAGAGCACTATTGTTGTAGAGAGCACTATGAAGGGTTCTTCACAAGCACAGTAACTGACATTTAAAACGGTTAAAAGAAAAGACTCAATAAACTGTCACACAGATTTAATACACTACGCAATAATATCTCTTTCCTTTGTGCTTTGAACTTCTTTGAACTAGTGCCTGCGCGCTATGACTCAGTGTTGCTTCAAGCGCATCAATGTATTTTAATTTTACAGCATATATATTTATATATCAATATATTACTTGTTTTACAAGAACGTATTTTATATCAATACAAAGCACAATATATAATTTTTGTGCCAAATTTAGTCCTACATTTAATCACTTTTCTTTGTTCCCCAATATTTTTTTACCCACTAATTTTTGCTTTTATAAAATTATTGTGCACTCATGAATAATCCACTAACCTAGTTTATAAAAGTATTTTTGTCATAGATTATAATTACATGTCCATTCATTTGTTGTTTTTCTTTACAGTAAAGTTGTTTATATTTAGTAGATTGTGTGAAAAACGAACCTATGGCGACGATACCCGCCAAATCCCGCCGAAACGGGCGGGGCATCTGGCTATATAAGCGGTTGTTTCGCCATAGGATCCTCAGGTTTACTTCGACTGAAGCGACGACTGAGTCGTGCAGCTACCTGGCACGGCAAACTACGCAGTACTCGTTCTGTATCTCAGGGAACCGAGGTTACAAGAGTAACCGAGTACGTTCCCTGTCGATACTCCACTCGTATTGTGTGGGAACTGAATTTTATCACGGGAATTTAATACATCCCTGATATATATGTGTGTTTGCGTGTATGAATGATAATCAAACTCACCTGATACTGTCAGTGTAACTGTATCACTCGTATGTGACCAGCGTGATACTTCGGTCTCTGATCCATCACAGGAGTATTTACCTGCGTCAGACTCAGTAACAGAACTGAAAGTGTGTTCCTGTAGTTCACTGAAAACTCTGGTTGATCCTTCTTTATACCATCTGTGGCTCCAGCTAGTGACTCCTTCATCATATATGTCACATCTGAGAGTGACTGTCTCTCCTCTGAACACATGTTGAGCAGGTTTAATGGTCACTGTGGGTTTTGGTTTTTCTGTACAATGGCATCAAATCACAATGAAAATAAAATCATAAATAATTTAATAAATACAAATAAAATGTGTTAATTCTGAATGAACACTTAATTGTAGAACACACATCAAATCAAGTTAGACAGAATGCTGTTTCATTATAGTCACTTAATCTGTATCTTGCTAAATCATTTTCATTGTGTTCTCAGAGAAAACTGAAATACTTACTGTATACTGTTACTGCTGCTGGTTTACTGTAATCTGTGTAATATCTTTCTCTTCGTGCTCTGCAGCTGTACTCTCCTCCATCAGAGACCGTCACAGGATTGATTATTTTAGTTTCAGTTCCAGTAGATTCAGGGTTTGAGTCTTTTCTCCAGAGAAACACCCATCCATTCTGTGACTGAATCCCCTCACATCTCAGAGTAACTGAGTCTCCAGTGAACACTGAACTCTGAGACGCAACAGTCAGAGCTGGTTTAGGAAAACCTGTCAATATAAGGTTAGTGGGATTATGAGTTATTAATAATAAGATCTTGTCCTCTTAATAGTAAATCAATATTGCATCATGATTTTAAACAAAAAGTAAGAAAACAATCTGATTGAATCAATTACAGGAACAACCCTTATGAAACAAAAATATATGGAAATATACTGGAAAGTATAATGTGACATATTACATAATACATTTGACCATGCAATTACATTAATGCATTGACCATGTATGGCTATATATTGATACACATTAAAATATTTAGAAATGAAGACAAAAATGCTGTCAAATGATTCATTGCGATTAATAGCATCCAAAATAAAAGTTATTGTTTACATTATATATGTATATGTACTGTGTATATTTATTATGTATATATAAATACACAAACATACAGCATATATTTTTAAAATATTTATGTTTTTACATTTATATATTCATATTCTTATATTTTATGTTATATATTTAATATATAAACATAACATGTAAGTGTTTGAATTTATATATACATAAGAAATATACACAGTATACACACATATATTATGTAAACAAAAACTGTTATTTTGGATATGATTAATCGCGATTAATCGTTTGGCAGTACATTTTATCAGTGATGGAAAAATCTGAAGACTGTCCATCACTTTGACAGATTACACTGAGAGTGATCTATTGTAGTTTATATCTGTAATTTCCACCCCTGTCCAGTTGGTGGCGAGTGCGCTTCAGTGTGGCATCACAGCTGGATCATCGAGTAGGCCCAGAGTGCACCCTGGACGATGGGGCAGGGTGACATATTAAGGTGGGGCGACACGTGTAGCTCTGCCCACCCACAATTTCGTTGGTTTATAAAACAGCAGATCTTATTGGTAGGGGTGCGCTGATTCAATATTCAGGATCGGTCGATACTGCCATTTTCTGCTGGATCGGGGTATCGGTCTCATGAGACCGATCCAAATCAATATTCTGCATAGCTAATATTGTGTTCTTGTTAAGCCCCACAAAAGCCACAAACACATTATAAAGCACCATAAGTTTTTGTGCACTATATTTCAAGTGTTCTGAAGCCGTTATATAATTTAATGTGATGTATAGATTAATATTTAAGTCAAGTTCACATAAACACGTCTCTTTGCTGCAGCTCTCTGTCATCCTCCATTCAGCTTGTTTTTCTTTACAGTAAAGTTGTTTATATTTAGTAGATTGTGTGAAAAACGTACTCGGTTACTGTCGTAACCTCGTTTCCCTGAGATACGGAACAAGTACTGCGTCTTGTTAAGACGCATATGGGAAAATGCCTTTTTTCTCCTGAACTGAAGTCTTATTTAATCACGCAGTGAAACTGAACGACTATTGGTTCGTGCAGTGGTAGAAAAACGAACCAATGGGTCGGCAGCGGAGCTGCACGAACCTATGGCGACGATACCCGCCAAATCCCGCCGAAACGGGCGGGGCATCTGGCTCTATAAGCGGTCGTTTCGCCATAGGATCCTCAGGTTTACTTCGACTGAAGCGACGACTGAGTCGTGCAGCTACCTGGCACGGCAAAGTACGCAGTACTCGTTCCGTATCTCAGGGAACCGAGGTTACAAGAGTAATCGAGCACGTTCCCTGTCGATACTCCACTCGTACTGTGTGGGAACTGAATTTAATAACGCCGTGCTAGGGTAGATGAACGACTGTATATACCTCCATAAACATAAATGCCCATAGGGAAGTAAGTAGTATACTTCAGGCTAAAGCGAGCTAAACTCATAGAGGTCATGCTCGGCCTGGATAATCGTTCCATATGACTCCTGTATACTCTGTTAACCGGAGTATGCAGGGTGCCAATCAGAGAGCCTGAGCGCATTGCGGTCAAGAAATCTCTGACAGGGTTGTTCCCATAGCGTATGTGTGCAAGCTCATCTAAGCAGAGAGGACTCTGGCCTGTAAGGCCGGTATGTCCAGGTTATAAAACCTAGCAAATGTGGACGGAGTGGCCCAGCCAGCCGCCGCACAAATCTCTGTAATGGATACACCGCTAGACCACGCCCATGACAAGGCGATGCCTCTAGTCGAATGGGCTCGTACTCCAATGGGGCATTGCAGGCCCAAAGAAGAGTATGCCAGCATGACAGCATCCACTATCCACTTAGAGAGTCTCTGCTTCGTGACCGGATGCCCTTTGGCGCGGTTACCGAAGCTAACAAAGAGCTGTTCCATATACCTAAAAGGGGCGGAACGCTCAAAGTAGATTCTCAGAGCTCTGACAGGGCATAACAAAGATAACTCCCGGTCCTCCTCAGACGGAGGAAGCGCGGAGAGCGTGATGACCTGAGCTCTGAACGGGGTTGAAAGTACCTTAGGTTCGTAACCATGCCTTGGTTTCAGGACGACCTTGGAGTCGTTAGGCCCGAATTCCAGGCAAGCAGGGCTAATAGAGAGCGCTTGCAGGTCTTCAACTCGCTTAACCGACGCTAGTGCTAGTAGCAGAGCAGTTTTCAGCGAAAGTGACCGGAGGTTCGTAGACTGTAACGGCTCAAAGGGAGGGCCTTTCAAGGCCCTCAGTACAGTGGGCAGATCCCATGTAGGGACAGTAAGGGGCCGAGGTGGATTCAACCTCCTGGCTCCCTTCAGAAAACGGACAACTGAGTTGTCTCTGCCTACCGACTGGCCCGCTATAGGGGCATGAAAGGCCGCTATAGCTGCTACGAACACCTTAAGTGTAGAGTGAGAATGTCCTTTATCTAGCAGTTCCTGCAGAAAGGACAGAACCACCGCTAACTCAGAGGTAGAGGGGTTTTCACCACGGTTGAGGCACCAAGTGGAGAAAACAGACCACTTAAGGGCATAGAGGCATCTCGTAGATGGGGCTCTAGCCTCAGAAATGGTGTATAACACTCGCTCTGGGAGTCCGGTAGGCTCCCTTTGAGCGGCCAAATGTGGCCTCGACCCGAGCCCACAGCTCGGGTCGAGGGTGCCATATTGTTCCGTTCGCCTGAGAGAGGAGATCCCGTCTCAGGGGATGAGTCAGCACTGACAACCAAGGTTGGTTCCTCCACAAGGGGGCCACCAATAGCACCTTGTGACCCTGTTCCCTGATATGCCCGACAACCTGTGGAAGCAGGGCGATCGGGGGGAATGCATAAAGGAGGAGGTTGGGCCAGTCGTGGGCCAACGCGTCCCTGTCCTTCGAATAATAAGTTGGGCAGTGAGAGTTGTCTTTGGAGGCGAAAAGGTCTACTTCTGCCTTGCCAAAGGTCTTCCAAAGGTCTTCCAGATCTTCTGAACCACCTGCGGATAGAGCATCCACTCCTCTGAGGGGACACCACGGACATGCTGTCTGAGCCAATCAGCACATGTCGTCCAGCACATGTCGTCCGGCAGGAAAAACTGGCAGGCTCGACAAACTGCTAGCATTTCCAAGCATGTTGCTTGTTGCTTGGAAATAGTTGATATAGTTCCGAGGTAGTTGAGAATGCGGCTCAGAGGGGAAATAGCCACGTCCATGCACTTCGTAAAAGTACGGGGGGCCAGAGACAGCCCAAAGTGTAGGACCGTGTACTGGTAAGCCACTCCCTCGAAGGCGAATCTCAAGAATCGTCTGTGATGGGGGGCATCTGGATGTGAAAGTATGCGTCTTTCAGGTCCTGAGAACAGAACCAGTCCTCTGTGCGAATCTGCGAGAGGATCTGCTTCAGCGTGATCATCCTGAATGGCCGTCTCATGAGGGCGTGATTCAGGCGTCTGAGATCGAGGATGGGCCGGAGGCCGCCATCCTTTTTGGGGATGAGGAAGTAACGGATGTAAAAGCCTGACTCGCTCAAAGCTGGAGGAACCATTTCTATGGCTCCTTTTTCCAGCAATGTCATCACCTCTGAGCGCAGAACGCGAGCGTTCTCGCCCTGCACCGAGGTGGAGACCACGCCGAACGCGGGGGTCTTTGAGCGAATTGGAGTGAATAACCTCGTTTTATTATCCCCATAACCCACTCTGACACTCCGGGGATGGCCTGCCAGGCCTCGGCCCACGTGGCAAGGGGTTGGATAAACTCGAGTGGCCAGCTGCACGGAGGCAGGGCACTCGTGAGGGACGGAAGAGGAAAATGTAGCAACAGACACAATTCCCTCTGCACCCGGAAGAGAACGGGGTGCCAAGAGGTTTCTCATGAGAGGCCTTTTGGTGGGCGGTCCGGCCGTGGCAGGACTCGACCCTCTCCTCTTCCTGTCCTGCAGATCAGGAGGACGCCGGGGGCGCAGGGTCCAACGCTATCTTGGGTCGGGGGCCCTGGCGCTTCGGAGGGGGGTGGCGTCTGGCTGAGCGTGAACGCCCTCGCGGCTGCTGAGTCCTAGCAGGCTGAGGGGTGAAAACGGCAGGTGCAGGTTTCGCGGGCTGCTGAGTTGGCGCAGTCCTGGGGCGACTCTGAGCAGCTGCTGGGCTGGAGCGCTTGGGCAAGAAGTGTCGCATAGCCTGTGACGCCTTCTGTGCTTCTGTGAAGCGCTCAGCGAATCCTTCCACCGCAGGTCCAAAAAGGCCGCTGGGGGAAATTGGAGCATCAAGGAAGGAGACCCTGTCCGCATCCTTGATCTCCATCAGCGTGAGCCACAGGTGGCGCTCGAGCACTAACAGGCTGGCCATAGACCTTCCTATGGCTTGGGCGGTAGTCTTGGTGGCTCGCAAAGCCAGGTCCGTTGCGCTTATCAGCTCCCTGAGAGTCGCAGGATCAGGCTCAGACTCATCTACGGCAGAGAGGAGCTTGGCCTGATAGACCTGAAGAACCGCCATAGAGCGCCGAAGCCGCCTGTCCAGCTGAAGCGTAGGAGCGTCCAGCGAGCGCTGAAGTGGTCCTGCATGGCTTGGACGGGTGACTGGCCTTCGCCTTCCAGCCGATGGCAGTGGGTGGGCAGAGATGTGCAGCCACTGACTCATCCAGTTGAGGCATCCTCTCATATCCCTTTTCTTCAGCAACGTCAATCGGAAGAAAACGGGAGGGCGCGAGGGGTGGGATCGCTCTCTGAAAAGAAAGCGATGCGTGTGCGCAGAGAGGCGAGACTGATGCTCTCGCAGTGAGAACAATCAGAACCAGCGAGCGCGACATCCGCATGGGATTTCCCCAGGCAGGAAACACACTCGCTGTGACCGTCATCGGCGTGCAGGGGAGACCTGCACGAGCCGCAATAACGGCGCGGCATTAGAATGCCGATTTGCTCTTTTAGAGACTTACGTGATAATCGCCGGATAGCGGCAGCAAACGGGACCGGAACTGCTGCGATGCTGGGGTGCGTAGAAGGCGGATCGTGCAGTTTCACTGCGTGAATTAATAAGACTTCAGTTCAGGAGAAAAAAGGCATTTTCCCATATGCGTCTTTACAAGACGCAGTACGAGTGGAGTATCGACAGGGAACACAAAAGACTGATGAGCAGGTCAACACACACTGAGATTCTACACTGATTTAAAAAAAAACTGTGTTGGTATCGGATCGATATCGGTAATGGCAGATACTCAGATATTTTGGTATCGGATCTGTATCGGTTATGAAAAAGTGGTATCGAACCAGCCCTACTAAAATGACCATGGTTACTAAACTGATAATAATTAAGATAGGCCTATGATCCTAGAGTTAGCACATAATATTTCTGTAATATGGCCAAATCAAATACAAAATCGTACACAAAGGAATGCGCATGCTTGGTTCTACACCAGTAATATTTGCTGTGTTATAAACCAATGGAATTGGGGGGGTGTCGCCACACCCCAATTGTCCAGATTGCACTCTGGAGTACTTGGGATCATCACCCTCCAGAACAAAAAATAAAACTGTCAAGATTCTACTCACTAGTAAAGTGAAAGAGATGATCAGTTCACTGCGCTGCCGCTTCGCTTGATCTGAGGTACTACAGCAATCTATCTCACCACATTAAAGAGCGCCAAAATGGTATTTATTGCTCAAATTTCCTAATAAAATGGACAGAAATTGAAATCCGAGACTTTTTTTCATATCAAAAGTAACAAAGCACATTGCTTAGCCCATTGCAATTTAGATGTAGTTTCTGTTCATTCATCAACTGTAAACAAAATTGTTTGGGATTTAAGAATCGATATTGGTTCATAAAAATGAGAATCTATTAAAATGGAGAAATCTATTTTTCTTCCAAGATTGTGTTGTTTTTAGTGGCCTCTGCTGTAACTGCAGCGTGTTGAACATGCAACCTATATTGATGAGCCATTATGTTATAACTACCTATCTAATAACCTGTAGGACCTCCTTTAGCCCACAAAACAGCAGCCACACAGCGATGCATTGATTCAATGAGGTGGAAATACATCTCCTGAGGTATCTGCTACCATATTTTCAACAGCAGGTCCTCTAGTTCCTGTACATTGCAGGGTGGTGGTTAGTGTTGCTTTCGTCAACGAAAATTATGACTAAATATCATCGTCAACGAACCTTTATCACGTAACAAAAACGAGATGAGATGCAACGTAAATGCTGGTCATGTGAAGATGACTATAATTAAATGTATAATGCAATATTGTTGACGAATAAAAACGAGACTAAATATGGTTTACAAAATAAAAACTATGCAAAAATTTCTCTTCATTTTCGTTGACCAAAACGAGACGAAACTAAATGTTATAATGTTATTTAGTCTTGTTTAGTCTCGTTATTATTATTATTATTTTGCATTATTTCTGTTTCCTGTGTTTCACTTCAGGGGCTGAATCAGGTCGCACTGTGCAGACGCAGGCGACGTCACTTCCTCAAGCCCCACTCGCGGCATTATCTATTCTAGAATTACAGAATTTAATTCAGAACTGTTACAGAAGTTACAGAACTGTGATGTTCTGAAAGACGCATTTAAGCCCAACGGTCTCATTGAATTCTATGCTACCCTCCCTAATAATATATACCTAAACATCAAAAGGCATGCAATGAAGATGTCCACACTTTTTGGCAGCACGTATATCTGTGAGCAAACCTTTTCATTCATGAAACTGATGAAAACTCCGATGAGATCAAGACTCACTGGTGAACATTTGCATCAGACTTTGAGACTGGCTGTGACATTGGACATCTCACCACCCAGAAGCAAGCCCACAGTTCACACTAATTAATATGCATAAGTAATTGTTTTGATTTTGAATAGCACTGAAAAGTATTGATAATTTGTTTGTACGGTGCACAAAATAATAAACTATTCTAGCAATAGGAGGCATAATAAATAAAATTACAATCTTAACAATAATACTAGTAGTCACTCCTGCCCGTGTAATTTTTTGCCATAAACCAACCCGGCCCCCCATTAAACAAGGAAAAATGATGTGGCCCTCGCAAAAAAAAGTTTGGGGACCCCTGATCTAGAAGATGACAACAAACAAATTTAAGTCTGACACAGAGAAAGGGACCGATGGCTGGCCAGCCGGGGTTCATCTTAGGGAGAAAAAGAAGAAACGACATTTGGAAAAACTTTCATTACATAGAAGTGGAAAAGAAAACGGTATGTGTTGTGGAAAAAGATGGGGAGAAATGTAGTGTTGTCAAAAGACCCGGTACCTCAGTACAAAGTCGGTGCTAAAAAAAAAATGACAATGTCACGATACCAGATCTTTTAAAGTACTGGTGGTACCGAGGACCCGGTCAACCCGGCTCTTGATGTGTACGGCCGTAAGATTTCCACGATGCAGAAAATGCAGACGGAATCGCGGAACCTAGTTTAAGAACGGAATGTACAGTTTAACACAGAATGTCATGATATTTGTCAAGGTTTGGGTGAATTAATCAAAAGTAGTGTATGAATCATTACACTTAAATTAAATCGCAATATGGACTAGTATATGTAAATATTAAGCCACAAAAGTCGATTCCGATAAAATATTTACCAAAAAATAAAATGTCTTTTAATTTCATTAATTAAAGACAAATTCAATTTGGGTGAAACTTGTTTATGGTTTTCCACACTTGCATTACTTGTGGAAAAACTTGAAAACAATAATAAATAAGTATCAAACATGGTATTGATTTTTGTAAATGTGATTTTATTTTAACTTTATTAATAAAAATAGTGTTTTTTTTTTAGCATGTTTTTGTGTTTTGCTTTGGTACCAAAATTGGTACTGAAAACCGTAGATTTTTACTGATTTACTGATTTCGGTAACGAATACTGAAATGTTGGTACCATGACAACACCACAGGAAAAAAACACCACAAACCTTAAGAGACATCAAGGCATCCCATAATGAAATTGAAGTCAAGACATTAACGTAACGTTACTTTCTATTTTAGAAAGCTCATGCCAAATCATGAGGCTGTGGTTAATGTGTCTCATTTTAACGTTATATTTAAACATTAGTCACTGGAGCTGAAAACTCCTGAGACAAATGTGTGTGACTAGCGTGTGTGTGTATATTTGTTTGTGAGAGAGTGTAAAGTGGATTAACGTGTGTGTGTGTGTGTCTATACTACTAGGTACTTATAATATATTGACTGGGTTAATTAGAATTGCATTACTAAAAATAGACTTAAATACAATTTCATTGACTAAATGTCATCAGTTTTCATCTAAAACTAGATGAAAATAGTCATGGATAATTATGACTAAAATAAGATTAAAATTCTCAGACCATTTTGTTGACTGAAACTTGACTAGACTAAAAAGAGTATGAACGTGACTAAAACTAATAAAAAATAAATTGACAGCTTCACACAAAGACTAGACTAAAACTAAAATTAAAACAGTCCGCCAAAAACAACACTAGTGGTGGTGATGAAGGACAAACTTCACTTTTCTCTCCATGTCATGTGTTGTTGGTGATGGCGTGTAGTTAGCATTGGGACCCGGCTGGGTGCTGTGACACATGGCTCTGATCAGCACTGTTTAACTGCTGGTGATTTGTCACACTGTGGCCCTGCAGTTGCTGTGAACAATGTGCGACAGTATCTGCAGGACGATTGTTACGTCCCGTATGGTCTGGGAGGGATATTTTTGCTCTTTTCTCACTCTCACCTCACAGGCCCTGTGATTGGACTATGCTTCCGTCAATCATTTTATGCTACTCTACGCGTGGAGGACTAATCAGACGTTAGGGGGCGCGTATAAAGACCCGGATGTGACGCGAGTTCGGGAGAGCGTTTGCATTTCATTTGTTAGCTCTCGGGGGGACGTGCAAGATGGCGCCGTGAGCACAAGTGTTGAGTTATAGTGCCAATCAACAAAGTTGAATCTGAGGAATAAAACGGACATTTCTTTTTCAATCTACATTTTATTTAGATGTTAAGTGCTATTCGTGCACCACAGTCTGTCCAGAAACATGTCAGCTGATAAGAAAAGAAAGAATTCTGCGACGAAGAAAAAAGAAATGACTGCTGACACGGAGACGACAGATAAGTCGGCTACTGCCTGCAACGTTTTAATTGACAATTGTCACGACTACTATGGGTCTGAAGAGAAGATGGAATTTTCGATGTTGTCAGTGGAAGATTTCCCCTCGCTTCCTTCAACTCCTCTGAAGCCTCCCCACAAAAAAGGCCGTGGTGAGTCCGCTGACGACATTATCACGAAACTTTCTGAGCTAATCAACATGAGGTCTGATAAGCTGGAGTCAATGGTTGCAGCGAATACTTCTCACATTGCTGGTTTGAAAGAAAAGCTGAACTCCGTATGTGAAGACGTGAATGAGGTGAAGACCAAAGTTTCCCAGGTCGAGTCATCACTTTTGAAGGAGAGTAAGCGAATCGACGTCTTGGAGTCAAGCATTACTGAATTGGAACGGTACTCTAGACGCTGGAATCTGAAATTACAGGGCGTGTCAGAAAACATAGATGAGAATAATGTGAGGAAAGAAGTGATTCGCATCTGTCAGAATTTACTGCCAGAACACAGTGATCGTCTTCCGGATGTGATTGATACAGTGCATCGTGTTGGAATGAAGAAAGTGAATTATACCCGCGGTGTAATCATTCAGTTCTCCTCGCGTACACTCAGAGCAGCAGTATGGGCGGCAGCCAAAAATTCCGCATATCTACGGGAAAAAGGTCTGCGTTTCAGAGAGGATCTCTGTAAAACCGACAGAGAAAGCAGGATGAAGCTGTGGCCACTAGTAGATGAGGCACGGAAAGCAGGAAAAAATGCCTATTTTGTAGCCGGTCGTGCTTTTGTGGAAAAAAAGGAGATTTTTCCATCAGGTTGATTGATCTCATTTTTGAGTTAAGGTTTCCTTTTTTTGTCGATGGCCAAAGCTATATTTGGCCATTTATGTCCAAAGTAGTCATAGTTGATGCAGCACTATGTTCTCACCACGGGTTATAGCTGTCTTTAAGCTTTTGTTCTAAGGAACTTGTTCAAGTGACTGTTCAAGGAACAGTTTAAAACGGAAAGCCATTTTTTTATTTGCCAAACAATACAAAACAGATTTTTGTTTTCTTCAAGAGACTCACAGCATCTCTGAGGATGTGCCTTTTTGGAAATCTCAGTGGGGAAATGACATTTTTTGTTCTCATGCTTCTCAACGATCAGCAGGTGTTTGTACACTCAAAAACGTATTTGCTGGCAAACTTCCTTATACAGAATTTGACACTAATGGACATTTTATATGTCATGTTATTCAAATTCAGAACTTTAATTTCATTGTAATGAATATCTATGGGTACAATTTAAAGACAGAGAATGATGTTCTTTTAGATAAGTTAGAAGAAAAAATTGTTCATTGGTTAGCCAAATTCCCTGATGCACATATCCTCTTAGGTGGTGACTTTAATATCACATTAGATAATGTGATTGACAGATGGCCTCCTGGTTCTTGTACTAATATGAATGTAAAGCTAAACATGCTAATGCAAAGATTTGATCTGATTGATGCATGGAGAGTTAAGCATCCTCATACAAGAGCCTTTACCTGGTGTAATAACTCAAAGTCTAAGCAATCGAGAATAGATTTATGGTTAGTTTCCCGTACACTTGAAGATAATCTGAATACTGATATTTTATCTACCGATCACAAAGCCATACGAATCCATATTGATTTATTGCCAATGTCTACTTCTAAAATTCATAACTCCTACTGGAAACTTAATAGCTCTGTACTCAAACATGAAACCGTTACTCTTAAGGTAAAGGAGTTAATTCATTCATTTTGGACTAAAGCTAAAGCAGAAAGGATTTATTGTAAACATTGGGAGTTGCTTAAATTTGAATTGGGCAAGTTTTTCAGAAGTTATTGTAGTACTATTGCTAAACTCAACAGAGCACAAGAAGAGAACATAATTTCTACAATTTCATACCTGTCATCTAAAAGTCCTGATAGCTTATCTGTGGAAGAGACTAATAGTCTTGTTGAGTATCAGTACAGATTGGATGAACTTTATAAACTAAAAGCAGAAGGTGCTTTTGTAAGGTCCAGAAGACGCTGGCTTGAAGAAGGAGAACAAAATTCGGCTTACTTTTTTAGGTTGGAAAAATCTCTAACTAAAAATAATATACATCAGTTGAAAATCGGTAACTCTATCTCTGAAGACCCAAAAGAAATTGCCAAACATTGTTCTGAATTCTATAAGAATCTTTATAGCAGTCAATTCTCTTATGACAGCACTACATCCTTTATGGACTCTTTAGATAATATTAATTATATTAGTGCTTCTGATAAAGATTTTTGTGATCATCCCATCACATTAGCTGAGATCCTTGAATCAATCAAATATTTAAAGGTTAATAAATCGCCAGGTATAGACGGCCTTACTTCAGAATTGTACCAAAAATGTGCACGAGATTTGGCCCCTTTTTTATTAGAAATTATATATGAAAGCATTAGGGTGGAATCTCTCCCACCTACCCTAACTCAAAGTTTAATAACTCTCATCCCCAAGCCTAAAAAAGACTTATTACTAATAGACAATTGGCGTCCAATCAGTCTCTTAAATTGTGATTATAAAATTATTGCTACAATCTTTGCAGCTTGAATTACTATAATTACAGCACTATAATTTTCCTGTTACTCCAAAACAGTTTGCCGTTGTTTTTGGTGCTATCCCGAATGGTGTAATTATGTTATATAAAGGTTATAACAGTGCATTGGCAAGTTCTGAAATGCCTCTCCCAGACCCAGTTGACACATACGTAGGTGGGATATGTTTTAAATCTACTTTAAAAAATAACAGAAATATTCGCTTTCTTTTTCTTAATGATTATGTTTCCACTCCTCAAGCTGTTTCAAAATGTAATAGATCAGCTGAAAATATTCTATGGAAAAAGGTTTGGACACTTCCTAACAAGTATTTATTGGTAAATAAGGTTAAAGAGATTTCTTTTAAGCTTCTTCATCAGTACTATCCTGTTAAAACCTTTATTGTGCCAAAAT
Organism: Oxygymnocypris stewartii; assembly: GCA_003573665.1. Lineage (NCBI taxonomy): Eukaryota > Metazoa > Chordata > Actinopteri > Cypriniformes > Cyprinidae > Oxygymnocypris > Oxygymnocypris stewartii. The sequence goes on from QVTF01018974.1 coordinate 764,118, forward strand.
TCAATTTAAGCATAGATGTGATCTGTACTTTTTGTGACTCTCAACCAGAGACTGTCCTGCATCTTTTTTGGCATTGTGTTCATACAAGGAAACTTTGGCAAGATATTTGCCAGTTCATTGTACATTTCATACACAATGACTTTGAGCTCTTCTTTAAGGATGTTTTGTTTGGAATTTTCACTTCTGAGAAGCAATATAGAAATATTTACTTTCTTTGCAATTTAATTATTTTGCTTGCAAAATATTTTATCCACAAATGCAAGGTTATGAAAGTTACCCCGAACTTCTCTTTCTTTCAAGAAGATATTAAAATGTACATTAAATCTTTATCTACCTCCTATAACAAAAAGGCAATCAAAACTTTAAATGTATGCTCACTTTTTGATGTTTTTATATAATTTGTATTTGAGTTTGTTTTGAGGAGAAAGTTTGTTAGTTGCAATGTGATCTGCTTATCCATTTTATTTATCTTAATTTTTCTCATTTATTTATCTCCTTTATTTTTCATTTAACTTATTTTTTTAATACTTTTTTGAATTGTTATTGCTATGTATTGTTTGGCTTTCTTTGAACTCCTGGCTCTTTTTTTCCTTGGCTTATGTTCTGTTACATTTGTATTTCTAAGCAAATAATAATAATAAAAAAAAAAAAAAAAAAAAAAAAAAAAATTGTTAGCTCTCCCACATCTGTTGTGGTTTTACTCCTGATTTTGGTTGTAGTATTTTTGTGCTTGGCTTTTCGTTTGTGAAACTTTACTCTTCGTTTGCTGTGACTCGAGTCTCGGTTTATCCGAGTTTATTCAAGCCCTTCTCGACAGGTAGTGATGGGACCAGTTCAGCATGTCACGTGACTTACATCGTACTACACGCAGGGTAAAGTTGTCTAAACACACTAGTTTATGAGCGAGTGCCAACTTCTGTATTTTGTTTGTCAGTCAGCATAGTTAGTGGCGTTCTACGCCGAAGATGTTATTTTCCTTGATTTCTTTGTTTAGCTTAGCTTTGATCGGTGCTAGTTAGAGGGTTTTTGTTTTATTATTTTCTTTTCTTTAGCACCTCTTGTCCCTCACTGTTGTTGTCCTTTATCAATTACATTTGTATATAATTTGTAAATAGATGTTTGTTTGAAGGTATTTTGGGTTTGTTTGTATTTACTATTATTGTGAGCTTTGTAATATTGAATTATTTCTCACTAAACGCAAGCTTGATATTCAGTTTTGCCTCTGTCTGCTTTCTAATCGCACAAACCACGCCTTCACAGCAGGGAAAAGTGTTTTAGCTTAAATATTATTTTAATTATTAAATGTTTTGTGTTGCCTCCCAAAACCCTAGACGCCAAATAATTAGGGAGATGTAACATAATTGGGGGCTCGTCCTAAAAAGCGGATGCTGTCTCTTTTGCTGAGGAGTGAGATGTGTTATTTTGTTTCAGGCAGAGGTTTTTGTGAACGTTGGGTTGAGCAAATTTAGTCTTGTGGCACATTGATAAGGTCTGATGGCGTTTAACTTACAGAGTTTCGTTGATAATCCCTCATTAGAGGTGATAGAGAAATGTAGGAAGGATGAGTTGTTAATGATAGCTAATCGCTTCCAAATTACGATTCCAAAGCAATCTTTAAAACAGAAAATTAAGGCGGAATTGATTGATCGTCTAAGTGAATTTGGATTTTTAAGCTTGCCGGATGTAGACAGAAGGGTGGTGCCCATGGAGGAGGAGCAGGATGTTGTGGGAACGGGTATAAGGGAAGGTGAGTTAGCCGCAACCGAGGCGGAGGCTAAAGTTGGGGCAACTCTTTCACCTTTTGAACCTTTTTCGCTAGGTACTCCCAAATCAACAGGGGAGGCAAAGTTGAAAGTGCGGATCGCACGGCTCCATATGGAGGCTCAAGAGAGAGCACAGGCCGGCCAAGCAGAGCTAGATCTGCGTCTACAAGTCCGCAAGCTCGAAATTGAAGCCGAGAAGGAAGTTAAGCTCCGACAGTTGAACATCGAGGCGGCAAAGGTTGCGGCAAGTTCCTCTGTCCAGCGAAACTTCTCTTCAGTAGGTGATAATTCAACTAATTTGAATTCAACCACTTTTGAGGTGGGTAAGCATATTGCTTTAGTGCCAAGTTTTCGTGAATCGGAAATGGATAGTTATTTTAACGCTTTTGAAAAGATAGCGACTTTCTTGAATTGGCCAAAAGAGGTATGGTCGTTGTTGTTACAGTGCAAATTAACAGGTAAAGCTTTGGAGGTTTATTCAACTTTGTCTTTAGAAGATAGCCTTAAGTACGATGTGGTTAAGCTTACTGTACTCAAAGCTTACGAACTAGTTCCAGAGGCCTATAGGCAACAATTTCGTACTCGTAGGAAAAACGCCAGTCAAACCTATGTTGAATTCGCCCGAGACAAGGGAATTCTTTTTGATAGATGGTGCACTTCTAGTAAATCGGATGATTTTTTGTCGCTTAGAGAACTTGAGTTATTAGAGGAGTTTAAACAGTGTCTTCCAGAAAGAATGGTCCTGTATTTAAATGAACAAAAAGTAGTAACAGTACCTCAGGCAGCGGTGTTGGCAGACGAATTTGTGCTTACGCATAGAAACGTTTTTCAGTCGGTAGGCACGGAGAAAAGTTATGTGAAGTCGCCGGTGAAGGTTCAGCAGCCCAAATTGGGTGTTGAAAAGCCCAAAGAAATGCGGGAATGTTTTTACTGTCATAAGAAAGGACATGTTATTGCAGAGAGTTTGTCTTTGAAGCGTAAACAGCAGGCTCAGACAAAAGAGGTTGCGTTTGTGAATACTGTTAGTCAGAGTGCGCATTTTGAGAAGACAAAATATAAAGTCGACAGGGGATATGTTCCATTCCTTTTCAAAGGATATGTGTCATTATCAGGTAAGGAGGAGGATCAAGTAGAAGTGCAGGTCTTGAGGGACACTGGCGCGGCCCAGTCATTCGTGTGTGCAGATGTTTTGCCTTTTTCAGATCAGACATCAGTTGGATCTAGTAGACTGGTCCAGAGTTTTAGTATGGAGATTATGAGAGTCCCTGTTCACCGAATTCACCTGCAAACAGACGTAGTGTCTGGTTTTGTAGAGGTAGGAGTACGTCCGGTCTTACCAGTGAAAGGCGTATCCTTTATTTTAGGTAACGATTTGGCCGGAGGGAAAGTCATACCTTCAATCGAAGTGATCGACACTTTGTCGATAGAGCATAGCTCTGATGAATTGTCTCAGAAGTATCCAAATGCGTTTACTGCTTGTGTAATCACACGCGCTCAATCAAAGAAAGATAATGAGGTGTCTTTGTCTGACTCTTTCTTATGTGTAGATCAGGACACTGAGGAAGGGCCTGAAAATAAGTCTTATTGTCAGTGATCAGGTGAGTGAGGTCGTAGTGAGTGACCCATTGACTTTGACAGTAACTCGTGAGAAATTAATTGAAGCTCAGAAGAATTATGTTTCCCTTGTGAAATGTTTTAAATTGGTTGAGAAGCCAGGGCTTAACAATGTCTCATTGGTTGTAAAGGATGGACTGCTATTGCGGAAGTGGCATAAAAATAACACTACTGACGATGAGTGGAATGTTGTTTATCAGGTGGTGGTTCCCTCAATCTTTCGCCAGCAAGTACTATCATTGGCGCATGATCATTTGCTGTCAGGGCACCTAGGAGTGACAAAAACGTACAATCGTGTCTTACAACATTTTTTTTGGTATGGTTTGAAGCGTGACGTGGTGCAGTTTTGTAAGACTTGTCATGTTTGCCAGTATGCTGGGAAGCCGAACCAGGTGATCCCTCCAGCACCTTTAATTCCAGTTCCTGTTATAGGGGAACCTTTCGAGCATGTGATAGTAGATTGTGTTGGTCCTTTACCAAAAGCTAAGTCTGGTAACCAGTTTTTATTGACTGTTATGTGTACAGCTACCAGATATCCAGAGGCGATTCCACTTCACAAGATCACAGCTCGAGCAGTCATCAAAGCTTTGATAAAGTTTTTTACCACTTTTGGTTTACCGAGAATCGTCCAGACTGATCAGGGTACAAATTTTCTATCCAAATTGTGTGCTCAAGTTTTTAAATCACTTAATATTACACATCGCATATCCAGTGCTTATCACCCGGAGAGTCAGGGATCATTGGAAAGATTCCATCAAACATTAAAAGCAATGCTTAGGAAGTACTGTATGGAGACAGGGTCTGAGTGGGACGAAGGTGTTCCTTTGCTTTTATTTGCAATTTGTGATACAGTGCAGGAGTCTCTTAAGTTCGGTCCATCAGAGTTAGTGTTTGGCCATACTGTGAAAGGACCACTAAAAGTCTTAAAAGAGAGGATGTTAGGCATTGAGGACTCTAAAAAAACAAATGTTTTAGATTACGTGAGCAAGTTCCATGACCGACTTCAGCAAGCATGTATGCTAGCTCGTGAATCATTGACTAAAGCACAGAGTAAGATGAAAATGTGGTATGACAAATCTACTGTAAAAAGATCTTTTGGAGTGGGCGACCAGGTCCTGGTTTTACTTCCTGTTCCTGGATCGGCATTAACAGCACGTTTTTCAGGTCCTTATGAGATCTTGGAGAGGAGGGGTGAGACCGATTACGTATTGAGTACACCAGACAGAAAACGTCAAAAACGGGTGTGTCATATCAACATGTTAAAAGCTTACCATACCAGAGATGTTGCGAAGTCATTTCACGAGAAGGTAGACGATTCCATCCATCCAGTAGGGGTCGTGTGTAATAAAAGTCCAGTTGTTGAACAGCAAGATGATTTGGAAGGCTTGATGGAGGCAGATGCTCCATTTTTGTCTGCCAGATTCACCAATTCCGAAACGTTAGCCAATTTGTCAAGTTTCTTAACATATCTAAACACTGATCAGAGGGAAGATGTTGTTAAACTTTTTAGTAAGTTTTCTTCTATACTAGGTGATGTTCCCACACTTACAAATGTTTTACAGCACGACATTAATGTAGGTGATGCTCAGCCAATTAAACAACACCCTTATAGAGTAAACTTTATTAAAAGAGCTGTAATGAAGAAAGAAGTTCAGTATTTGTTGGAGAAGGATTTGGCTAGTCCTAGTGTTAGTTCATGGAGTTCACCATGTCTTTTAGTACAGAAGCCAGATGGTACTGCACGTTTTTGTACAGATTATAGACGTGTTAACGCTGTAACAGTGCCTGACTGTTTTCCAATGCCAAGAATGGAGGACTGTGTTGACAGCGTTGGCTCTGCCAGATTCGTGAGTAAGTTGGATTTACTCAAAGGATATTGGCAAGTTCCATTAACTCCTAGAGCATCAGAAATTTCATCTTTTGTAACACCAGACCGTTTCTTGCAATACAAAGTTATGGCGTTCGGCTTGCGAAATGCCGCAGCCACTTTTCAGAGATTGATTAATCTAGTTCTTGCTGAAGTTCCGAATTGCAATGCTTATCTTGATGACCTAGTGATTTACTCACAGAGCTGGTCTGAGCATTTATCACTTCTAGAGACTGTTTTTAAGCGTTTACAGGAAGCTTTTTTAACACTGAATTTAGCCAAATGTGAAATCAGTAAGGCTACGGTGACTTACCTAGGTAAACAGGTGGGACATGGACCGGTACGCCCGGTGATGGCAAAAATTTCGTCTATAAACGAATTTCCAGTGCCTAAAACCCGACGCGAGTTGCGTAGATTTTTGGGTATGGCTGGTTATTATCGATGTTTCTGTCGCAATTTCTCCTCTGTTGCTACACCATTAACTTCTTTACTCAGTCCTGCAGAACCGTTTGTTTGGTCATCTGAATGTCAAACGGCATTCGATAATATTAAAGTGTTGTTGTGTAGTGAGCCTGTACTGGCAGCTCCAAATTTTTCATTGCCGTTCAAATTGGAGGTGGATGCGAGTTATGTGGGAGCTGGAGCTGTACTCCTCCAGGAGGATAAGGATGAAATCGATCACCCCATTTGTTACTTCTCTAAAAAGTTTAATAGAAGTCAACGGAATTATTCAACAATAGAGAAGGAAGCTTTGGCTTTGTTGTTGGCAATCCAACATTTCAAGGTTTATGTCGGTTCTTCTACTTATCCTGTGATTGTCTATACTGATCACAACCCGTTGACCTTTATTTCACGAATGCGTAATCAGAACCAGAGATTAATGAGGTGGTTTCTTATTTTTCAGGATTACAATCTCGAGATCCGGTACAAGAAAGGTACGGATAACGTAGTGGCAGATGCTCTGTCTCGGATCTAAGTAATAGTGCCTACTTTGCTAAGTTGGTTCTATCAAACAGACGTATATGTTTGTTTTTAAGGATGAGGGTGTTACGTCCCGTATGGTCTGGGAGGGATATTTTTGCTCTTTTCTCACTCTCACCTCACAGGCCCTGTGATTGGACTATGCTTCCGTCAATCATCAATGCTACTCTACGCGTGGAGGACCAATCAGACGTTAGGGGGCGCGTATAAAGACCCGGATGTGACGCGAGTTCGGGAGAGCGTTTGCATTTCATTTGTTAGCTCTCCCACGTCTGTTGTGGTTTTACTCCTGATTTTGGTTGTAGTATTTTTGTGCTTGGCTTTTCGTTTGTGAAACTTTACTGTTCGTTTGCTGTGACTCGAGTCTCAGTTTATCCGAGTTTATTCAAGCCCTTCTCGACAGGTAGTGATGGGACCAGTTCAGCATGTCACGTGACTTACATCGTACTACACGCAGGGTAAAGTTGTCTAAACACACTAGTTTATGAGCGAGTGCCAACTTCTGTATTTTGTTTGTCAGTCAGCATAGTTAGTGGCGTTCTACGCCGAAGATGTTATTTTCCTTGATTTCTTTGTTTAGCTTAGCTTTGATCGGTGCTAGTTAGAGGGTTTTTGTTTTATTATTTTCTTTTCTTTAGCACCGCTCTTGTCCCTCACTGTTGTTGTCCTTTATCAATTACATTTGTATATAATTTGTAAATAGATATTTGTTGGTTTGTTTGAAGGTATTTTGGGTTTGTTTGTATTACTATTATTGTGAGCTTTGTAATATTGAATTATTTCTCACTAAACGCAAGCTTGATATTCAGTTTTGCCTCTGTCTGCTTTCTAATCGCACACACCACGCCTTCACAGCAGGGAAAAGTGTTTTAGCTTAAATATTCTTTTAATTATTAAATGTTTTGTGTTGCCTCCCAAAACCCTAGACGCCAAATAATTAGGGAGACGTAACAACGATGGTTTGATGTTTGGAAGCCGAGGTTGATTCTTATTTTAATGCATTCGAACAAATTGCGTCTGCTCTACAGTGGTGTAGAGATGTTTAGTCCTTGTTTTTGCAATGTAGGTTAACTGAAAAGGCTCAAGAAGTATGTGCAGCTCTGTCCTTGGAGGACTGTTTGGATTATGACGTTATTAAAGAGGCAATTTTATGTGCATATGAAATCGTACCTGAAGCGTATAGGCAAAGTTTCAGGAATCATAGGAAAAATTCAGGTCAGACTTTTGTAGAATTCGCTAGAGAAAAATGTGTATTGTTCGATAAGTGGTGCACCTTGAATAAGGTTGTAGATTTTCAGGCGTTGTGTGAATTAATCCTCTTGGAGGAATTTAAGAGCTGTATCCCTGATCGCATTGTTGTTTACTTCAATGAACAAAAAGTTACTTTTTTGTCTCAGGCATCTGTTTGTGCTGAGTAGTTTACGTTGACTCGCAATGTGGCTCGCACTGAGAAAATTTTGTCTGTTTCGTCTAATTCAAAAGATCAGTCCTGCTTGAAAGGTAATGTTACAAAAATTTGAAAGGATAGGGAGTGTTTTTATTGTCATAAAACTGGGCACGTTATTTGCTGATTGTCTTGCCTTAAAACGCAAGCAACTAGGCATTGGTACTAAGAATGTTGCCTTTGTGAAAACTGTTGATGTCATTGATGCTGAGAGCTGTGAAAAACTTGACGCCAGTTATCAACCTTTTCTGACGGAAGGTTTGGTATCTGTTGTTGATAAGCTTACAAATCAGCTAAAAATAACCATGCTTCGTGACACTGGTGCCCAACAGTCCTTCATAATGACGGACGCGTTGCCTGGTCCTGAGAAAACTTTCTGTGGTAATCATGTGTAGGTCCGAGGTATTGAAATGGGTACAGTAAAAGTTCCTCTGCATCAGATTTATCTAAAATCAGACTTGTTTACTGGAGTTGTGAAGGTTGGAGTGTGTGATAATTTACCTGTGCGAGGCGAGAACATTCTGGGCAATGACATAGCTGGTGGAAGAGTTATGCCTTGAGTTCCCTGAAGTTTTTTCTGTCTGTGCTATTACGCACGCACAAGCTCGCAAATTGACTGATGCAGATGGCTTATTTTCAACTTTTATAGTCCCTACATTTGTGAAAGATGTGTTGAGGGTTGATGACCACTCTGACGAAAAATCTGTCTTTTCAAGTTCAAAGAACTTGAAATTGCATGTAACACATGATAACCTTATCGCTGCTCAAGAAGATGACTTCACTTTGCATAAATGTTTTTCTTCTGTTGTTTCTCCAGAGGCTGCACAGGGGAGAAAGACTGCTTTTTTCATGGAGAATGGACTTTTGATGCGTAGATGGTGTCTTGGCGATTCAAATGACACCGAATGGAATATGTCAAGCCAGATTGTCGTTCCTGGCTCACGACCATGAATTATATGGGCATCTGGGTATTAAGAAAACATAACACCGAAGATTTAAATATTTCTTCTGTCTTCGATTAAAAACTGATGTGGCGAAGTACTAGGGGTCGACCGATATGTGTTTTTCAGGGCCGATACCGATACCGATTATTACAGATCAAGTAGACCGATAACCGATATTTTAAACCGATATACGTGTCTGGTGTAAAAATTAAAATGAATGCCAAAATTAATAATAACAAGAGCTCTGACAAAAAAACGTTCTTTAAATGCTTTTAAACATGTCTTTAATTCTGAAAACTGTTAATAACAACAACATTAAATAAACAGTAATATTAATAATAACATAAGTACAGAGATCACCCAGAAGCATTCTGTAAACATTTTGTAAAACTTAAAGTAAACGTATTTAGCGTATTGTATGATTATTCTCAACAAAAGTTGTAATAATTGTTGTAGTTGTATTACGTATACAGTAATATATTCGGCTAAACCGAACTTATATTTTGACAGGTTGCCATGAGGACATTTTAAGTTTCTGTAGCCTATGTATATATGATATGACGATCGTTTTACTCAAATGAAACGGTCAAATGCTCATCAAGTGACTCTCCGAGCAGTTCTGGGGATGTTGTTCGTGTATTTATGTCCTCATTTATGCTGAAAACACCACGAGCATCACGCGCTCGAGTATGTATGTGAGCAGTAAATTAAACCGCACGTCTGTGTCATTCATTAACAAAGATGCAGGATTCATATTTAAATAGTGTTTTTGCAGCTTAATATTTATAGATACTAGTCCATAGCGCGAGTCGATTTAAGTGTACTGACCTACTTTTGATTAATTCATCCAAACTTCGACACATTCCATGACATTCCGCGTTATACGGTAAATTCCATTATATGACTGAGTCATTCTACGAAACGGGTGCCATTTCCACTTGGCAATTTTCAAAATAATTTCATTAAGAACAAACTTTTTTTTTTTACTTACAACTTTAAATATACGTTAATCCTCCCAAAAAACATATTTTCCCACCTCAGGCACAAAATCCTTAATAATATTATCAATTTTATTCTGGCAAGAGAGTCTTTCTTTTACCACCCCGTCACGGACAATATGTATGCCATTAGAGTAGTAAAACAAGAAATATATTTTTAAAATCTAACGTTTTCCTAATAGTAAAACGTCCCTTTTTTGGAAACCATCAATAGAAAGTCTGTAATTTAATTTAAATAATTAGTCTTAGCTTTTTAATCTTGAAATATGAATTTGACATTTCAATGGCCTCATTGTTTGCACTGAAAAAACGAATACACTTAAAAAATACAAATAAAGTTACATTTATTTCATTAGTCCACACAACAAGAACATCATTCGACATTAATTTATGTAAAATGTCTTTTCTTTTACATACATTTTTTAACAAAATGACCCCGTGACGGGGTGGTTACTGATGTCACGGAGTTGTTCACTGTGACAGGGTGGTATGGACAAAGTGTGTGTCTATATGGTATGTTTGTTTTAAACTTTATAAAACTGGGGGAGGGGAAACATTAACATTGGATATTTAATGGAGAACTTTGGTCATGCTCTGAAAAACAAAAAAAAGAGCATCATTACAGTGACTGGGAGAGTCGCTTCCACAGATCCCTCTGGATTTCCATGTGGCGGGATGTCACAGGCTGTGGTGCTTGAATGATTTCGAGCACATCATCAAAGAGATACCACAGGAAGTCATCTCTTGGAGGCCAGAAGAACCTGTTGACACCAACACGGTGCATACACTTTACCAGGGCATGCGTTTCATCTGTCTCCATGATGATCCCAGGATAAAGGTCATTGTCATATTTAATCACGCACCACTTCCCAATGAGATTTCCACTTTCCCAAGCAATTGCTTCTGTTGCCACCTTTTGGGCTGTCATGTTAAAAGTGAAATGCTGTGTGGTGAAGCATTGACATCTCAGCTGCTTTTGCGTGGAACACATGCAACTAATTTCCCGGTAAAGGATTTCTCCTGGAGTGAATGTGACCACTTGGTGATTGAGTGACCACACAGTGAGTGAGAGTGAGTGAGAGAGATAGTAAGTGAGTGAAAGAGATAGCGAGTGAGTGAGTGAGTGAAAGAGATAGTGAGTGAGTGAGTGAGAGAGATAGTGAGTGAGTGAGAGAGATAGTGAGTGAGTGAGAGAGAGATAGCGAGAGCGCTCGTGTGCGTGCGTGCCTGCGTGCGTGCGCGCTGGTGCGTGCGTGCGCGCGCGTGCGTGCGTGCGCGCGCGCTCGTGCGTGCGTGCGCGCGCGCTGCGCGTGCGTGCGTGCGCGCGCTCGTGCGTGCGCGCGCTCGTGCGTGCGTGCGCGGCTCGTGCGTGCGTGCGCGCGCGCTCGTGCGTGCGTGCGTGCCTGCGCTCGTGCGTGGTGCCCGTGCGTGCGTGCGCGCTCGTGCGTGCGTGCGCGCGCGCTCGTGCTGCGTGCGTGCGTGCGCTCGTGCGTGCGTGCGTGCGTGCGTGCCCGCTCGTGCTGGTGCGTGCGCTCGTCCGTGCGTGCGTGCGCGCGCTCGTGCGTGCCCGCGCTCGTGCGTGCGTGCGTGCGTGCGCGCGCGCGCTCGTGCGTGCGTGCGTGCGCGCGCGCGCTCGTGCGTGCGTGCGTGCCCGCGCGTGCGTGCGTGGGTGCGTGCGTGCGTGCGCGCGCTCGTGCGTGCGTGAGGAGTGGTGGTGCGTGAGGGTGCGTAGTGCGTTGTGGTTGTGAGTGAGGTTCGTGAGTGTGAGAGTGATGCGTGAGTGAGTGTGAGTGAGTGCCTGGAGTGAGTGAGTGTAGTTAGTGCGTCGGCGTGTGTAGTGAATGGATAAGTGCTAGTGAGTGTGAGTGCGTGATGGAGTCTAGTTGAGTGAAGAGAGTGAGTGGGTGAGTGAGTGAGTGAGTGAGTGAGAGAGATAGTGAGTGAGTGAAAGAGAGTGAGTGAGTGGGTGACAGTGAGTGAAAGAGATAGTTAATGACATAGTGATTGAGTGACATTGTAAGTGAATGAATAAACAAAACAGGGTTAAGTTAACAGAAAAAAAATGATTAGCCTATATTAGAATCCTTGATTTCACATTCAACTGGGAAGCAGAACCACCCCGTCACATCCCTTACCACCACGTCACAATAAAACATGTGACGGGGTGGTATGTGACGGGGTGGTAAATATCATCCCAAAATGGCCGCAGATCTCCCATGTGGTCAAGTTCCTCACCTAGCATACATGCATTCTATCTGAAATATAATTTTATTTGCATTAATAATGTAAAAAAATATATAAAAATTAGTTTTCCCTCTCTATCATGCGTGACGGGGTGGTTGGTTTGAGCTTGACAGAGCCTGCCTAACATGAAAAATCAACAAATAAAGAATGTAGAGGAATGTCAGTACTTGCCTGTTTTTGTTCTTGGCGGCAACAAGGCTCCAATGATATCACTTCCGCTTTGTGATGTCATTTAAAGCAACAGTACATTATTTATAGATAAAACAAGTTAGTGTGACGGGGTGGTAAGTCAAATTGAGGGACACACACAAATCATAAAATATTTACAAAAAAATAAGGTTTATTTTGAATAAAATATATCTCATGTGAAAAGGGACACAAATATATCCTGAAAATAATATATATATTTTTTTAAATACATAACTTATTTGGTGATATTTTAGATGCAAATGTCATGTTGGTCAACACGGACATGTGAAAATGGCTATGTACTAATGCAAAATTATTAAAAATAGTATGTTATTCTTTCAAATTGTATTTTATATCATATATCATGTTAACAATAACACTTGAATGAATAACTTTAAGCTTTGTAAGCACATTTTGGGACATTTTTGTGCCTTAGGCATCTCATCAAATGTTGCGGACCCAAATGGCACCCGTTTCGTAGAATGACTCGACTGCATTCCGCGATTCCGCCCGCATTTTCCGCATCGCAGACATCATAGGTTATATTGAGGTGTTTTGCAACTTCAGCAACGTCTGCTGCTGCTTTACCTTTGAGAGACAACTGATGCGTGATCACTGAGGCAGCTCCAGTTAGCAAGTGCTCTCGGTGTGAGACTGCCTTCAGTTTTCCGCATTGATTGGTCGGACTCGTGACTCTCTACATATCAGATGAGCGGTGGGCGGAGATTGCTCTCAGAGATTGAGAGATCGCCTCACTCTCACAGTGTTGAGCCCAGACAGGCTGCATCGAGCCAAATAGTGCATTTAAACATTAAATAGTTTCACCTGTATTATTTATTCACCAATAAATAATGTCACCTGTAAATAGTATGTTTGTTTGCATAAATAAAAAAAAAAAAATAATTATCTGCAAATCTGTTTTTAAAATGGCCGATATCGATAATCGGTAAAATGCTTAATATCGGCGCCGATAATCCTCCAGGCCGATAATCGGTCGACCCCTACGAAGTACTGCAGAACGTGTCAGACCTGTCTATTCTCGGGTAAGCCGAACCAGACTTTTCTGTGCTCTCACCAATACCGGTTTTGGGGGAACCTTTCTAGCATGTTATTGTTGATTGTGTGGGTCCGTTGCCCCCCCCAAAAAGCTGGTAATCAATACTTATTGACAATGATGTGTGCAGCGACGCGTTTTCCCGAAGCGATCCCACTGAGGAAAATCACTGCACCTGTAATAATTAAAGCACTGATGAAATTCTTTTCACTGTTTGGACTGCCCAAAGTTATACAGACTGACTGAGGTACAAATTTTATGTAAAATCTTTTTGCTCAAGTGTTAAAACCTTGAAACTTTCTCACAGGATTTTGAGTGCGTATCACCCAGAAAGCCAAGGAGCTTTAGAAAGGTTCCATCAGACAAGGCTATGCTTTGTAAATACTGTATGGACACGGGTAAGGATTGGGACGAGGGTACACCTTTAGTCTTATTTGCTGTGAGGGAAGCAGTGCAGGATAGTTTAGGGTTTAGCCCTGCAGATCTGGTTTTTGGTCATTCTGTGGGAGGTCCACTTAAGATGCTCAAAGAGGACATGTTTTATATGGAGACAAGTGTTAAAACGAACATACTGGATTATGTCAGCAAATTTTGCGAACGACTGCACCAGGCTTGTTCAGCGGCAAAAGAGGCGTTAATTAATTCAAAATTCACAATGAAGAGTAACTTTGATCGTAAATCTGTTCTGCGCGATTTTAAGGAAGGTGATTAAGTGCTGTTTTTATTGCCAGTTGTCGGTTCTACCCTTTCGGCACGCTTCTCGGGACCGTATGAAGTGCTAAGAAAATTGAGTAATGTTATTCGCATTCCTGATCGGTGAAAGAAATCTTGCGTGTGTCATGTGAATATGCTGAAGTCGTTTCATGCTCGAGAGATGTTGCAAAGGTTGAGCAACCTGAAGTTGCTAATGTACCGGTTACTACACTGGTTTGTGAAGATGATGGAATAATCATTAGACACACGTACCAACAGTGCGCTAGGTTTAAGAACTCTGAGATTTTAGCTGACTTAAATTCTCACTTATCTAATTTGACTGATCATCAGAGACGTGATAAACATGACATTGATGCCAGTAATGCTGTTCCAGTGAAACAGCATGCTTATCAAGGTAACACTCTGAAACGCTCTGTGATGAAAACCAAGGTGGAGTATCTGTTTGAATGTATTGTCTTTGATTTGAAGTTGATTTTACCAAATGCTTAATCATCAGTTATTTGATAATTTAATTAAACAGTTTCAATGAATATTCTTTTATTTTCATGATTTTTGGACAGTGTCTGTGAGTTGCTTTAAAAGTATAAATGTAAATTACTTTGAAAAAGCATGAGTTTAAATATAATGCATACTGAGATATATACACTGAGTGTATATTTGGTCCAGAAACAGAATAGATTTTGTCTAAATTAACCTTAAATTACGTAAAAAATATGTCCACTGACCACATTTGAACTAGTTTTTAACCTTGTGTGGAGATTTCATGAGGGTCTATATCAGATGTGCAGAACACATTAAAAAAAGACATCATAAAAACTTTCAATCTGGCTCCTCAGTGGACGTCTTTTCAACGTCTGCAAAGACATAACAAGAGATCCACTGAACATAACTTTGCCCAGTGGGTTCTCTGACCGTGCTTGATTTAAACACAGGCTCTACTCTCCAGCACAATGGTGACCCACAAAACACAACCGGAAGTTGGCTGTTAGGTTTTACAGTATTTTGCTGGGTTTTTTCTTGATTTTACAGTGAAATACCGGCAGCTGTGGTTGCCAGTAATCTACTGTTTTTTAATTTACAGTGTATTTCTGTTAAAATTACGTTTGTGTATTTTTTTTTCATCTCACACATTTAACCCCTTTAATCCCACAGCAAAACCCTTGGTTTTAAAGAGCACTTATATGTCCACACTACAGAGTGTTGAAGTAACACTGAAGTTAATGAGAGAATGAAATGACTAATTAAATGAGGATTGAGCTTTAGTGATGAACACCTGCTGTTAACAAGTAGAATCACCAAAGGAAAGAGAAACAAAACTTACAGCCAAAGCCGAAGTTCAAATCAACTGAAATAAAACACATTAAATCTCTGAAGATCTCAGCAGAGGCTGATTAAACAACTCCACAAACAGCATCACCAGCTTCTTATTACAAAACACTTTGACTGTATTTCTGTCACATGTGTACAAAAGCTCTTATTGAGATTTTAAGTATTGTACTTTCATTTGAAGTCACCATATTTACGATCAGTGCTTGCTGTAGTTGGGCTCTTGAACCTTAACTTTTTAAAGCGTATTTGGTTGCTTTAATTAATTGTTTATTAAGTATAGTTTTTAAAACAAGACCAGCCAAAATACTCTATTATCAGGTAAGACTGATGTTTGTGATGTCAAAACCATCATGACCTAATCTAATTCACTGATCTAATCCAATGTTTAATCTGTTATTAAATATGTGATACGTTAATATGTTTAAACTGCACCATTGACACTACAATTGACACTACATTGACACATCAAATGTTAGGAAACAGTTCTAAGCACAATATGCTCAAATTAACATATTGATCTGATGAATAACTTAAACACACACAGACATCAACAATCAGCGTATGAATCTCAAAATTGGTGACAATCAAAAATGATTAAACAAATTATAACAAATAAAACATCGGTTCAACCCTGAATATCACGAAACAGTCTACTGAAAAGTCACAATCAAAACAACACCAAAATAAAAGCTAATAAAGAAAATAGTAAATCTTTTTAAAAAAATTACTATATAAATTTAGAAAAATGTATAAATGCCGCAATGAATGCTGGGAGGTGTGTACTGGCACCCAGATGCTTTGCGACATGAATTGTTTTGTTTATTATTGAATGTCACCATTGTTGTGGATCATGTGCTGATTTTTGGTGTCTGTGTGTCTAAATGATGCTGTGGATCTGAAAGCTTAGTGCATAAAACATTTTTTAATTCCATTATGGTAGATTGTCATCTTATTTTGAAGAGTAACATTATTATTATAAACTATATTGAATTAATTACTAATCACCCACATATTTTGACACATACTAAGATCAGTGAGTCAGGAAATCAGTTGATTATGACCATCAGCAATTAAACAAAACTTGAATACAATTTCTCCTGGCTTTTCTTACTATAACAACCAAACTGAAACGTTTTAGAGTCAAGGGTCAAGAGCATAACTAAATCAAACACTGATCACCAAAATGGTAAGGTCAAACAAAACATTTGAAAAAAAATATAACCCTCTGTTAATTCATTGATATATAGTGGAGCTGTAATGCTGTTTGTGGATTTGTTTAATCATCCTCTGCTCTTTTATTTCAGTTGATTTCATTTAAGGCTGTGGCTGTATGTCAGTTGTAGTTTTGTTTCTTGTTCTTTCCTTCAGTGATTGTGTTTGTTAACAGCAGGTGTTCATCAGTGTCTGAATTCACTCATATGTCCTCAATCACTCTGTCTAGTGGACAATATAGTGAACTAATGTAGGAACTAGTGAATGAGGGTGTAGGGTTTGGTTTCAGACACAGTCTATGAGTGTCGACTCTGAGGCTAAATCGACAAAATCAAGCAAACGCCGCAATTTTTGCTAAAGCTTGCAAATTTTCGTAATTGCCGCAAATTTTTTCGCAGATTTTGGGCTTAGATACGTCCCGTGACGTCATCACAACGTGCATTCAGTCAAAGGTTGTTTCTCGGTTTGAAAAATGGAATGAACATCCTGCATTCTCATCATGCCCGATTTACAAGAGCTACACTGGACAAACGAACCAAAAGTGGAACGAATCCGAGCTACTTGTTTGGGCTACGAGGCGCAAGACCATTTATCTGCTCGGGCCAGAGCAGCGGGCTGCTCTCGATCACGCGACACCCTTATACACAGCACTGGGAGATACAGTGAAGAAAGTAGTCGAATTAGTCGATTTATTTGATCTGCATCTCAACTACCCAGACAGCACAAGTACATCTGTAAGACGTTTGCTAAAGATCTGGGAAACATCTGCCTTGTAATCTGATAAAGGTCTCAGAAGCAGTTTTACATGCAGTCTAATAATTGTCTATTTGACATCTATCAATTATCTAATCTCCGAGATGTACATGTGCGATTAGGGTGAGTGCTTTACTGTCAGGTGCTGGTGCCACTTTCTGTAGAACTTAATGGCACTGGTGTTCTCAAGTGTTAGTCTGGAGCGCTACGATGGTTCTCGAAGTCAGAAAAGTCATAACAATGTTAGAAGAATGTTGTCTGTGGTATATTTTCACTGCAAAACAATAAGAAATGCCGCAAATATCACCGCAAATTTTGAGAAATACCACAGCAAAAGCAGTCATTTTAGGCCACAAAAATCTGAAAAAAGTCCCGCGAAATCCTGGAGGGACTGGTTATAAAAAGGGCAACACAAGTTTGGTGCTCAGCACCAACAAATCTGAACACTTTTTAACTACTTAAGAAACACTTAAAAAATTGCTGGGAGCTGAAGTTAAGAAATCACTCAATAATAACAAAATAAACGTGTATTTGTGTGTGTATGAAGAGATGATTAAACTCGCCTGATACTGTCAGTGTAACTGCATCACTCGTAAGTGACCAGCGTGATCCTTCTGTGTCTGATCCATCACAGTAGTATTTACCTGCGTCAGACTCAGTAACAGAACTGAAAGTGTGTTCCTGTAGTTCACTGAAAACAGTGACTGAACCTTCTTTATACCATCTGTATCTCCAGCTAGTGACTCCTTCATCATATATGTCACATCTGAGAGTGACTGTCTCTCCTCTGAACACATGTTGAGCAGGTTTAATGGTCACTCTGGGTTTTGGGCTTTCTGCACAATTACAAGAATTCACAATGAAAATAATGTAAATAATAAAATAATAAAACGAGCTGTTTATACTGTATAAACTGTTTATTAAAAAACTCACATTGTATCAGGTTAGACTGAAATGTTGTTCTTTATATTCATTTAGTGTCTTATGAAACATTTTCACTAATTTCTCAGAGCAGTTCATTATGTGAGGAAATATATTTGCTGTGTATTGTCACTGCTATTGGTTCACTGAAATATATTCCTCTAGTCACAACACGAAATAACTTAAGAAGGTGTATTTATAATAATGTAAAATCATAACACTCTTTTTACAGCTAGTTTGTAACAGTGTAGAATCACTCATGTGTGAATATGTGATGAAATTCATTCACCTTTAGTCTGTCCAGAGTGGATGCTTGAAATCAGCACTAAAACACAAAAAGAAAATGTCAGCATTGAGCTGATACTGCATTACATTAGAAATATGAAGGTATATTCTTCTTTCTTTGCTTGTAAAACACCATTCATTTACTCTTAAATGTTTCTCAGATTCACAACACAGGAGTCAATTTTGGTAACAATTTATTTTGATGGTCCCTTTTGAGCAGTGGTGTAGTGGACCACTTCTTTACCAGTCTGCTTTGCGTATACTTCTAAATCCCCTCTGATGCACATCATTCATTAGTTTGCTGCATTAGGGAAAATCATGACAGTCCCCCACATGAATAGCTAATGCATTCACATGTAAAAAAAAAAAAAAACACTAACATTTCAATCTAGTTTTGTAATAAACTAAAAACTGACACAAATAAAAGTAAAAATACTTCAAAAAGCCTATCTTTTTGGCACACAGAGAAATCAAGATTCAGCGTATGAACCTCAATAACGTTGACAAAGAGTATATTCAGATAAACAGATCAACTCTGAACATCATAAAACAAAAGTCACATAAGCTACTAAAAAGTCACATAAAAACATCAAAAAGAAAAGAAAAAAGACTATTCTGCTCATAATTGATTCATGCCGCAATGCATGATGGGAGCCATGGATGAGTTTTGATTGGTTATAACATGCTGGTTTAATGTTCACTGTTGTTGTGATTCTCACGCTGATTCTTGATGTCGGTGTGTTTAAAGAAGACAAATCTTACGCCTTTGATCATAACAAGTTATATAATCATGTCTGTTTATAGTTAGAATGCCAGGGGTCCGTTCTTCGTACGTCGCTAACTCAGTTAGCTGGATTTGATTGTTGATGATTTCACTTGATCTTGGATTGTTTGGTTCTTCGAAGCTCATCCCGGAGTTGCTGTCATAGCAACGGGTCTGTAAGCTTAAACCTGCTCGGGAGCAGGCTTATTTCATGTAAGCAGGATTAGATCGCATCCTTTTAAGCAGACTTGATACTTAAAATATGTCCCAGCCACTGCTACTTTATTACAAGTGTACCCTACTGATCCAGGGACAATAATTAAAAATAATAATCATTTAAAAATATTATAATAGTGTTGTGTCGTTTATAATACTATAGACACAGCCAGTTTTACTCACTGAAAGATGTAGTCGTCATAAAATAATTACTAAATAATTGTATTATTGCACAGTAGTAAGTATACTACACCACCTGTCAAAATGATTGATTGACAGGTGGGCGGGGCTTCTGGTATAGGGGCGGGACTTCCGGTGTAGGCGGGACTTCCGGTGTAGGCGGGACTTCCGGTATAAGGCGGGACTTCCTGTATAAGGCGGGACTTCCTGTATAATCAATCATGTTATAATGACAGTAGGTTTTGATGTTTTTGACAGGTGGTTTTGATGGTTTTGATGTTATTGACAGTAGGTTTTGATGATTTTGACAGGTGGTTTTGATGGTTTTGATGTTTTGACAGCAGGTTTTGATGGTTTTGATGTTTTGACAGCAGGTTTTGATGATTTTGACAGGTGGTTTTGATGGTTTTGATGTTTTGACAGCAGGTTTTGATGGTTTGACAGCAGGTTTTGATGATTTTGACAGAAGGTTTTTGTTTTTGAAGGCTGTATAATAAATGACAGCAGGTTTTGATGTTTTTGATGATTTTGACAGGTGGTTTTGATGGTTTTGATGTTTTGACAGCAGGTTTTGATGTTTTTGATGATTTTGACAGAAGGTTTTTGTTTTTAAAGGCTGTATAATAAATTACAGAAGGTTTTGTCTTTTGAAGACGCTGTTATCAGGAAATTCCCCTCCCACCCGCCGCTTCCCATAGCAGCGTATCTAGGGCTGTGCTGTGAAAAACTGTGAAGACTGTTCACAGCTGTGAACAAAAGTTGATTGTTTATAAAATAGCTTACTAAAAAAAAAAAAAAAAAATCTGCACATCTGTGTGTGTGTGTGTGTGTGTGTGTGTGTGTGTGTGTGTGTGTGCGTGTGTGTATGTGCTTAACAGGCACGGTCTGTTAGATCTCTCCTACATTATCTTTATCGATAGTAGTTCTTCCACGGGAGTCGCCCTGCCTGTGACAGTTTGACGTGAAATATGTCCATATGTCTCTCAGGTCACGGACACATTGCGAGATAAGGTACCAAAATGCATAGTGCAATGACGCCATCTATTGGACACAACCGTGTTTTTTACCCAATATTTGACCATCATATATATACAGGTGCGGAGGACAAATCCAATATATCCTCGGACAAAACCTTTTGTGCTACATCATATCATCTCTCTCTCTCATCAAAATGCAGAACACGGTGAGTATTTTTCTCTATATTTTATGCTATGATGTAATACAATGATGCTTTAAACATGCGTGCTGGTATTGGTGTGTTTTATCAGCTATAACTAAAATCTGCATTATTGTTTTAATCATTGAGTTATTGGGTACAGTGTTTTTCTGTAACATTGTTTTATTTTAAAAACAATCTTTGTCAGGCAATATTTATTTTATTCAAGTGTTTTAAACATGTCTATTACTTTTTCATCTCAAAAGATTTTTTAGTCATATCAGTTTATTATAAATGTTTTGCAGGATTGTTCTACCGCAATGATGTTTTAATTAGTATTGTTTCAGTACACAAAAACAATACATAATGTTATGCTTTTTTTTTACCATTGCGTTACCCAGCGGCTTTTATTATGAAAAGACTGAGCTCCTGTCACAGGAAGTGTCCGGCCCCAGTTATCAGCTATGCTACGATTCTGTTTGCTATGTATATTTTTCAAGTCTGCTTGCATTAAATCAGCGTCCCGTCATAGCGTTATTCATGTATTTTTTATTAAGATACCACCGCGTTACTGTCGGAGCTCCCGGCTGTGAAGCATGACTCAGAACCGACCCCTGTTAGGAAATGCATGGTTTAGCTTAGCAGCGCGTGCTACGTTGCTAACTGCTCTTAAATGAGCATGATATCGTGTATCAAAAAACTAGTTTTGACGTGTATCTGTTTCACAAGGCAGATCGACCTGTTTTTGATATTTTAAAACATAAAAGCTCGTTTTTAGCCACTGTCTTAAACACATCCTGTTACTGATACGTGTGGCTCACCAGCTCTCCGGCACCACCCGGTGTCCCGGAGTTAAAACTACATCCTGTTATGGTGAAATTGTGCGCTCTCCGGCACCACCCGGTGTCCCAGAGTTAAAACTACATTCTATTATGATTAAATGATGGCCCTAGAGCACCGGGGTGACATAACATTCTGAAAATTAATTACATTTTTCAACGTCTGCCTGTAGGTTCGTCATCAGACAAGCATAAAACGACTCACATGTGTTTTCCATTCATAACAGGATTTTTCGCCCGCAGGTTCGAATGTTGAAAGCGACGCTCTTGATGGTAATGATGCATGTAAGGACTGATATTTTTCTACTCTTTTATAAAAAAAAAAAAAAAATAATAATAATAAAAAAAAAATAATAAAAAAAAAATGAACATTTTAATTGTCTCTCTTTTTATTCGCAGTGAGCCCTCAGGTGGTCGAAGCGGACAGCGCGACTGATGGTAAAACAAGACCCATCGCCTATGTCATGTTTTTCTTAACGTTTATGAGAAATCTAATTTATTATTTATTTTAGACTTCATTCAGTTTATTACGCAACCCGGCTTCCCGCTGGTTGACGCCATTCAACAGGATAATGAAGACCACACCGTCGTCGTAGCAGATAGACGTGACGTACCTGACCCCACTCCAACGCACTCTGTGGATCAAATAGTTCCTACCGGCTCGGCTTTAGACCAGACCGCCGGACCAAGCGGCGAACCTTTGAGAAAGAAGACTAGAAAAACGGATCGTTCTACCTCACCGGCCTGTCCTGAGAGAAAACCGGTTCGTTTTACCCCGGCGATCAGTCCTGAAACCAGTCCTGACAGGAAAACTCTTTGTCCGACGCCGCCGAGCAGTCCTGCGACGAGTCTTGACAGCGTATTTCTTTACGGTAAGACTATCTACATTATTTAAACTCAAATTGAATCATACCATTAAGATTTTTGTGTTATATTTCTACACAGCAGGTTCGGGTTATAGCCCTGACCACATGACGAGTTGGAATACGCCTCAACGCATCACTTGGACAAGCACAAAGGCGGGTCAAACATCATATCCTTTTAACTCACCGCCGGAAGAAGACATTGAAGTTGAAGAAGTGCCGGCGGTGTCTCACTCGGGTGACGAGCCACTCACCGATACTAGGCGCAATAATTCAATAGAGACATTAGGTCAAGAGTTTCACGACGCACAGATTGATATAAACAACAAATACATTGAGCTGCGTGACGTACAGGATGATATAAACAGCAATTTGACTGCGCTGCGTAGTGAGTTGCGTGAAGCACCCAACGAAACCCGTCGCGCATTAGACACATTGGGGCGCGAGGCTCGCGCCTCTCATCTCGAGACACGTAGCCGATTGGACACACAGGATCGCTTCATTCAAAATGCGGTCGATCAAACATTTCGTCGTATCCAGACCATGAGATCAACCCTGGATCAGGAATTTAATAGAAGCGATCGTAGGGTAACTGAATTCCATCGCGAATTGGTACTCATGTTTCATCATCTTATTCTCGTCATCATTGATGGTACAGAGGAGTAAATTCAATATAGATGTATTCCATTAAACTTTTATGGTTGTAGTTGTTTTTCTTCACCTATCATGTATTGATTTTTATATTCCATCTATGCTTTGATTTTTATATTCCATCTATGCTTTGATTTTTATATTCCATATACTCTATGATTTTGCATGCTTTCTATACTCTATGATTTTGTAATATTTCATGTTTTGGTCTGAAATCTAAAATGGATGGGTCAAAAAGCTTTTGCGCAGACGACGACACAGAACTGTCACCGGACGAGATTGAAATGCTAAGTTTGCTGCCGGACGAGCTTTTAATGCTTCCGGATTCTTTAGAACAGTATTTGTTTAATCTAGAATCTTCGCAATCCCCCACTAATTTGGATCTTTTTGAATTAGCTGTAAATCCAAATATTAATTTGTACGATCATGTGCTAAGCGTAGACAACAATCCTGTTGTACAATATGGTGGTGTTTTAAATAATCAACTCCCAGCATGTACCGACACCGATCCTGACTGCGACGACACAGAGCACCATGACAGTGATGATACTTCACAGCCATCGACCAGCAACACGAGACCCACATCAGGTAATGTTGACGCTTTACGCGAGACTGAGCCTAATAAACAGAGTCGATTAAGCCGTACGGAAATTGATACGCTGATTCGAGAAGGTGGGTTCGTTAACGGATATCACGTTTTACCGCGACCTCGGTTCAACAGTGTGTCGTTGAGAAGGAGCATGAATCTGAGAGAGATTAACTCTACAGATTTGGCCTCTTATCACACTTCCTTACACGGCATGTTGAGCGAGATCGTCGCCTTCGCTAGAGAAATCGGTCACGATGCCCCCGTGATCAATATGACCATGTCGGCACCCACTCTACAAACACCTATCAGCGGTGTTCTCACACCCGGTAATGATTATGACGTGGATTCGCTTATGGATCAATTTGAAAGAGTTTTACAGAGCAACGAGCAGTTATTATCGGACGACGTTGTCGAGATCGACGCTGCCGTAGCCATGAACAGACAAGGAGGTGGTCGACGACGTAAACTTACAGATCTGGCCGTTGATCAGGTAATCCAAAAAAAAAAAGACGAATTTGTTCTGTCCCATAAATTTGTCAAATCAATTGTGTTTCTCTATTTGTCTCGCTCGTTTTCTTAACCCCCAACTACCCGAGAGTGAGTTAGAAAAACTGGCTGTCACCATCCAAAACAGCGTCGGCTTCTCAATTCAAGACCGAATCGCTCTTAGCGACATAGCTTCGTTTGAACGAGCACTAGGCATTAAAATCGTTGTATTTCACAGATCGAATGCCATGGTCTTAGAAACGTACAAAAATTGTGACGAACTCCACCCTAAAACGGTGTTCCTCTATCTACATGATGATCATTACTACATGATAATGAATCTGACCGGGTTCTTAGGTTCGCCATACGTCTGTCAATTTTGTTACAAAAGTTACACCAACCGCAGAGACCATCGATGTAAGCAAGCCTGCAATGTCTGTTTTGACGCCGAATGTCACAGGTTCCCTAAAAGAACCATACATTGCCCCGATTGTTTGCGTTACTGTAAATCGAGCTATTGCTTCGAAATGCATAAAAAGAACCCCCCTCCCGGTCAAGAATCCCCCTCCTGTGATATTATCAAATACTGCAAACTATGCGGCTGGCATTACTACGTTAAAGCGGGTGACAAGAAAACAAAACACATATGTGCCCCGGACAAATGCGTCCATTGTCGAGAACGTCTGACGGGCCAGGGATCACACCAATGCTTCATACAGCCCCTAGAGCCTAAGGAGCCATGCGAGAAATACATCTTCTACGATTTTGAAACGCGTTACGAAAACGGTAGACACGTGGCTAATTTTGTTTGCGCAATCACATTCAAAGGGAAGAAATTTACGGCTGAGGGTACCGACTGCATCGCTAAGCTAATCAACCGCTTCAGACACCCCCGATATTATGGCTACTGCTTCATAGCTCATTACGCCTCCAGATTCGACGCCTTTCTGATTCTCGAGTATTTTTGCAAAGCCGGGATTGCTATTGAGGTCATAATGCAAGGATGTAAAATAATTTTCATGTACGACGAATCGTTTGGCCAACGATACATCGATAGTTACTCATTTTTTCCAATGTTCCTTGCCAAAATGCCCGTAGCGTTAGACTTAACGACGACTGAAAAAGGCTACTTCCCCCATCTTTTCAACAGGGTGGAAAACGAGAACTATTTCGGACCATACCCCGACAAAAAGTTCTACAACTACGATAACATGTCGGATAAAGACCGTGAAAAGTTTGATGCGTGGTACAGCACAGTTGAGGGCAAGTGGTTTGACTTCAGGAAAGAACTGTACGCGTACGGCGTTAACGACGTCGTCTTATTACGCGAAGGTTGCATGAAATACCGGGAGGCATTCATGCAATGCGCCGGACTTGACCCTTTTGGCTTCGCGACGCTCGCCGGCTGCTCGATGGGGGTCTTTAAAACACATTATCTCGGCAGAAACACGCTCGCTCTCACGCATAACAAAGCGTACATCGATCAGAATAAGTCCTACTCAACATTGTGAGGGATAAAAAGACTCTCACGTTGCACAACAAATCAGTCGTTAAAAGGTTTAAGGTGGTGTATAATAAACGCAGACTTTTGCCCGATTTCACCACGCTTCCTTATGGCTACTGATCAGATGATGATGCACAGAGGGTCGATGGATGTTTCCGATTTTGATTTCAGACTACAACATCCATTTAGTTGTGTTATAAGCGGACCGTCCAATTCTGGAAAGTCTTATTTTGTGAAACTTTTGTTGGAAAAAGGTTTGAATTTAATTTCCAAGAAAATTGAAAACATTGTTTGGTTGTATGATTGTTGGCAGCCTTTGTACGATGATGTGCTTAAATTGTACGACATTAAATTTGTGCAAGGAATACCAGAGAGTCTGAATGATGATGATTTGCTACCCATCACTAAACCAAATCTTCTCATCGTGGATGATTTGATGCAGCAAGCCAGCGCAAATTCGGAGCTTCAAAGGGTGTTTACGCAGTACGTCCATCACCGCAATCTTAGCGCTATTTATATAGTGCAAAATTTATTTGTACAGGGTAAATCCAGCCGAACCATCAGCTTAAACGCCAATTATATGATTCTGTTTAAAAATCCTCGGGACGTCAATCAAGTAGCGATGCTAGGACGCCAAATGTACCCCGGAAACACAAAATACTTTATGGAGTGTTACCACGATGCGGTCAACCAACCTTTCGGCTACATAATGATAGACTATAAAGCAAAAACTCCCGAGCAGTACCGTCTCAGAACAGGATTGCTTTCCGACCGTCAAGTGGTTTATATCCCGAAAAAAAGAAGAAGAACGTGATCAAATCACCATGTCCGCCAGACTTTGTAAACATCTGCCGGTGTTAAAACTGCTACATAAAGCATCTCCTAAACAACGGCGTCTTATTTTACAATCGGCGTCCGACGAATTCATTTTATCGCTGTGTGAAGTGGCGCTTAACATCCTCTATGGGACTATTCCGGTCAATCCGCAACAGTACTGAAAACTGAAAAAGAGAAAAGCCGAAATTAAATTTGTAGCCGATAAAAAAATCGGCATAGCGGCAAAGAAACGAGTCTTCAACCAGAAGGGTGGATTCCTTTTACCGCTCCTGAGCGTCGCCGTACCCTTTCTTTCGAGCTTGATAGCAAACAGATAGGATGGAGTACGCCGAGAAGATGTATTTAGTCCCGCAGCATCAACTGGATAAGGCGAGAACTGAAAATGTTCGCGAGACTATTCAACAGAGCGTGGAAAACGATTTGGACGTCGCCATGAGAAATATTTTACTCCGCACTGATTTGAACTCGTACGAAAAAGCAAAACTTTACACAAATACCCTGAGCAGGTTTTTGACCATCGTTAAACAAGGCGATCGCGAGAGCGGTGTTTTAACGCAGTCGTTACCCGACCCCACTCATAAAGATGAAGTACCGTCCGTGGCTAGCGTCGAAGACGACGGTGCTGAGGAACATGTGGTGGATGAAGTTCTGAAGAATGTACCTTCGAGAAGTGTGAAAAACAGCAGATACATATTAGACAAGATGTCTAAAGCTAAAGGACTAAGCGCGTGGAACGAATCGGGGGAGTTTGTGTTCAGGGGTAAAGCCATACAAGGCTCACACATGGTCGATTTGTTAAAAAATGTCACGGCCCCGCAAAAGGTTCGTGATAACCGGAGACCTGTAGGATGGTCAGAGTTTCTACGTGCCTTTGCCGAATTAAACATCCCTTTTTCTACAGTGCCGAATCAACAGGTCAGGAGCACAATTAAATCTCTAAAGAGTAAACCCGACACCCCGCCCCGTGTCAGACCTTCTAAAAGAGCACGAAGACATTCACGCTCCGTGTTTCCAGAGTCCGAAGACTCTGTGTTTAAATCCCCGACTATCGATCCAAGACAATGGTTGGAATTTTAACGAATCCTTTCATGTGTGTGTGTGTGTGTGTGTGTACATTAATATGTATCTTATGATTAAATAAAAAGACAATTAAAAATATAATGGTTTTAAGATTTTTTTATTTATATGTCAGACATGTCTGCACACAGTGAATGCAGGAAAACATTTTATAATTACAAACATACGGTCTTAATCTCTTCACAAATAGGGACACCATTTTATCATTTTTAATATAATCATCGGTGTATAGTTTCATCACATGGTTATAGTCGTATCCACTGGCTAAATGATATAGAAAAAACACACAGTGCTGACCGCAGGTATCCGATGAATAATCCTGGACTCGTCTGTCGGAATATAATACGTCGGCGTCGTTGGCTGCTAGAAAGTTATTGATGGTGGTTGGAAAGCGATGGCTGTTGGGCGGATTGCCGAAGCTGTCGAAAAAACACGTGGGCCCGTCTTGGGTTAAATAAACGGCGATCCAGTGCTCACCTGGTAGCCTAGCAGGGTGAGTGTTAATGATACAGGCCGACGGTAAGATCCTCATGGGTTTTTTGGGAAGTTGATCGCTCGGTAGAACGCCGAGAAAATGAGTCCTGCATGTAATTTTATCCATGATGGCGGTGAGCTGCAGTGTGTTCATCTCAATAGTAGTCTATCAGTACCTGGCGGCGGTTAGACAATTCAATGATGCTGTCAAATACTGCGTAAACAATTAAATTAATGGTATTCGGCAGTGGTTTTCTGAAACGAGCTTCGACTCTGATATTCCCGGACTTGATGAGGGAAATGTGCTGACCGCACTCTTCGTCCGGCGTGAGGTTAAATGCGTAAAGTGTGTATCCGTTCAGGAAATCATTCCTGCCAATACAGAGCGGTTGGTCTTTAAGGTGTCTCCCGGTCGTCATCACCAACTGATAATATTCTCGTACTGCCGAACCAGCTTCGAAATTAGGTTGTAGAGGCTTGGAGGGATATTGTTGACCGTCGACGTAGACGGCTAAGAATTCCAGATCGTAATGTTTGAACGCGAATGGATTTTTTGTGTAGGAACCGGTGAATGCGTCGTTGTCGACCATGGCAATGACGATAGACTTTGGTAGCGTTCCTAAAAACAGATTTTCCTGATTCGAAACTCGAGAGCCGGCCGGTATGGAGAACGATTTTAGACTGACCCTATCGACAGGGTACTTTGCCGTTGTCGAGAGTAACGTCTGAGCGTGAGCCAGTCTCACCGGTGGTGATACAGTAACTTTCTTGACAAATAGGGATGCGGACACTATATTTAATTTGTAAGCCACATCGTCGGCCCTCATCAGACAGAATTCATCTTTTGCTTGAATAAGTCGTATCTTGATATCAACCCCGTTTATCATAAGTTTCTCTTGGAAGAATATATCGCTGTGTATGGGGGCAAGTAGTTCCACCTCCTTGCTTTCGCTGGTGTAACCCGATCTCTTCGACAACCCTGCGTTATGGCCTGCGGGGTCTTGAACATCCATGTGACCCGCCGTGTCTTTATGGAACAATCCAGCGCTGAAGACAGATTCCAACGTATCTTTACCGTAGTTGATCAGACTCTCGATGATACAGCGATAAGGGTAAGTGCTCGAACTCTGAGAAATCAGACGATCGCCGAGGGTCACGTCGACTTGTGAAAATATAGTGGCTCCGGGGTAGTTGATTAGACCCACCTTCGCAGGGTGTGCAATCTCTTCTCCGTTAGGTCTCGTGATTTTCACCCGTAGATAGAGCATCGTGTTATTGAGATCCACATAATCATCGCCGTTGCCTGCGATAAAAAATTCCAATGGTGCAGAGCCCGATATGGCCGATAATGGGGATACTTCTAAATAGCCGTTTTTCTCAATAACGGTCTGTGTCAGCGGGACCGAAAATAAGTCCAGCTCGGACTTGATGCATTCTCCCGACATGCGATGCAGTAGCGCCATGTTAGAATATGGATTTTGTGGCTCTCTTGATCGACACGTTTCGACTGACAGACCTCTTACGCTTTCTGCGTACGAGTGAGCGCTTGTTTGATCCGCGCACTGTTTTCTTCTTCTTCGGCGCAGCCCGTTGACCACGCCTCCTCACACCCGGCGGTTTAGACATTCTCTTACGTGCCATGACCATCAGACCGGACCCGTCTTGAGCTTTATCGCTATGCGAGCGCGTCAAAACGTTTGAGACGACGTCGGATACTATATTTTTAGCTGCCGATTTTAGGTGTGGTTTCGCGAAGCTAAATCCTCTTTTTAACAACGGTACGGCCATCCTGAACAGCCCTCTGAATAGACCTCCTAACCCCGCACCGTACATAACTCCCGATCCCGAATAACCCGGTAAACCGCAGCCGGCCTGATTTTGGTAATA
The DNA here is from genome assembly GCA_003573665.1 of Oxygymnocypris stewartii. Taxonomy (NCBI): domain Eukaryota; kingdom Metazoa; phylum Chordata; class Actinopteri; order Cypriniformes; family Cyprinidae; genus Oxygymnocypris; species Oxygymnocypris stewartii. The sequence continues at coordinate 793,952 of QVTF01018974.1, forward strand.
GCTCACATAGTCCACGGTATTGGGCTCTCCGGGTCTATAATAAACCATTTTTAAAGAATAGAAATGTTTTTTGGTTTAAAGTGTAGTTTTACGATGACTTTCCCATAAGAAAATGGTACTTCGTGGTTTTGATCGTCCTTCAACTCTATGACGATGCTGGTGATGTGATCCTTGCTGATCGATGCGTAATGGGGGTTGTCGTATCTAGCAATGACCGCGTCGTTGCCTTTACCCGTTATATGTACGCATCTCAAAAGGGGAACGTAAGAATCTCCGACCGCTTGGTATTGGATGATGTCGGTGTAAACGTACATTGTGTAGAACCCTGCGTTGATATCGCATTGATGAGGAGCGTACATGATGACGTTTGCGGTAAAATCGGGTTCTTTATGATAGTTTAAACCTCCGAGAGGTTTTAGCGTCATTCCTAAAATAGTGGCGAGTCTTCCCCGGAAACTCATTGAAATGTTGGGTTTCGCGGTCAGATACACCTTGTTTTTTAATTCGTCATGATTCAATACGGCCGCTGGTGCGATGAGTTGATTTATAGCCCGGAGGATCGCACGAATGTTTGCGTAGTACCCTCCGCTTATGTATAATTTTGTAATTATAGAAAAAACAATATTTGAGGGATTGCTATCCGGGGGTTCCGGAGCCGTATGTAGGATGAAATGCCCATCTTCGTCATTAAAGTTGTACCAACTTCTAGGATATTCGATTTCGGCGAGTCCGACTTCCCATTGTCCTTTCAAGTTTATAGCTTTAGCCAACCTGGTTGTATAGCTGGATATACGATTTTCAGGATAAACCGACGACGACGCATTGCACGGCAACGTGACGTAGAACCCGTGATCCTCCATGACGGTCCTTCGCTCGTATGGTCTCATCCGTTAACGACGGTGCGTTTTAAGGAGATTGCAAGTCCAGCAGAGTTTTTTTTATCTATATAACTATTAAATTTTGAAGGCCATCCTAGCCATTTCACTAAAACAAGCGTAGATTTCCCTTGTTTTTTCTGACCTAAAATCTTTTCCACCTTAAAAGATTTGTTTTTACTCACAATTATTTTTTGCAGCTCTTCTTCATAAAAAACCCCCTCGATGACATCGCCATCATAATCCTTGAGTCTGTAGACCGGGGGTTGACGTGGAATACACGAGGATACGGTGAAAAATTCTTCCGTGTAGTTCTGCTCATAACCTTTGGCGAACGGGCCTCTCACTTTAGAAATCCTGACGACGTCGCCGACTTTGAAATTAAATACGGTCTTCTTCTGCTTCTTTATATCGCCGTACAAGTTTTGAAACACTTGACCCTCATTTACTTTGTCGACGTCCACGGGTCTCATTCTGATACTTCGGTGATAACTGGTGTTGTACCCTTGAATAATGTCTTGTAAAACATCTATGTATCGGCGGGAATTTGTAGCCGTTAAAAATCTCCACATGCTGCTTTTTAATGTTCTATTAAATCGTTCCACGACACTGGCTTTCAAATCCGTAGCGGTAGCGAAGTGGTTAATGTCGTGCTTTTTCATCACATCTTGAAAATGTTTGTTAAAAAATTCCTTTCCCTGATCCGTCTGCAATTTCTGAGGCACACGACCCTCTTTGAGTATAGACTGGAACGCTTTAGTAACCTCAATGCCGCTCTTATTCTTCAAAACTCGAACCCATGAGAACTTGCTAAATACATCTATGCATGTCAGTAGGTATTTATGACCGTCATTATCCTTGGCGTAGGCACTCATGTCGACAAGATCGGCCTGGAACTGTGTATCGATCCCGTACACAACCACTCTATTTCGTTTGTATTTTATAGGTGCTGTTTTGTGTAATGTGTAAGCATCCTCACCAGCCAACCATTCTGAAACCTCTTTATCGCTTAGACGGATGCCGCTATCTTTTAAGACGGCGTCTTTTAATCGTTTTTTACCCCCTAGAGAGCCGGGGTTGGACGGTGTATAATAAGCCTTTTTCATGAGCTCCGACATGCTGTCGTTTCAACCGATGCAAAAGAATAACGCGTACAAGTAGTTTGAATCAATCTTTTATTAAAAAAACGTTACAGGATGCATGCAAAATCTAAGTAAATGGTATTAATTCAATCTAAGTAAAATGATACACGTAAAGTAAAAATGGATATAATACAACACACTAACTAAGAATGGTTAGTAAAAAGAATAATGTAGCAAATAGTTAGTAATAATGACATCAATGATAGTCTAACCAGAAAAGAAAGTCGCGGCAGGCCATCATGTTTTTGTCTAGGATGTAATCAACATACATTACGACAATTTTGTCAACGGTCTCATGAATATCGGCATGTTTTTGAATTTCATCATCATCGCTTTCATTCAAGATCAACTCAGTACATACATCCGCCACATAGGTAGAAGTACACAACACATCGGTGATTTCGATCGTACATTGTGATTCAATCATCATATCTAGAACCTCTTTTATCATTACATCAGGGGGGTCGGTACCATCAACACATTTATCCGTCAAATCGTCCCATGAATTAGCCAGTCCTCTTATTAACACCATATTTTTCTTGAGATTTGCCTGACGCGTAGTGTTGTGGTCAACTGGAATATCGGGGTGGGCTGCGTCCGCAATAATCTTATACAGCAGCTCAGTCATCTGCCGTCTGTAATGCTCTTTAAACATGAATTCCATACAGCTCCTTAGGCTAGAGGCTACACCCATGCTGGAGCTGACTTGGTCGCTCGCCATTCACAATTGAAAGACCTTGCCAGAGATCAACGACGTCGTAGACTATTTCCTTGCAGGGTTTGTCCAGAAGTTTCAGCCTGATTTCTTCTAGCTTGGCAACTATGAATGGTTCGTCTTTTAATTCGTGCAGAATAGTCCCGACTGTCCCTTGGATACGATGGGGGTGAGATTTTAACCCACAGCGGTTTAGGAGAATACCGATGATGGAATGAAAAAAGGGCTTAAACAGCTTGCCTGACAGCTCGTCAAAGTGTGTGTCGAAGTAGAAGTTGGGAGGGTCAAACAGACAGGAATGTTGCAGCTGGCTAGGATGGTCAATCGCACACCCCTCGCAGTCTTCCTTCAGCTTATCGCCGATGAGATGTTCCAGCAGCACCACGGTCGCTGCTTTTATGATTTTGAATCCGACGTCGCTGAAACATCCGTCTGTAGCGTCGAGACCGGCTTTAGTGTCGAGACCGGCTTTAGCGATGGGTAGGTAAGTCAGGTTGTGTGATCCGAGGTCTGAGCCCAATTTATCCAGCCAGTCTTCGGAGGGGTTGACGATGTTAGCCGGACCCCAGTCGTTTTGGAGGTCCGATTCCCAATCTTTGTGGAGGTCCGATGGTCCAAGGGGGAAAGTCAGGCAATGGTCGCTTGCGTTGTCGTCAGGAGGGTCGAGAATGCTGCCGAAGGAGATGCCGCAGCTACACACATGAGCGGGTAATGAAGCGCCGTCTTCAGCCATGGTTTATAAATGCTGCTTGAGAGGGTCTGGTCACTGACTTTATGGCAAATGTAGTAAAGGGGCGGGGACGTCGTAGCACTGCAGCCATGGTTTATAAACGACGCCTGGGAGGGTCTGACCGGCGAGCTTCCGGATGTCCGTAGTAAATGGGGGCGGAATAGCGCGCGTATGTACTGCTGCGCACGCATCTCTCAGGGTGGAACAGCTGCACTTTAATTTTGTTGTAGCCGTCATGCAGCTTGCACCATTTGAACATCTTGTTTATTATTGAAAAAATACCGGCCAGCAGATCCAGATCGTGCCACTTGAACAAAAATTGCATTTCATACAGATCGTTATGCTCGTTAGGCAGGACGACCCCTGACCGATTTTTGTTGAGCTTTGTCTTGTCTTTACAGCAGAATATGTAGACAGAATCATCTGGGTTCTTTTTAGCGTGGTCACCTACCACGCGGTACCGGACATTCGGGTCTACCCCGTCCCACTCTGAAATGTACAAAGGCTCTTCGCAGCCGCTGTTCAGATCCTTCCAGACAAATTTGTAAAATAATGACCAGTCTTTTTCAGGAAATACAACACACGCGTCTTCCCCGGGCTGAAACTCGCCTGCGTTGTCGGTGGTGTAGAGTATAACAACTCGAGTTGATTTATGAAATTTGTACCCGAATACACGGTTACTGCTCATCATAAATTCACCTTTAGTCCATTCCGAAAGTTCATGGAGAAAGTTTGTCAAACGGACGTGACCGAAAGGTTTTCTCGGTGCCATAGTCAGACTGGCCATCAGACTGTCCGTCGTTCTGCTGCTCACCCCCGCCTCTGGGGATTTAGGGGACGATAAACAGTCCATGCTCATGTAGCTCATGTTTTCTCTTTCTGATTGATGTAGAACACACTGACCCATTTATATACGCTGCTATGGGAAGCGGCGGGTGGGAGGGGAATTTCCTGATAACAGCGTCTTCAAAAGACAAAACCTTCTGTCATTTATTATACAGCCTTCAAAAACAAAAACCTTCTGTCAAAATCATCAAAAACATCAAAACCTGCTGTCAAAACATCAAAACCATCAAAACCACCTGTCAAAATCATCAAAAACATCAAAACCTGCTGTCATTTATTATACAGCCTTCAAAAACAAAAACCTTCTGTCAAAATCATCAAAAACATCAAAACCTGCTGTCAAAACATCAAAACCATCAAAACCTGCTGTCAAAACATCAAAACCACCTGTCAAAATCATCAAAACCTGCTGTCAAAACATCAAAACCATCAAAACCTGCTGTCAAAACATCAAAACCATCAAAACCACCTGTCAAAATCATCAAAAACATCAAAACCTGCTGTCATTTATTATACAGCCTTCAAAAACAAAAACCTTCTGTCAAAATCATCAAAAACATCAAAACCTGCTGTCAAAACATCAAAACCATCAAAACCTGCTGTCAAAACATCAAAACCATCAAAACCACCTGTCAAAATCATCAAAAACATCAAAACCTGCTGTCATTTATTATACAGCCTTCAAAAACAAAAACCTTCTGTCAAAATCATCAAAAACATCAAAACCTGCTGTCAAAACATCATAACCATCAAAACCTGCTGTCAAAACATCAAAACCATCAAAACCACCTGTCAAAATCATCAAAACCTGCTGTCAAAACATCAAAACCATCAAAACCTGCTGTCAAAACATCAAAACCATCAAAACCACCTGTCAAAATCATCAAAACCTACTGTCAATAACATCAAAACCATCAAAACCACCTGTCAAAAACATCAAAACCTACTGTCATTATAACATGATTGATTATACAGGAAGTCCCGCCTACACCGGAAGTCCCGCCTTATACCGGAAGTCCCGCCCCTACACCGGAAGCCCCGCCCACCTGTCAATCAATCATTTTGACAGGTGGTGTAGTATACTTACTACTTTGCACGACTCAACATTAACTGTATAACATGTCTGTAAGACATGCTATACAGTTAATTAATGTGAGGGGTGACAGATATTATGGGAGTGGCTTAATGGAGCGCAGGAGATGCGGGTAACTTGATTTTGACCCTTAAGAAACTTTAATTAATGTTACTTGTTACTGTCAAGTAACAAATCCATTTCAAAGATAAAATTAAATGAATTGTTAATTACTACATTGAAATAAAAATGTAAAGCCTGTACAAGAAATACTAGAAATCATGAATATAAATAATTGGGAATCATGTAACACAATTAAAATTAATTAAAAACAGTGCATATTTCATTTATCTATTATAACATTTATGTAGTTTGTTCGTTTGGCTGTTTCCTTATAAAAGTCCAGAAATCTTGTCGTCAAGTTTTTCGTCAGGTGACTTTTTTAATGATATGATGTCATTACGTTGCTGTCTTGCCACCAGCCAATCGCTACATTGCTGATCGCGGTTTCGAGTATCGATGCATAGCCCCTTTTAAACCATCAGATAACTCAATCCAGCCATACTAATCATCAACAGCAGGTGCGTTCGAAGAACCGAATTAGCCAGATCCTGATTAGCGCGATGATATCATCTTGGATCTGTCATTTGATCTCGGATGTAATGAGCGACGTACGAAGAACGGACCCCAGGTCTTCTTATGTTCACAGTGTTGATATAATCAACAAAGAAACCTCAGTTAATCAGGGGTCCGTTCTTCGTACGTCGCTCATTACATCCGAGATCAAATGACAGATCCAAGATGATATCATCGCGATTTCTGGACTTTTATAAGGAAACAGCCAAACGAACAAACTACATAAATGTTATAATAGATAAATGAAATATGCACTGTTTTTAATTTATTTTAATTATGTTACATGATTCCCAATTATTTATATTCATGATTTCTAGTATTTCTTGTACAGGCTTTACATTTTTATTTCAATGTAGTAATTAACAGTAATTTAATTTTATCTTTGAAATGGATTTGTTACTTGACAGTAACAAGTAACATTAATTAAAGTTTCTTAAGGGTCAAAATCAAGTTACCCGCATCTCCTGCGCTCCATTAAGCCACTCCCATAATATCTGTCACCCCTCACATTAATTAACTGTATAGCATGTCTTACAGACTCTAATACAATTATTTAGTAATTATTTTATGACGACTACATCTTTCAGTGAGTAAAACTGGCTGTGTCTATAGTATTATAGACGACACAACATTATTATAATATTTTTAAATGATTATTATTTTTAATTATTGTCCCTGGATCAGTAGGGTACACTTGTAATAAAGTAGCAGTGGCTGGGACATATTTTAAGTATCAAGTCTGCTTAAAAGGATGCGATCTAATCCTGCTTACATGAAATAAGCCTGCTCCCGAGCAGGTTTAAGCTTACGGACCCGTTGCTATGACAGCAACTCCGGGATGAGCTTCGAAGAACCAAACAATCCAAGATCAAGTGAAATCGTCAATAATCAAATCCAGCTAACTGAGTTAGCGACGTACGAAGAACGGACCCCAGGTCACTACAGGTTGATTATGTACGAAAGTAATGCTTAAAAAGTCAAGGGTCAAGAGACCAATTAAAGTGAACACTGATCACTATAATGATGACTTTAAAAACTGTGAATTCCTTCTTTAGTGATTCTGCTTGTTAACATTAGGTGTGTTCAATAATGGCCAATCATTACTCAATGAATTTCTTAATTACCTCATTGATTTTAACTTGTGATGGTGAAATGAAGCTTTAAGCTTTTCAGCCAAGTGGTTCATAAAAGAGTTAATATCTGGAGGCTTCATTTGCTCGCAATACCACCTGGTGACCAAAGAGTGTAAAACAAGCAGATGTATTACAGACAGAGGTGTAAAGTCCAGGGGTCAGAAAGTAAAAGTCCTGCCATATATTTATTCCACCCATTAACTCAGCAGCTGATTTCACCAGAGGAGGATCCAAGTCACCAACAAGTCTCAAGTCAAATCTCAAGTCCTCAAGAGTTAAAGTTAATGAGATAATTAAGTGACTAATTAAATGATGATTGTACATTAGTGATGAACACCTGCTGTTATTGAGAATTACAGAGGATCAGATGCTGATGTTTTATTGGTTAAAATGATGCCACCATCATGGAGATCAGTGTTTACTTTAGTTTGGTTCTTGGCCCTTTTAATAACTGCTAGCGGTTTGCTTTGAAGTATTTGCAATATAGCTCCAAAAATAAACATTTGCATATTTCTGAATTAAAAAACAGAAAAATAAAAGATGATCTTACACGTTTTGCTGTTACGTCACTTGAGTGAACATTATTAGGTTATCTCTCTTTGTTTTATTGGCTGATATCCAGTTATAAAAGCATGCAAAAAAAGTTATAATGAAGAAATGTCACCATAATCATTAAATACAGGAAAAATAAATACATCACTCAGGCTTTTAGACATGAACACTTATCAAACGATCTTCAACAATGGTGACAAAAAATATTCATGCTGCAGTGCATGATGGGAGTTTTTACTATGGCGCTACCAATCATGAATTGCAGCATGAAGAATTTTGTTGATTGTCATCATTGTTGAGATTAATTTGCAGGTATTTGTGTCTAAATAGCACTGGTGTTTAAATATGTATATGCATTACATCGATTTAAAATTAATTAAATATAACTATTAGAACAACACTTTCATTGTATGCTGTAGTTTCCTAGGATAAGTTATTGAAAATCTGAACATAACTAAAACAATAATAAGCTATTTTGGTTGTAAACTGGTCAACACTTGACGATCAGCTCATCACATGGAAAAATATATTAGCTAATAACTGCTCACTGTACAGAGCTGATCTCTCCGGTTCATAATAGCACATGCAATGTTGTAGAGAGAGATCCAACACAATCAGTCAAGGGCCAAGAACCCAACTAAAGCAAACACTGATCTCCATGATGGTGGCGTCATTTTAACCATTAAAACATCAACATCTGGTCCTCTGTAATTCTCAATAACAGTAGTTGTTCATCACTAATGCACAATCATAATTTAATTAGTTACTTAATTATCTCATTAACTTTAACTCTTGAGGACTTGACTTGAGACTTGCTGGTGACTTGAAAGAAATGACTTGGTTCCTCCTCTGGTGAAATCAGCTGCTGAGTTAATGGGTGGAATAAATATATGGCAGGACTTTTACTTTCTGACCCCTGGGCCCGGTTTTTCAAAAGTAATCCACTAGGATTTTGGATAACGGATTGGATCAAATCTTGAAAATGTGTTTTTCAAAAGAAAAAACGGATTACATAATCGGATTAGATCACGTAATCCAATCTTGGTTTTGATCCGGATCAAACCTTTAGTTTGTTTTTTTTTAGAACTTTTTTGTAGGATTTGGATCACTTTGATCCAAAAAATCTGGATTAAACTGATCCCATCAAAAGGGTGGATTCAGCGTGGATTTCATGGCCAAAATGTAATGAAAACTTAAAAAATGTATCAAATAATACTATATTTGGATCATGCAGTATCTTACAAGATATCCTATTTATTCATAAGGTTTTAATTTTATTTGTTCATCCGTCAGGCTACAGTGATTAGGTAGGCTTTAACGTATTCAGCCTTTCAGTATAGGCCTACAGCAAAGTAGAAAGAGTTTGGCCTCATAAAATAATCCCCCAAACAGCTGTCAAAATTGACCAAAAACAATACATTTTATTCTGTCACTAATTGATATATATATTCATCACAATCGAAAATATTTTTGTTTTTAGAATATTTATTAGTGATGCATGCAATGATTACAGAATAACCAAAAAAATGCAAAGAATGGCAATCACTGATTTTTGAAATCCAAAACAAATCCAAATCAGAAATAGTGTCTAACTATTGCGTCCCTTGTTGCACGTCCTGTTTGCTCGTTCTGGCAGAATCCAGGAGGTTGGTTAGGGTCTCCAAGGGGCTCAGGTTCATCATTGTCAGCACAGAGAGGGACATTGCGCTTAGTAGCGATGTTGTGCAGGACAAATACAGGCAAGGGTTATGTTGCATGCTTTCTGTGGTTCCGCTCTCAGGTAGTTAAGGCATGCAAAGCGCCTCTTAAGAACTCCATTTAAACGCTCAATTGCACATCTTGCTCTGCAATGAGCAGTGTTGAAGCGTGCCTGCGCCGGTGTATTTGCTGTTAGAAAAGGAGTCATCAGCCATGGTAGGAGTGGGTAGGCACTGTCTCCTAATATTACGCCATTCGGTCGGTTGGTTTGGAGGTCTCTATATAGAGCGCTCTCCCTCAGGATGCGTGCATCATGGACAGACCCAGGCCACTTGACAACGCAGTTGGTGATGATGAGGTCAGCATTACACACAAGTTGGACATTGATGCTGTGCCTCCCCTTTCTGTTTATAAACTCCCATTCATTCTCACGAGGTGCTTGTATATGCACATGTGTGCAGTCGATTGCTCCAATAGTATTGGGCATATTCCCCAAAAGAAAAAAGCTGCGCTTGGCCTGGGCAATCTGGTTGTCCTTTGGAAAAGAAACAAATTCATTGACCAGGCTGGCCAGTGCGATTGACACATCTCTCACCACATCACACACAGCTGATTTCACCACTCCCATATAGTCACCAACAACTTGATAGAAAGTCCCACATGCATAAAATCGGAGAGCAATGAGGATCTGGTCTTCCACAGACAGACCGTGACTCCTTTGGGTTCTGTGTTGAAGTTTTGGCCTGAGAAGGTTCACAAGGTACTCTATATCAGCCTTCCCAAAGCGAAACCGGACGTACAGCTCCTCAGTGGTGTATTGCTCCAGTGGCTTGGTACGTTCAACATACACCCTTTGACGGTATCCTCTCCTGGCAAAGTGGTGGTGGTGGCGGTGGACAAGACCTGCCATTTCACTGTCTCTCTGTGAATCCTCTGAGAAAGGCTGATTTATATGGCAGTGTAGTTGGTCTTTTCAAACACACCTATTACAACTGATTAGTTTTGGCTTGCGTTCAATTGAGGCAATTGGACCCAAGGCCTATAATTGATGAACAATGTTCACTATAGTAAAGCAACGGAACCATGGACTCAAGAAGCTGTAACTTCACTGCTGCTGAAACCAATGCACTACTAGAGGGTGTTCGGTGCCATTATGGAACAATAGTGGGAAGTTTTAATTCTGCTAAGGATACCAACAAAAAGAAAAATGATGTTTGGATTTTAATCACAGAAAATGTGAATGCCATAGGATCTGGCCAGAGGAGGACCACAGACCAAATCAAATTGCGGTGGAAGAATCTTAAGGCCAGGGCAACAAAGGACCATGCTGAAGCCAAAAACCCACAAACAGGCAACAAGCCATTTAAGAGGGGAGTGTTGTGAACTGCTTTCTTCTAAAGTGTAGAAAACTCAGAAGAGAAGACCAGGAGACTTCGGATTGGATCGTCAGCAGGATTCTTTTATTGAGAACCCAAGCTGTTGGTATCTGTAGTCATCGAAATCTCAATCTTAAGTAACTTTACATGGTATCTTATAGGCATTTTTGGAGGAGGGACTTTTGGAGGTGGAGACAAGTTCAAACAATGCATGCAACTGAGGGAGGCGTTGGTTTTGTTACCAAACTTCCCGTGGTTCTAATCTCATCAACATAATCAAATGCATAGACACTAATCCAATCAACCTAAACAAATCCAAGTCTGGGCTAGGGGGCTCCGAAAGATAGACACTAATCCAATCACCCTAACGAATCAACGTCTGGCCAGGGGTTCTTTGAATCAACGTCTGGGCCAGGCGTTCTTTGAATCTCTGCCAATCAACATGACTTGAATGAGACAAAGCACAGTTATACATTGAGTCAGGAATAAGAATCTAAATTAAACATTTAAATACAATTTGTAATCCCACAGGAGATTACACAGATGTGGTCCTCGACATCATTGGAGGTGAGAAGTCGCAAGCTCTCCATGGTATTCAAGGTGTTGTAGGGGATGGCGAGCCTTGGATTGAGGAGGAGGAGGAGAATCTGCCAGTTCCTCCTGAGGCTGATCCAGAGAGCGTATTTATATTGAATCTCAGCTCTGTTCCTGAGGAAGAAGCTGAATCCTCATTGGTTGAGCCAGTGGTAGTTGCCACAGGATCTCAGAGGAAAGGCTTGAAGCGCCCTTCATCAAACAAAGATGATGATTACAAGGCACTTCTGCAAAAAGAGACTGAAAGGGCAGAAGCACAGCTTCGTCTGGCAGAGGAACAACTGACTCTGACCAAACTGCAGCAAACCAAGGCCAGACTTGAGATCCGCTTCCTAAAGGCTACGCTCAGACAAGTTGGTCTCTCCACATCAGATGAGGAAGTCTGAAATTATTGTGGAGTATTTGACATTAAGTCTTTTTTTTTAATTCAATACATCTATACGTGATACTTGTTATAAATATCCTCAATGTACAGTGTTTATGTTGTAGGTCTCAGATGAGCGGACTGCTGGAAGAGGATGGGGTGGGGTTTTTCTTGTTTTTAGTTTTTTTTTTTAAATGTGTGGGTTTTCATTTCAAATAAAAATAAACCTATATTGACCCCACACTGGCTATTCTACTTGTTGCTCTTTACATATCTATAGTTCTACATTGTGATTTCCTATCCTGTTTGAGCACTGGTTATCCAGATTTGGTGATCCTGAAAAGTTCATATCCGGATCAGATTGATCCAATCCGATGTTGCTTTAAAAAACTGGCTCCAAAAGTAAGATGGATTACGTGATCACGGATCGCAAAAAAAGGATTACTAAATCCGGATCAATTTTATCCGGATTAAACCTTTTGAAAAACCGGGCCCTGGACTTTACACCTCTGTCGGTAATATATCTGCTTGTTTTACACTCTTTGGCCACCAGGTGGTATTGTGAGCAAATGAAGCCTCCAGATGTTAACTCTTTTATGAACCAAGCTTAAAGCTTCATGAAGCTTCATCTGCCCATCACTAATTTTAACATGGCTTCAGTGTTACTTTTAACACTCTGTAGGATGGACCCATATGAACACCCGTAGGTGTTAATTTGACACCGGGGATTTTGCTGTGTAGGCACACCACAGCTCCAGAGATGGAGAAGTATTTATTTATTTAGTCATTTAGCAGACGCTTTTATCCAAAGCGACTTACAAATGAGGGCATTATAGAAGCAATCAAAACCAACAAAAGAGCAACAACACGCAAGTGCTATTACAAGTCCTGGTTAGCCGAAAGCAGTACACGTAGGAATGATTATTTTTTTATATAAAACGAGTATATAGAATATAGAAAAAAGTAACCTAGTGTTAGTTTTACAAGAAAAGCTAGCAGTTAGAGATTAAATATACAATTGATAGAAGGTGTCTCTAACCACAAATGTTTGTGGGTTTTTTTAATAAAAAGAAGACATATTATATAAAATAAAATTTGAATAGAGAGAGCTAGAGTTAGAGGGTCAAATAAAGATGGAAGAGATGTGTTTTTAGCCGTTTCTTGAAGATGGGTAAGGATTCAGCTGCTTGGATTGAGATAGGCAGGTCAAGTGGTTCACTTGCAGCTTCTAGAGGGCATATACGCAAGCTTCTAGAGGGCATATAAGTCTGAAGTAATGAATTTAGGTAAAGGGGTGCAGAGCCAGAGGTGGTTCTGTAGGCAAACACTAATGCCTTGAATTTAATGCGAGCAGCTATTGGTAGCCAGTGCAAATTGATGAACAGAGGTGTGATGTGCGTTCTTTTCAGCTCATTAAAGATTAATCTTGCAGCAGCGTTTTGGATTAATTATAGAGGTTTGATGGAACTGGCTGGAAGACCTGCCAAGAGAGCATTGCAATAGTCAAGTCTGGACAGAACAAGAGCCTGAACAAGGAGTTGTTGCATGTTCCCAGAGAAAGGGCCTGATCTTCTTAATATTATATAATGCAAATCTACAGGACCGGCAAGTTTTAGTAATGTGATCTGTTTAAATTCAGCTTATCATCAATCACAACTCCAAGGTTTCTGACTGTTTTTGAAGGAGTTATGGTTGATGAGCCTAATTGGAAGGTGAAATTGAAACGATGGGTTTGCTGAAAGCATATCTGTCTTAGCTAGGTTGAGTTGAAGGTGATGGTCCTTCATCCAGCAAGAAATGTCTGCTAGACATGCTGAGATGCAAGCGGCTATTGTCAGATCATCAGGATGGAATGAGAGTATTTAATTATGTTCTCACCACAGGTGACGTTTCGAGCTTAAACGCTAATGAAGAGCGATGGTGAGAATATAATTAAATACTCTATCTCTGGAGCTGTGGTGTGCCTACTTTGATGTTTTCAGTCTTATTCGTGTGTGGTGGAGCACCCACGTTGAGCTTTTTTGGCCTAATTGATGTGTGCTCTTGGACTGTTTAATTTTTTGTAGTAATAAATTATTTTACTTAGTGTCCATTTCATTAATTTAACATATTTAGTATTGGGGCATCCACGTTACTTAACATATTTGAACATTTAAAAAAAAGTAACACAATAATTACTTTCCCTGGTAATTAGTTACTTTTTTATAATGATGTAACACAGTTACTAACTCAATTACTATTTATGAGAAGTAACTAACTATAACTAATTACTTTTTAAAGTAGCGTGCCCAACACTGATTGTAACATACGAGACATAAGAGAAGTGGGGCATAGGGGTGGTCTGCCTGTTATTTTAAAGGAACTTATATTTGGACTTTGAGGGCTTGAAGTTATGGAGTGAGGGAAGCCCTCTGTCTTTTCTTTGGTTCATTGGTTAAGTTATTTAGATTCATATTTTGTTTGTTATGTTGTCCTTTGGTCCGCCTTGAAGTCCTTGTTTCAAAATCTCTATTACTATATTTATATTTTCTATGAATAAATTAACATTTCTTATACACATCTATGTGTTTTGTCCATTTGCTATGTATCTAATGTTTCGCAGGTACAGCACACCAAAGAGGACTACAAAGTTTAAACAGATAAAAAATAATTACTGGGATATATCATACTTTGAATACTTAGAATAGAATACTTTGTTAGGGTTTAATTTACCAGTGGTTGTAAAGTTCTAGCCAATAACTTTTGTGAGGCTTCACATAACAATCAAGTGAACCAATTTTGTAAAAAATAAAAAATAAATAACAAAACAGGGAAATCATTCATTAATAACGTTAAACTTGTGTTTGTGTGTATATGAAGAAATGATGAGGCTCACCTGACACTGTCAGTTTAACAGCATCACTCATTTGTGACCAGCGTGATCCTTCTGTCGTTAATCCATAACAGGAGTATTTACCTGCATCAGACTCAGTAACAGAACTGAAAGTGTGTTCCTGTAGTTCACTGAAAACAGTGACTGAACCATCTTTATACCAGATGTACTGCCAGCTAGTGACTCCTTCAGCATATATGTCACATCTGAGAGTGACTGTGTCTCCTCTGAACACATGTTGAGCAGGTTTAATGGTCAGTGTGGGTTTTTGAATTTCTGTACAACAACAACAATTCACAATGAAAATAATATGATAGTGTAATAATTACAAATAATTAAATGGACTATTTTTACTTTATAAATACATCTATATGATTACAAAGGCACATATGCTAAACCACTACTAAAACCTCTACTACTTATGTAGTCTTATGGATAATTTCCACAAATTTATCAGAGCAGTTCATAATATGAGGAAATATATTTGCTGTGTACTATTACTGCCATTTGTTCACTGTAATTTCTTCCTCTACACTGTAAAGAAATCGCTGTAAAAAATATTTGTCATTTTCGAGAGATTAGCCTGCTGCTATATATCATGAATTAACAGCGTTCAGTCGACACTCAGCAGCTGTTTCAAATCACTCCCTACACCCTCATTCACTATTCCCTACATGAGTTTACTAATATAGTCCACCTGACAGAGAGAATGAAAACTAATGAGTGAATTCAGACACTAATGAACAGCTGCTGTTAATGAGCAGAATCACTGGTGAAAAGAGAAACAAGACAAACTCAAGAACTACAACTGACTTCAGCCACAGCCTTAGTTGATATCAACCGAAGATTTAAACAACTCAACAAACAGCTTTACCAGCTTCACAACTCAACAACGAGCTTTACCAGCTTCACAACTCAACAAACAGCTTTACCAGCTTCATGCTTTACTAACCAGACTGCCTTTATTTCTGTCAGATGTCTACAGAAGATCTTGAGAATGAACAGAGCTTTAGATGATGTTTTATTGTTTCGTTTGACGTTACCATTGTGGAGATCAGTGTTGGCTTTAGTTGGGGTCCTGACCCTTGACTTTTGTACATTAGTTTTTGTCTGATTGTTACAATATTGATTTTAAGATGCATTAGTTATGACAAAAAAGTAACGTCTGGTAAAGTGATGTTGACAATTTCTAATTGTCACAAACATCATCTGCCTGACTAACGTACTGGACTCATTCAGAATATAATAATATGAAAGCGGTTTAATATATATATTTTTTTATCCCATGACTTATAGCGTGATATCGCTCAGTGTTGTGAGAACCAGAATAGAAAAGCATTTATTAACAAACTTAGGTTTACGGCAATTTGAATTACCATGTTTTATACACTTAAAGAGAGACATCAAGATTCAGCATATGAATATCAACAATGGTCATCAGCACAAATCTAGCATGAATAAATAATGCCACTGAATGATCCACTTATTTCCTTGAATTCCTACTATGTGATTTTTCATTTTGCTTTTGAGTTTTTGTGTTGAGTTTTAGTAGCAAGTTTTGTGATGTTCAGAACTGATCAGGTTATTTATTTTGTGTTTTGTCTCCATTGTTAAGATTCATACGCTGATTCTTGATGTGTGTGTCTAATTCATAACAAACTTTTTTTTGGTTAAATTGTATTTGATCGTTCTTGCATAACTGATTGCTCAGCAGTGCTTGTTATTTAGCTCTAATATCAATATTCAGTAAGAGAAGAAACACTTGATTAAATTAGCAAAATCAGAGTCAGAGGATGATTGTTGATAACAAGCATCAAGATCTAATATTTTTTTTACACTTATTTTATGCCATATCAAACATGTTTCAAATAATACATTGTTATAGATGCCAAAGTAAAGTTATTGTTAAAAGTCAAGGTTCAAGAGAAAAACTAAAGTAAACACTTATCTCCATCATGGTAGTGAAAAAAACATAAACCTCCGTAACTCTCAATAAGATATTCTGTAGAAGTCTGACAGTAATAAAGTCAGTCTGGTAAAAATTGAGCTGGCGATGCTGTTTCAGGAGTTGTTTAATCAGATCTTGAGATATTTAATGTCTTCTTTTATTTCCGTTGATTTCATCTAAAGCTGTGGCTGAAGTCAGTTGTAGTTCTTGTGTTTCTCTTTCATTCAGTAAAACTGCTTCTTAACACCCTCTGGTCATCAATAATGCACAATCATCACTTAACTAATCACAGAATTATCTCATTAACTTCACTGATTCAGTGTTACTCTAACACTCTGTAGTGTGGACACACTGTAAGTGTTCATTTAAAACTGAGGATTTTGCTGCGGGGTTTAAAGGGTTAAAGATGTAAAATGAAAAAAAAAACACAGCATGAAATGTAAATTAACAGTGACAAACTGTAATTAATAGATGGCAACAAACTGTAGAAAAACAGTAACATGCTGGCAACCAGAGCTGCCAGTAGATTACAGTTAATTCAAGGAAAAAACTGTAATATACTCTAAAACATAACAGTTAATTTCACTGAAATATTAGTGAAAGTTCTTGGAAAAACAATTATGCAAATTCAACTGATAAGGAGAGTAAATATTAATCTGAACTGTATTAATGTGTTTTTGCACAAGCGAGATCTGTAAGTTTAATTTAGTTTTGTTGATCACTATTATGCTGGAGAGCAGAGCCTGTGCTTCTGTCAATGATGAGCCACAAACACTGATGTTCTGCTGCTTTATTTAAAGACAGTAAATGTAGAGTTGCTTATTCAGTGACATTCTCTTTACTAAGCATTTTAGTATGAAAATGTTTCCTATTGCTTTTTAATAACAATCTACAAAGATTTGAGTAAAAGTCATGTTTGGTTGCTTTATTATATTACACTTTAAGTGTTTGTGGTTTTATAGTAAGAAATATTTCATAGTGGACTCAATTGAAATAAGTTCACTGTACTAACAACATATAAACACTTTTTTTTAACTCTTTTTAACGTTTTGAAGCAATCGGTTTCCAAAATGAAATGAGTTACCATATGGTATAATAACGGCAACATACTGTAAAATGAAGAGCTGTAAATTAACGGTAGAGAGCTATAAATTAACAGTACAATGCTGGCAACCACAGCTGCCAGTAGATTACCGTTATTTTACAGCGCAATTTTTTACAGTGATAGCAAACAAATAACTTGTTAAAAAGGTGCATTTATAATTTTTAACTTTTATAATATTGGTTTTTACAGGTAGTTTTTAAGAGTGCAGGATCTCCTATATTTGAATATGTGATTAAATTAATTCACCTTCAGTGTGTCCAGAGTGGATGTTTGAAATCAACACTAAAAACACAAAGAAATAAGTCATTATATTGTGAACACTTAGCTGATTATGTATTAAATATTAGCTGTATTATGTATATTGTGTTTGAACAATACTCACCGAACACAAGAAGACGTTTAGTGAGCTCCATACTGACCGAATAATGACAGACGGTTAAACACACAGACTGTGTTAAAGCCTCGAGACTTCCTGATACCTACAGTCAGATCCAACACGACACATTAAACACATACAAATGCACCTCATGTGTTGGAGAAATTATAAGAAGTAATATTATTGTGTGTTTAATATACAAGGAAAATTAAACAATACGTTGATGGATCTTTATTTCATTCACTCTTTGGGAGTAAAGAAACAGAAACTAATGGTCAACTTCTGCTCTCACACTGGTTAATGTCACCAAGCTCAAATAGATCCAGCCAAACCACAACTATGAGCTCATGTCTATCTGGTGTTGAGTTTGGCTCTGATATATTTGTACCTGTGAACATGGGGAGATTACAGGATTGAAAAAAAAGAGTCATGAAAAGAGAAATCAAATTTACCTTGATATTTTGACATATAAGAGGTCTTTGTACCATTAAAGTTCCCCTATTATTGAATATATCCCATATTATAATTTTAAGGTTGCTAATATTGTTTTATGAGTCTCCTAAAACAGGTTTACATGCATCCAAGGTCATAAAAAAGTTTTCTCATAAAATCGATTTGATTTTACCTAATTTCTAAATTATTTGTAAAAAATTTGAGCTAAGTAGTTTGAAGAATCAGTCTCTCTAGACCCCTCCTTTCCACGAGCCCTCACTGCTATGATTGGTCAGATGGCGCAGTCTTTTGTGATTGGTCTATTGCGTACAGCGCGTGTCAGAAACGAAACGCCTATTGACATAACGGAATGACTGGAGACTTATCAGTACAAAGAAAATATGGTATCCATTGTACCTTACCAATGTGATGCTGGAGTCTGATGATGAAACGTTTGAAGTGGCCTATATGGGGAGGCTGCAGACCTGGATCAGACAGTTTTACGCCCCAGACAGTTTTACGCCTCAGACAGTTTTACCCCCCAGGCAGTTTTACGCCCCAGGCAGTTTTACGCCCCAGACAGTTTTACGCCCCAGACAGTTTTACCCCCCAGGCAGTTTTACGCCCCAGACAGTTTTACGCCCCAGACAGTTTTACCCCCCAGGCAGTTTTACGCCCCAGGCAGTTTTACGCCCCAGACAGTTTTACGCCCCAGGCAGTGTTACCCCCCAGGCAGTTTTACGCCCCAGACAGTTTTACGCCCGACAGTTTTACGCCCCAGACAGTTTTACGCCCCAGACAGTTTTACGCCCGACAGTTTTACGCCCCAGACAGTTTTACGCCCGACAGTTTTACGCCCCAGACAGTTTTACGCCCCAGGCAGTTTTACGCCCCAGACAGTTTTACGCCTCAGACAGTTTTACGCCCGACAGTTTTACGCTCGACAGTTTTACGCCCCAGACAGTTTTACGCCCCAGGCAGTTTTACGCCCGCAGGCAGTTTTACGCCCCAGACAGTTTTACGCCTCAGACAGTTTTACGCTCGACAGTTTTACTGCCCCAGACAGTTTTACGCTCGACAGTTTTACGCCCGCAGGCAGTTTTACGCCCCAGACAGTTTTACGCCTCAGGCAGTTTTACGCCCGACAGTTTTACGCTCGACAGTTTTACGCCCCAGACAGTTTTACGCCCCAGGCAGTTTTACGCCCGACAGTTTTACGCTCGACAGTTTTACGCCCCAGACAGTTTTACGCCCCAGGCAGTTTTACGCCCGCAGGCAGTTTTACGCCCCAGACAGTTTTACGCCTCAGACAGTTTTACGCCGACAGTTTTACGCCCCTGTTGTTCCTGATGTGTCCAGTAGGGGGAGTCCGCACAGTATATGAGCCATCAGAACTGAATCAAACCTAAATCAAATCTAGAAGCAAGACGAAAAAGAGGTATGTTAAATACTCGTTAAAATTATTGTTGTTCAGCAACTGTGCAACAAGTATAATTTATAAGTGATTAGCCAAAGGTCACAATCAATTCATTTCAATATGTCAAGAGACATCTTTATAATTTATATGCAAAGACAATATTGATAGTCAGCTTGATAGTTTGTCTGGCTCAATTTGACCTGACCACGTGACAGGGTGCTTCATATTCTATGTAGGCTTACTCCCTCTTATTTATTTACTTGTTTTTTGTAAATTTTTTGTTTTCTGTCTCTAGCTTGCATGAGATGGCCTTTTCTGGTATGATATTCTTCTATCCGTTTACTCTTTTCATACTGCACATGAGTTTTTCAACATCATTAGAGTACATGTCGGATATGTATGAACATGCAAATAACAGATTTATAACAGGTATGTATGTAAAAAAAGAGAATTTTTTCATCAGGAACAACAGGGGTGTGAAACTGTCTGGGCCGTGGATCTGCCTTGCTCCATGTCTGCAGACTCCACTTACTCAAAGTGGCTGATCAACAAGAGCAGGAGCAGGATGTTTCTCAGTGGTAAGTGTCAATTTTGTGGTAAATATAACATGAGATAAAACAAATTTACTCTCACAGCGTCTTCTTGACATGTTGTTAACCACATGGAAAGTTTACTGCGTTTGTGGACGAGCAAGTTGTTCGCGAGAACGTGGGCGGTTATTATGCAAATGAGTTACTTTGGGATGTACAACCGTAACAGAATGAGATTCAAATTCCTGACGACTCGTTTAGGCGTTTGTGAGCCGACTCACAATTTGATTTGATTTGATAGACAATAACTTTATTTATTGTGCACTGTCGGCTTCACAACTTTGCAGATAGTTTGTGTTCACATACAGCTACATGACACACTGCATGAAAGGTAATAATTGAAAAGGCATAATAGGGGCACTTTCAAACATCCTGCAGGTTTCACAGCTTAAAACATCCTCCATATTATAAACACAGTATATATTTAATCACAATCCAAAGATGGCTTGTTTGGATCTGAGGGGGCATGTGACATCACAATAGCACAATAATTTGCATATTCAGTGCCTCCAGGCTAAGAAATCAAAAATAGTCATCATCTTACCATATAGGCCCTGCCCACTGGCATTCAGTTGCTTAACGGCTGACACTTGTTTACAACCACCGGTCACAATAGTGACCGTAAAAAAATGTTTAATTTCTAAGGCTATAAAAATGTTACTGAATGATCTATCAATGCATTTCCAGCAGATATTGAAATAATAAAGGGTCTCAATTAAATATGTGCAGTGTCGCATGTTTACTGTAAATTGTCACATGACCAGAGCTGTTTACTTCCTGTTTGCACCAAGAGAAGAGGATGGCAGCAAGAAAGCTCCCAAAGAAAAGGTTAGTAAAGTATGTTAACAGAAAGATAACAGGACATAGACTTTTGGTACACATCATGTTTAAGGTGTCTAGTATTGATATATGCATTTGCAATTACTCAACTTTGTTTAATGTGTTCATAGAACTCACAAACATGTCACCGGCAACAATAGTGACCGGTGGGATAACCCATTGTATCTACATGGCCATTGTATCTACATGCTAATACACATAGGCTAACTGTTCTACCTTACTTTCTGCTGCTACCTAACTTTCAACCTAATTTTACACACAGACACACACACGGACCCAAGGAAGACTAGCTAGCTTGCAAATTCTGCTGCTACCTAACTTCATACCTACTGCAACTTTCCACAAACACACACACACACACACACACACACAAAGTGGTTGCATACAGTTACAAACAAACAGTACTTTGGAGTCTAGGAAGAAAAGCTGAAAAAAAAACATCCAAATGTCCTAAATGTTCCAGGAAAATATGTTATTTTTAGTCATTCAAGGCATTGCTTTGCTCTTTGTTCTACAACCTATTTTATTTTGTTGTTCAGTCAGTCAGTGTAGGCCTATACTTGAAAGCATGTTCACCCGGCTACCTCTATCCTAAATGTTTACCTTCATGTTCAGTGTGTTCAATGCATACTGCACTAAAAATTAACGTTTTCAAATGAATGTTGCACTAAAGTAAGTTGCACTAAAGTTACAATACTGAGAGTTTTCAGGATGAAGCTGAAGTTTTCTCACCATTGCGACAGATGAATCATTATCAGATTGAAGTTTCTCCTTCAACAGATGTAACTGTTAAATACACACAGAAACAGTCTTCTCAGCATTTACGTATGTGTATAAATGTTTGTTTTCTCTCTCTCTCTCTACATTTATTGCTTTTGACAAAACACAATTTTGAATAAATATATTTAAAAAAAAAAATGACAAGAAAAGATGTAATATATGCATACATGAATATTAATATATATCTGTACAGACAAAGATATGCTACAGGACAGATTCAGTTCAATACATGATGTGTATAGTAGTTTTCACAATAAGCCCAGTGAGCAAAGAAAATACTTTGAATAATAAACCAGTCATGTTTTACCTCTCATTCTGCAGCATCTGAAAATCAGCACAACTGTCACTAGCAGATATGGACAAGCTGTCAGTACAGAACTGAGTACTTTGAAGACAGAGATCTGAGATTGTGAATGAAACGCTGAAAAAGAGATACACAAGCACTTTATCGTGCACTACATATGAATGAGGGCATATGAAGAAATAAATCAGCTCACACACACAGCAGTGTTCATTTGAGACTCGTCTGACTGTTTATTATAGTTTTATTCTCACCTCTGACTGAGATCCAGCTCTTGGGTGACTCTCCTCTCGTTGGGTGTTTGCAGGAGTAGAAACCCTCATGTGACTTTGAGACAGTAGTGATGTTCATCTCTGTAGTTTGATTCTGGATGAGTGATCCATCTTTACAGAAATCAGCTCTGAGGTTTGGTGGGGTTGTGTATCGATATAAACAGCGTAGAGTCAGATGATCTCCTTCAGTCACAGGATGAACAGGACTCTCCAGAATCACACCAGCTACTGAAACAGAGCAAACACTGACTGCATAATTATATAAACAATATGATAACCTTGCATGTTTGTGTCCACTTATGCTTAATGCACTTGTTTAATCAACCTGCTTCATGCATTGGTTGTAAACTGTCAGATAAATGAATAAACACAGAAACACAGACTCACAGCGTACAGTGATATTAACAGGATGATGTTTCTCTCCAGATTCAGACTGACACCAGTACACTCCAGTATCTGATGTGATGGTGTAGCTGATTGTACATGTAGATCCTGTTTGTGATCCTCGATGTAATGAAGAACAATCTCCCAGCCGTCCACTGTCTGTGTATCTTCTCACTGTCCATCCAGAAGAGTTACTCTGGTCCTCACAGTTCAGAGAGAGAGAGACAGATGTGAAGTGTTGAGTTCTGCTGGGACTGACGATCAGAGAGACTGGAGGAGAAACACCTGAGAAGACAATTACAGCTGCAGAGTTTCAGATCTGAGCATGAAAACTGTCTTTATTCAAGATGAACCTGTAGATTAAGTTCTGTTTGAACTCACCAGTGACCCACAGCTGCTGTGTGTTGCTGTACTGTGTTTTATAGATTGATTTCTCTCTCTCTGCTCTGCACACATAAACTCCTGTGTGATGTACAGCAGAAGTGACGGTGTATTTTCCTCCTGCTCCTCTGCTGCTGTCTGAGAGCCGATGATACTGATCTGTAAAACCAGATAATGTATTCAATATGGTATTCTGGATGTGAATAAAATCAGTTAATTCAGATGAAGCACATTATAAGTTACCTGGTGATTCAGTTAAAGTGAACCAGCTGAATGTCCAGCCTGTAGAGAAACCGTGAACCTCACAGATCAGAGTCACTGGATCTCCTTCAGTCAACCACTTCTGTGGAGAAACACTTAAAACTGCTCTGGGATCTGAAATAGAGAAATCACTCATTAATAACATGATATATATGTGTGTTTGCGTGTATGAATGATAATTAAACTCACCTGATACTGTCAGTGTAACTGTGTCACTCGTTTGTGACCAGCGTGATCCTTCTGTGTCTGATCCATAACAGAAGTATTTACCTGCGTCAGACTCAGTAACAGAACTGAAAGTGTGTTCCAGTAGTTCACTGAAAACAGTGACTGAACCCTCTTTATACAATCTGTAGCTCCAGCTAGTGACTCCTTCATCATATATGTCACATCTGAGAGTGACTGTCTCTCCTCTGAACACATGTTGAGCAGGTTTAATGGTCACTGTGGGTTTTGGTCTTTCTGCACAATGACAACAATTCACAATCAAAGTAATATAATAATGTAACAAATACAAATAAAATGTGTTTATTCTGTATGAACCCTTAACTGTAGAACACAAACCAAATCAAATTAGACAGAATGCTGTTCCATTATAGTCACTTAATTGGTATCTTGCTAAATCATTTCCATTGTGTTCTCAGAGAAAACTGAAATACTTGCCGTATACTGTTACTGCTGCTGGTTTACTGTACTCTGTGTAATATCTTCCTCTTCGTGCTCTGCAGCTGTATTCTCCTCCATCAGAGACTGTCACAGGATTGATTATTTTAGTTTCAGCTCCAGTAGATTCAGGGTTTGAGTCTTTCCTCCAGAGAAACTCCCATCCATTCTGTGACTGAATCCCGTCACATCTCAGAGTAACTGAGTCTCCAGTGAACACTGAACTCTGAGGCTCAACAGTCAGAGCTGGTTTAGAAAGACCTGTCAATATAAAGTTAGTGGGAGCATGAGTTATTAAAGTTTTCCAGCAGAAGATCTTGTCCTCTTGCAAGTAAATCATCATTGCATCTTGATTTTAAAGGAAAAGTAATAAACAATCTGATAGAATAAATTACTGGAAAAACCCTTATGAAACAAAAATATATCATATATTACATATTTGGCCATGTTTTTATGGCTATATATCGATACGAATTAAAATATTTAGAAAAGACGACAAAAATATCACCACATGCAATATTCATAACGTTTAAATGTTTTGTTGTGTAAAGGTATCCGTTGTGTAAGTATATTACATATAAATGTTCCCATATGTACACACATATATATACACACATTCACAGAATGAATAATATATATATATATATATATATATATATATATATCAGAGGTCTCATTAACCAAAACATGTTTTATCAGTGATGTAAAAATCTGACGGCTGTCCGTCACTTTGACAGATTACACTGAGAGTGATATATTGTAGTTTATATCTGTTATTTACAGCCCTGTCCAGTTGGTGGCGAGTGCGCTTCAGTGTGGCATCAGAGCTCGAGATCATCAGCTTCAGAACAAAAATAAAACAAGATTCTACTCACTAGTAAAGTGAAAGAGATGATCAGTTCACTGCGCTGCCACTTCGCTTGATCTGAGGTACTACAGCAATCTATCACACCACATTAAAGAGCACCAAAACGGTATTTATTGCTCAAATTTCCTAATAAAATGGACAGAATTTGAAATCGGAGACTTTGTTTCATATCAAAAGTAACAATGCACAATGCTCAGCCCATTGTGACTTAGATGTATAGCTTCTGTTCATTCATCAACTGAAAACAGAATCGATTGGGATTTAAGAATCGATATTGGTTCATAAAAATGAGAATCTATTAAAATGGAGAAATCGATTTTTCTACCAAGATGGTGTTGTTTTTAGTGGCCTCCGCTGTAACAGCGTGTTGAACATGCAACCTATATTGATGAGCCATTATGTTATAACGACCTATCTAATAACCTGTAGGACCTCCTTTAGCCCACAAAACAGCAGCCACACAGCGATGCATTGATTCAATGAGGTGGCAATACATCTCCTGAGGTATCTGGTACCATATTTTCAACAGCAGGTCCTCTAGTTCCTGTACATAATAATAATAATAACTTTATTTTTATATAGCGCCTTTAAAACAGTTTCTCAAAGCAGCTTTACATAATAAAACAAACAAGTGAAAACCCAACACACACAACTTTAATTAGACAACTAATTAAAACAAAAATCAAACAGTCAAGAGAAAGCTAACCCAAAAAAATAAGTTTTTAAGTAAGACTTCTAAATGCTTAAATTATGTGCCTCTCTAATATGAAGAGGGAGTGCATTCCAAAGCCTGGGAGCATAGGAAGAGAAAGCCCTGTCCCCTATAGAGCGCAACCGTGTCTGAGGAACTACCAATAAACCAGCTTGTGAGGATCGTAAAAGACGCTTGGGTGTATATAAAGTTAAAAGAGCAGACAAATATTGAGGGGCCAGACCATGCAGTGCCTTATATGGGAGCATAATAATTTTAAAATCAACTCTGAACCTAACCGGGAGCCAATGCAAAGACTTTAGAATTGGTGTAATATGCTCATTTTTCCTGGCACCGGTCAGGATCCTAGCAGCTGAGTTTTGCACACATTGCAATTTATTAAGTGTGGTTTTCGGAACCCCAACAAGAAGTGCATTGCAGTAGTCAATGCGAGAAAAAACGAGAGTGTTAATAAGCCTTTCAGTCACAGGGAGGGATAGCATAGAACGAAGTCTAGCAATATTTCTGAGATGAAAAAAAGAGTTTTTGACAGTATACTGCACATGATAGTCAAAAGACAGATTCGAGTCAAATATTACTCCTATATTTTTTAGTTTTGATTTTGACTGTGACTCCAAAACAGAACCATCAAGGTTTAAAATTATTGAGCCAGCTTTACGAAGCTGATTGGAGGAGCCAATGAGCAAGACCTCAGTCTTATCATTATTAAGACACAGGAAATTTTCGGACATCCATATTTTTATCTCAGAAATACAATGTGTTAAGAAAGGAACATCCAAGTTTTGACCAGGCCTATAGAATACATATAAATCTGAGTGTCGTCTGCATAAAAATGATAATTAAGCCCAAGTGATCTTAAAAGCAGACCAAGTGGAAATATGTAAATGCTAAAAAGTAAGGGGCCTAGAATCGAACCTTGAGGAACACCCGTGCGGACAGGGCCCTTCTCTGACCGTGAACCATTCATATAAACAAACTGTTGACGATCAGTGAGATAAGATCTAAACCAAGTTAAAACAGTCTCAGAAACACCAAAGACATTTTCGAGACGATTGCGTAAACGGATGTGATTAACAGTATCGAAAGTGGCACTAAGATCAAGCAGAATAAGAATAGAGAGAGAGCCAGAATCTGAGGCCATTAGCAGATCATTGGTGACCTTGACCAAAGCGGTCTCAGTACTATGAAATTTTCGGAAGCCAGACTGAAGGGGTTCAAAAAGATTATTTACTATGACATGATTGTGTAGCTGCAAAGCCACAACACGTTCTAAGATTTTTACAAGGAAAGGAAGGTTTGAAATAGGACGATAATTATTTAAGTTATCCAAGTCAGCATTATGCTTCTTTGGAACAGGTGTCAAGGCAGCAGTTTTCAATGCTGCTGGTACAACACCAGTACCAAGAGAATCATTAACAATGCTGAGAACAGCTGGGCACAAAGAGTCAAAACAAGACTTAAATAAGCTTGTAGGGAGGGGATCAAGCACGCAAGTGGTTGCTTTCATACGTGATACCTCCCTAGTAAGCAGCTCAGAGTCAATTTGGGAAAAAGTTGTAAACAATGTGCCATGGAAACAAGATGGGCAAACTGTAGAAGATAAAATGGGTGCAACTTGAATAAGTTTGTAAACGTTGTCAATTTTGGAACTAAAAAAAATAAGAAAATCATTACACAACTTGTTTGAAACAGGTAGAGAAATACCATCATTAACTTTGAGAAGTATGTTAATAGTATGGAAGAGATGCCTGGGATTACTTTGATCATTATCTATAATCTGCGAATAATAAACAGATCTGGCAGACTGAATTTCAGTTCTATATTCCCCCAAGTGGTCTTTCCGCGCTTGATAAAACACATTCAGACCCGAGTCACGCCACTTGCGCTCCAATTTACGACAAGCTACTTTCTTAGAGCACAATTCGTCATTATACCAAGGGGCAGAACGAGCAAAAGAAACACAGCGAGACTTCAGGGGAGCAAAATAATCCAAATTAGAGGCAAGAACAGTATTCAACTGCAAGATCTTATCTTCAAGAGATGCTAATGGAAGACCGCTAAGAGAGGAAACGACAGTGTCTGCAAAATCGGATAAGTCGATTGATTTCCATTTACGGAAATTAACAGTATGTGATGAAGTAGTACAAGAGAGAGATATTTCCAGGTTAAAAAAATTGCAAAGTGATCAGAGAGACCAATGTCAACAGAAGACAGCTGTGAAACAATTGCATCATTTGCAATCACAAGGTCTAATGTGTGACCTTTGTTATGTGTCGGGCCGCTAATAAGCTGTTTAAGATTAAAACAGTCCAACAAAAATAGAAAGTCCTTTGTCAACAGGTGATGATGAAGTGCAACCCACTTTTTGCTCCATGTCATGTGTTGCTGGTGTAGTTAGCATGGGGGTGTTAACCGTGTAGTTAACACGGCTGGGTGCTGTCACACATTTCTCTGATCACTACTGTTTAACTGCTTGTGATTTGTTACACTGTGGCCCTGCAGTCGCTGTGAACAATGTGTGACAGTCTCAGCTGGACGATGGTTTGATGTTTGGACATCTGTGCATCACTTTTGATATGTGCTCACTACAGCGACACGTGAACAAACCACAAGGACCGCCGTTTACCATCACTTATCACATGTACAGCTACAGTATTTATGTTATGAAGTATATAATTGAACAAAGAGTTAAAGGACAATAAAGGTGCAAAAACCACCTTAGACAAGGTTCAAACCCCCAGCCTTTAGATTAACAGCCCAGAGCTTGAAATACTGTGCCACAACACCTACATCTATAACAGCAGCCAAAGCGACACATGAGTTACCAAAGTTTTGTGCAGGAACAACAGTTTACAATACAATTAAAAATGGCTGAGTGGTCAACAATGGAACAATTATCTTATTTCTGACCAGTATGTGGAGCTGTTACCAAACACAAGACCATGCCTACAAAGCTTATTTAAACAGAGAAGTGTTGCAGAGATACATCACAACTATTTTTTTAGGATGTCATTTGGTGATCACAAAAAAAGCACAATTTGAAACCTAGCTTGACAATCATATGAGCCAGTTTCGTTTAAAAAAAAAGAAAGAAAAAGAGAAAGAAAAACAGACAACAATATCTTTTACAATGTCTGTATATTAACACTTTGTCTTAATTTTAAGATCAGGATAAGAAACCTATTTTTAGCCAAAGATTCAAAGTTATAAAAAGGGCAACACACGTTTGGTGCTCAGCCCCAAAACATCTGAACACTTTTTAACCTCTTAAGAAACACTTAAACTGCTCTGAGAGCTGAAATAGAGAAATCACTCATCAATAAACGTGTGTTTGTGTATGAAGTGATAATTAAACTCACCTGATACTGTCAGTGTAACTGTGTCACTGCGGTCAGACCAGCGTGATCCTTCTGTGTCTGATCCATAACAGAAGTATGTACCTGCGTCAGACTCAATAACAGAACTGAAAGTGTGTTCATGTCCATAACTAAAAACAGTGACTGAACCTTCTTTATGCCATCTGTATCTCCAGCTAGTGACTCGTTCATCATATATGTCACATCTGAGAGTGACTGTGTCTCCTCTGAACACATGTTGAGCAGGTTTAATGGTCACTGTGGGTTTTGGTCTTTCTGCAAAATGACAAGAATTCACAATAAAAAATAATGTGAATAATAAAATAATAAAATGAGCTGTTTTTACTTTATAAACAGTTTATTGCAAAACACAAAACATACGTTATATCGGGTTAGACTGAAGTGTTGTTCTTTATAGTCATTTAGTGTCTTATGAAACATTTTCACTAATTTCTCAGAGCAGTTCATTATGTGATGAAATATATTTGCTGTTTATTGTCACTGCTATTGGTTCACTGAAATATCTTTCTCTAGTCACAACACAAAATAACTTAAGAAGGTGTATTTATAATAATGTAAAATCATAACACTTTTTACAGCTAGTTTGTAACCGTGTAGAATCACTCATGTGTGAATATGTGATGAAATTCATTCACCTTCAGTTTGTCGAGAGTGGGTGATTGAAATCAGCACTAAAACACAAAAAGAAAATGTCAGCATTGAGCTGATACTGTGTGCATTACATTAGCCATATGAAGATATATTCTTCTTCTTTGCTTGTAAAACACCATCATTTTACTCTTAAATGTTTCTCAGCTTCACAACTAGTTTCTGTTAAGTCTTTTTGGTAACACTTTATTTTGATGGTCCCTTTTCTGTTGACAATTAGTATCTTTTCAACTAAATGTCAAAAAACTCTCATTCAAGTACTAGTATACTGTCTGAATAATATCTGCTAACTCTTTATTGTGATCGTGTCCCAACAGACACTCAGACGAAGTAATTTTGTAAGTACATGTGAACTTATTCTAACACTAACCCATCCAGTCTACTAATACTCTACTAATACTCTAATCAGAGTCAGTACACAGTCAAATCCTGAGTGTTAAATTAAGCATATATGGTCCCAATCTACAAGAGTGTTAAAGTAACACTGAGGCAGTGTTAAAGTTAATCAGATAATTCTGTGATTAATTAAGTGCTGATTGAGCATTAATGATGAACAGATGTTGTTAACAAGCAGAATCACTGAAAGAAAGAGAAACACAAGAACTTCAACTGACTTTAGTCACAGCCTTCGATGAAATCAACTGAAATAAAATACATTAAATCTCTCAAGATCTCAGCAGAAGATGATTAATCATCTCCACAAACATTATCACCAACTTCAATAAGATAAGTGTTTGCTTTAGTTGGGGTCTTGACCCGGGACTTTTTATCATTGGTCTATCTCTGGTTGCTTTAGCTGCAATCATGACACATGTCTATTAAGACAAGAAAATATGTGATCTGCTTAAAATTTGACAATGATTCAAAGATGTTAGTAGTGTCAATGTGTAACTGTTTATTAGAGATCACAACTATTATTCATTTAATGAATATGAAGAATTTTAGTACACTAATTTTATTAATTGTGTACATGGTTTAGACATGCAGACTACAAGTATCAGCATATGATTGTCTACAATGGTGACGATCATCAGACAGATTTATGTTGCATTGCATTCTGGGTGCACCAATCATAACACATCCATGGCTTCCAGAATGCATTGCAACATTAATAAATGATGCAGCTGCATTGTCTTTGTATGTGATTTTATTCTTACTATTTGCTTTTATTTTTGTTGTGACTTTTTACTGCCTTGTTTTACAATGTTAAAAAAGCGACATGTGTCACTCCACCCACCCCCAATTCCATTGGATTATACTGCAAATCTTATTGGTGTAGACCCGAGCATGTGCATTCCTTTGAGTACGATTTTGTCAAATTGATTTGGCCATATTACAGAAATATTATGTGCTAACTCTAGAATTATACGCCTATCTTAATTAAAATCTGTTTAGTAACAATGGTAATTTTAGTCAGATGAAGTCATTGTTTACAAATAAACTCTTGATGACATCACTTCCGGGTTTCTTCATTCATATTTCCTTGAGGATCGGCAGGTCGCGAATCAGCACTAAATTGGGATTTTATACGCTAATAATGATAATTTGCTGTATTTTAGAAAGGGACAAACACGAACATAAGTGGATGATTTTGCATTTTAAAGCACAACCGTTTTTTGTTGTTGTTTAAAGAGATGAGTTAAGTTTCTCAATGTGTCACAAACTTATAAGTTATAAAGTGCAAATAAATGTTTTCATGAGAAGCTCCATGTTTACTTGTTTATATATTAATAAAATATTTGAGCATATATTGATTCTCTTACAGTTTTTAAAGGCTTCTATCTTATAGCAAATAAGTGTCCGTGACATCAAATATTACAAATCTATATGGATTTATGTATCCACCCCCTCATTGTGCGTGCGTGCTCTAATCTGTGTACGGGATGAATTTAGATTTAGTTATTAACACTCGATCAATGTCGAATATTAAAATCACTCGGAGCTGTAAATCTGAGCAACAGGTACGTGAGCACTTTTAATAAAAGTCCCTCTCTGTGATTAACATTTTTTTTTATTAAAGACTATAATACAAATCTAAAACCAGTAGGCCTAATATAATACAGTGATTCCTGGTTCTTTTTAAAGGATTGAGCCACAAAACCAGTCATTTAATTTGTGCATATAGCAAGTATAAATACAAATTTTGCAGAGAAAATATATGAACATGCATTGCTTAAATAAACAGTAAAGCACATTAATAATAACATTCGCTGTAGGTCAGATTTAATAACAGCTGTTTTAGTAAACAAAAACATTTAAAATAAGCCTATATGCAAAAAAAATATCCCATTATCCACACATAAAACCTCAGTTCACTCTGATGGGCTATTTATTATTGTCTTATTTGTCACCGCAGTTGTTCTTTAAAATAAAAACATTTGCGGGTTTATCCCATGTCTTCCTGAACTACAATGAATTATCACCATATCCTAAGTTTTTGCTTATCCACGATCCTAAAATAAACAATAGGCCTATAGGCTACATAATAAATATACATTATACAAAACAGCTAAATCTCAGACAGTGGATAATTTTTATCAACATCGCTCAGCTAAAACTGCTCAGTCTGCTTCGTGTACAGTGAAAAGTGCAATAATATCTGACTTCATTTAACGTGCAACCCACCTGTAGAGGTTGAGGACCTCTATTTACGTTCATCACACAGAAACATAATTAATATTTATCATAGGTGAGGCTATTTATAGCATAGGTAGGACTATATCATAGCCACAAATTAAGAATTTTTTCCCCAGACTTAATTCGTGAACCGCTCATATTACACAGCTCTGTTCTGCCGAAGTACTCGGAGATGTCGCCACCAAGCGTTTGATAGGAACTTAATCTAACTAGTTTGTCATAATTTTAAAAAACAAACATTTGCTAATTGATTCTAAATAAAATCGCTATTGTTAGCACTTAATATTTCTGTAGTACAGCAAAACTGACTGAATGATCACTCATAAAAACGTTTATGAAAGAATACTTATGCACAAACGTCTACACCAATACGCTCTGCTGTATTATAATATAAACCAATGAATTTGGGGGTGGGCGGAGCGACACGTGTCGCCCCACCTTAATGTGTCGCCCCGCCCCATTGTCCAGACTGCAGTCTGGAGCTACTCCAATAATGGGGAACACTGCTGACTTGGCAATGGTCCAGAAAACGATCATTGACACCCTCCACAAAGAGGGTCAGTCACAGAGGGTCATTACTGAAAGGGGGGGCTGTTCATGGAGTGCTCTATCGAAGCATATTAAATACAAAGTTGACTGGAAGGAAGAGATTGGGTAGGAAAATGTGCACAAGCAACAGGGATGACCACAAGCTTGAGAATACTGTCAAGCAAAGCCGATTCAAACACTTGGGAGAGCTTCACAAGGAGAGAACTGAAGCTGGAGTCAGTGCATCAAGAGTCACCACGCTCAGACATCTTCAGGAAAAGAGCTACCAAGCCACTTCTGAAACAGAAACATCATCAGAAGCATCTTACCTGAGCTAAGGAGAAAAATAACTGGACTGTTGCTCAGCGGTCCAAAGTCCTCTTTTCAGATGAAAGTAAATGTTGTATTTCATTTGGGAATCAGGGTCCCAGAGTCTGGAGGAAGAGAGGAGAGACACAGAATCCATGTTGCTTGAAGTCCAGTGTGAAGTTTGGGCTGCCATGTCATCTGCTGGTGTTGGTCCACTGTGTTTTCTGAAGTCCACAGTCAACTCATCCATCTACCAGGAAATTTTACAGCACTTCATGCTTCCTTCTGCTGACAAGCTTTATGGAGATGCTGATTTTAATTTCCAGCAGGACTTGGCACCTGCCCACACTGCCAAAAGTACCGGAAGCTGGGTCAATGACCATGGTGTTACTGTGCTTGATTGGCCAGCAAACTCGCCTGACTTGAACCCGATAGATAATCTATGATGAGAGACACCAGACCCAACAATGCAGATGACCTGAAGGCCGCTATAAAAGCAACCTGGGCTTCATTACACCTGAGCAGTGCCACGGGCTGATCACCTCCATGCCACGCCGCATTGATGCAGTAATTCATGCAAAAGGAGGCCCGACCAAGTATTGAGTGCATAGAAATGAACATACTTTTCAGAAGCCTTCATTGATTGTATGTAATATTCAAATTTTCTTAGACACTGAATTTTGGGTTTTCATAATCTTCAAAATGTCAAGAAATAAAGGCTTGAAATATTTTACTCTGTGTAATGAATCTAATGAATCTATGTAATATATGGGTTTCACTTTCTTAAATGAGTGACAAAAAATATTGACTTTTCATGATATTCCAATTTGTTGAGATGTACCTATATATGTAGAATTAAAATAAGCAGCTGCAACAAACCTTAGCTGTAGAGATTTTATAAATATATTGCTATTTCATATCACTTTTGGACATACAGTAGGCACTAATGATATTAACTGTTGTCTTCTTTTAGAGAATGAAACGGAGAGTTCTGACTGCTTTTACTCTGAACTC
Source organism: Oxygymnocypris stewartii (assembly GCA_003573665.1). Classification (NCBI taxonomy): domain Eukaryota; kingdom Metazoa; phylum Chordata; class Actinopteri; order Cypriniformes; family Cyprinidae; genus Oxygymnocypris; species Oxygymnocypris stewartii. The sequence continues at coordinate 828,400 of QVTF01018974.1, forward strand.
ACACTGCAAACAGATCAAGGTGAGTCAAACTAAAAACATCACAAACCACAAGAAAAATACATCTACAAACCACAATCAAGAATTGAAGAAGAACATCAAATCACGTATATTCCAATTAATTTATATATTTCCAGGTGCTGGATCTAGTGATGTGACGTATGCTCAAGTTAAATAAAAATATGTCATGAGGAGAAACTTTCAATCCCAGGATACTGATGAGATTCTGTTGAGAAGGGCTGAAAATGACAGGATCATCAATGATCAATAATACGCTTTACTGAGCACCTGATGACAATAGAGTTATCAGTACTTAATATCAGTGATTCAACCCGTCATGTGCTTCAGACAGTTTGCATGCTAATCTTTGATTATGAAAGAAAGCGAGAATGATTTTAATTTAGTACTGCAGTGTGTATTGTAAGTGAAAACATGGAAATATTAAGGGATTTTAATATTGTGATTAGCAGTTCTGGAAAGTTGTCTTTAACTGTAAATGAATATATAAGAAATAGATTTTTTACATTTATTTGGAAAATATATATGTAGCTATTTTCAACTATATAATATTTTATCGGATAGAAAGCCTCAGCTCTTTGAGTATGAAGTCTTTTAGATTTTAAAAATATTTATCAATAACATACAACTGAAAAAACAAACAAACAAAAACTTTGTAAAGCCATGAAAATAGATTAGTTATAGCTTGCTTGTTTGTCTAATCCTATTTATGTTTTAATAATAAAAAAGTGTTTGAGTGTTTAGGAAAATTGTTTTATATACATTACTACAAAAAGTTTGATGTCAATAAGAATTTTAACAATGAATGTATTATTATTTTGAAAGAAAATAATACTTTTGTTGAGCAAGGAAGCATTATATTGATCAGAAGGGACTTTTGTAATGTTTCAAATAAATAGAATCCTGAACAAAAAGTATCATGGTTTCCACAGAAATATGAAGCAGCACAACTGTTTCCATAGTGATAATAACAATAAATGTTTCTTATTCAGAAATATTACAATGATATTCAACATATTATAATGATGTCTACATGAAGGATCATGTGACACTGAAGACTGAAAATTCTGCTTTTATCACAGGAATTAATTACATTTTTTACATATATTCACAATATTACTATTTTAATGTATATTTGAAGAAATAAATACAGCCTTATTGAGCAGGAGAGACTGCATAAAACATTAATGACCCCAAACTTTTTGAAAATTTTATTAAATATTCTTTGCTAAGATAAATATGAAACATTCCAAATATTCTCAGTGATGTAATATTATAATTTCTAAATGCATAATTGTATTCCAGACAGATGTAATTATGTTGCTAGAGTGTAATATGAGCCTGAAGACTTCATATAAAAATGCTAAGTGACGTTCATGTTTACTGTTCGACAAACAACATCTCTGAGCAAATACAATGTGGAATTTAAACATTTAAACTAACAAATGTTTTTTTATGAACAATACTTCTGTATTGTTTACTATATGGAATATGGAAAGAAATAATAATAGTCTATTCAGTTGTTGTATCATTTATTTAAAACTGATAATTGTCATGTTATCATGAAGGCAGCCTGTGATTACAGCCTGCAGACTTTAAAATGTTGAAATGTAAAATAATTTGTGATCGTGTGGCTTCCTCTGGTGGACAATATAAGTATTATGTCTTTAATCTGAATCCCACTGATATTAATGTCTGATAAATACATAAACACTGTTAACACCTTGAGTATGAGAAGAACATGAACCTCGGCTTGTTTACTCCGAATGTCTTGTTGCTCATATGTATGAAAAATAATATCTTATCATGTGGTCTAGTGGAAAACATTAGTATAACATGTCATGGTCTGTGTTTTTTTTTTGGGGGGGGGGGGAATATAGAAATATAATAGAAATATAAAAATATATAGACATACAATATAATAGAAATATAGAAATAACTATTTCATATTTAATTCACATTTAAAAAATTATAGCTTTTTTTATTCATACCACATTTAAAGAACAACAAGAAATGTACTAAAACTAAAAATGTATTTGATCTCCTCCTAAACCAGGTTCACTGATTCACACAAGATTTGGTCTGTGTCATTGTAAGGAGGGCGCTGAGGCTGATTTATAATCCATAAGCAGAAGTTTATTCAGGGTTTCAGCAGACAGAAACGTGAAGACAGGCAGAGGGTCAAAACCAGAGTAACAGTCCAGTCCATCGACATACACAAGGTTAAACCAAAAGATGAGGATGAGAAGCCAGGCAAAAGGTCCAAACACAAACATCAAGGCAGTCAAAACAGAGGGGACTAATCAGTAGTCAAATAAACAGACAGAATCATTCTCAGAACAGGCAAGCAAGATAACTAGAGTAAGACTCGATAAGGCAGGCGAGATGGCAATACTTCACAAAGTGTGTGTGCACAGTCTCTGGATATAAAGCCACTAAACAAGAAATGAGTTGTAAGGAAGCAGAGGGAGTGGAACATGGTCAGTACTCGGGTGAGGGCTCCCTCTGCTGGTTTGGCATTACACAACCATTTCAAGTACCTTCGATATCCAAAGGTAGTGGTGGTTTTTCGACCTCGGCTCTGGGATGATCATCCAGGTGGACTGGTTTGAGGAGGGAAACATGAAAGGAAGGAGAGATGCAATAGTTAGCAGGAAGCTCCAGCTGTAACCTGACCTCATTTATTTTTCTAAGAATTGTAAAAGAGCCTATATGCCTTGGGCTGAGCTTCCTGCTGGGCAACTCTCGTGGAGAGCCAGACCTGATGTCCTGGTCAGTAGAGAGGGTGTGGGTAACGTCTGTTTACCTGGAACTCCTCTGTTCTTACCCACTGGGCAAAGTTACGTCCAAAAGACGTCTTTTTGAAGTCTTTGCAGACGTTGAAAAGACATCCACTGAGGAGCCAGAATGAAAGTTTTTATGACGTCTTTTTTTGACGTGTTCTGCACGTCTGATATAGACCTTCATGGAACCTCCATACAAGGTTAAAAACTAGTTCAAATGTGGTTAATGGCCATCATTTTAAGCATTTTGTAAAGTCAACTTCAAATCAACGACTATAAATCTCTCAAGATCTCATCAGAGGAGGATCAAACAGCATCACCAGCTTTACTCGTTAGATTGACTTTATTTCTGTCAGACATATATAGCTTTTAATGATAATTACCAGAGTTTTAAATGTTGGTATTTGTTTTATTTGAACTCACTATTGTGGAGGACAGTGTTAGCTTTAGTTGGGATCTTGGTCCTTGTACTTCATTTTTAAACTTTGTTTAGGCTGCTGTAACTGTGTGTTTGTTAAAGCACAATTGTTGTAGCAGAGAAAGATGAAATCAAGTGTTAACATCATGTTAATTATGAAAACATTTTGTCACTCGTTTCAGAAAGTGAAACCCATATTTATATATATTCATTACGCATAGAGTGAAATATTTCAAGCCTTTATTTCTTGAAATTTTGAAGTTATCTTTTGAATATAACTTATTTTGTTATACATTTTGAAATGATGGCTTACAGATAAAGACAACCCTAAGTTGTAACCCAAAAATTTGAATATTACATAAAATCAATATAAAATAGATATTTTAAACAGAAATGTCAGGCTTCCGAAAAGTGTCTTCCTTTCTATGCACTCAATACTCGGTCGGGCCTCTTTTTGCAGGAATTACTGCATCAATGCGGCGTGGCATGGAGGTGATCAGTCTGTGGCACTGCTCAGGTGTAATGAAGCCCAGGTTGCTTTTATATCTGCCTTCAGGTCATCTGCATTGTTGGGTCTGGTGTCTCTCATCATATATTCTCTATGGGGTTCAGGTCAGGCGAGTTTACTGGTCAATCAAGCACAGTAACACCATGCTCATTGAACCAGCTTTTGGTAACCTTTGGCAGTGTGTGCATGTGCCAAGTCCTGCTGGAAAATAAAATCAGCATCTCCATAAAGCTTGTCAGCAGAAGGAAGCATGAAGTGCTCTAAAATGTCCTGGTAGATGTCTGTGTTGATCTTGGACTTCAGAAAACACAGTGGACCAACATCAGCAGATGACATGGCAGCCCAAATCATCACTGACTGTGGAAACTTCACACTGAACTTCAAGCAACATGGATTCTGTGCCTCTCCTCTCTTCCTCCAGACTCTGGGACCTTGATTTCCAAATGAAATACAACATTTACTTTCATCTGAAAAGAGGACTTTGGACCACTGAGCAACAGTCCAGTTCTTCTTCTCCGTAGCTCAGGTAAGATGATTCTGATGATGTTTCTGTTTCAGAAGTGGCTTGGGAGCTCTTTTCCTGAAGATGTCTGAGCGTGGTGACTCTTGATGCACTGACTTCAGCTTCAGTTCACTCCTTGTGAAGCTCTCCCAAGTGTTTGAATCGGCTTTGCTTGACAGTATTCTCAAGCTTGCGGTCATCCCTGTTGCTTGTGCACATTTTCCTACCCAATCTCTTCCTTCCAGTCAACTTTGCATTTAATATGCTTTGATACAGCACTCCTTGAACAGCCCCCCTTTCAGTAATGACCCTCTGTGACTTACCCTCTTTGTGAAGGGTGTCAATGATCATCTTCTGGACCATTGCCAAGTCAGCAGTGTTCCCAACATTGTGCTTTCAAAGAAAAAGAGAGACCCACAATTTATATCGAATGGATGGACATTTATTGAAATTCAAATGTAAATATTCTAATATTTTGAGTAGAGGTGGGCATAGATTATTTTTTTAAATCTAGATTAATCTTGGAATTAATCTAGATTAAAATGGCTCATTTGAATTCTGCCGAAGGCATTCAGAATATGTGTGCTACCCAAATAATGACTAAAAGTAAGTCTTTGAGAACGGGTTTCTCAAGCCAGGTGGCGCATTAGACCAGGGGCTCATCTCCTGTTTCCAAAATGCATCACAAACTTTAATCTCTTCCCGTCCCAATGCCACGAAAAAACTGGAGGAAAATCCCGTTCCACTCCCGGAAGAATGACTCCCATTCCCTCCCACTCCCGTGTTGTTGTTTTTTTTTGATAACTGTCAATTACAGTAAAAATATAGTACAGATCACAGCGTGCCCACCTTATTAGTTGAATAAAAACCCAAAATGTCGTTTTTTGTTATTATATTGAACTGAAAGCCATCTTATTATGCACAGTGTTGCACAGATTAAATTTCATGTAAATCATCCATGCTAACACACACGTCTTCTATTTTTTTTTTTTTGACATTTCACTCTATAGATATATTTTTCAAAGACGGAGTTTCGAAGTTTCTCGCTCAAGTTCACGTGAGACCTAAAGCGCATCCTGTTTGCTTAAAACCGCAATGTTTCGTTGTTATTCTGAGTGCACACAAATAAACGTAGAGTCTTTACAGATTCGAAAGATGTATTAGGCTACTTTTATCTGTATGACCAAGAATGACGGAGATTTTAAGAGCAAGTGAGCGCACCGGAGCCTGTCCTGCAGCAAACGCGCTTCCACACAAACACTTCAATAGCGCACATTTCTCTAGGTTAACATCATATTGAGCGGCCATGTAAAGTTGCTACTACATACATGTTTCAGATGAAAAGCCATATTTGAGGTTGATGAATGATAGGTGAGCGTTTGGATGTCCTGCCCGATTGTATTACCACATAGACCAGCCGTTAACAATCTGTCCATCACGGACTGCGAGCCTCTAGTTCGAAGACTCGTTCTCGCCCCCTACAGTGCAATTCGGCTAGGTATACATCCGCGCTAAAATATCAGGGTGAAAGTCATCATAGCTTGCGTAGTATAGACCCAGCTCCCAACCCAACTTTGAGAATAGATTAACGGCGATATTTTTTTTTATCGCCGATAAGAGTCTCACGTTAACGCAGCACGTTAACGCCGATAACGGCCCACCACTAATTTTGAGATAGTGATTTTTACTTTGATTAGCTTTACAGTTAGCTCTAATCATCAAAATTAAAGTGTTTTCGAAACTGAAGTGTTTTACTTTACATGTAATGAATCTAAAATATAAGAAAATTACACTTTTTGAAATAGGTTACAATAAAAAAGTGTCTCTTTTCACCATATTCTATTTTTTTGCGATGTACCTGTAAGTGTTTTCACACGTTCACTGTGAGTAGGTCATCAGTAAATGAGTGCAGCGTTAAAATGGCAGTGTTTCCAAAATTAAACAAAAGAGCTGTTAATTTCAAATTATGTGTGTAATGTAGAGAACTGTGTGTAGAGTTTAAAAAAAACTTAGTTTAAAGCATGTTATGTGCTTTTAGTTTTGTAGACTTGGTCTAATGATTATGTATGTGAGTGAATAGTTTTACTAAGGGGGCCTCAAATATAACTTTTAGTGTCTAAGTCATAAAAAAACTGTAACAGAATCAACCTGCAACCAAAACATATTGACACACTTGTGATGGCTGCATGCATTCTTTACAATTTCCTGCTGGATGAAGCAGAGCAGCCGGCGGGACACGTGGCACCAGAAAGACACATGGAGTAAGCAGGGCATCAACAGAGTCCTGTAATGAGGGAGGTATTCTGCATCTTCTTTAACTCTCCTGAAGTATCTAGATCAAAATAACACTATCAAGTTTTAAACAATTTCTGAACATGCAGTTTTTTTTAAACCCACAGCAGCCATTGAATATACACATGGTTATTTTAACACACACTGTGGTTCTGACAGGTGTGTACTGTAGAAATGTTGCACACTAGTGTTCACATGGTGACAACAGCTGGTAGTGGTGACATAGAGATGGTGTGAAGAGCTGAATATGTTTAGAGTTGAAGTACAAAAAACTGTAATGAGGTTAGACATTTATGAAAAACCTTTAACCTCAAGTGTGAGTAAAAGTGATGCTTAGCAGGCAACACTAAATACGATTCTTGTGTTGTAAGAAAAGAACAAGATTGAAAACCACTAATGTGAGCTTCTCTTTACACCGTTTTATCTTTTTATAATACTTCCTCTTTCACACAATTTCTGTCTTGTCCATGATGTATTTTCTAACAAGTTCCTTAACAAAAATAATGTTACCCATTAATGGATATTGTAATCTCAGACAAATACACTGTACAATAAAGAAAAGAAAATAAAACCTGAAAATGTTAAAGATTGTTTCATTGACTGGTAGATGCGGCTGCCAAACAAAAAACTATCAAATTAAGGTAAAATATTGTAATTTATAGGCCTATTATATTTTTTCTTGCAAAAAATTAATACAATTAAAGGCATTTCCTGGATTGTTTTTGTGAAATATTCTCTGGAAAATGTCAATCTTTTTTCATTTTAAACATTAGCCAATAACTACACATTTGCGTGAGCTAATGTGAAGGTGCATTAACGCAATATCATGACAACCGTAATTACGAGAAACCAACTTGTAAAAAGCGTTCATGTCCTCGCAGAACTCATAATTACAAATATATATTTTTTTAAATGGTGAAAAATGGTGGCACTTTCAAAGAAAGCTTTCACTACTGCTCTAAAATTGGGGAAATAGATACAAGATACATATATATATATATATATATATATATATATATATATATATACTATAGTGTACTATAAACCATTTGCGTTTATACATTTATGTTTATTATACATCTTTCCGCTGGTTCATTTTTTTGACTGCCGCTATAGAAACAGATAATCCCCAGCCCGAGGACGTGAACAGCACCGAGTTGAAGGTCACGTGTTGTCATCTTGGAATTACAGTAATTACGATATGGTGTGAATGCAGCAAACCCATCACAAAATCAGCAGATACACAGTTACTGCCTTTACTCCGTTACCCTGCTTCATCAGGTCATCAGACGGGTCAAGGAAGTCAGATGCTCAGTACTCCTGGTGGCCCCACTCTGGATAAATCAGATGTTGTTTCCCGGGACGATTCAGCTGCTTTCAGCAGCCCCTTGGCCAACACCCTTAAGGAGAGACATGCTATCTCAAACAAGAGGAACGATTTAGCATCGCCGGCCGGAGCTGTGGAGCCTGCATTTCTGGCTGCTTGACGGGAACCTTTACAGTTCCCAGTGAGTGTAACTAATACTTTTTTGGAGGCTAGAACACCATCTATGAGAGACTTCTTCTCCCTTAAATGGTCAGTCTTTTCTGCACTGGACCCATCCTCTTGTGACGTGTGCTAAACTTCTTACAAGAGTTGTTGGTTAAGGGGCGTACTCCTTCCATGCTCAAAGTTTATGTGGCAGCGAATCACACTCCTGTGGCTGACCGGTCAGTCGGCAAAAACAACTTGATTGTTAAATTTCTGAGGGGAGTTGGGAGGTTGAACCCTCTTCGTCCTCACTCTGTGCCAATTTGGGACATATCTATAATCCTTATGGCTGTACGGTGTCCTTCATTTGAGCCACTCCAGTCACTTAAGATCACCTTCCTTTTGGCTTTAGCGTCAGTCTAATGAGTAGATGACATTCAACTGTCAGTCAGCACTTCATGCCTTGAGTTTGGGCCTAACGACTGCAAAGTCGTCCTCAAACAAAGACACGGCTATGAGCCTAAGGTGCGATTCTACACAACGGGATAGACCGCTCGATGGGGAACGCTCTAGTTACTAACGTAACATTGGTTCCCTGAGATAAGAGAACGAGAGATGTTTAAGTTGCCGTGTCATAATCTACACGTGAGTCGATGGCTGTCGCTGACAGTCGGAGGATTGTGACGGATGGCACTCTGACCCAAATTATATAGCAGTCGTCTCCACCCCTTTTGATGAGTTAAAACCTCCATTTGTTTGTGCAGGGACACTAACGTGAACAAATCAGGCTTCAGTATCAGAGTAAACAGGAGTTTCCCACACATGCATTTCTACGCAGTGCTTGTTCCCTTATTTCAGGGAACCAAGGTTATGTTAGTCCCTTGTCTTGGTGTATGACTATTAAACTGTATTCACAGGTACAGTACAAATATATCAGAGCCAAACTCAGAAACAGAAACAGATAGAGATGAGCTCATAGTTGTGTTTTGTGTGCTCTGTTTTGTGCTTGGTGATGTTAAACGGTGTGAGAGCAGCAGATGATCATTTCTTTACTTGCAAAGAGTTATGAATGAAGTTAATACCATAATTAAAATAAAGATCCATCAAAGTATTATTTCATTTTCCTTGTTCATACAAGAATATTACTTCTCGATGGGAAATTGATGCTGTTCTGTTTGATACTAAATCACAACAAAACATTAGTCAGTTAAACATTTTCTGAAAATGTTACAAGATTATTGACATTATAAATATTTTCTAAACACATGAGGCATTTGTATCTCTATAATGTGTCATGTTGGATCTGACTGTAGGTATCAGGAAGTCTCGAGGCTTTAACACAGTCTGTGTGTTTAACCGTCTGTCATTATTCGGTCAGTATGGAGCTCAGTCAACTTCCTCTTGTGCTCTGTGAGTATTGCTTTCTCTGGGTGTATTTCAGTGGATGTTAATTGCTCTTATATGTTGAATAAGATCGAGTGATTTAGTGTACCTGGATTTTTTTCTTCATTCTGATATCAGATTTTCAAATTCTGCCATATGTGAGTAAAAACTGATCTTGAGTAAGCAGGTGTGCAGTTAGTGCGGTTTGTGAAAGAGAAATGTTTGTTCAGTCAGTTTTTTGTGCTTTGTAATGGTATTTGTTGAATCAGTTATTTTATTTTGTATTTGCACAGATGCTTTAACTATATATTCACTATACACTGTAAAAAAAATTTTTTTTACAGGAAATGAAACAGATTTTTTCTGGTTATTTTTTTATTTTAAATTGTAGTCAAAACTCTGTAGAACTATCTCTGAATGAACTACTTGGCTGTTATTTTCAGTATTATGACATCAGTGTTCTGTTGGGATTGAAAGGTTTCTGTTGTCTGAGTTTTGTGGGTTATCGTTGTGCTGAAGAGTAGCGTCTGTGCTTCAGTCCAGGAGAATACCAAGAAACATTGATGTTATGCTGCATGTTGCTTTATTTAAAGGCAGTAATTGTTTTTGTTTTTTTAAACGTGTAAGAAAAAAAATGGATTTAAATTGATATTTACATTAATTTGACAGTTTTTGTTTGGCAGCCACTTCTACTACACTGTTAAAAATCTCTGTAAAAAACGGCCATATTTTGACAGTAACATGCTGTTTTCTATTAAAACAGTGCATTCTGGTTAATATTTGTCATTTTCGAGAAAGTAGCCTGCTGCTATATATCATGAATTAACAGCGTTCAGTCGACACTCAGCGGCTGTGTTTCAAATAACACCCTACACCCTCATTCACTATTCCCTACATGAGTTTACTAATATAGTCCACCTGACAGAGAGAATGAAAACTAATGAGTGAATTCAGACACTAATGAACAGCTTCTGTTAATGAGCAGAGTCACTGATGAAAAGAGAAACAAGACAAACACAAGAACTACAACTGACTTCAGCCACAGCCTTAGATGATATCAACCGAAGATTTAAACAACTCAACAAACAGCTTTACCAGCTTCACAACTCAACAAACAGCTTTACCAGCTTCACAACTCAACAAACAGCTTTACCAGCTTCACAACTCAACAAACAGCTTTACCAGCTTCACAACTCAACAAACAGCTTTACCAGCTTCACAACTCAACAACGAGCTTTACCAGCTTCACACTTTACTAACCAGACTGCCTTTATTTCTGTCAGATGTCTACAGAAGATCTTATTGAGAATGAACAGAGGTGTAGATGATGATGTTTTATTGTTTCGTTTGACGTTACCATTGTGGAGATCAGTGTTGGCTTTAGTTGGGCTCCTGACCCTTGACTTACGAAGATTAGTTTTTGTTTGATTACTACAATTAAGTCATTAAGATGAAAAAATTATGGAAAAACTTGTACAGTTACATTTCATTATTTAATAATTTTTATTAATTATTTAATCAATTTTACCATTAATGGTTAATACTCGCTACTGATTTGTTTTCAGTTTTTTTCTTGTTTTGTCATATACACAGTATTAGCTCAATGCTGACATTTTCTTTTTGTGTTTTAGTGCTGATTTCAAACATCCACTCTGGACAGACTGAAGGTGAATGAATTTCATCACATATTCACACGAGTGATTATACACAAACTAGCTGTAAAAAGAGTGTTATGACTATTACTGATTATAATTGCATATATTTAACAAGTTATTTGTGTTTTGTGACTAGAGACAGAAATTACAGTAGACCCATAGCAGTAACAATACACAGTGAATATATTTCATCACATAATAACACTGTAAAAAAAACTAAAATAACAGATTGTCCCCCTTTTATTGTAAATTGTAGTCAAAACTCTATAAAATGATCTCTAAATTAACTACTCGGCTGTTAGTTTAATTATTAATGTCCAATTACAGTAATTCACATTTTAATGCAAAACAATTACTTCATTTTTATGCCATATTTTTATATATTGAAAAAAATAACTAAAATCATAGAACCAAAATTAAAAATTGCAGGTGAATTTATATTGCACAAAGTAAAAAAATTAAAGCAAAGTTTTCAGAATATCAAACAATGGTCGCATATCAGAAAGTGAAAAGTATGAATTGAAAATTGAATGATGCATAAAAAAATAATAAGCATGAATCAAAACTTTAAACACATTTGAAATCATATTGCACTATAAAAAATCTATAAAACAGAATATTAATCCCAAATTATCCAAATTGTTCAGAAAATCATGTTTTCCTTGGTTATATTTCTGTTTTTGTGCTCGCAGACATTTTCTGCTCATATTTTAGTTTTTTGTATGCTTATGTTATTTTGTTGCTTATGTATGCTTATGTTGTTTTTCCCTTCACTCTTGTTTCCACGCTCCTCTTTCTTTTCCAAATGTTGCAGTTAGAGTTGCTTTTCTGAAAACTTTGCTTTCATTTAAACATTTTGAGCAAAACAACTTTACGAGTGTATTACAATTTGGTTTCATGCTTTTTTAATCCGTGACCTCCAATACAGTCAATACTGTGTGTGTGTGTGTCTGTGTGTGTGTGTGTGTGTGTGTGTGTGTGTGTGTGTGTGTGTGTGTGTGTGTGTGTGTGTGAGTGAGTGAGAGAGAAAACATATTTGGATTTTATACAGTGATGTGAAATTAATAAGTCTAGATAATGTGCTCACAGTTTAGACTCTGGATGAGATCAGGCCACTACAATAATCATTAAACCATTGCCATGCTTCCTCTGATCAATTTGATCAATTTTAATAATTTAATCATTTAAACCGCCCTCGGTTGTTACGTCAGTGGCTCCTGCAGGTGTACGGATGTAAGCACTGTGTGTATCATGAGCGCTCAGACCCGAGACTTGCCTCACAAACATTTCAGCAGTTAGTAGATATGTGTCCCGCATCTCTGACTGAACAGTCATTAATTATGAATTTATCAGTCTTTTGCACGCCAAAGTCAATTTCTACATATGAATATCATGCCAAACAAAAGCAGAAATTCATGCTATACGTACCTTTATCATAAGATCTGGTTAGCCTACAATAATTAATTAGGCTAGATATTTTAATTGGAATACAACAAATTCACAACAATATTTAACATTCAAGCTAGCTATCCGTAAAATTGATCGTAAACAGTTCTTTAAAAGCATCTGAAATGCAATAAAGTAATTTCTAAAGCGTTTGCTGCATGGATTAAAAAAAATAATAGGCTATAAATATTTACATCAGACAAAATTACGTTGCAGCAAATCTTTTACATTTGAAGCTATTCAGAACAGATTAATAAAATCTGAAAATATAAGCAGCAATATAATTATAGGCTTAACTTTTAGATTTTTATGAAGTAAATACCATCACGTGACTATTCACAAGCTGTTTTAATTATGGTGTAAATGCTTGGAAATTATGTTTTCAAGTCCATTCATTTAATAATCGCAATAAGCTTTGTGTGTTTTTTATTATAACACAAAGTCTCATCTTTCTGTACATTTAGAGATATAATACAAACAATAAATGTGTTTTGCGCTCTTTTATTTGTAGTGAGGTAAATACATTCACCTCAGTTCAAGCTGCATATGGAATCAATGATATTTTCCTCTTTAATATTTGCATCATTAAATAAACATGAATAAATATTTGAATGCATATTGAAAACAAATCTGAACAATTTATACAAACGAATGTCTCATGAAATCAATCAATTAGAGTAAAAAAATATCTATAAGCCTACATGTTATTGCTGATTTTCGTGTTAAGAACTTTTTTTGCGGAGTGTAATTTTTACATGAATTTTTTGAAGGTAAGTGTTTGCAATCAATATATTTTAGATACATTTAAACAAAGAAATTAGGTTGACTTTCAACTTTAATTTATTTATTTAGGCTAAATGAAGCAAGGCATTTCTCAAAAGCATTTTATGACACAATATAGTCAAGTAAGTAACGTTAACGAGTGTTACAGGATTCACTGAAGCTGTTTGCTAGTAAAAACATAGTTGTTTCAGTCATTATGTACTGTGTATGCCATTGTTTCGTTTAATACAGTTCAGTAGATCAGGAGGCACTGACTGGTGTGTCTGAGTGGAGGCGGGGCTAATTTACGTATTCATAGATCTGCTTATAGTAAATGAAGCAAGGGTGTAGAGTTACATTCAAGCTCTTTTAAGACATGAGAAAAAAAATCACAAGAAAAAACATTTAACTAAGTCATTTAGATGATCAAATATGAGTTATAAAGGATACAATATTTGACTACCGGGGGACTTTAAAGAAAAATCTGGGCATGAATTATGATATTCAATCTTAATTTTACTGTTGTTGTTTATTAGCTGCTTCTGGCAGTCATTAACCGTTTTTTAAACGATCTTTAACCATTGTTTCCATTGATGGTAAATGTTTGGCACCCTGTGCTGCCACACATTTCACTGTTTGTTTGTTGTTTTACATTTATTTATTTTACAGTGAACATCTATAAGAAATTTGTGAAAATGTTTCATAAGACAATAAATACGTGAATATAACCGCTATAGAGAAGAACAGAGTCTAACCTGATTTAACGTGTGTTTTGCAATCAACCGTGTTTATACAGTAAACAGCTCATTTTATTATTATTTTTCATTATATGATCACATTATTTTTATTGTGAATTGTTGTCATTGTACAGAAAGACCAAAACCCACAGCGACCATTAAACCTGCTCAACATGTGTTCAGAGGAGAGAACGTCACTCTCAGATGTGACATATATGATGAACGAGTCACTAGCTGGAGATACAGATGGTTTAAAGAAGGATCAGTCACTGTTTTCAGTGATCGACATGAACACACTTTCAGTTCAGTTACTGTTACAGATGAAGGTAAATACTACTGTTATGGATATAAAGGATCACGCTGGTCTCACCGCAGTGACACAGTTACACTGACAGTATCAGGTGAGTTTCATCATCTCTTCATACACAAACACACACATGTTTCTCACTTTCAGCTCACAGAGCAGGTTTCTTAAGTGTTTATTTAGAGGTTAAAAAGTGATAAGATTTGTAAAGGCCAAACTTGTTACCTTTTTTTTGACCTCTTTTCTATTTTGGATTCTGTTGTAAACTGCTGTACAGCACAAAACTTTGGTAACTGATGTGTCTCATTGACTGCTGCTATAGATGTAGGTGGTGTGGCACAGTAGGTCAAGCGCTTTGCTATGAACTTAAAGGTTGTGGGTTTGAAACCGATCTAGGGTGGATTTGCACCTCTGTTGTCTCTGAACTGTGAATTTAAATGTCTGACACAGGTGAATGTTGTCCCAACTTCCCTTAAACAAATAAATATTTTTCCTTATTTAATATATTGAAAATTCAAATATATGATTTATCGGTATATAGAAAATCTACAGAATATTATATTGCGGTAATATATTACAATCGGTTTAATAATACATAAGGATTTGCCTCTATTCATTTACTGAAAAACAAGTGACAGTACATTCACTTAAATATCATAATGTATGTTTTTATATTAGGTAACAGACTTTAAAACATATACTGTAGATGCACATGTGATAAGAGATGGTACTGCATGTGTATAAATATATTGAACATATTTTTACTCATGCAGACACACACATAAATATATAATAAAATATATAAAAATGGGTCTTTTGTTTTTTAATTGCATTTATTCCTTTCTCTCATCTCAACATGTCTCCACTAGGTACTCTTTAAATAGGGACTAAACAGCAACAGTGTGGATTGCGTCTATTGCGTCTATTGTATCATTCAGTTTTCTTATCGTTTGTTATCTTCTTGCTGGGAGTTTCTGAAAACGTCTAAATAAAAAAAAAGAGAAATTTGGCACACTGATGCACTTGGGTCTCAATATTTTTGGTGCCATCTCGTGTGTCAATATTCATTGAGAGTTTAAGCTTATACATTTTGAACCGAATGGTGTAGAAACATAATTCTTGTATTTTTGACTTGATAATAAAATATATTTATTGTTTTTTAAAATGTAAATTATACAGATGAGGCATTACACTATGAGCAACCCCAGCCTAGAGCAATGAGCGTGACTGCAAACGAATAGTGCTACAGGTGCAGTTCACAGAGCAGTATTATATACCCGAGGACCGGCTTTTGATCAGGAGAGTGTCCAAGAATACATATACCAACAGTAGAGTGTCAGAATGAAAAAAAGCTGCCAATTTATCATAGTTTGAGAAAGGACAAACTGTGAAGACGCAGCGCTTCGGCACTTTGATCATGGAAACAACGCCCTCTGTGTGTTATTCACACTATAATGAGTCTCTATCAAAAGTGGTGTCTAAACAACAGACCACCCGTGTGTCTTCTGCAGCTCAATGAGGCCAGAGGGGAGTGGAAACTGTCGTGTATTGTTCACAGTAACCACAGGGCCACAGTGTGACAGATCATTAACAGCTAAACAGTAGTGGACCACAGTAGAAAGAACTACACAGTGTAGTTTTCTGCTTATGACTCTATTTAATCGACCACCCAGACGGGTCACCATGCTAACTGAATGCCATCACTAACAACACATGAATTAGGCCCAAAATCATGGAGATTGGACAGTGGCTGATTGGAAGAAAGTGGCCTGGTCTGATGAATCAAGACTCCTGGTGCATCACATCGATGGCCGAGTGCAGATACACTGATTACCAACAGAGACTGTGGATGCACTGTTGGGTGGAATCAGGACATTGTTGTGTCGTGTGCAATGTTTTCTTGGGACACTTTAGACACCATTATCCTAACAGCACAATCCCTGATAGCAGACAGGTATCATTCATGTCAATCCAGATAGCAAGAAACCAGAATAAATCCATTGAATCAATGTTAAAAAAATATCAGATTTGTCAATGTTAATGGCATTGAATTAATATCATTTTTACACCCACAATTAATGTTGATTAATGTTTCTACAAACCAACATTCTTGTGATTGATGTTTGCTTAGTTGGGCTCTTGACTCTTGCTTTTCATTAAATTATCTTTCTGTGCTTATAATAGTGTTTCAATATAAATATACATTATGAAAGACATATGTTTTATAGTTAAATTGGAGTAGATTACTGTTATGATGGGTGTCAAGCTATAATAAAATTGAGATATAATACAAAACAATTCTGAAGTTCTTTCTTTACTAATGTAAATGTTCTGTTTCACAAATGCAAAATATACAGTGACAAAGTATATAGAAAGTGGTGATAATAATTGACATAATTTCACAATGTTCACAGTCACATCACCGGTTCCTAATATAGCTTGGTTTTTGTTTAGTTTTTTTAAACAAATGCACTTCAACACATTGTTACAGGTGACAATAAAAACCTAACCTTGAAGTACAAAGAGTCAAGAGCCCAACTAAAACAAACACTGATCACAATAGTGGTGGTTTGATGAAATGTCAACCTTTTTTCAACATGAACTGCAGGTGCAAAAGTGATGTTAATTCAATGTAATTAACACTGACAAATAAACAACATGTATTTAAATCGTTGTTTGCTATCAGGTTGGTCTTAATGTAACAGCTCATCTGTTTATATATTTCTAGTTAATAATAGCAAAAGCACACTTGTTACACCACCACCAGCAGGCTGAACTGTTGAGACAAAGCAGGATGGATCCATGCTTTCATGTTCTTTACGCCAAAATTCTGACCCTACATCTGAATGTCGCAGCAGAAATTGAGACTCATCAGACCAGGCAACGTTTTTATAATCTTCTATTGTCCAATTCTGGTGATCCTGTGTGAATTGTAGCCTGTGTTTCTTGTTCTTAGCTGACAGGAGCGGCACCCGGTGTGGTCTTCTGCTGCTGGAGCCCATCTGTTTGACGTGTTGTGTGTTCAGAGATGGTATTCTGCATACCTTGAAGGTTGTAACGAGTGGTTATTTGAGTTTATATCATCTCTAACCAGTCTGCCCATTCTCCTCTGACCTCAACAAGGCATTTTTGTCCTCACAACTGCCGCTCACTGGATATTTTATCTTTTTCGGACCATTCTCTGTAAACCCTAGAGATGGTTGTGTGTGAAAATCCCAGTAGATCAGCAGTTTGTGAAATACTCAGATCAGCCCGTCTGCACCAACAACCATTCCACGTTCAAAGTCACTTAAATCCTCTTTCTTCCCCGTTCTGATGCTCGGTTTGAACTTCAGCAAGTCGTCTTCACCACATCTAGATGCCTAAATGCATTGAGTTGCTGCATGTGATTGGCTGATCAGCAATTTGTGTTACCAAACAATTGAACAGGTGTACATAATAAAGTAGCTGGTATGTGCACTATATTCCCACAATAAATGATACAATTATGAGACCTAAATAGATTAATATATATCAAGTTTTGTAAAACTTTATATTGCATTACTCATGCTCCCACTAACTTTATATTGACAGGTCTTTCTAAACCAGCTCTGACTGTTGCGTCTCAGAGTTCAGTGTTCACTGGAGACTCAGTTACTCTGAGATGTGAGGGGATTCAGTCACAGAATGGATGGGAGTTTCTCTGGAGAAAAGACTCAAACCCTGAATCTACTGGAGCTGAAACTAAAATAATCAATCCTGTGACAGTCTCTGATGGAGGAGAATACAGCTGCAGAGCACGAAGAGGAAGATATTACACAGATTACAGTAAACCAGCAGCAGTAACAGTATACGGTAAGTATTTTTACATAATTCACATATAATTTAATGAGACACTCAGTAAGTGCAATAACAGCTAGAGGACATTTCAGTCTAATCTGATTTAGATTTTCAGTGGACACAAACATGCAAGGTTATCATATTGTTTATATAATTATGCAGTCAGTGTTTGCTCTGTTTCTGTAGCTGGTGTGATTCTGGAGAGTCCTGTTCATCCTGTGACTGAAGGAGATCATCTGACTCTACGCTGTTTATATCGATACACAACCCCACCAAACCTCAGAGCTGATTTCTATAAAGATGGATCACTCATCCAGAATCAAACTACAGAGATGAACATCACTACTGTCTCAAAGTCACATGAGGGTTTCTACTCCTGCAAACACCCAACGAGAGGAGAGTCACCCAAGAGCTGGATCTCAGTCAGAGGTGAGAATAAAACTATAATAAACAGTCAGACGAGTCTCAAATGAACACTGCTGTGTGTGTGAGCTGATTTATTTCTTCATATGCCCTCATTCATATGTAGTGCACGATAAAGTGCTTGTGTATCTATTTTTCAGCGTTTCATTCACAATCTCAGATCTCTGTCTTCAAAGTACTCAGTTCTGTACTGACAGCTTGTCCATATCTGCTAGTGACAGTTGTGCTGATTTTCAGATGCTGCAGAATGAGAGGTAAAACATGACTGGTTTATTATTTAAAGTATTTTCTTTGCTCACTGGGCTTATTGTGAAAACTACTATACACATCATGTATTGAACTGAATCTGTCCTGTAGCATATCTTTGTCTGTACAAATATATATTAATATTCGGGTATGCATATATTACATATATCGTTTTCCAGTCAAATTTTATTTAAATGTGTTTATTCAAATAATTGTGGTTTGTCAAAAGCAATAAATGTAGAGAGAGAGATAAAAACAAACATTTATACACATACGTAAATGCTGAGAAGACTGTTTCTGTGTGTATTTAACAGTTACATCTGTTGAAGGAGAAACTTCAATCTGATAATGATTCATCTGTCGCAACGGTGAGAAAACTTCAGCTTCATCCTGAAATCTCTCAGTATCTCATTCACAAACTCAGACAGAGTAAATATGCTTTCTGTAAAAGTCATGTGTAACCCGGCGAGTTATTATACTGTGAACTGTATGTTTATTCATATTAGAAAGTATATTTTGTGTTGTGCCTTTACAGTGTTTTCATGCAATGTTTTCAGTATATAAATAATGTTTTATTGTCTTTCATGATTTAATATTTAATGTTTTGTTTGCTTGTTAATGTAATCCACCATCAGGATAGCGCGTGGATCTGTCTGGAGGAGGTGAGAGAGGGAGAGAGACGCAGGAATGAGCGAGAGAAAAGAGATCGCGTAGTTCACCAAAAACAACCTGGTCTCATAAAAACACATACCTCTGTGCACTTTCTGTGCGACACCGTTTATGTACCTTACTGCACCTTTCACCGCAGTTTCAAAGAGAAATGTCCACTGAGTGGCGCTAAAACACATGTTAAATACATGAACCCTGGCACGTTTTTATTACATAGATATAGGTACATATTGCTGTGTTTTTATTACGTAGATATAGGTACATATTGCTGTGTTTTTATTACGTAGATATAGGTACATATTACTGTGTTTTTATTACGTTGCTACAGGTACATATTGCTGTGTTTTTATTACGTAGATATAGGTACATATTGCTGTGTTTTTATTACGTAGATATAGGTAATTATTACTGTGTTTTTATTACGTAGATATAGGTACATATTGCTGTGTTTTATTATGTAGATATAGGTAATTATTACTGTGTTTTTATTGCGTAGATATAGGTACATATTGCTGTGTTTTTATTACGTAGATATAGGTAATTATTACTGTGTTTTTATTACGTAGATATAGGTAATTATTACTGTGTTTTTATTACGTAGATATAGGTAATTATTACTGTGTTTTTATTATGTAGATATAGGTAATTATTACTGTGTTTTTATTACGTAGATATAGGTAATTATTACTGTGTTTTTATTACGTAGATATAGGTAATTATTACTGTGTTTTTATTATGTAGATATAGGTAATTATTACTGTGTTTTTATTACGTAGATATAGGTACATATTACTGTTTTTATTACGTAGATATAGGTACATATTACTGTTTTTATTACGTAGATATAGGTACATATTACTGTGTTTTTATTACGTAGATATAGGTACATATTGCTGTGTTTTTATTACGTAGATATAGGTACATATTGCTGTGTTTTTATCATGTTGCTACAGGTACATATAGCTGTGTTTTTATTACGTAGATATAGGTACATATTGCTGTGTTTTTATTACGTAGATATAGTACATATTACTGTGCTTTTATTACGTAGATATAGGTACATATTACTGTGTTTTTATTACATAGATATAGGTACATATAGCTGTGTTTTATTACGTTGATATAGGTACATATTGCTGTGTTTTTATTACGTAGATATAGGTACATATTACTGTGTTTTTATTGCGTAGATATAGGTACATATTGCTGTGTTTTTATTACGTAGATATAGGTACATATAGCTGTGTTTTTATTACGTTGATATAGGTACATATTACTGTGTTTTTATTACGTAGATATAGGTAATTATTACTGTGTTTTTATTACGTAGATATAGGTACATATTGCTGTGTTTTTATTACGTAGATATAGGTACATATTACTGTGTTTTTATTACGTAGATATAGGTACATATTACTGTGTTTTTATTACGTAGATATAGGTACATATAGCTGTGTTTTTATTACGTTGATATAGGTACATATTACTGTGTTTTTATTACGTAGATATAGGTAATTATTACTGTGTTTTTATTACGTAGATATAGGTAATTATTACTGTGTTTTTATTACGTAGATATAGGTAATTATTACTGTGTTTTTATTACGTAGATATAGGTACATATTACTGTTTTTATTACGTAGATATAGGTAATTATTACTGTGTTTTTATTACGTAGATATAGGTAATTATTACTGTGTTTTTATTACGTAGATATAGGTACATATAGCTGTGTTTTTATTACGTAGATATAGGTAATTATTACTGTGTTTTTATTACGTAGATATAGGTAATTATTACTGTGTTTTTATTACGTAGATATAGGTAATTATTACTGTGTTTTTATTACGTAGATATAGGTAATTATTACTGTGTTTTTATTACGTAGATATAGGTACATATTACTGTTTTTATTACGTAGATATAGGTAATTATTACTGTGTTTTTATTACGTAGATATAGGTAATTATTACTGTGTTTTTATTACGTAGATATAGGTACATATAGCTGTGTTTTTATTACGTAGATATAGGTAATTATTACTGTGTTTTTATTACGTAGATATAGGTAATTATTACTGTGTTTTTATTACGTAGATATAGGTAATTATTACTGTGTTTTTATTACATAGATATAGGTACATATTACTGTGTTTTTATTACGTAGATATAGTACATATTACTGTGTTTTTATTACGTAGATATAGGTACATATTACTGTGTTTTTATTACGTAGATATAGGTACATATTACTGTGTTTTTATTACATAGATATAGGTACATATAGCTGTGTTTTATTACGTTGATATAGGTACATATTGCTGTGTTTTTATTACGTAGATATAGGTACATATTACTGTGTTTTTATTACATAGATATAGGTACATATAGCTGTGTTTTATTACGTTGATATAGGTACATATTACTGTGTTTTTATTACGTAGATATAGGTACATATTACTGTGTTTTTATTACGTAGATATAGGTACATATAGCTGTGTTTTTATTACGTAGATATAGGTAATTATTACTGTGTTTTTATTACGTAGATATAGGTAATTATTACTGTGTTTTTATTATGTAGATATAGGTAATTATTACTGTGTTTTTATTACGTAGATATAGGTAATTATTACTGTGTTTTTATTACGTAGATATAGGTACATATTACTGTGTTTTTATTACGTAGATATAGGTACATATTACTGTGTTTTTATTACGTAGATATAGGTACATATAGCGGCGGATCAGAATTTTAATATTCGGGGTCTGTCCCTAAAATGTAATGCTCTATCATACCCTACACCAAACCCAACCCTAAACCTACCCAATAGTGTTTGAATAAAAACAATAAAAAGGTATTTGTTGATGCAATCGTGTCATTTAATATTCCTTATATGCAGATTTGAACTGCTTTGTCAAACTGTGATTACACGTGATTCAATCCGGAGCTCCTCGCCTCCTAAATACTTCTCCGTACTCCGCGAGCTACCGAACAAACTTACCGTCTATGAAAACCCATAGATACGAGGCTGGATATGTGTGATGCTAACGTTCAAAAGCATCAGTTTTTAAATCTCCCTGCATATTAATATTGTTTTGAAGTCGTAACAAGATATTCCTCAAGTAATTGTTCAAACATTACGCTTTATTAATCAAAACTCTGTACATTTGTGTCAAAGGGAGTAAAAGGTGTCAGTTTTACTGCCTCTAGTGTTTGTTTCTTCTGGAAACTGCAGTAATATGTAGTTATTGGTACATATTTCATGTCTCGCTAAAAAGTTCACCCAGGTACGTAAATGCCATGAGACCAGGTAGCCAAAAACAGGATACAATCTTAAAATCCTGATTACTTTGAGTCAGTCACCTGATCTGTAATCTGTACCCTGCTAATAACAGCTTTATTTAGCAAGTTTAGGTGATAATTTGAAGGATTCAGTCACGTTCATCCCATTCACACGAGGTGTGATTAGCATTAGCCGGAGAAGAGGTGAACCAGATAGTGCTGCGGGTGACCAGAAAGCCCGGAGTTCCTCTGTTGCTGTGTGGGAGCTATAGCCAGCTCCTGGAGTGAACTAAAGTCACGACGATTCGCCGTACCGCGGGACACATCGCTTTCTAGAAGAAATCAGGCCTGCAACGTAGGGTGTGTGAGAGAGTGAGAGCGTGAATGTGGGCTTGACTTTCATTGATTACATTTTTATTTTATTAATCTGCAATTGATTGTAAAATTTAAGTTACACATTGGAATAGCTAAGAAAGGGTAAATTTTGATTTCAAATGTTTAACCAGTTTGTTTTTTGTTATTTTTGACCAATAATGTATTATTGATAATATGGACGAAACCTCACTGCGCTCTCCAAAGCTTTATAACACATTATAACCACATCAACACACACTTTCATTTGAAAGCATTTATATTACTCATTTTATTGTGAGTCTCCTGCTGCAATTTGTCGTGTTTTTTATATGTTTATGTTTCCTTTTTGAATAAATAAACTGTTTCTGCAGCTGATGCTTGGTTAAAAAAATCTAATAAAACATGTCTCACAGAGTCAATATAAGTAGAAGAACCAGGATCAAGAACTGTGTACTTTAATGATTACGCTTTAATCTCAAAATGCCTATTTTTTTTATTATTTGCAGCATAATACTACTATAATCTACAGACATCCTTAATTTTACATATTACGTGGTTCTGACTGGCGTGTACATGTTAGGGATTCATCGATCCGATATCTGGTATCGGCTCCGATACTGGTATTTTCTGCCGGGTCGGTATCGGTCAGACGAGACCGATGTTATTGTGAAGCTCCACGAAAGCACAAAAATATTATAAATCACCATAAAGTAAAATCCAAGTGTTCTGAAGCCGTTTCATAGTTTAATGTGAGGTACAGATGAATATTTAAGTCGTTAAACTCAAGTTCACGTAAACTCTTCTGCGTCTGTCTGTCTGTCCTCCTTCATTCAGCATTTAATCTGCGTGTCACGTTCGGTTACTACAATCAAAACGATGAAACTCTCTTCAAGAGCGCTCAATAACTGAGATTTAACACTGTTATAAGAAAATACTCAAACTATTGCACGACTGTTGACTCAAACTGTGCACGGGATACGCATAAGCGCTTTGTGTCACTCTGTATCGCTCTGTATTGGAGCTTTTTATTATAATACTTTTGTGAAATATTATTTATAGCGTTTCTTGTTCTGTCCTATGATAGTTATCTAATGTGTAGCACAGTAATGGAGACAGCAACATATGATAGATAGGAATCCATGAAAAATGTATTTTAATTTTATAGTTTATATTTATTTATACATTTACTTGTTTCCATTAATGTATTTTACAACAATACAAAGAGCAATGTGTAACATTTGACCAGATGTAGTCCTACACTTTTATTTGATCCTCTCTAAATCATTTTATTTCACTAAATGTTTGAATTTTATAAAATTGTGCACTCCTGATTTTTCTAGATTAACTTTTGCTGCTAAATTATCCACTAACCTAGTTTATAATAGTATTTTTGTCATAGTTTATGATTGTATATTTTATTATTTGTTATTTTTCATTAAAATGAAGTTGTCTATATTTAGTAGATTGTGTTTAACACACACAAGAATGATGATCAGGTCATCACACATAAATAGAAATAGAAATTCTGTATTAATAAAAAAAAAAAAAAAAGATCCTGCAAAAAAAAAAAAACTTTAACTGCAATTGGATCAGATTTGGCCGCTATTCAGATTTTTATGGATCGTATCGGATCGGGTCTGAA
Organism: Oxygymnocypris stewartii; assembly: GCA_003573665.1. Lineage (NCBI taxonomy): Eukaryota > Metazoa > Chordata > Actinopteri > Cypriniformes > Cyprinidae > Oxygymnocypris > Oxygymnocypris stewartii. The sequence goes on from QVTF01018974.1 coordinate 853,114, forward strand.
ATAATGGTATCGTTGCATCACTAGTACAAATGTTGCACACTAAGTGAAGATGCTGAGATCTAGAGATCTGTTAGTGTTTCATGTTCTGTTGGGATTGAAAGGGTTTCTGTTGTCTGGGTTTTGTGGGTTATCATTGTGCTGAAGAGTAGAGTCTGTGCTTCAGTCCAGGAGAAAAATAAGAAATATTGTTATGCTGCATGTTGCTTTATTAAAAGACAGTAACTGTTTAGTTGCTGATGCAGTGAAAGTTACATTATGTCATGTGTGCTGCTGCTAGCTATATTCTGATATTTTGTTTTACAATCATCTCCTGGAGTGCACATGACATCCACCAGAGGACACTCCTCTCAGTTCATTGTTTATTGCTTGTGGACTTCATTTCCCATCATCCTTTATCACTTTCATTGCCTTCTGCTGTTTGTAATTTACACATTTACCTCTCCAGATAATACACCGTGTTCTCATATCTTTGTTGGAGTATTGTTTTGTTGCGCTGTTCTTCTGTGTTTCTTCTGGATCCTGTTCTCTGGTTATTCTTGTGCTGGTGCTTCTTATCTTTGTCTTGTGTGGATTATTGTTTTTATTATTATTATTAAAGATGTTCTTCGATGGATCATCTTTTACAAAGTTTTCAGTGTGATTCTGTGACAATTTTTCCTTAATTGTATTATTTGTATTTGGCAGCCGCTTCTGCTAATCATTGAAGTATAATTTGTTTTAACAATCTTTAACCATTATTTACATTAATATGTGCTGCCATACATTTTACCATTTTTATGCATATTTAAATGTTTTCGGTCTATTTTGATTTAATATAACTTTAACAAGAAACATGGATGCTATTGGTTTTTGCTCTTTTTGTTCAATCATGTATTATTAGTGATGGAACAAACCCCTCTGCCCTCTCCAGACCTTTTATAACAATATATTCTGCTACAATATTTCATGCTTTTGTATGTTTGTTTCCATTTCAAATAAAGAAACTATTTCTGCAGCTAAAGCTTTGTTAAAAAAAAGTATTTTCATGTGAATAAATGCAGAAGAGCCACCGTTTACTTTAATGAATAGGATTTATTCTCTAAATGTCTATTTTTTGTATTATTTGCAGCATAATATTACTTTAATTTACAGACATGCTTACAGTTAGTATCCAGATAAAAATAATATCAAGTATTTAACAATTCCTGGACATGCAGTTATTTATTTTTATTTATTATTCACAGCACATGAATACACACATGGTTATTTTTACACTCACTGTGGTTCTGACTGGTGTGTATAAAATGCTGCACACTAGTGTTCACATGCTGAGAACTGCCGGTTGTGGTGACTTTGTGATGTGTGAAGAGCTGAATGTGTGTTTAGAGTTGAAACACAAGAATATAGTGCTAATAGTTTTGAGAAATCTTTAAAACAATGGTCTGAGGTTAATGGTAAGTGGCTAATATAATGATTTGTATTGTTTAAAGCAATCAAATGAACACGGTAATAAAGTTGCTTAGCAAGCAACAGTAAATAATATTCTTATGTGTTGAGTGTCGTTCTGCATGAAACAATAAAACAAGATCTGAAAAACTGTGCTGTGAGCTTCTCTTCACACTCTTTTATTTGTCTCTTCCTCTTTCACACTCACCCCTTCCTCAAATACCCTCTCTTGCAGTCTTTACACTTGACTATACTTGACTACTTATATGACAAATCTCCTGTATTTGAGCCAAGTGTTCAAGTGAGGATGAAGACCAAAAGTGTGTGTAGAACTTATAGTGCTTCAAGAATGCAAGAGTTAACATAGCTTTATTTTTATTTAAAATTTTTGCATTTTAAAATCAACTTCTAAATGTCTGTTCAGTAGTCTCTTATAACATGACACAGTTTAATGTGTGCTGCTTCTAATTAAGTGACGAGAAGACGTTGCAAAGGTTGTACAAAATAAATATCACCACTGCTCATCTTTGCACCAATAAAATATGCTACACTTTGTTTCTCTACCAAATTATATGTAACAATATTTAACTATAATATTAATATTTAACTTACATTGGAAAGGTTTCCGTAACCTCTCGTGAGATCTCAGCAAAAGTCTCTCAGTTTATTTCCAGAGCATGATGCATGATGGGATACACTAAGACTGGAATAGCGCTCTGGAGAGGTATTCAAGATGAATGGAATTAGTGTGCTTTAAGTGCCCTGCACTCAGTCTTGCACACTTACTTCCTGTCACATGCACGTACTCTCAAGTGGCCAAGACCGCAAGTGTGAGTATTTGGACAAGGCATCAGTCTCTACAATTTAAGGTGCATGTCATGTCCATTAATTAATGTATGTTTTGTAAATTTTCTTCACAAAAATTATATTTTACCCATTAAGGTATATTATAATCTCAGACAAATACTTTGCGCACCCCATGTTTCAAGTCAAGTCACACAAAGTCATCATGATCTATCTTAAATATATTTATACAATTTAAATAACAGAATGTTCTTTGAACTGAGTCTAAAAGTAATTTTCTTTAAATTGACAGTTATGTGTGTGTGTGTGTGTGTGTGTGTGTGTGTGCATGTTTATGTGGTTTATGAGGACACAAATTTGTATAATGACATAGGTATGACATAGGTATTACAAGGAGAAGGTGATTTATGAGGACATTTTCAGTGTCCCCATAATTCAAAATGCTTATAAATCATACAGAGTAAGTTTTTTTGGGGGAAAGTTGAAATGCACCGTCTCCTGTGAGGGCTAAGTTTAGGTGTAGGGTAGGTGTAGGGCAATAGCACATACAGTTTGTACAGTATAAAAACCATTACGCCTATGGAGAGTCCCCGTAAACCATAAAAACCAACGTGTGTGTGTGTGTGTGTGTGTGTGTGTGAGAGAGTGTGTGTGTGAGAGTGTGTGTCTGTCTGTCTGCGTGTGTGTATGAGTTAAAAATGTGTGCAATAGTTAACAACTGTATATGAGACCTATGACCTTTTTAAAGAGGCGAACAGACTTCTGAGGAAGATTATATTTAGTTTCTTCCCCAAACATTTAGCCAGATTGATTAAGATAAATAGCCTTAAAAAACTTTAAATCCCTTGATTTATATCCTTGTCTTGTATGAATATTAAACTGTGTTCACAAGTACAAAAATATCAGAGCCAAACTCAACACCGTCTGTGTCAGAGAAGAGAAACAGATAGAGATGAGCTTTAGGTGTGGTTCAGTTTGTTCTGTTTGAGGTCGTTGATATTAACCAGTGTTAAAGCAGCAGTTGTCACTAGTTTCTGCTTATTTACTTCCGTACAGTAATAAATACAGCTGATAAATATCCAACAAAGTGTTGTTTAATTTTCCTTGATCATACTGGATTCAAAGATTCAAGGTTTTATTCATCACATGCTCAAATTATACCATATAATCAGTAGTTAAATGTAAATCAGGTCAGGTCCACGCAATGAACAGTGGTAAATATGTTACACAACACAAGAGAATATACATAAATATAGGTAAAACAAATAAGAATAAAAATAAGGAAGAATAAGATGTGCAATAAAATAAAATGTCCAGGGCAGTATACTGTGGACTTAATAAATAATAATGAAAGCAGGGATGTGCAAACAGGTTTTACAGGGTATATACACATAGCAGCAATGATGGAGAATAGTGGGTAATCTTTCTGTTTATTAAATTCAGTCGTGTTGATGTTATTTGACTGAGTTTGAATTTAGGAGCCTGATGGCCTGAGGGAAGAAGCTCCTCCTCAGTCTCTCAGTCTTTGCCATCATGCTCCTGAAGCGCTTGCCAGATGGCAGTAAAAAGAAAAGATGGTTACCGGGGTGAGTTGAGTCTTTGAGGATTTTTGCAGCTCTGCTTTTTGCAGCGTTTGAGGTAGATGTCCTGTAGAGAGGGAAGAGCCGACCCTGAGATGCGCTCAGCTAAGCGCACGACACTCTGTAGAGCTTTGCAGTCCTGATTTGAGCCGTTTCCATACCACACTGAGATGCACTGAGTCAGACCACTTTCTATAGTCCCTGAATAGTTTTTTTTTTGAGGATTGCTGGTGAGAACCTGAATTTCCTCAGCTGTCGCAGATGGTACAGTCTTTGCCTGGCTTTCTTAACCTGTGTTTGGATGTGTGCAGTCCAAGTCAGGTCCTCGGAGATGTTTACACCGAGGTACTTGAAGCTGCTCACCCTCTCCACAGGGGTCCCACTGATCATAAGAGGAGTGTAGGGCTGCTGCTGTCTCTTCCTGAAGTCCACGATCAGCTCTTTAGTTTTGCTCACGTTCAGAGAGAGACAGTTGTCCTGGCACCATGATGTAAGTCTCTCTACCTCATCCAAGTATGCGGTCTCATCATTGTTGTTAATGAGGCCCAGAACCACAGTATCATCAGCAAATTTGATAATAGAAATGGAGCTGTGAGAGGACACACAGTCGTGTGTGTAGAGAGAGTAGAGCAGGGGACTCAGGACACAGCCCTGTGGAGCTCCTATGTTCAGGGTGATGGAGTTGGAGGTGAACTGGCCCATTTTCACCACTTCAGGTCTGCCGGTGAGAAAGTGTTGAATCCAGTCACAGAGTGAAGTGTTTAGGCCGAGTTCTGAGAGTTTAACAGCTAGTTTGATGGGGACTATTGTATTGAAAGCTGAGCTATAGTCAATGAATAGCAGCCTTACATAGTTGCCATTTTTGCTGTCAATGTGAGTGAGGGACGAGTGCAGTACCTGAGGGATGGCATCATCAGTAGATCTATTTGGGCGATAGGCAAACTGAAGAGGGTCCAAAGTAACAGGGATGGAGGAGCAAATGTGTTTCTTTAAAAGTCTCTCAAAAACCTTCATGACTGTTGATGTGAGGGCAACTGGACGATAGTCATTCAGGCAAGAGGGTTTACTGTTCTTAGGCACAGGGATGATGACAGATTTTTTAAAGGAGGTGGGAACCACAGAGGTAGCAAGGGACTCATTAAAGATGGATGTAAACAAACCAGTAAGCTGATCAGCGCAGGACCTCAGAACGCAGCCAGTAATCCCATCAGGTCCTGCTGCTTTTCTGACGTTCACTCTCTTTAGTTCCTCCAAACCTCGTCCTCCGACAAGGTGATAACATGATCATCGCTGCTCTGTCTGCTGCTTCCTGACGCGCTGATCGGCAGAGTCGCGCTGCCGCCATTGCATTCAAAGCGGCCCTAGAAGGTGGTTTAACTCTTCGGCCAGCAACGGATCTGCTCTCACCTCTGCGGAGGATTCATGTCCAAAGGGACAGATGGTCTTCAGTCCCTGCCACATGCATCGAGAGACATTGTGCTGAAAATGAGACTCAATTATCTCCCTGTATCGGAGTTTAGCAGCTCTAACTGCACGTCGGAGAGCATAGCACGATGCTTTGTACTCGCTCATGTTTCCCGACAGAAGACCGGCGTTGTATGCGGCAGTTCGATGGTTAACCGCATCACAGATTGTTCTGTCCACCCACGGTTTCTTATTTGAGAATGTCCTTATTGTTACCGTTTCAGTAGCTTGCTCGGTTAGCGTGTTGACAAAGCTTAATGCTACATCCGTGAATTTGCTGACGTCAGATAAACTCGCCCGGAACATGTCCCAGTCGACGTCATCAAGAGCCGCCTGTAGCATAGCTTCAGAGTGGGAGGACCAGCGCGTCACTACTCTCTCCACCGGGGGTTCCTGAACGAGCCTTTGTTTATATTCCGGTGTGAGGAAAAAGGCGGCATGGTCCGATTTGCCAAAAGCCGGTAGTGAACGGGCATTGTATGCTTTTTTAAACTGAGTGTAGCAATGATCCAGTGTATTCGGTCCTCTAGTTGGACAGGATACATGTTCAGGAAAGTTCGGCATGACCTGCCTGAGGCTGGCTTTGTTAAAGTCCCCCGCGATGACAGAGGCAGCGTCAGGGTGTTTGTTAATGTATCCGCTGAGCACATCGTGGAGTTTGGACAAAGCCAAGTTTGTCAAAGTTTGTCTGCCTGTGGTGGAATGTAAACAGCAGTAATGACGATTGATGAAAACTTCCGGGGCAGATAGAATGGGCAGCAGATAATGGAGAGATGTTCCAGATGAGGCGAGCAGGAGCGCGACAGAATGGAGATACTCCTGGGGTCACACCATTTCTTGTTAATCATGAAACACACTCCACCACCTTTGGTTTTACCGGCCTCGGGTGTTCTGTCCGTCTGATAACAGAAAAGTTATCAGACGGCGTTACAGTGGTGTCCGGGACTGAGGGCCTGAGCCATGTTTCAGTCAAACAGAGGATGTTACAGTCCCTTATGTCCCATTGGAAACTTATCCTGGCTCTAAGATCGTCCATCTTATTCTCCAAGGATTGGACATTCGCAAGCAGAATACTCGGGATTGTGGACTGTGAGTCCTTTCCCTCAGTCTGTTGCGGATTCCAGCGCGTTTCCCGCTGTGTTTCTTTCGCCTCTTGGGATTATTCAGGTGGCCTTTGTTCTCCTTCGTGTTCCGAAGAATCTCCAGTGGCCACGTTGGATTCGTGGATAAAGTGTCCTGAAGCAGGTTAGTGTAGCGGTGTCCAATGTCCAAAAGTGTTTTTTTGTTATAAATAATCAGTGCAGACGTTATGTGTGTAAAAAGAGAAAGTAAAAATAGGTAAACAAGTAGATAACAGCACAATCTGAGCGGAGCTACCCGAACGGCGACCGAACACAGCAGCACCATTTTGGAAAGTTTCAATCAATCCACTGCTCATCAAAAATCAAACGAGGCTGTGAACGTCACTAGTGACATAATTTAACTAAAACGATACAAGCCTCGATATTGAGCTCCGTCTGGAGATCCCTGACATTTTCCCAACAAACTTCGAAGCCTCAGGCGTAACATCACTACCGTGTGTTTGACTTTACGTCTGTGTATGGATTATAGCTTTGGATTACCCTAGTAAACTGCATTTGGATCTTCAATCTTCGAGTCCTTGTGCAGATCGTTACATTGATACTGAATAATGAAACATTTCTGTTCAAAACTTGCATGTTAGTCAGTTTTACATTTTCTGAAAACTTTTTTCAACATTTTTCTAAAACACGGTGCATTTGTATCTCTATAATGTGTCATGTTGGATCTGACTGTAGGTATCAGGAAGTCTCGAGGCTTTAACACAGTCTGTGTGTTTAACCGTCTGTCATTATTCGGTCAGTATGGAGCTCAGTCAACTTCCTCTTGTGTTCTGTGAGTATTGCTTTATCTGGGTGTATTTCAGTGGATGATAACTGCTCTTATATTAGGAATGGGATCAAGTGATTTAGTGTACCTAGATATTTTTATTTGTTTGTATTTTTGTTTCTTTTTCATGTTGCTCTCACATTCTCAAATCGATACCTAGTCCATAATATATATGGGGGGGGGGGGTTATCTCGAAGGAGCAGGTTTGCAGCTAGTGCTGTTTGTGAAAGAAATGCACTTTGTTGGGTTTGTGCTTTGTAATAATATTTGTTGAATTTTTGTATTACTCTGCTTGTGATCAGAATTTCAGTTCCCTAAACTGGTTTCTCTGCTATGATGAAGAAATCTCTAAAATATCAAACCGGTGTTTCACTGTTCATCTGGAGACATATGCAGTCCTCAACACAATATCTTATTACGAGTTCATCTTTATAACTGTCACAGTTTTCAGACCCTTGAAAGTGTAGACATTTAGATGAAAAGGTATATAGACAAATTAGCCAAAAAAGAGGTTTCACTTTATTTTGATGGTCCCTTTAACACACTGTTGACTATGAGTAACATTGCACCTACATATCTACACAGTAAAACATTGAGTATTAAATGAACACTGCTCGGAGCATATATGGTCCCAATCTACAAGAGTGTTAAAGTATGACTGAGGCAGTGTTAAAGTTAATCAGATAATTATGTGATTAATTAAGTGCTGATTGAGCATTAGTGATGAACAGCAAGCAGTGATGTTAACAAGCAGAATCACTGAAAGAAAGAGAAACTTTCTTTCAATTTCAAATTAATCATCTTCTGCAGAGATCTTGAGAGATTTAATGTATTTTATTTCAGTTGATTTCATCGAAGGCTGTGACTAAAGTCAGTTGAAGTTCTTGTGTTTCTCTTTCTTTCAGTGATTCTGCTTGTTAACAGCATCTGTTCATCATTAATGCTCAATCAGCACTTAATTAATCACATAATTATCTGATTAACTTTAACACTGCCTCAGTGTTACTTTAACACTCTTGTAGATTGGGACCATATATGCTTAATTTAACACTCAGGATTTGACTGTGTACTGACTCTGATTAGAGTATTAGTAGAGTATTAGTAGACTGGATGGGTTAGTGTTAGAATAAGTTCACATTTACTTACAAAATTACTTCGTCTCAGTGTCTATTGGGACACGATCACAATAAAGAGTTAGCAGATATCATTCAGACAGTATACTAGTACTTGAATGAGAGTTTTTTGACATATAGTTGCAAAGATACTAATTGTCAACAGAAAAGGGACAATCAAAATAAAGTGTTACCAAAAAGACTTAACAGAAACCTGTTGTGAAGCTGAGAAACATTTAATAGTAAAATTATGGTGTTTTACAAGCAAATGAAGAAGAATATATCTTCATATTTCTAATGTAATGCACACAGTATCAGCTCAATGCTGACATTTTCTTTTTGTGTTTTAGTGCTGATTTCAATCACCCACTCTCGACAAACTGAAGGTGAATGAATTTCATCACATATTCACACATGAGTGATTCTACACTGTTACAAACTACCTGTAAAAAGAGTGTTATGATTTTACATTATTATAAATACACCTTAAGTTATTTTGTGTTGTGACTAGAGAAAGATATTTCAGTGAACCAATAGCAGTGACAATAAACAGCAAATATATTTCATCACATAATGAACTGCTCTGAGAAATTAGTGAAAATGTTTCATAAGACACTTAACAAGTGACTATAAAGAACAACACTTCAGTATAACCTGATATAACATGTATTTTGCAATAAACTGTTTATACAGTAAAAAAACAGCTCATTTTATAATTCAATTTTTTTATTGTGAATTGTTGTCATTGTACAGAAAGACCAAAACCCACAGTGACCATTAAACCTGCTCAACCTGTGTTCAGAGGAGAGAACGTCACTCTCAGATGTGACATATATGATGAAGGAGTCACTAGCTGGAGATACAGATGGTATAAAGAGGGTTTAAACAGTGTTTTCAGTGAACTACAGGAACACACTTTCAGTTCTGTTACTGAGTCTGACGCAGGTAAATACTCCTGTTATGGATCAGACACGGAAGGATCACGCTGGTCACATACGAGTGATGCAGTTACACTGACAGTATCAGGTGAGTTTGATCATCTCTTTATACACAAACACACGTTTATTGATGAGTGATTTCTCTATTTCAGCTCCCAGAGCAGTTTAAGTGTTTCTTAAGAGGTTAAAAAGTGTTCAGATTTTTAGGGGCTGAGCACCAAACTTGTGTTGCCCTTTTTATAACTTTGAATCTTTGGCTAAAAATAGGATTCTTATCCTGATCTTAAAATGAAGACGAAGTGTTAATAATCAGACATTGTAAAATATATTGTTGTCTGTTTTTCTTTCTATTTTTTTTTTTTACGAAACTGGCTCATATGATTGTCAAGCTAGGTTTCAAATTGTGATTTTTTTTGTGATTGTTCAACTATCACCAAATGACACCCTAAAAAATAGTTGTGATGTATCTCTGCAACACTTCTCTGTTTAAATAAGCTTTGCATGGTCTTGTGTTTGGTAACAGCTCCACATACTGGTCAGAAATAAGATAATTGTTCCATTGTTGACCACTCAGCCATTTTTAATTGCATTGTAAACTGTTGTTCCTGCACAAAACTTTGGTAACTCATGTGTCGCTTTGGCTGCTGTTATAGATGTAGGTGTTGTGGCACAGTATTTCAAGCTCTGGGCTGTTAATCTAAAGGCTGGGGGTTTGAACCTTGTCTAAGGTGTTTTTTGCACATTTGTTGTCCTTTAACTCTTTGTTCAATTATATATGTCATGACATAAATACTGTAGCTGTATATGTGATAAGTGAAGGTAAACGGCGGTCCTTGTGGTTTGTTCACGTCGCTGTAGTGAGTACATATCAAAAGTGATGCACAGATGTCCAAACATCAAACCATCGTCCAGCTGAGACTGTCACACATTGTTCACAGCGACTGCAGGGCCACAGAGTGACAAATCACAAGCAGTTAAACAGTAGTGATCAGAGAAATGTGTGACAGCACCCAGCCGTGTTAACTACACGGTTAACACCCCCATGACAACTACACACCATCACCAGCAACACATGACATGGAGCAAAACGTGGGTTTGCCCTTCATCACCACCACCCTGCAATGTACAGGAACTAGAGGACCTGCTGTTGAAAATATGGTACCAGATACCTCAGGAGATGTATTGCCACCTCATTGAATCAATGCATCGCTGTGTGGCTGCTGTTTTGTGGGCTAAAGGAGGTCCTACAGGTTATTAGATAGGTAGTTATAACATAATGGCTCATCAATATAGGTTGCATGTTCAACACGCTGCAGTTACAGCAGAGGCCACTAAAAACAACACCATCTTGGTAGAAAAATCGATTTCTCCATTTTAATAGATTTTCATTTTTATGAACCAGTATCGATTATTAAATCCCAATCGATTCTGTTTTCAGTTGATGGATGAACAGAAGCTACATCTAAATCACAATGGGCTAAGCATTGCGCTTTGTTACTTTTGATATGAAAAAAATTATCAGATTTCAAAATTTGTACATTTTATTGGGAAATTTGAGCAATATATACCATTTTGGTGCTCTTTAATGTGGTGTGATAGATTGCTGTAGTACCTCAGATCAAGCGAAGCAGCAGCGCAGTGAACTGATCATTAGATCCCAACTAAAGCTAACACTGTCCACCACAATGGTGAGTTCAAATGAAACAAATACCAACATTTAAAACTCCGGTAATTATCAATAAAAGCTATATATGTCTGACAGAAATAAAGTCAATCTAATGAGTGAAGCTGGTGATGCTGTTTGTGGAGATGTTTGATCCTCCTCTGATGAGATCTTGAGAGACTTATAGTCTTTGGTTTGAAGTTGATTTTACCAAATGCTTAATAATCAGTTATTTGATAATTTAATTAAACACTGTTTCAGTGAATATTCTTCAGTGTCAGGACAGTGTCTGTGAGTTGCTTTAAAATTATAAATGTAAATTACTTTGAAAAAACATGAGTTTAAATATAATGCATCCTGAGAGTGTATATTTGGTCCAGAGACAGAATGAATTAAGTCTAATAAACCTCAAATGATGTTAAAATGATGTCCATTAACCACATTTGAACTAGTTTTTAACCTTGTATGGAGGTTTCATGAAGGTCTTTATCAGACGTGCAGAACACGTCAAAAAAAGACGTCATAAAAACTTTTATTCTGGCTCCTCAGTGGACGTCTTTTCAACGTCTGCAAAGACATAACAAGAGATCCACTGGAAGTAACTTTGCCCAGTGGGATTATTATATTACTTTGATTGTGAATTGTTGTCATTGTACAGAAAGACCAAAACCCAAAGTGACCATTAAACCTGCTCAACATGTGTTCAGAGGAGACACAGTCACTCTCAGATGTGACATATATGATGAAGGAGTCACTAGCTGGAGATACAGATGGTATAAAGATGGTTCAAGCAGTGTTTTCAGTGAACTACAGGAACACACTTTCAGTTCTGTTACTGAGTCTGATGCAGGTAAATACACCTGTGATGGATCAGACACAGAAGGATCACGCTGGTCACATACGAGTGATAAAGTTACACTGACAGTATCAGGTGAGTTTAATTATCACTTCATACACAGGCTTTTAATGTTATTAATTAATGATTTGCTTATTTTCCCTCACATTATGCAGTGTTTTTAAAACTAAAACCAGCAGAGCTGTAAAGTCCAGGGGTCAGAAAGTAAAAGTCCTGCCATAAGTTTATTCCACACATGAACCTTCACCAGAGGAGTAACCAAGTTTGTTCGTGTTCGACTTCATGCGGAGCCGCAAATATCAGCTGCCTCCTGACAAGAGCAATGCATTCTGGTTAGAGCATTTGTCTGACTTTGACGATTTGAAGTCTCCACTTTTAATTCTGCCCCGACTGCAAGCGGCTACTCTCGCCAGCCAGTGATAGGCAAGTCAAGTCAAGTCAAGTCACCTTTATTCATATAGCGCTTTTAACAATACAAATTGTGTCAAAAGCAACTGCACAATATAAAATAGGAAAATAGTGTATCACTAATGTAAAATGACAAGATTAAATGCCCATTTTTCAGTTTAAAGACATTTCTTTATTGAATTCAGTGATATCATTGTCCAGCTCAGTTCAGTGTAAATATTATCTGTGCAATCAAGTCGATGATATCGCTGGAAATGAAGTGTCTCCAACTAAGCAAGCCAGAGGCGACAACGGCAAGGAACCAAAACTGTTTAGTTCATCTACTAGTGTAGTTAATCTCAAACAATCCTTTCAAGTCTCAAGCAGGTCAAGTCTAATCCAAAGTCCTCAAAGAGTTCAAGTTAATGAGATAATTAAGTGACTAACTAAATGATGATTGTGTTATAACACAGGAGGTGTTGTGAAGCAGGCATAATAAGATAATCATTCTAACCCCTTCTGATGTTGTTCAAGATAACAGTTTTTACCTTTATATGTTTAGGTTTTAAACAATTAACCCTTTGATATTACAGCATGGGAGCAAAGTGTTGCTCTAATATTTATAAATCTATCGAATGCATATAAATAAAATATCTGAACTCCTGTACTATTAAGACACACATACATCAAGTCTGAGCCAATTTAGCTCTCTTTTTCCCCCAGTATTGAATCATGGTACTCATTTAAGATTATTTTATTTTTGTTTTTGCAGTTCTGTAACAGCTGAATGTCAGTCAATAAACCAAAACTAGACACCACTTCATGACGCTCATTAAAATGTGTTACAAGCAGAAATAATAAAGGAACTTTCTCTCTCATGGTTTGATTCAGCAATGCATAAAAGTTTTCTATGAAACAATATTTTAATTGCTTAGAAGCTAATTACATTGAATTTATAAAAGAGCCCAACTAAAGAAAACCTTGACCACAATTATGGTGGACATGTGTTAGTTATTATATATTTTTTTAGTTGATTTAATTCAAGGCCGAGGCTGAAGTCATAGTTTTTGTGTTTCTTTTCTTCAATGATGCTGCTTCTTAATAGCAGGTGTTCATCACTAATGCACAATCATCATTTAATTAGTCACTTAATCACTCAAGCTCATTAACTTTAACGCTTTGAGGACTTGGGATTGACTTGAGACTTGAAATAAATGACTTGGTTCCTCCTCTGGTGAAAGTTAATGGGTGGAATAAACACACGGCAGGACTTTTACTTTCTGACCCCTGGGCCCGGTTTTTCAAAAGTAATCCACTAGGATTTTGGATAACGGATTGGATCAATTCTTGAAAATGTGTTTTTCAAAAGAAAAAACGGATTACATAATCGGATTAGATCACGTAATCCAATCTTGGTTTTGATCCGGATCAAACCTTTAGTTTGGTTTTTGTAGAACTTTTTTGTAGGATTTGGATCACTTTGATCCAAAAAATCTGGATTAAACTGATCCCATCAGAAGGGTGGATTCAGCGTGGATTTCATGGCCAAAATGTAATGAAAACTTTAAAAAAATTATCAAATAATACTATATTTGGATCATGCAGTATCTTACAAGATATCCTATTTATTCATAAGGTTTTAATTTTATTTGTTCATTTGTCAGGCTACAGTGATTAGGTAGGCTTTAACGTATTCAGCCTTTCAGTATAGGCCTACAGCAAAGTAGAAAGAGTTTGGCCTCATAAAATAATCCCCCAAACAGCTGTCAAAATTGACCAAAAACAATACATTTTATTCTGTCACTAATTGATATATATATTCATCACAATCGAAAATATTTTTGTTTTTAGAATATTTATTAGTGATGCATGCAATGATTACAGAATAACCAAAAAAATGCAAAGAATGGCAATCACTGATTTTTGAAATCCAAAACAAATCCAAATCAGAAATAGTGTCTAACTATTGCGTCCCTTGTTGCATGTCCTGTTTGCTCGTTCTGGCAGAATCCAGGAGGTTGGTTAGGGTCTCCAAGGGGCTCAGGTGCATCATTGTCAGCACAGAGAGGGACATTGCACTTAGTAGCGATGTTGTGCAGGACAGTACAGTGTTTGTGTTGTAGGTCTCAGATGAGCGGACTGCTGGAAGAGGATGGGGTGGGGTTTTTCTTGTTTTTAGTTTTTTTTAAATGTGTGGGTTTTCATTTCAAATAAAAATAAACTTATATTGACCCCACACTGGCTATTCTACTTGTTGCTCTTTACATATCTATAGTTCTACATTGTGATTTCCTATCCTGTTTGAGCACTGGTTATCCAGCACTGGTTATCCAGATTTGGTGATCCTGAAAAGTTCCTATCCGGATCAGATTGATCCAATCCGATGTTGCTTTAAAAAACTGGCTCCAAAAGTAAGCTGGATTACGTGATCACGGATCGCAAAAAAAGGATTACTAAATCCGGATCAATTTTATCCGGATTAAACCTTTTGAAAAACCGGGCCCAGGAGATGATTGTGACACAAAATATCAGAATTTACATCTAATTTTTATTAAATGTTTTAGAACAAGAGCTGTTACTTTCACTGCATCAGCCACTAAACAGTTTCTGCCTTTAAATAAAGCAACATGCAGCATAACAATGTTTCTTGTATTTCTCCTGGACTGAAGCACAGACTCTTCTCTTCAGCACAATGATAACCCACAAAACCCAGAAAACAGAAACCCTTTCAATCCCAACAGAACATGAAACACTAACAGATCTCTAGATCTCAGCATCTTCACTTAGTGTGCAACATTTGTACTAGCGATGCAACGATACCATTATTTCAGACCCGATCCGATCCAGAAAAATCTGAGTATCGGCCAAAATCTGATCCAATCACAGGTTAAAGTTTTTTTTTGTTTGCAGGATCGTTATTTTTATTTTTAATCAATACATAATTTATTTTCTTCTGCGTGTTGACCTGATCATCTTTCTTGTGTGTGTTAAACACAATCTACTAAATGTAGACAACTTCATTTTAATGAAAAATAACAAATAATAATATATATAATCATAAACTATGACAAAAATACTATTATAAACTAGGTTAGTGGATAATTTAGCAGCAAAAGTTATTCTAGAAAAATCAGGAGTGCACAATTTTATAAAATCCAAACATTTAGTGAAATAAAATGATTTAGAGGGAATCAAATAAAAGTGTAGGACTAAATCTAGTCAAATGTTACACATTGCTCTTTGTATTGTTGTAAAATACATTAATGAAAACAAGTAAATGTATAAATAAATTAGTGGTGGGCCGTTATCGGCGTTAACGTGCTGCGTTAACGCGAGACTCTTATCGGGCGATAAAAAAAATATCGCCGTTAATCTATTCTCAAAGTTGGGTTGGGAGCTGGGTCTATACTACGCAAGCTATGATGACTTTCACCCTGATATTTTAGCGCGGATGTATACCTAGCCGAATTGCACTGTAGGGGGCGAGAACGAGTCTTCGAACTAGAGGCTCGCAGTCCGTGATGGACAGATTGTTAACGGCTGGTCTATGTGGTAATACAATCGGACAGGACATCCAAACGCTCACCTATCATTCATCAACCTCAAATATGGCTTTTCATCTGAAACATGTATGTAGTAGCAACTTTACATGGCCGCTCAATATGATGTTAACCTAGAGAAATGTGCGCTATTGAAGTGTTTGTGTGGAAGCGCGTTTGCTGCAGGACAGGCTCCGGTGCGTTCACTTGCTCTTAAAATCTCCGCCATTCTTGGTCATACAGATAAAAGTAGCCTAATGCATCTTTCGAATCTGTAAAGACTCTACGTTTATTTGTGTGCACTCAGAATAACAACGAAACGTTGCGCTTTTAAGCAAACAGGATGCGCTTTAGGTCTCATGTGAACTTGAGCGAGAAACTTCGAAACTCCGTCTTTGAAAAATATATCTATAGAGAGTGAAATGTCTAAAAAATAAAAATAGAAGACATGTGTGTTAGCATGGATGATTTACATGAAATTTAATCTGTGCAACACTGTGCATAAGATGGCTTTCAGTTCAATATAATAACAAAAAACGACATTTTCGTTTCGTTTCGTTTTTATTCAACTAATAAGGTGGGCACGCAGTGATCTGTACTATATTTTTACTGTAATTGACAGTTATCAAAAAAAAAAAAAAACAACAACACGGGAGTGGGAGGGAATGGGAGTCATTCTTCCGGGAGTGGAACGGGATTTTCCTCCAGTTTTTTCGTGGGATTGGGACGGGAAGAGATTAAAGTTTGTGATGCATTTTGGAAACAGGAGATGAGCCCCTGGTCTAATGCGCCACCTGGCTTGAGAAACCCGTTCTCAAAGACTTACTTTTAGTCATTATTTGGGTAGCACACATATTCTGAATGCCTTCGGCAGAATTCAAATGAGCCATTTTAATCTAGATTAATCTAGATTAATTCCAAAATTAATCTAGATTAAAAAAATTAATCTATGCCCACCTCTAAAATAAATATAAACTATAAAATTAAAATACATTTTTCATGGATTCCTATCTATCATATGTTGCTGTCTCCATTACTGTGCTACACATTAGATAACTATCATAGGACAGAACAAGAAACGCTATAAATAATATTTCACAAAAGTATTATAATAAAAAAGCTCCAATACAGAGCGATACAGAGTGACACAAAGCGCTTATGCGTATCCCGTGCACAGTTTGAGTCAACAGTCGTGCAATAGTTTGAGTATTTTCTTATAGCAGTGTTAAATCTCAGTTATTGAGCGCTCTTGAAGAGAGTTTCATCGTTTTGATTGTAGTAACCGAACGTGACACGCAGTTTGAATGCTGAATGAAGGATGACAGACAGACAGATGCAGAAGAGTTTACGTGAACTTGAGTTTAACGACTTAAATATTCATCTGTACCTCACATTAAACTATGAAACGGCTTCAGAACACTTGGACTTTGACTTTATGGTGATTTATAATATTTTTGTGCTTTCGTGGAGCTTCACAATAACATCGGTCTCGTCTGACCGATACCCGATCCGACAGAAAATACCAGTATCGGAGCCGATACCAAATATCGGATCGATGAATCCCTAATTTGTACACGCCAGTCAGAACCACATAATATGTCAAAATAAGGATGTCTGTAGATTACAGTAGTATTATGCTGCGAATAATACAAAAATAGGCATTTTGAGATTCAATCTTATCCTTTAACCTTTTAACCTGCAGGAGGACACAGGCGTCCTGAACGCTCTTTGTTTGCACGTCATCGTTAACAAATAGATTAAATGAAACGGGACAAAATTTATCTTGACATCGACTATATATCATTCTGAAGGTCTAAGCCTCAAGCATCGACGATAGATCACTGTTTTTCGATGGAAAGCTTATGAGGAATGTATTTGTTAAATTTGTGTAAGCAGTACACAACAAAACATCCATATTTAAAAAAGCATTTCTTACCAGCTTTGTGTAATATTGTGTCACAAACACATCCACTGCTGTAAATCCCGGTTTAGTTAGAGTTAATAGTCCATTGAACAACATCAGATTGGGAGAGTTATTGTTTGTATCCGTCTTGCAATAGCTAACGCTCCAAAATCTCCATCTTGGTTGTTAAAAACACATGGTTTTGTAGTATACAGTGTTACACACAGAGAACATCCCCTCCCAAAAAAAGTTAACAAAATAAGGAAAATTGTTTTTGAATCTAGCACGCTCTTTTTTTTATTGCAGAAAAGGGTAACATTCAAATAATAATGATACGAAATACAAACAAATAAGAAAACAAAAATACAAAAAATTAAAAGCATAGCTCATATTCAGTTTAAACGAATAAGGATATTACAAAATACCAGGGGGATTGAAGAATGTATCATAGTATTTGAAACATTTCACAGACTATTTGTTTTTTAACATTCTTATTGAAGAAATATAAAATTCAAAGTCAGAACAAAACATATTTAACACAGGAGATGAATTAAGACATTTTTGTTTATGTATGTGAAATTTTGCTAATAAAATAAAAAGGTTAACAATAAATTCTAGATCATATTTTCTGTTATTTTCATAATACAAAATAACATCCTTTAAAGTAAAGCAATAATTAATATTCATTAAATTAAATATAAAATCTGCCAAATCAATCCAAAACTTTTTTACGACATTACAATCAAAAAATAAGTCAGTATCTCTTTATCATTATTACAAAAACAGCATATATCATCAATATCAGCGAATCTTGATATTAAAGATTTAGAAGGGTAAATAGTGTAGAATTTTTAAGTGTATTTATTTTATTTTATTATTTAATACAATATTTAAAAGGAATTAACCAAGCTCTTCTCCAGTCAATATTCTCAATTTTAGAATTACAAAAGAAATAACCTCTAGGAGAGATTTTATTTTGTTTTTGAAAAATATTACAAATATGTTTATTATTGCATTTTTTCTCTGTTAGCTCAACACCTTCTAAAATTAATTTTGGGTTTGTCACAGATAAAGAATTATAAAAAATATGACTTTGTCAAGCTGACGAAGTGTTAAAGGAATAGCTTTAATAACCGAATTAAAATCTCTAAACTGTAAAGGAAAACTGTAAGTTGACATGAATTGTTCGTAAGTTAAAAGGTTTACAGAATTGTCAAACATTTTGATAAGATGATTAATGTCTGTCAGGAGTCCAGCCCGGCATCCTCCCTCTCTCCGCCAGAGGGCGCCACCTCCCTTCCTCCTGGACTCATCACTTCACTCCACACACCTGTGCACCCACCCACTCATCACTTCACTCCACACACCTGTGCACCTACTCATCACTCTCAGCTGTTCCCAATGTGTGGACTATTTAAGCACCTCAGCCCCGTCCCTCTGCCTGCCGAGATTACTTCTACCAGCACTCACATGTGCATGTTTGTATTTCACTGTGTTTACGATCTGACTGATTACATTCGGTTTCGTGCACTCGGGACACCAGCACTACGTTGCCGTCTGGGGTGTCCCATTCTTGATTATTATTTTGTTTTTGCCTGTTGGCTTTTGATTTTATTATTAAAGTGACCTTACCTGCATTTGGACCCAGATCTCCATTTTTCCACGGACTTCCACGCTGCGTCGTGATGGAATCTCGGCAGCAAGCATGGGTCCAGCAAGTAAGCTTTGCAACATCCGTCAGGGTGACGGGAGTATGGAGGAGTATGCCAGACACTTCTGGGAAGTCGCTCATCGGTCGACGACAGATAAGACCTGCCTCCTGGTCTTCTTCTGGGGAGGCCTGGCCGAGCCCTTCAAGTCCCGGATGCCTTACTGGGTCCCAGAAGAGTCGCTGGCGGACTACATAAACCTGGCTCTTAGTCTGAGCGGTGCAACCTTCAGGGTGGAGTTAGCTGTGGAGCCCGCTCTGTTCCGTGAGCCCAGAGAGTCCGCTCCAGAGCCCGCTCTGTTCCGTGAGCCCAGAGGGTCCGCTCCAGAGCCCGCTCCATTCCGTGAGCCCAGAGAGTCCGCTCCAGAGCCCGCTCCGTTCCGGGAGCCGACAGAGTCCGCTCCAGAGCCCGCTCCATTCCGTGAGCCCAGAGGGTCCGCTCCAGAGCCCGCTCCATTCCGTGAGCCCAGAGAGTCCGCTCCAGAGCCCGCTCCGTTCCGGGAGCCGACAGAGTCCGCTCCAGAGCCCTCTCCGTTCCAGGAGCCGACAGAGTCCGCTCCAGAGCCTGCTCCGTTCCGGGAGCCGACAGAGTCCGCTCCAGAGCCCGCTCCATTCCGTGAGCCCAGAGGGTCCGCTCCAGAGCCCGCTCCGTTCCGTGAGCCCAGAGAGTCCGCTCCAGAGCCCGCTCCATTCCGTGAGCCCAGAGAGTCCGCTCCAGAGCCCGCTCCGTTCCGGGAGCCGACAGAGTCCGCTCCAGAGCCCGCTCCGTTCCGGGAGCCGACAGAGTCCGCTCCAGAGTCCGCTCCAGAGCCCGCTCCAGAGCCCGCTCCAGAGCCCGCTCCGTTCCAGGAGCCCAGAGGGTCCGCTCCAGAGCCCGCTCCGTTCCGTGAGCCCAGAGGGTCCGCAGCCCATCTAAAGGGTTAATTGTGCTACTTCGTGATCAACAGTAAAAATGACAAGTTTTATCTCTTCCCAACAGGGAAAACCACCAACAATCAAAAATGCATGATTATATGGTGTCATGGCGTTGCAATCAAAAAATGTCGTTATAATGGAAGTCAATGGGGCAAAAACAGCCACGAACAGTAAATGAGGGAGAAAAAATGTAAATCTGATGCTGCTCAAAAACTAACAATGCATCAAAGCCAATGTTTTTACTAATCTTGGACATGCCCAAGACTGTGATAAAAGTAAAAAAAAAATCCAGTCCACAATCACTTTTTATATTGAAAATAAGTAATTCTGTGTTTTTTTCACAAAATCAGTGACATCATTTATGAACTTGGCAATTAAGGAGTAAAAATCCTGGATTGTACAATTTTTTTTTTTTTTTTTTTTTTTGATCAGGACTGAGGTTGATTAACAGATTTATGCAAATAAAATTGTAAAAAAATATTTATCCGACAAATTTTTACAGCAGTTAATTTAGTGGATGTTTTCATCCCAAACATAACGAAAGGGTAGTGAATTTAAACAATGCACAAGGGTTAATACGTTAAGTGAAATTACATATTAGTAACGTAGCTTTTGTATCGTAGGGCAACTTGCTCCCCCAGGGACAATTTTGTACGTTTTTCTGAGAGTGTATGCCAGAGGTTCTCAACTCTGGCCCCTGAGATCCATTTTCCTGCAGAGTTTAGCTCCAACCTTGATCTAACTCACCTGCCTGTAACTTTCTAATGATCCTAAAGACTTTGATTAACTTGCTCAGGTGTGTTAGATTAGGGCCGGAGCTGAACTCTGATGGAAAATGGATAACGAGTGCCCGAGTTGAGAACCCCTGGTGTATAACGTTACGTATAGATTTTTTTTAATGGAGTTATATATATATATATATTAGTGGTGGGCCGTTATCGGCGTTAACGTGCTGCGTTAACGTGAGACTCTTATCGGCGATAAAAAAAATATCGCCGTTAATCTATTCTCAAAGTTGGGTTGGGAGCTGGGTCTATACTACGCAAGCTATGATGACTTTCACCCTGATATTTTAACGCGGATGTATACCTAGCCGAATTGCACTGTAGGGGCGAGAACGAGTCTTCGAACTAGAGGCTGGCATTTTTTCGGGAATCCCGCGGGATGGGAAACAAAATCGCTACGAATCACGTGATTGGGACGGGAGAGGAAAATATTTAATCGGGAGTGGGCAGGACCGGGAATAGTAATGATACCCAACTTTACACACAAATAGACCTTTTATATAAATAAACTATAAACTGTATATTTTAATTTTGAACTCAATTCTAGTCGCCCTGTCTCTTTATGCTCTCCTCCTGTTTGCTTTGGTGTGGCTGGTTAAGTGAATGACGCAGTCCGTGATGGACAGATTGTTAACGGCTGGTCTATGTGGTAATACACTCGGGCAGGACATCCAAACGCTCACCCGTTCTCAAAGACTTACTTTTAGTCATTATTTGGGTAGCACACATATTCTGAATGCCTTCGGCAGAATTCAAATGAGCCATTTTAATCTAGATTAATCTAGATTAATTCCAAGATTACAGTGAGATTAATCTAGATTAAAAAAATTAATCTATGCCCACCACTAATATATATATATATATATATATATATATATATATATATATATATATATATATATATATATAGTGTATGTGTGTAGTTTTTATTTTTATAATATGCTGTATGATACAGTTAAGTAGAGCTGGAACGATGCATCAACGTTTTTTAACAAATTTGTACACGAGATGAAGGAGGTGGTAACAATAACACTAGAACCAGTGCCAGCAGAATCCTGTCCACAAACTTCGACTTCAGAAATGTAAGTATATGCTGTGCTAAACATTCAAAATGTTCAAAAAGTTTTTATATTTATAATATACTGTATGATAGATTTAAGTAAGGCTGGAACGATGCATCAATGTAATCAAGTAAATTAGGCCAATTTTTTACACAGCACTAGAATACGATTGTCAGTCCCATATGTTGTGCTTCGGCTGCATTCATACAGCTCTCTGCGTTTTATGAGCTATGTAATATGCATGGCTCAAACAAACTGTCTGTATGAATGTATACATTTTTTCCCTAAAAAATGTATTGTTTGTATTTTAAAAAAATATTTAAAACAATATCAACATTATTTCTTGCAGTTTTAATTTTTTTAGTGTAAATTATTTACTTTTTTGGTAACAGTCCTATAGTGTCTTATTGTTCTAATTTCATTTATTGATCCGATATAAAATGAAAAATGAAGCATACATTTAATAAAATTAGGGGTGAAAATGACATTTATAAAGATAAAAATGCCCTTTGGGAAAATGTCACAAATATGCTGATTTAAATGTCAATGCTTATTGAACACCGATGAGAATATTGTATAAGTTATATTTACAACACAAGAAATTATGTTTTTTATTTTCCAGACAAGCAACTTATTTTACTCTGACAAGCGAATGACCAATTTACTTGTCCGATGAAGTTCTTCCGATATAAAGCTAATAAAAAAAACATCCATAATGATTGCTGCCTTAAAATTCAGTCAATTTTACATATACTGATTCAGTTTAAATTTATTTCTAATTTGAATTTGAATACTGAAAAAAATAAACCTGAAAAAAATATGTAAAATAAGATTTTATACATAACTTCTTGATTCTGTAATACTTTTATAGTATTTTCACAAATCAAGTAGTATATAATAAAGTATAGTGCTTGCCTTTCTAATACTAATAAATGAACTAAGCAAACATAATATATTTTTTTGTTTACCATTTGCGTTGGCCATTTAACAGTTCTGTCTAATAATTTGTTGACACCTATTCATGAAATTACATAATTGGGACACAGTCCAGTCTGATAACAGATTACTCTAAATTGTAATGTTGACATGCATTCTCTGTAAAGCTGCTTTGAAATGTTTTGTATTGTGAAAAGCGCTATACAAATAAATGTGAATTAAACTATTAAATTTAGACAGTAAACTAATGTAGACGTGGAATGGAAACTAAGGTGCTCACCGCTCGGGTATTGGCCTTCTCAGTGCTGTCAAAATAAGTAACATCGGCCAAACAGAAAAATTATAAGCTAATGCCAATATAAAAAAAATGCCAAATCTCTGACATTATGTCGGCTTTGGCAATATATCAGTCGACCACTACTTATCTTCATTGGTACACCGTATGCATATGTCAAGAGAAGGGGTGTGCGATATTGAAAAAAAATGATATCTCGATATTTTTTGGGATTTTGTCGATAACGATAATTAGATGATATTTTGCAGAGTTTGTTATTGTGCTGATATCTGAATACCGTGCACAGCTGCAGTTTATGATATTCTTCATATTCTGTGTGCTCAGTTCACATCAGTGATTAATCTTTTCATTTAAGTTTAAATTAGATTTTTACCTTTTAATAAAGTTTATTTTTTTCTAAAACTGTACATCTTTTGAGTCAAATTGTTACATTTAACCATTCAATTAATATAATACACATTTAGGTTGCTCCCAAACAAATGAAACCAGTATAATCAACATGAATCTCTGCAGAAGCTGCATCTGAAGGTGTTTAGATGTATTCACACACAGTTTAATGCAGCTCAGAGGGACATGGGATGCTTCAACCAGTTACAAATGCATATTTATTTTACATTTTAAACATAAAACATTGAATACTGCTATTTAAAATTATTTAAAAAATGAAAATAGACTTTAAAAGTGAAATTAAACCGCCAGCAGGTGGCAACACGTCACTGTTAACAAGTGAGTCATTGCGACTGAACCGAATCATTTAAACGGTTCATTGATTCATTCAGGAACGAATCACTCTCAAGTTGCTCAGAGACGCAAAACAGTGCTGTAGCTGTTTAGAATATTTTTTTGTCGGCGAAATGCAGCAAAAACAGGCAATATGGTGTATACAATGTAAGTCTCTTGATATTAGCTTATTGTTTATTGAACTGCTGTATAAAATCAATATCACATTTATAATCATGCAATGTAAGTCAGCAACTTGTAAAGCAACATAAATACTATGAATGCATATCTATGAAGCAATGCTTTGTTGACATGCATTTGAACTATTTGTTACTTAAATGTAATACAAATTAAAGATATATATATATATATATATATATATATATATATTAGTGGTGGGCATAGATTAATTTTTTTTAATCTAGATTAATCTCACTGTAATCTTGGAATTAATCTAGATTAAAATGGCTCAATTGAATTCTGCCGAAGGCATTCAGAATATGTGTGCTACCCAAATAATGACTAAAAGTAAGTCTTTGAGAACGGGTTTCTCAAGCCAGGTGGCGCATTAGACCAGGGGCTCATCTCCTGTTTCCAAAATGCATCACAAACTTTAATCTCTTCCCGTCCCAATCCCACGAAAAAAATGGGGGAAAATCCCGTCCCGTTCCACTCCCGGAAGAATGACTCCCATTCCCTCCCACTCCCGTGTTGTTGTTTTTTGTTGCCGATAACTGTCAATTACAGTAAAAATATAGTACAGATCACAGCGTGCCCACCTTATTAGTTGAATAAAAACCCAAAATGTCGTTTTTTGTTATTATATTGAACTGAAAGCCATCTTATGCACAGTGTTGCACAGATAAAATTTCATGTAAATCATCCATGCTAACACACACGTCTTCTATTTTTATTTTTTAGACATTTCACTCTCTATAGATATATTTTTCAAAGACGGAGTTTCGAAGTTTCTCGCTCAAGTTCACGTGAGACCTAAATCGCATCCTGTTTGCTTAAAAGCGCAACGTTTCGTTGTTATTCTGAGTGCACACAAATAAACGTAGAGTCTTTACAGATTCGAAAGATGTATTAGGCTACTTTTATCTGTATGACCAAGAATTACGGAGATTTTAAGAGCAAGTGACCGGAGCCTGTCCAGCAGCAAACGCGCTTCCACACAAACACTTCAATAGCGCACGTTTCTCTAGGTTAACATCATATTGAGCGGCCATGTAAAGTTTCTACTACATACATCTTTCAGATGAAAAGCCATATTTGAGGTTGATGAATGATAGGTGAGCGTTTGGATGTCCTGCCCGAGTGTATTACCACATAGACCAGCCGTTAACAATCTGTCCATCACGGACTGCGTCATTCACTTAACCAGCCACACCAAAGCAAACAGGAGGAGAGCATAAAGAGACAGGGCAACTAGAATTGAGTTCAGAATTAAAATATACAGTTTATAGTTTATTTATATAAAAGGTCTATTTGTGTGTAAAGTTGGGTATCATTACTATTCCCGGTCCCGCCCACTCCCGATTAAATATTTTCCTCTCCCGTCCCAATCACGTGATTCGTAGCGATTTTGTTTCCCATCCCGTGGGATTCCCGAAAAATGCCAGCCTCTAGTTCGAAGACTCGTTCTCGCCCCCTACAGTGCAATTCGGCTAGGTATACATCCGCGCTAAAATATCAGGGTGAAAGTCATCATAGCTTGCGTAGTATAGACCCAGCTCCCAACCCAACTTTGAGAATAGATTAACGGCGATATTTTTTTTATCGCCCGATAAGAGTCTCACGTTAACGCAGCACGTTAACGCCGATAACGGCCCACCACTAATATATATATATATATATATATATATATATATATATTAAAGGAGTTTCTAATTGGCCAGCTGGTTTTAATTGAATCTTTCAGGTATCCAACCAATGCTGAATATGTACAGGTGGAAAAAGCACTTATCGTGAAATATCCTTTCCTAAAGGATCTTGAAGGCAATGGCTATGTAAGTTACAAGCAATGGTAGACTTTACATTATGTGAAATTACTTTACCAGTATAAATAATTTACATAAGGTCATTGTTCCATAAATTATATGGTCTTCGATATCGTTTACATCTTAGCAATTTTAATTGACAACAATTGGTGGTTCTGTTTATATACGTTTACAAAAATGACAAGTCATATGCCAGAATCTCTTGGCTGTATTCCCTGAACTATCCTATTTTCCCTTATGTGTTAGCACACTTGGGACCAGTCCCTCAAACTAAAATGTAAAGCTGAGTGTGCACCTCTGGTCCATGATGATGAAGTAAGAAAGTGTAAGGAGAAGTTTGGGCTCAAAAAAGTGAGACTGAACAATCTCCAGCAGCCTGTCGCAGACCAGAATCTAGGGTAAGTGATTCCTGTAGTTCAAACTGTTTATTAGTCAAGAGCCAAATAAGATTTGACAAATGAAGAGTAACTGAATTAGGGCTGCACAATTTGCAAATTATAATTGTCAGTTACTAAACAGTTAATCACTGAATAGGTTAAACGATAGGATCCATTTTTCTTGTGCACTGCCAAAAAATGGCAAAATGTTGCTATGGTCCTCCAATTAAATAGTCGCAATTTCGTCAGTGTCTTTTAGGTCTGCACGACAAACTAAAAACTAGCATTACAATATTTTTCATCACTATTTATGTTAATAAATATTTAAATAAACATATTAACAAAATTACAAATTTGAGCTGGGGAAGTTTCTGAAATTGGTTGATTTGACATGGAATGATCTATTTTCATTAGGGATGCACCGATACCATTTTTTTAAAGACCTAGTACGAGTACCGATATTTCTTTCCTGGTACTCGCCGATACTGATACCGATACCTGTTTTTTGGGATGTGGCAGTTTTCCAAGTAATGACACAGTGAGACTAATAATTTTAGGACAGCTTCTCTGTAATTATAAACAACTCTAACTTTTAAAAATATATATTCTGCTTGTCACAAGGTTGTGAAAGTACAAACAATTTTCACAGTATCTAATAACTTCCATAACCAAACCAAGGTCATAATATAATAATAATAATAATAATAACAATAATATATGAAAAAAAACATTTATCAACCTGTAACAAAGTTGTCAAAAATCTACAAACTAATTTCGCTGAACAAATGTTTATAACATAACACTGTGTAGCAATGTTCACTGTTGTGTAACAATCAAAAGTGCACAGTGAAATATAACAGTGAACTGTCTAACCATTGTGAGCAACACAATAAGAATAGAACTTTTGGGAATTGCCCAAGTCGCAAGCATTTCCTCAAATACGCTCGCTATCGCTAGACCCGAATGTGAGCCTCGAAATTGCTTTGCATGAAGCATGATTTGCTGTAGAGTGAAATCGCCATCTATCCATTGCGCCGTTAAGCTGATGAGAGACAATGGATTTACACTACAACTCCAAATGTCAGTGGTAAAGCTAATTGCTTTTATGTCATGCAACATGCACACGACATGCTTTTTCACTGCATCGTGTATTTGTGGCAAAACAATATCTGTGACATGGCGGCGACTGGGAATCTCGTACTTCGGCTCCAAAACATTAACAAAGCGACGAAATCCCACGATATCAACGACTGAAAGCGTTTGATCGTCAAGAACAATGAATTGGGTAAGCACCTCTGTTATTTGTTTGGCTCTCGGGTTATCTCTTGTCATTTTCTCTCGTCTTGCAAAGGTTTGCTGCAGGGTTGGTTGCTGAGTGCTAACGTTACTGCTAGCGGCAAATTCTCCGTGCTCACTTTTGTGTTTCAGTTTCAGATGTTTTATCATATTACTCGTATTATAAGTACTGCTTTTTGTACCTCCTCTTGATATTTTTGCGGAGCAAAGTTTGCAGTCTGCCATGCATGGGTTGTCATCATTAATGTTGAAATATTTTCACACTGCTGAGCCTGACATTCTGTTGCTGCTGCCGGAGTCTCTGTGCACTGAAAGTTCTGTCGATGACGTCACGGGGTATCAGTCTTTGGTATCGGAGTGTTTTTACGAGTACGAGTACGAGTACATGAGCTCAGTATCGGGCCCGATACCGATACCAGTATCGGTATCGGTGCATCCCTAATTTTCATAAAATATTTTAAAGGAATTAATTGTGCAGCCTTAAATTGAATATCTCTCATTGTCCAAAAAAAAAGTAAGCTAAGGAAACAGTGAATGACATGTGTTTTTGAGGTTTAACGTTTTTTATTAATATTATGGACTTTTAAATTTGATCCAATAGGCGATTGCTCTCACTGGCGAGGATGCATCATCTGTTGAGGGTCATGTGAATGTCCTGCATATCCAGTACAGCAAGGTGCGACCAGACACCTTGGTGCTCAAAGACCGAATGCAGCGAACTTTTGCATGGCGAAGAAGGGAGATAAGAGATGGAATGACTGTGGAGGATGTACTTAAGAAGTACCCTTTCTTAAAAACACCCTCAGGTGTCAGTGTTATCACAGATTTTAAATCAGTTCTCAGCTTAAAATAAATGTTGAATGACAATATAAACCAAACAGTATGCTAAAATGATAATTTACTGTTATAACTATTTTGTAAAAGCATTGTAAATTTCTAAACCTTCAGGTAAACAAATATATGTGCATTCAAGCTTATACATATTTGTACAGTGATATAACTAAAGGGAAATGGCAACGAAAGGGGCAACAAAAGCCACGTACACACTGCAGCTAAATTCGGTTGTCAGTTCACCTTTTACTCCTTAATCGCGTTCTGTACACACATAATTCACTAAAATACGGGAGTGACAACCGCATTAACTCTCGAAAAATACAGGTAGTGACAACCGCATTTACAGAAATTATACGCAGATTATACGCAGTGTGTACAGAACCAAACTGAACAACTAGTTGTTAATTACTCATTTGAATGTGCATCAGTGTGTTCGCATGTGAGATGCAAGAAAATAACACACAACAGTGAAAGAAGTCTTAACTTAGCACAGGGCTAGCTGTGCTCATGAGTCGTGTGGTAAAGTGTCAGTGTTGCCAGATCTTCACAGAAAAACAACAGCAAGGACAAGCACACAAAAAACACTAAAACACAAAAATGCTTTGTTTTATAACACCAAAATACATATATATATATATATATATATATATATATATATATCTCCTATCCGCGACAGACCACTTTATTTGCTCCATAAAGTGCCTATCTTTATGAGCTAAGACCAAACAACATGCCTGAAAGCGCTTGAAAATATGAGGACATGGCAACACTGTAAGACAGAGCTCTCTAAAAAGCAGCCTCCTGAGCAGAACACTGCACATCTATTAGTGGTAGTGTAGTTCAAATCGACGGATAAAAACGGTCTTTAGTCAAAAAAATGACATAACGAACGGCTAAACGTTTATTCACTATTGCAAGACGACAGATGTTGCTGTGGTTACAAATGCGGGAGTGAGTTGTTCTGTACACACATGGAACAATAATTTACGGGACTCACTCCCGCATTTACAGCTACAGGTGGAGAGGAGAGAGAGTCATAGAGTCAATCAAGTGGATGCGCTCACCACACACCAGCTACAGTTGGAGAGGAGAGAGAGTCATTGAGCCAATCAAGTGTATGCGTTCACCACACACCAGCTACAGGTGGAGAGGAGAGAGAGTCATAGAGCCAATCAAGTGTATGCTCTCACCACACACCAGCTACAGGTGGAAAGGAGAGAGAGTCATAGAGACAATCAAGTGGATGGGGATTATTAAGAGGCCATGATTGACAAGGGCCAGTGGAGGGAACTTGACCAGTACACCGGTCATTTTTACAGCGGTTACATCCCTTTTGTTTTTTTAATGACCACAGAGAGCTAGAACCTCGGTTTAATGTCTTATACGAAGGACGGTGCTTTTTTACAGTATAGTGTCCCTGTCACTATAATGGGGCGTTAGGACCCACACAGACCACAGTGTGAGCCCCCCCCTGCTGGTCTCACTAACACCTCTTCCAGCAGAAACCTAGTTTTCCCAGGAGTCTCCCATCCAGGTACTGACCAGCTCAACCCTGCTTAGCTTCAGTGGGTGACCGGTCTTGGGCTGCTGAGTGATATGGCTGTGGCCATATGTTAGCCTGCTATGCATCATGCAATTGTACTTATTAGTTATGTCCATAATCACACAAGTGTACATTATGGGCTCCCGATTGGTCCAAGCTTCAAGGATGCACCCAAATTTTGGCCATTGAACATTTTCTGCTGAAATCCTAAGTTTCAGGATAAGAGCTGCAAACTAACCGGACATCTCTTGGTTTAGGGTGTGGGTTTGTTGGTAGCTAATTATCCAAATTTAGAAAGTAATTTTGAGGTCAATCACACGAATGGAAGGAAATTATTTTTTACAATTGAAAAGTATTTTAAGATTAATAGAATTTATAGTTAGTTTTTCAGACCAAAGCTCATTTTAAAATGTAGACTTACAATTTTAGCTCAGTATTTCCAGTATCTTCAGTTTTGCTTTGGCTAAGAATTTTCTTCTTCAGTGCATCACCAATTTCTAATGTCATGTTCTTTCACAGAT
This sequence comes from Oxygymnocypris stewartii, assembly GCA_003573665.1. Classification (NCBI taxonomy): domain Eukaryota; kingdom Metazoa; phylum Chordata; class Actinopteri; order Cypriniformes; family Cyprinidae; genus Oxygymnocypris; species Oxygymnocypris stewartii. The sequence continues at coordinate 883,687 of QVTF01018974.1, forward strand.
CCTTAAGCCAAAGTCAAGTTAGATTTTATTTTTTGACTCCATGAACCCTGGAGACTTTGGAGATGGGAGTTGCATTCAGATCTTCAGGTTTTTACCTGAGGATAGCACATTTCAAGTTCTACTGTTCTGCGTTCATACTAATAACGTGCATGTGTTTGGAGTTCATACTAACACAAATTAATGTCTGTATTCTTATGTAAACCAGCTTGTTTTATTATGTAATAGTCTTTACCTCATTTTAAAGTAACTGGCTATAAAATTTTTTTTACAGGTGTGAAGAGTGATGGAATAGTACTTTCATTCGACTTCATGAAGTGAAATGTGTCATGCATTATGAAATATATGGTGGATTTGTTTGAGCTCATACTTTTATGTTTAGGCCAGTTAAGGTTTTCAAGATTATACAATTATAATTAAATCATAGTAAAACCAAAACCCTGGCTCTAACATAAAGTTAAAAAATTATTGCAACATGATCAATTACAGGCTAAAAAAGGTGGTTGGAAGGTTCTTCACAGCGATGCCATTTTTGGTTCCACAAAGAACCATTCAGTCAAAATTTATTTAAAGAACCATCTCTGTCTTACCTTTTTATAATCTGAAGAACCTTCTTTCACCACAAACAACCTTTTCTTTTATGCAACCATTTAGAAAAAAAAATTATTCTATGGCATCGTTATGTACCTTTTTTAAGAGTGTATGTCTTTGTTTGCATGTGTAAATAAAAAATGTTTTATTGTTGAATTACTTTAGAAAACTGGCAAATCACACTTCTCCCAGCCATTGGAACATGTCTGTAGTGACAGATTTTAAGGTACAGCTTTTTAACTTCCTTGCTTGTGAACTTTTCATATCTGTAGTGGAGTGTTAAGAAAGAATGTAGTACACAGTTGTCATGAATAACCCGCTTTGGGTGAATTGAGTAAACCAAGTGCACTTTTTTAACAAAATTATAATCAAACATAAAGACTTAAACCAACAAAAAAATTACCGGACATGACAGCTCTATACTGTATTTATTGTATATAGTCTATAATTAACAGGGTGCCCCTCTTCAGCTAGGAGGAATTGATTGTGGGGTATTCATGTTGATGGTAAGTGGTCTTATTATTGCTATACAGCTGTGTCTGTGTGCTAAACACCACATTTGTTAATATAGTTGTGTTTTTTAGTATGTACTCCATGTTGCACGGTCAAAGCCATTTGATTTTGCTGTGGTGAGTTTGCATCAATTTATGGTTATTTGTAATTTTGTAAAGGAATAATAGAACACTTTCAACAATAGCAATAAATGACTAAGATGTTTCAATTGCTATGATTTATGAGTCTGGTATTCCTATAATCAGGAAGTGGTGGTGCTATCAGTTAATTCAGACATTTTTCTCTGACAAGGTATGATATTGATAACTACACTTTTGATTAAAACTACTGTGTATTTCCAGTATGCAGGCAATATGTAAAAATAAAGCAATGCATGCCTAAAAACATTGTAATGTTTATCACTTCCCACAGTCAAGTCCAACAACTAGTCACCCAGGAACAAGAACTACCAAATCCAGATGACATGGAAGTCACTCCACCTGAGTCAGATATCATGGAGATCACCCCAACACCAGGAATCTATGTATGTAGAGGGAATATTTATGTATTGCTTGACTTATGTACTTACCTTTCCTGTTTCATAAAGGTGTTTATGAGCAGCACTTTATTAATTACATTATTTTTTAAATTCTTATATTGCACACAGGATTCAGCGGTGATGAAAACAATTCAGCTGGCCTGTAAGTGGGTGGAAGAGAACCAACACCACTTTGCTGGGAAGATTGAACTGCCAAAGATCTTCAGGATGAAGGAGGATGATGCCTTGTTGGCTATCACGATGCGAAACTTGTTCATAAACACCATGTTTTATGAAGGTGAAAGGGATGAAGAACAAATTCAGGCTCCCTTCCTTTTCACTTTTCTGAGAGTAGAGGACATGGAATATTTATTGCAGGAAATACGAGACAAAAAAGATACTATGAATGTAAATATTGATTTTTGTTTTGTAAAATATAAGTGTAAGAAAGTATAAGAAGTGTTGTTCTTGAAATATGTTTACATGTATTATTTTATAACTTCTTCTTATAATATTTTATCTTGATATATAATTTATTTTATGTTTTATGCACATTTATGTTAATAGAAACAAATAAACCCAGTGCAAACTTGTAGGAAAGTGTAGTATGTGACTATTAAATTACATCTGTCTTCTCCCAAATGTTGTTCCAGTGGATACCTCACTAATCTCAGAGCACATTTGTTATCTTGTTTTTCCTCTAGTGTGAGAAGTCACATGGCTGGTTTTAGACTACTGGACTGGTTTATTGTTTACATTAAAAATAGCATAATGCATAGCATATAAGATGAAGGCTGAGTCTGTCTAAAATTACAGTCAATATTCCATTTAAATTTAAAATATAATAAAAACAAATTACAACTAGCCTGTTAGAGTTTCTACATTAACATTTACATAAAAAAGTATATTATTATAATTACTATTATTATCATTTATTACATTCATTAATCAGATAATTTAGTTCATAAATAACCCACATGTTAATAAGGTGGCCAAAAGTTTAAGAGGGGTGCACGGAGAGTAAGCTTTCACATTGTTACTAATTTACATAATCATACTGCAAAACGATTTCAAAAGTGAGGAAATTATTCATCCTAATAAGGAGACAATAATATGACATGCTTACACATATACATAGTTTAAACAGGTGTTAGAAGCACACCCATATAGTTTGAGCGTTTTATAAGTATTTACTGTGAGAGAAACGTGTTATTTATTGACAAAGCATTATATAAAAAAAAAAACGTATTTACGTAATGCCGTTTGTCACAGAAACGATACTGACCATGCTGAAAATAATCATAATCATTAAAATTATTAGAGAAAAATAACCCAATAATATATATGCTAGCATCTTGCGAATCAAAACAGTGGCGCTTGATAGCGCGTTAAGCCCCGCCCACTAGATCCAGCGAGGAGGAGCTGGAGCTCTAGCTCCTCCCATTTGTTTCTGCAGCGAGCACCACTTGTTTAAATGCGGTTGTCACTCCTGAGACGTGCGTACGTGGCCAAAGAATATTAGAATGTCTCTTTTTTTTTTCTTTTTTTTTTTTTAAGTGAATTATTAACTTTCTCTTTTTTGTCAATTTTCAGTTGTGTGATGAAGTTGACCGACTGCATTCATCAACTGTCAGTTTAAGCCAGCGCTTCAAGGACGGCTTTATCAGTATTGTGCCAAAGGAGCTTGAGCTTGTTCAAAGAAATGCTCCATTGTCCAAAGTCTACAAAGAAGCAAGAGAAGAGATGCTTGCAGAATATCTACCAGGTATTGACATAAAACATAGTGGTTTCGTGATAATCCATTTCTGAGCTTTTTTTAACGATTCCTGTAAAATTTGCCTAAAAAAGGCATACCCAAAGTAAATTGCATGCTGTTCTTGGGCCATTTGGACGATATGCATGGTGTTGGTCTCCTTTGAAAGGTGACACTCTGAAGTTTGTTTCTCAGCAGTCAGAATCACTGTAAGTCTTACTGATATTGAATAATAGTACTTTGAATACACTAAAAAAAAAAAAAAAAAAAAATTCCGCCTGCATTTTTTGTGTAAATAGAAGCCTGCAGATGACTATATCTGGGAGGTATGAACTGGAAAATACATTGGGATCACAGAATGAAGCCTTTCCAAGCCAAATTTACCATTTGATAAACAATATATTAGAAAATTAGTGTTTTACACATGCTTATCTAATTTTATGTCTAGACGCTTCCAAAAAAATTACACTTGGGAGACTCCAAAGGACCCTTTGTAACCAACGACACATACAATGCTGTAATTCTTGAATGCTTTAATGTACAGTCATCATTTTGGGCTCTAATGAAAGGTTACACTTAGAGCTATTCAATGTCTCATCCAGATTCACCGTCAATAATTGCTGACACAGTAACTGAAGCATAAACACATTATAGTGACATTTATTTATAGAATCCAAAATGTGTACACTTTTAAAATTACATATATATTAATAATTTATAATCTAAATAAATTTTTTCCTATATTTCTATTTCTGTACACAGTACATTATTTAATTTGTGGGTTTTTTCTTATATTGGTGTTATATTGCATCCCTACTGTGTTATTCCTATGTATGTCTGTACTATCATGCATGTCTGCATTATGTCAACAAGAAGTGGTCTGATAAAGACACTGATTTTACATACTGTGTTTATTGTATCTTAAAATGGTACATAGTTGAAATCACAAGAATCTCAGCTTTCCATGGATATATGACATGTACAACTTTAATTTTTTTTATTTTTTTTTTGTGTCTGATGACTTTACCCTGTTACCACTAGGCATCCCACCAAGGGTTTTAAGGACTGATAGTTTTGTTAATTAAAAGTATGGGTGCTCAACTAGTATATTTGTTGAAAATTTGTGCTTGGGGTCCATACAATATCTCCATGTGAAACTGATCTTGCAGTGGGCGATATGACTATCTTATGACCATCTATTTTTTTTCACAATAATAATACGTCACAATATATTTATTATTGCAGGAAATCAGTTTAATTAAAGGAGAAGTTCACTTCCAGAACAAAATTTACATATAATTTACTTCTCCTTGTCATCCAAGATGTTCATGTCTTTCATGTTCATGTCGCAAAGAAATTATGCTTTTTGAGGAAAACATTTAAGGAATTTTCTCCATATAGTGGACAGTTCAAATCTGCATATAAGGAAGTTTAAATGACACGATTGCATCAACAAGTACGGTTTTATATCAGTTTTGCATTTGTTAACACTATCGGGTAGGTTAAGGGTTGGGTTTGGTGTAAGGCATATTTACAACACGATAGAGTATTAACTTTTAGGGACAGACCCCAGATATTTTAATTCTGAACCGCCGCTATATGTATCTGTAGCAACGTAATAAAAACAGCAATATGTACCTATATCTACGTAATAAAAACACAGTAATATATACCTATATCTACGTAATAAAAACACAGCTATATGTACCTATATCTATGTAATAAAAACATGCCGGGGTTCACATATTTAATCTGTGTTTTAGCGCCACTCAGTGGACATTTCTCTTTGAAACTGCGGTGAAAGGTGCAGTAAGGTACATAAACGGTGTCGCACAGAAAGTGCACAGAGGTATGTGTTTTTATGAGACCAGGTTGGTTTTTGGTGAACTACGCGATCTCTTTTCTTTCGCTCATTCCTGCGTCTCTCTCCCTCTCTCACCTCCTCCAGACAGCTCCACGTGCTATCCTGATGGTGGATTACATTAACAAGCAAACGAAACATTAAATATGAAATCATGAAAGACAATAAAACATTATTTATATACTGTATACATTGCATGAAAACACTGTAAAGGCACAACACAAAATATACTTTCTAATATGAATAAACATACAGTTCACAGTATAATAACTCGCCGGGTTACACATGACTTTTACAGAAAGCATATTTACTCTGTCTGAGTTTGTGAATGAGATACTGAGAGATTTCAGGATGAAGCTGAAGTTTTCTCACCGTTGCGACAGATGAATCATTATCAGATTGAAGTTTCTCCTTCAACAGATGTAACTGTTAAATACACACAGAAAAAGTCGTCTCAGCATTTACTTATGAGTATAAATGTTTGTTTTCTCTCTCTCTCAACATTTATTGCTTTTGACAAACCACAATTATTTGAATAAATACATTTAAATAAAATTTGACTGGAAAACGATATATGTAATATATGCATACCCGAATATTAATATATATTTGTACAGACAAAGATATGCTACAGGACAGATTCAGTTCAATACATGATGTGTATAGTAGTTTTCACAATAAGCCCAGTGAGCAAAGAAAATACTTTGAATAATAAACCAGTCATGTTTTACCTCTCATTCTGCAGCATCTGAAAATCAGCACAACTGTCACTAGCAGATATGGACAAGCTGTCAGTACAGAACTGAGTACTTTGAAGACAGAGATCTGAGATTGTGAATGAAACGCTGAAAAAGAGATACACAAGCACTTTATAGTGCACTACATATGAATGAGGGCATATGAAGAAATAAATCAGCTCACACATACAGCAGTGTTCATTTGAGACTCGTCTGACTGTTTATTATAGTTTTATTCTCACCTCTGACTGAGATCCAGCTCTTGGGTGACTCTCCTCTCGTTGGGTGTTTGCAGGAGTAGAAACCCTCATGTGACTTTGAGACAGTAGTGATGTTCATCTCTGTAGTTTGATTCTGGATGAGTGATCCATCTTTATAGAAATCAGCTCTGAGGTTTGGTGGGGTTGTGTGTCGATATAAACAGCGTAGAGTCAGATGATCTCCTTCAGTCACAGGATGAACAGGACTCTCCAGAATCACATCAGCTACTGAAACAGAGCAAACACTGACTGCATAATTATATAAACAATATGATAACCTTGCATGTTTTTGTCCACTGATGCTTAATGATTGTTTAATCAACCTGCTTCATGCATTGGTTGTAAACTGTCAGATAAATGAATAAACACAGACTCACAGTGTACAGTGATATTAACAGGATGATGTTTCTCTCCAGATTCAGACTGACACCAGTACACTCCAGTGTCTGATGTGTTGGTGGAGCTGATTGTACATGTAGATCCTGTTTGTGATCCTCGACGTAATGAAGAACAATCTTCCAGCCGTCCACTGTCTGTGTATCTTCTCACTGTCCATCCAGAAGAGTTACTCTGGTCCTCACAGTTCAGAGAGAGAGAGACAGATGTGAAGTGTTGAGTTCTGCTGGGACTGACGATCAGAGAGACTGGAGGAGAAACACCTGAGAAGACAATTACAGCTGCAGAGTTTCAGATCTGAGCATGAAAACTGTCTTTATTCAAGATGAACCAGTAGTTTAAGTTCTGTTTGAACTCACCAGTGACCCACAGCTGCTGTGTGTTGCTGTACTGTGTTTTATAGATTGATTTCTCTCTCTCTGCTCTGCACACATAAACTCCTGTGTGATTTACAGCAGAAGTGACGGTGTATTTTCCTCCTGCTCCTCTGCTGCTGTCTGAGAGCAGATTATACTGATCTGTAAAACCAGACAATGTATTCAATATGGTATTCTGGATGTGAATAAAATCAGTTAATTCAGATGAAGCACATTATAAGTTACCTGGTGAATCAGTTAAAGTGAACCAGCTGAATGTCCAGCCTGTAGAGAAACCGTGAACCTCACAGATCAGAGTCACTGGATCTCCTTCAGTCAACCACTTCTGTGGAGAAACACTTAAAATTGCTCTGGGATCTGAAATAGAGAAATCACTCATTAATAACATGATATATGTGTGTTTGTGAGTATGAATGATAATCAAACACACCTGATACTGTCAGTGTAACTTTATCACTCGTATGTGACCAGCGTGATCCTTCGGTCTCTGATCCATCACAGGAGTATTTACCTGCGTCAGACTTTCTAACAGAACTGAAAGTGTGTTCCTGTAGTTCACTGAAAACTCTGGTTGATCCTTTTTTATACCATCTGTATCTCCAGCTAGTGACTCCTTCAGCATATATGTCACATCTGAGAGTGACTGTCTCTCCTCTGAACACATGTTGAGCAGGTTTAATGGTCACTGTGGCTTTTGGTTTTTCTGTACAATGGCATCAAATCACAATGAAAATAAAATCATAAATAATTTAATAAATACAAATAAAATGTGTTAATTCTGAATGAACACTTAATTGTAGAACACACATCAAATCAAGTTAGACAGAATGCTGTTTCATTATAGTCACTTAATCTGTATCTTGCTAAATCATTTTCATTGTGTTCTCAGAGAAAACTGAAATAATTACTGTATACTGTTACTGCTGCTGGGTTACTGTAATCTGTGTAATATATTCCTCGTCGTGCTCTGCAGCTGTACTCTCCTGCATCAGAGACTGTCACAGGTTTGATAATTTTAGTTTCAGTTCCAGTAGATTCAGGGTTTGAGTCTTTTCTCCAGAGAAACACCCATCCATTCTGTGACTGAATCCCCTCACATCTCAGAGTAACTGAGTCTCCAGTGAACACTGAACTCTGAGATGCAACAGTCAGAGCTGGTTTAGAAAGACCTGTCAATATAAAGTTAGTGGGATTATGAGTTATTAATAATAAGATCTTGTCCTCTTAATAGTAAATCAATATTGCATCATGATTTTAAACAAAAAGTAAGAAAACAATCTGATTAAATCAATTACAGGAACAACCCTTATGAAACAAAAATATATGGAAATATACTGGAAAGTATAATGTGACATATTACATAATACATTTGACCATGCAATTTCATTAATGCATTGACCATGTATGGCTATATATTGATACACAGTAAAATATTTAGAAATGAAGACAAAAATGCTGTCAAATGATTCATTGCGATTAATCGCATCCAAAATAAAAGTTATTGTTTACATTATATATGTACTGTGTATATTTATTATGTATATATAAATACACAAACATACAGCATATATTTTTTAAATATTTATGTTTTTACATTTATATATTCATATTCTTATATTTTTGTTATATATTTAATATATAAACATAACATGCAAGTGTTTGAATTTATATATACATAAGAAATATACACAGTATACACACATATATTATGTAAACAAAAACTGTTATTTTGGATATGATTAATCGCGATTAATCGTTTGGCAGTACATTTTATCAGTGATGGAAAAATCTGAGGACTGTCCATCACTTTGACAGATTACACTGAGAGTGATCTATTGTAGTTTATATCTGTAATTTCCACCCCTGTCCAGTTGGTGGCGAGTGCGCTTCAGTGTGGCATCACAGCTGGATCATCGAGTAGGCCCAGAGTGCACCCTGGACGATGGGGCAGGGTGACATATTAAGGTGGGGCGACACGTGTAGCTCTGCCCACCCACAATTTCGTTGGTTTATAAAACAGCAGAGCTTATTGGTAGGGGTGCGCTGATTCAATATTCAGGATCGGTCGATACTGCCATTTTCTGCTGGATCGGGGTATCGGTCTGACGAGACCGATCCAAATCAATATTCTGCATGGCTACTATTGTGTTCTTGTTAAGCCCCACAAAAGCCACAAACACATTATAAAGCACCATAAGTTTTTGTGCACTATATTTCAAGTGTTCTGAAGCCGTTATATAATTTAATGTGATGTATAGATTAATATTTAAGTCAAGTTCACATAAACACGTCTCTTCGCTGCAGCTCTCTGTCATCCTCCATTCAGCTTTCAAACTGCGTGTCACGTACGGTTACTAGAGTCAAGACGATAAACTCTCTCCACTGTTCCTATTATACTAGTCTTGATCTGTAAATAAAGTTTAATGGTTTTGCATAAAAACTCGTGCTGTTTCTAAATCGTGTTACTTTCTATCAGGTGTCTGTTAGATCACAACACTGTTGTAGAGAGCACTATTGTTGTAGAGAGCACTATGAAGGGTTCTTCACAAGCACAGTAACTGACATTTAAAACGGTTAAAAGAAAAGACTCAATAAACTGTCACACAGATTTAATACACTACGCAATAATATCTCTTTCCTTTGTGCTTTGAACTTCTTTGAACTAGTGCCTGCGCGCTATGACTCAGTGTTGCTTCAAGCGCATCAATGTATTTTAATTTTACAGCATATATATTTATATATCAATATATTACTTGTTTTACAAGAACGTATTTTATATCAATACAAAGCACAATATATAATTTTTGTGCCAAATTTAGTCCTACATTTAATCACTTTTCTTTGTTCCCCAATATTTTTTTACCCACTAATTTTTGCTTTTATAAAATTATTGTGCACTCATGAATAATCCACTAACCTAGTTTATAAAAGTATTTTTGTCATAGATTATAATTACATGTCCATTCATTTGTTGTTTTTCTTTACAGTAAAGTTGTTTATATTTAGTAGATTGTGTGAAAAACGAACCTATGGCGACGATACCCGCCAAATCCCGCCGAAACGGGCGGGGCATCTGGCTATATAAGCGGTTGTTTCGCCATAGGATCCTCAGGTTTACTTCGACTGAAGCGACGACTGAGTCGTGCAGCTACCTGGCACGGCAAACTACGCAGTACTCGTTCTGTATCTCAGGGAACCGAGGTTACAAGAGTAACCGAGTACGTTCCCTGTCGATACTCCACTCGTATTGTGTGGGAACTGAATTTTATCACGGGAATTTAATACATCCCTGATATATATGTGTGTTTGCGTGTATGAATGATAATCAAACTCACCTGATACTGTCAGTGTAACTGTATCACTCGTATGTGACCAGCGTGATACTTCGGTCTCTGATCCATCACAGGAGTATTTACCTGCGTCAGACTCAGTAACAGAACTGAAAGTGTGTTCCTGTAGTTCACTGAAAACTCTGGTTGATCCTTCTTTATACCATCTGTGGCTCCAGCTAGTGACTCCTTCATCATATATGTCACATCTGAGAGTGACTGTCTCTCCTCTGAACACATGTTGAGCAGGTTTAATGGTCACTGTGGGTTTTGGTTTTTCTGTACAATGGCATCAAATCACAATGAAAATAAAATCATAAATAATTTAATAAATACAAATAAAATGTGTTAATTCTGAATGAACACTTAATTGTAGAACACACATCAAATCAAGTTAGACAGAATGCTGTTTCATTATAGTCACTTAATCTGTATCTTGCTAAATCATTTTCATTGTGTTCTCAGAGAAAACTGAAATACTTACTGTATACTGTTACTGCTGCTGGTTTACTGTAATCTGTGTAATATCTTTCTCTTCGTGCTCTGCAGCTGTACTCTCCTCCATCAGAGACCGTCACAGGATTGATTATTTTAGTTTCAGTTCCAGTAGATTCAGGGTTTGAGTCTTTTCTCCAGAGAAACACCCATCCATTCTGTGACTGAATCCCCTCACATCTCAGAGTAACTGAGTCTCCAGTGAACACTGAACTCTGAGACGCAACAGTCAGAGCTGGTTTAGGAAAACCTGTCAATATAAGGTTAGTGGGATTATGAGTTATTAATAATAAGATCTTGTCCTCTTAATAGTAAATCAATATTGCATCATGATTTTAAACAAAAAGTAAGAAAACAATCTGATTGAATCAATTACAGGAACAACCCTTATGAAACAAAAATATATGGAAATATACTGGAAAGTATAATGTGACATATTACATAATACATTTGACCATGCAATTACATTAATGCATTGACCATGTATGGCTATATATTGATACACATTAAAATATTTAGAAATGAAGACAAAAATGCTGTCAAATGATTCATTGCGATTAATAGCATCCAAAATAAAAGTTATTGTTTACATTATATATGTATATGTACTGTGTATATTTATTATGTATATATAAATACACAAACATACAGCATATATTTTTAAAATATTTATGTTTTTACATTTATATATTCATATTCTTATATTTTATGTTATATATTTAATATATAAACATAACATGCAAGTGTTTGAATTTATATATACATAAGAAATATACACAGTATACACACATATATTATGTAAACAAAAACTGTTATTTTGGATATGATTAATCGCGATTAATCGTTTGGCAGTACATTTTATCAGTGATGGAAAAATCTGAAGACTGTCCATCACTTTGACAGATTACACTGAGAGTGATCTATTGTAGTTTATATCTGTAATTTCCACCCCTGTCCAGTTGGTGGCGAGTGCGCTTCAGTGTGGCATCACAGCTGGATCATCGAGTAGGCCCAGAGTGCACCCTGGACGATGGGGCAGGGTGACATATTAAGGTGGGGCGACACGTGTAGCTCTGCCCACCCACAATTTCGTTGGTTTATAAAACAGCAGATCTTATTGGTAGGGGTGCGCTGATTCAATATTCAGGATCGGTCGATACTGCCATTTTCTGCTGGATCGGGGTATCGGTCTCATGAGACCGATCCAAATCAATATTCTGCATAGCTAATATTGTGTTCTTGTTAAGCCCCACAAAAGCCACAAACACATTATAAAGCACCATAAGTTTTTGTGCACTATATTTCAAGTGTTCTGAAGCCGTTATATAATTTAATGTGATGTATAGATTAATATTTAAGTCAAGTTCACATAAACACGTCTCTTTGCTGCAGCTCTCTGTCATCCTCCATTCAGCTTGTTTTTCTTTACAGTAAAGTTGTTTATATTTAGTAGATTGTGTGAAAAACGTACTCGGTTACTGTCGTAACCTCGTTTCCCTGAGATACGGAACAAGTACTGCGTCTTGTTAAGACGCATATGGGAAAATGCCTTTTTTCTCCTGAACTGAAGTCTTATTTAATCACGCAGTGAAACTGAACGACTATTGGTTCGTGCAGTGGTAGAAAAACGAACCAATGGGTCGGCAGCGGAGCTGCACGAACCTATGGCGACGATACCCGCCAAATCCCGCCGAAACGGGCGGGGCATCTGGCTCTATAAGCGGTCGTTTCGCCATAGGATCCTCAGGTTTACTTCGACTGAAGCGACGACTGAGTCGTGCAGCTACCTGGCACGGCAAAGTACGCAGTACTCGTTCCGTATCTCAGGGAACCGAGGTTACAAGAGTAATCGAGCACGTTCCCTGTCGATACTCCACTCGTACTGTGTGGGAACTGAATTTAATAACGCCGTGCTAGGGTAGATGAACGACTGTATATACCTCCATAAACATAAATGCCCATAGGGAAGTAAGTAGTATACTTCAGGCTAAAGCGAGCTAAACTCATAGAGGTCATGCTCGGCCTGGATAATCGTTCCATATGACTCCTGTATACTCTGTTAACCGGAGTATGCAGGGTGCCAATCAGAGAGCCTGAGCGCATTGCGGTCAAGAAATCTCTGACAGGGTTGTTCCCATAGCGTATGTGTGCAAGCTCATCTAAGCAGAGAGGACTCTGGCCTGTAAGGCCGGTATGTCCAGGTTATAAAACCTAGCAAATGTGGACGGAGTGGCCCAGCCAGCCGCCGCACAAATCTCTGTAATGGATACACCGCTAGACCACGCCCATGACAAGGCGATGCCTCTAGTCGAATGGGCTCGTACTCCAATGGGGCATTGCAGGCCCAAAGAAGAGTATGCCAGCATGACAGCATCCACTATCCACTTAGAGAGTCTCTGCTTCGTGACCGGATGCCCTTTGGCGCGGTTACCGAAGCTAACAAAGAGCTGTTCCATATACCTAAAAGGGGCGGAACGCTCAAAGTAGATTCTCAGAGCTCTGACAGGGCATAACAAAGATAACTCCCGGTCCTCCTCAGACGGAGGAAGCGCGGAGAGCGTGATGACCTGAGCTCTGAACGGGGTTGAAAGTACCTTAGGTTCGTAACCATGCCTTGGTTTCAGGACGACCTTGGAGTCGTTAGGCCCGAATTCCAGGCAAGCAGGGCTAATAGAGAGCGCTTGCAGGTCTTCAACTCGCTTAACCGACGCTAGTGCTAGTAGCAGAGCAGTTTTCAGCGAAAGTGACCGGAGGTTCGTAGACTGTAACGGCTCAAAGGGAGGGCCTTTCAAGGCCCTCAGTACAGTGGGCAGATCCCATGTAGGGACAGTAAGGGGCCGAGGTGGATTCAACCTCCTGGCTCCCTTCAGAAAACGGACAACTGAGTTGTCTCTGCCTACCGACTGGCCCGCTATAGGGGCATGAAAGGCCGCTATAGCTGCTACGAACACCTTAAGTGTAGAGTGAGAATGTCCTTTATCTAGCAGTTCCTGCAGAAAGGACAGAACCACCGCTAACTCAGAGGTAGAGGGGTTTTCACCACGGTTGAGGCACCAAGTGGAGAAAACAGACCACTTAAGGGCATAGAGGCATCTCGTAGATGGGGCTCTAGCCTCAGAAATGGTGTATAACACTCGCTCTGGGAGTCCGGTAGGCTCCCTTTGAGCGGCCAAATGTGGCCTCGACCCGAGCCCACAGCTCGGGTCGAGGGTGCCATATTGTTCCGTTCGCCTGAGAGAGGAGATCCCGTCTCAGGGGATGAGTCAGCACTGACAACCAAGGTTGGTTCCTCCACAAGGGGGCCACCAATAGCACCTTGTGACCCTGTTCCCTGATATGCCCGACAACCTGTGGAAGCAGGGCGATCGGGGGGAATGCATAAAGGAGGAGGTTGGGCCAGTCGTGGGCCAACGCGTCCCTGTCCTTCGAATAATAAGTTGGGCAGTGAGAGTTGTCTTTGGAGGCGAAAAGGTCTACTTCTGCCTTGCCAAAGGTCTTCCAAAGGTCTTCCAGATCTTCTGAACCACCTGCGGATAGAGCATCCACTCCTCTGAGGGGACACCACGGACATGCTGTCTGAGCCAATCAGCACATGTCGTCCAGCACATGTCGTCCGGCAGGAAAAACTGGCAGGCTCGACAAACTGCTAGCATTTCCAAGCATGTTGCTTGTTGCTTGGAAATAGTTGATATAGTTCCGAGGTAGTTGAGAATGCGGCTCAGAGGGGAAATAGCCACGTCCATGCACTTCGTAAAAGTACGGGGGGCCAGAGACAGCCCAAAGTGTAGGACCGTGTACTGGTAAGCCACTCCCTCGAAGGCGAATCTCAAGAATCGTCTGTGATGGGGGGCATCTGGATGTGAAAGTATGCGTCTTTCAGGTCCTGAGAACAGAACCAGTCCTCTGTGCGAATCTGCGAGAGGATCTGCTTCAGCGTGATCATCCTGAATGGCCGTCTCATGAGGGCGTGATTCAGGCGTCTGAGATCGAGGATGGGCCGGAGGCCGCCATCCTTTTTGGGGATGAGGAAGTAACGGATGTAAAAGCCTGACTCGCTCAAAGCTGGAGGAACCATTTCTATGGCTCCTTTTTCCAGCAATGTCATCACCTCTGAGCGCAGAACGCGAGCGTTCTCGCCCTGCACCGAGGTGGAGACCACGCCGAACGCGGGGGTCTTTGAGCGAATTGGAGTGAATAACCTCGTTTTATTATCCCCATAACCCACTCTGACACTCCGGGGATGGCCTGCCAGGCCTCGGCCCACGTGGCAAGGGGTTGGATAAACTCGAGTGGCCAGCTGCACGGAGGCAGGGCACTCGTGAGGGACGGAAGAGGAAAATGTAGCAACAGACACAATTCCCTCTGCACCCGGAAGAGAACGGGGTGCCAAGAGGTTTCTCATGAGAGGCCTTTTGGTGGGCGGTCCGGCCGTGGCAGGACTCGACCCTCTCCTCTTCCTGTCCTGCAGATCAGGAGGACGCCGGGGGCGCAGGGTCCAACGCTATCTTGGGTCGGGGGCCCTGGCGCTTCGGAGGGGGGTGGCGTCTGGCTGAGCGTGAACGCCCTCGCGGCTGCTGAGTCCTAGCAGGCTGAGGGGTGAAAACGGCAGGTGCAGGTTTCGCGGGCTGCTGAGTTGGCGCAGTCCTGGGGCGACTCTGAGCAGCTGCTGGGCTGGAGCGCTTGGGCAAGAAGTGTCGCATAGCCTGTGACGCCTTCTGTGCTTCTGTGAAGCGCTCAGCGAATCCTTCCACCGCAGGTCCAAAAAGGCCGCTGGGGGAAATTGGAGCATCAAGGAAGGAGACCCTGTCCGCATCCTTGATCTCCATCAGCGTGAGCCACAGGTGGCGCTCGAGCACTAACAGGCTGGCCATAGACCTTCCTATGGCTTGGGCGGTAGTCTTGGTGGCTCGCAAAGCCAGGTCCGTTGCGCTTATCAGCTCCCTGAGAGTCGCAGGATCAGGCTCAGACTCATCTACGGCAGAGAGGAGCTTGGCCTGATAGACCTGAAGAACCGCCATAGAGCGCCGAAGCCGCCTGTCCAGCTGAAGCGTAGGAGCGTCCAGCGAGCGCTGAAGTGGTCCTGCATGGCTTGGACGGGTGACTGGCCTTCGCCTTCCAGCCGATGGCAGTGGGTGGGCAGAGATGTGCAGCCACTGACTCATCCAGTTGAGGCATCCTCTCATATCCCTTTTCTTCAGCAACGTCAATCGGAAGAAAACGGGAGGGCGCGAGGGGTGGGATCGCTCTCTGAAAAGAAAGCGATGCGTGTGCGCAGAGAGGCGAGACTGATGCTCTCGCAGTGAGAACAATCAGAACCAGCGAGCGCGACATCCGCATGGGATTTCCCCAGGCAGGAAACACACTCGCTGTGACCGTCATCGGCGTGCAGGGGAGACCTGCACGAGCCGCAATAACGGCGCGGCATTAGAATGCCGATTTGCTCTTTTAGAGACTTACGTGATAATCGCCGGATAGCGGCAGCAAACGGGACCGGAACTGCTGCGATGCTGGGGTGCGTAGAAGGCGGATCGTGCAGTTTCACTGCGTGAATTAATAAGACTTCAGTTCAGGAGAAAAAAGGCATTTTCCCATATGCGTCTTTACAAGACGCAGTACGAGTGGAGTATCGACAGGGAACACAAAAGACTGATGAGCAGGTCAACACACACTGAGATTCTACACTGATTTAAAAAAAAACTGTGTTGGTATCGGATCGATATCGGTAATGGCAGATACTCAGATATTTTGGTATCGGATCTGTATCGGTTATGAAAAAGTGGTATCGAACCAGCCCTACTAAAATGACCATGGTTACTAAACTGATAATAATTAAGATAGGCCTATGATCCTAGAGTTAGCACATAATATTTCTGTAATATGGCCAAATCAAATACAAAATCGTACACAAAGGAATGCGCATGCTTGGTTCTACACCAGTAATATTTGCTGTGTTATAAACCAATGGAATTGGGGGGGTGTCGCCACACCCCAATTGTCCAGATTGCACTCTGGAGTACTTGGGATCATCACCCTCCAGAACAAAAAATAAAACTGTCAAGATTCTACTCACTAGTAAAGTGAAAGAGATGATCAGTTCACTGCGCTGCCGCTTCGCTTGATCTGAGGTACTACAGCAATCTATCTCACCACATTAAAGAGCGCCAAAATGGTATTTATTGCTCAAATTTCCTAATAAAATGGACAGAAATTGAAATCCGAGACTTTTTTTCATATCAAAAGTAACAAAGCACATTGCTTAGCCCATTGCAATTTAGATGTAGTTTCTGTTCATTCATCAACTGTAAACAAAATTGTTTGGGATTTAAGAATCGATATTGGTTCATAAAAATGAGAATCTATTAAAATGGAGAAATCTATTTTTCTTCCAAGATTGTGTTGTTTTTAGTGGCCTCTGCTGTAACTGCAGCGTGTTGAACATGCAACCTATATTGATGAGCCATTATGTTATAACTACCTATCTAATAACCTGTAGGACCTCCTTTAGCCCACAAAACAGCAGCCACACAGCGATGCATTGATTCAATGAGGTGGAAATACATCTCCTGAGGTATCTGCTACCATATTTTCAACAGCAGGTCCTCTAGTTCCTGTACATTGCAGGGTGGTGGTTAGTGTTGCTTTCGTCAACGAAAATTATGACTAAATATCATCGTCAACGAACCTTTATCACGTAACAAAAACGAGATGAGATGCAACGTAAATGCTGGTCATGTGAAGATGACTATAATTAAATGTATAATGCAATATTGTTGACGAATAAAAACGAGACTAAATATGGTTTACAAAATAAAAACTATGCAAAAATTTCTCTTCATTTTCGTTGACCAAAACGAGACGAAACTAAATGTTATAATGTTATTTAGTCTTGTTTAGTCTCGTTATTATTATTATTATTTTGCATTATTTCTGTTTCCTGTGTTTCACTTCAGGGGCTGAATCAGGTCGCACTGTGCAGACGCAGGCGACGTCACTTCCTCAAGCCCCACTCGCGGCATTATCTATTCTAGAATTACAGAATTTAATTCAGAACTGTTACAGAAGTTACAGAACTGTGATGTTCTGAAAGACGCATTTAAGCCCAACGGTCTCATTGAATTCTATGCTACCCTCCCTAATAATATATACCTAAACATCAAAAGGCATGCAATGAAGATGTCCACACTTTTTGGCAGCACGTATATCTGTGAGCAAACCTTTTCATTCATGAAACTGATGAAAACTCCGATGAGATCAAGACTCACTGGTGAACATTTGCATCAGACTTTGAGACTGGCTGTGACATTGGACATCTCACCACCCAGAAGCAAGCCCACAGTTCACACTAATTAATATGCATAAGTAATTGTTTTGATTTTGAATAGCACTGAAAAGTATTGATAATTTGTTTGTACGGTGCACAAAATAATAAACTATTCTAGCAATAGGAGGCATAATAAATAAAATTACAATCTTAACAATAATACTAGTAGTCACTCCTGCCCGTGTAATTTTTTGCCATAAACCAACCCGGCCCCCCATTAAACAAGGAAAAATGATGTGGCCCTCGCAAAAAAAAGTTTGGGGACCCCTGATCTAGAAGATGACAACAAACAAATTTAAGTCTGACACAGAGAAAGGGACCGATGGCTGGCCAGCCGGGGTTCATCTTAGGGAGAAAAAGAAGAAACGACATTTGGAAAAACTTTCATTACATAGAAGTGGAAAAGAAAACGGTATGTGTTGTGGAAAAAGATGGGGAGAAATGTAGTGTTGTCAAAAGACCCGGTACCTCAGTACAAAGTCGGTGCTAAAAAAAAAATGACAATGTCACGATACCAGATCTTTTAAAGTACTGGTGGTACCGAGGACCCGGTCAACCCGGCTCTTGATGTGTACGGCCGTAAGATTTCCACGATGCAGAAAATGCAGACGGAATCGCGGAACCTAGTTTAAGAACGGAATGTACAGTTTAACACAGAATGTCATGATATTTGTCAAGGTTTGGGTGAATTAATCAAAAGTAGTGTATGAATCATTACACTTAAATTAAATCGCAATATGGACTAGTATATGTAAATATTAAGCCACAAAAGTCGATTCCGATAAAATATTTACCAAAAAATAAAATGTCTTTTAATTTCATTAATTAAAGACAAATTCAATTTGGGTGAAACTTGTTTATGGTTTTCCACACTTGCATTACTTGTGGAAAAACTTGAAAACAATAATAAATAAGTATCAAACATGGTATTGATTTTTGTAAATGTGATTTTATTTTAACTTTATTAATAAAAATAGTGTTTTTTTTTTTAGCATGTTTTTGTGTTTTGCTTTGGTACCAAAATTGGTACTGAAAACCGTAGATTTTTACTGATTTACTGATTTCGGTAACGAATACTGAAATGTTGGTACCATGACAACACCACAGGAAAAAAACACCACAAACCTTAAGAGACATCAAGGCATCCCATAATGAAATTGAAGTCAAGACATTAACGTAACGTTACTTTCTATTTTAGAAAGCTCATGCCAAATCATGAGGCTGTGGTTAATGTGTCTCATTTTAACGTTATATTTAAACATTAGTCACTGGAGCTGAAAACTCCTGAGACAAATGTGTGTGACTAGCGTGTGTGTGTATATTTGTTTGTGAGAGAGTGTAAAGTGGATTAACGTGTGTGTGTGTGTGTCTATACTACTAGGTACTTATAATATATTGACTGGGTTAATTAGAATTGCATTACTAAAAATAGACTTAAATACAATTTCATTGACTAAATGTCATCAGTTTTCATCTAAAACTAGATGAAAATAGTCATGGATAATTATGACTAAAATAAGATTAAAATTCTCAGACCATTTTGTTGACTGAAACTTGACTAGACTAAAAGAGTATGAACGTGACTAAAACTAATAAAAAATAAATTGACAGCTTCACACAAAGACTAGACTAAAACTAAAATTAAAACAGTCCGCCAAAAACAACACTAGTGGTGGTGATGAAGGACAAACTTCACTTTTCTCTCCATGTCATGTGTTGTTGGTGATGGCGTGTAGTTAGCATTGGGACCCGGCTGGGTGCTGTGACACATGGCTCTGATCAGCACTGTTTAACTGCTGGTGATTTGTCACACTGTGGCCCTGCAGTTGCTGTGAACAATGTGCGACAGTATCTGCAGGACGATTGTTACGTCCCGTATGGTCTGGGAGGGATATTTTTGCTCTTTTCTCACTCTCACCTCACAGGCCCTGTGATTGGACTATGCTTCCGTCAATCATTTTATGCTACTCTACGCGTGGAGGACTAATCAGACGTTAGGGGGCGCGTATAAAGACCCGGATGTGACGCGAGTTCGGGAGAGCGTTTGCATTTCATTTGTTAGCTCTCGGGGGGACGTGCAAGATGGCGCCGTGAGCACAAGTGTTGAGTTATAGTGCCAATCAACAAAGTTGAATCTGAGGAATAAAACGGACATTTCTTTTTCAATCTACATTTTATTTAGATGTTAAGTGCTATTCGTGCACCACAGTCTGTCCAGAAACATGTCAGCTGATAAGAAAAGAAAGAATTCTGCGACGAAGAAAAAAGAAATGACTGCTGACACGGAGACGACAGATAAGTCGGCTACTGCCTGCAACGTTTTAATTGACAATTGTCACGACTACTATGGGTCTGAAGAGAAGATGGAATTTTCGATGTTGTCAGTGGAAGATTTCCCCTCGCTTCCTTCAACTCCTCTGAAGCCTCCCCACAAAAAAGGCCGTGGTGAGTCCGCTGACGACATTATCACGAAACTTTCTGAGCTAATCAACATGAGGTCTGATAAGCTGGAGTCAATGGTTGCAGCGAATACTTCTCACATTGCTGGTTTGAAAGAAAAGCTGAACTCCGTATGTGAAGACGTGAATGAGGTGAAGACCAAAGTTTCCCAGGTCGAGTCATCACTTTTGAAGGAGAGTAAGCGAATCGACGTCTTGGAGTCAAGCATTACTGAATTGGAACGGTACTCTAGACGCTGGAATCTGAAATTACAGGGCGTGTCAGAAAACATAGATGAGAATAATGTGAGGAAAGAAGTGATTCGCATCTGTCAGAATTTACTGCCAGAACACAGTGATCGTCTTCCGGATGTGATTGATACAGTGCATCGTGTTGGAATGAAGAAAGTGAATTATACCCGCGGTGTAATCATTCAGTTCTCCTCGCGTACACTCAGAGCAGCAGTATGGGCGGCAGCCAAAGATTCCGCATATCTACGGGAAAAAGGTCTGCGTTCAGAGAGGATCTCTGTAAAACCGACAGAGAAAGCAGGATGAAGCTGTGGCCACTAGTAGATGAGGCACGGAAAGCAGGAAAAAATGCCTATTTTGTAGCCGGTCGTGCTTTTGTGGAAAAAAAGGAGATTTTTCCATCAGGTTGATTGATCTCATTTTTGAGTTAAGGTTTCCTTTTTTGTCGATGGCCAAAGCTATATTTGGCCATTTATGTCCAAAGTAGTCATAGTTGATGCAGCACTATGTTCTCACCACGGGTTATAGCTGTCTTTAAGCTTTTGTTCTAAGGAACTTGTTCAAGTGACTGTTCAAGGAACAGTTTAAAACGGAAAGCCATTTTTTTATTTGCCAAACAATACAAAACAGATTTTTGTTTTCTTCAAGAGACTCACAGCATCTCTGAGGATGTGCCTTTTTGGAAATCTCAGTGGGGAAATGACATTTTTTGTTCTCATGCTTCTCAACGATCAGCAGGTGTTTGTACACTCAAAAACGTATTTGCTGGCAAACTTCCTTATACAGAATTTGACACTAATGGACATTTTATATGTCATGTTATTCAAATTCAGAACTTTAATTTCATTGTAATGAATATCTATGGGTACAATTTAAAGACAGAGAATGATGTTCTTTTAGATAAGTTAGAAGAAAAAATTGTTCATTGGTTAGCCAAATTCCCTGATGCACATATCCTCTTAGGTGGTGACTTTAATATCACATTAGATAATGTGATTGACAGATGGCCTCCTGGTTCTTGTACTAATATGAATGTAAAGCTAAACATGCTAATGCAAAGATTTGATCTGATTGATGCATGGAGAGTTAAGCATCCTCATACAAGAGCCTTTACCTGGTGTAATAAACTCAAAGTCTAAGCAATCGAGAATAGATTTATGGTTAGTTTCCCGTACACTTGAAGATAATCTGAATATGATATTTTATCTACCGATCACAAAGCCATACGAATCCATATTGATTTATTGCCAATGTCTACTTCTAAAATTCATAACTCCTACTGGAAACTTAATAGCTCTGTACTCAAACATGAAACCGTTACTCTTAAGGTAAAGGAGTTAATTCATTCATTTTGGACTAAAGCTAAAGCAGAAAGGATTTATTGTAAACATTGGGAGTTGCTTAAATTTGAATTGGGCAAGTTTTTCAGAAGTTATTGTAGTACTATTGCTAAACTCAACAGAGCACAAGAAGAGAACATAATTTCTACAATTTCATACCTGTCATCTAAAAGTCCTGATAGCTTATCTGTGGAAGAGACTAATAGTCTTGTTGAGTATCAGTACAGATTGGATGAACTTTATAAACTAAAGCAGAAGGTGCTTTTGTAAGGTCCAGAAGACGCTGGCTTGAAGAAGGAGAACAAAATTCGGCTTACTTTTTTAGGTTGGAAAAATCTCTAACTAAAAATAATATACATCAGTTGAAAATCGGTAACTCTATCTCTGAAGACCCAAAAGAAATTGCCAAACATTGTTCTGAATTCTATAAGAATCTTTATAGCAGTCAATTCTCTTATGACAGCACTACATCCTTTATGGACTCTTTAGATAATATTAATTATATTAGTGCTTCTGATAAAGATTTTGTGATCATCCCATCACATTAGCTGAGATCCTTGAATCAATCAAATATTTAAAGGTTAATAAATCGCCAGGTATAGACGGCCTTACTTCAGAATTGTACCAAAAATGTGCACGAGATTTGGCCCCTTTTTTATTAGAAATTATATATGAAAGCATTAGGGTGGAATCTCTCCCACCTACCCTAACTCAAAGTTTAATAACTCTCATCCCCAAGCCTAAAAAAGACTTATTACTAATAGACAATTGGCGTCCAATCAGTCTCTTAAATTGTGATTATAAAATTATTGCTACAATCTTTGCAGCTTGAATTACTATAATTACAGCACTATAATTTTCCTGTTACTCCAAAACAGTTTGCCGTTGTTTTTGGTGCTATCCCGAATGGTGTAATTATGTTATATAAAGGTTATAACAGTGCATTGGCAAGTTCTGAAATGCCTCTCCCAGACCCAGTTGACACATACGTAGGTGGGATATGTTTTAAATCTACTTTAAAAAATAACAGAAATATTCGCTTTCTTTTTCTTAATGATTATGTTTCCACTCCTCAAGCTGTTTCAAAATGTAATAGATCAGCTGAAAATATTCTATGGAAAAAGGTTTGGACACTTCCTAACAAGTTATTTATTGGTAAATAAGGTTAAAGAGATTCTTTTAGCTTCTTCATCAGTACTATCCTGTTAAAACCTTTATTGTGCCAAAATTCAATTTAAGCATAGATGTGATCTGTACTTTTTGTGACTCTCAACCAGAGACTGTCCTGCATCTTTTTTGGATTGTGTTCATACAAGGAAACTTTGACAAGATATTTGCCCAGTTCATTGTACCATTTCATACACAATGACTTTGAGCTCTTCTTTAAGGATGTTTTGTTTGGAATTTTCACTTCTGAGAAGCAATATAGAAATATTTACTTCTTGCAATTTAATTATTTTGCTTGCCAAAATATTTTATCCACAAATGCAAGGTTATGAAAGTTACCCCGAACTTCTCTTTCTTTCAAGAAGATATCAAATGTACATTAAATCTTTATCTACCTCCTATAACAAAAGGCAAGAAAACTTTAAATGTATGCTCACTTTTTGATGTTTTTATATAATTTGTATTTGAGTTTGTTTTGAGGAGAAAGTTTGTTAGTTGCAATGTGATCTGCTTATCCATTTTATTTATCTTAATTTTTCTCATTTATTTATCTCCTTTTTTCATTTTTATTTTTTTAATACTTTTTTGAATTGTTATTGCTATGTATTGTTTGGCTTTCTTTGAACTCCTGGCTCTTTTTTTCCTTGGCTTATGTTCTGTTACATTTGTATTTCTAAGCAAATAATAATAATAAAAAAAAAAAAAAAAAAAAAAAAAAATTGTTAGCTCTCCCACATCTGTTGTGGTTTTACTCCTGATTTTGGTTGTAGTATTTTTGTGCTTGGCTTTTCGTTTGTGAAACTTTACTCTTCGTTTGCTGTGACTCGAGTCTCGGTTTATCCGAGTTTATTCAAGCCCTTCTCGACAGGTAGTGATGGGACCAGTTCAGCATGTCACGTGACTTACATCGTACTACACGCAGGGTAAAGTTGTCTAAACACACTAGTTTATGAGCGAGTGCCAACTTCTGTATTTTGTTTGTCAGTCAGCATAGTTAGTGGCGTTCTACGCCGAAGATGTTATTTTCCTTGATTTCTTTGTTTAGCTTAGCTTTGATCGGTGCTAGTTAGAGGGTTTTTGTTTTATTATTTTTTTCTTTAGCACCTCTTGTCCCTCACTGTTGTTGTCCTTTATCAATTACATTTGTATAATTTGTAAATAGATGTTTGTTTGAAGGTATTTTGGGTTTGTTTGTATTTACTATTATTGTGAGCTTTGTAATATTGAATTATTTCTCACTAAACGCAAGCTTGATATTCAGTTTTGCCTCTGTCTGCTTTCTAATCGCACAAACCACGCCTTCACAGCAGGGAAAAGTGTTTTAGCTTAAATATTATTTTAATTATTAAATGTTTTGTGTTGCCTCCCAAAACCCTAGACGCCAAATAATTAGGGAGATGTAACATAATTGGGGGCTCGTCCTAAAAAGCGGATGCTGTCTCTTTTGCTGAGGAGTGAGATGTGTTATTTTGTTTCAGGCAGAGGTTTTTGTGAACGTTGGGTTGAGCAAATTTAGTCTTGTGGCACATTGATAAGGTCTGATGGCGTTTAACTTACAGAGTTTCGTTGATAATCCCTCATTAGAGGTGATAGAGAAATGTAGGAAGGATGAGTTGTTAATGATAGCTAATCGCTTCCAAATTACGATTCCAAAGCAATCTTTAAAACAGAAAATTAAGGCGGAATTGATTGATCGTCTAAGTGAATTTGGATTTTTAAGCTTGCCGGATGTAGACAGAAGGGTGGTGCCCATGGAGGAGGAGCAGGATGTTGTGGGAACGGGTATAAGGGAAGGTGAGTTAGCCGCAACCGAGGCGGAGGCTAAAGTTGGGGCAACTCTTTCACCTTTTGAACCTTTTTCGCTAGGTACTCCCAAATCAACAGGGGAGGCAAAGTTGAAAGTGCGGATCGCACGGCTCCATATGGAGGCTCAAGAGAGAGCACAGGCCGGCCAAGCAGAGCTAGATCTGCGTCTACAAGTCCGCAAGCTCGAAATTGAAGCCGAGAAGGAAGTTAAGCTCCGACAGTTGAACATCGAGGCGGCAAAGGTTGCGGCAAGTTCCTCTGTCCAGCGAAACTTCTCTTCAGTAGGTGATAATTCAACTAATTTGAATTCAACCACTTTTGAGGTGGGTAAGCATATTGCTTTAGTGCCAAGTTTTCGTGAATCGGAAATGGATAGTTATTTTAACGCTTTTGAAAAGATAGCGACTTTCTTGAATTGGCCAAAAGAGGTATGGTCGTTGTTGTTACAGTGCAAATTAACAGGTAAAGCTTTGGAGGTTTATTCAACTTTGTCTTTAGAAGATAGCCTTAAGTACGATGTGGTTAAGCTTACTGTACTCAAAGCTTACGAACTAGTTCCAGAGGCCTATAGGCAACAATTTCGTACTCGTAGGAAAAACGCCAGTCAAACCTATGTTGAATTCGCCCGAGACAAGGGAATTCTTTTTGATAGATGGTGCACTTCTAGTAAATCGGATGATTTTTTGTCGCTTAGAGAACTTGAGTTATTAGAGGAGTTTAAACAGTGTCTTCCAGAAAGAATGGTCCTGTATTTAAATGAACAAAAAGTAGTAACAGTACCTCAGGCAGCGGTGTTGGCAGACGAATTTGTGCTTACGCATAGAAACGTTTTTCAGTCGGTAGGCACGGAGAAAAGTTATGTGAAGTCGCCGGTGAAGGTTCAGCAGCCCAAATTGGGTGTTGAAAAGCCCAAAGAAATGCGGGAATGTTTTTACTGTCATAAGAAAGGACATGTTATTGCAGAGAGTTTGTCTTTGAAGCGTAAACAGCAGGCTCAGACAAAAGAGGTTGCGTTTGTGAATACTGTTAGTCAGAGTGCGCATTTTGAGAAGACAAAATATAAAGTCGACAGGGGATATGTTCCATTCCTTTTCAAAGGATATGTGTCATTATCAGGTAAGGAGGAGGATCAAGTAGAAGTGCAGGTCTTGAGGGACACTGGCGCGGCCCAGTCATTCGTGTGTGCAGATGTTTTGCCTTTTTCAGATCAGACATCAGTTGGATCTAGTAGACTGGTCCAGAGTTTTAGTATGGAGATTATGAGAGTCCCTGTTCACCGAATTCACCTGCAAACAGACGTAGTGTCTGGTTTTGTAGAGGTAGGAGTACGTCCGGTCTTACCAGTGAAAGGCGTATCCTTTATTTTAGGTAACGATTTGGCCGGAGGGAAAGTCATACCTTCAATCGAAGTGATCGACACTTTGTCGATAGAGCATAGCTCTGATGAATTGTCTCAGAAGTATCCAAATGCGTTTACTGCTTGTGTAATCACACGCGCTCAATCAAAGAAAGATAATGAGGTGTCTTTGTCTGACTCTTTCTTATGTGTAGATCAGGACACTGAGGAAGGGCCTGAAAATAAGTCTTATTGTCAGTGATCAGGTGAGTGAGGTCGTAGTGAGTGACCCATTGACTTTGACAGTAACTCGTGAGAAATTAATTGAAGCTCAGAAGAATTATGTTTCCCTTGTGAAATGTTTTAAATTGGTTGAGAAGCCAGGGCTTAACAATGTCTCATTGGTTGTAAAGGATGGACTGCTATTGCGGAAGTGGCATAAAAATAACACTACTGACGATGAGTGGAATGTTGTTTATCAGGTGGTGGTTCCCTCAATCTTTCGCCAGCAAGTACTATCATTGGCGCATGATCATTTGCTGTCAGGGCACCTAGGAGTGACAAAAACGTACAATCGTGTCTTACAACATTTTTTTTGGTATGGTTTGAAGCGTGACGTGGTGCAGTTTTGTAAGACTTGTCATGTTTGCCAGTATGCTGGGAAGCCGAACCAGGTGATCCCTCCAGCACCTTTAATTCCAGTTCCTGTTATAGGGGAACCTTTCGAGCATGTGATAGTAGATTGTGTTGGTCCTTTACCAAAAGCTAAGTCTGGTAACCAGTTTTTATTGACTGTTATGTGTACAGCTACCAGATATCCAGAGGCGATTCCACTTCACAAGATCACAGCTCGAGCAGTCATCAAAGCTTTGATAAAGTTTTTTACCACTTTTGGTTTACCGAGAATCGTCCAGACTGATCAGGGTACAAATTTTCTATCCAAATTGTGTGCTCAAGTTTTTAAATCACTTAATATTACACATCGCATATCCAGTGCTTATCACCCGGAGAGTCAGGGATCATTGGAAAGATTCCATCAAACATTAAA